>CM021109.1:572380312-572473560 GCA_007115665.2 Sequoiadendron giganteum | reverse complement strand
TTTGTTTTGCTCGTTTCTCGACAGTTTTTTTTTTACCTTGAAGAGTGTCTCCTTGGTTCGCTATGGTGGCTATGCTTGGTTCGATGAACAGTTCACTCTACAACCCGCTCTTGTTTTGGTTCTCTAGATAAGCCTTCATTCCCCACTATCGATATCTAAAATTCCCTAAGCATTGGTTCCCTCTTTTGAACTCTAGACTAATCTAGGATTGTACCCTTGTTTGAATCTCCTATGTTTGTCATGGATCATACACAAAATGCACCTTAAAGGTTTTCGAAGAATTGTGTGGTGATTTTTGGGAGGGCTAGACAATTGAAAAATATAAAGTTTGCTCAAGTGACCAGTATCATTCCCAAACCCACAGTGAGCTTCAATGCTTGCACGATTGAGCAAAAGAAAAGAAAAGAACTGCAAAGGAATATCAGAGAAGAAAAGAAAGTACAAAATCATGCAGCTATATGGGTGTACGAATACCTCTATTAGGGCTATCAATGCTTGGCTAGTAGTAGAACTATGTTCGAGGGATCACAGTGACAACTCCGTCAGGGCTATGGATACCTGACTGACAACAGAGAAATGTCCAGGTTACTTTTGGGGTTAGATGAATTACGTAGCTTATCCCTCCTGATTAGTAGTTGTTCGTGCAATTTTTGAGGAAAGTAAATGAACTCACCATGCACACACATCCATGACGATGTCGTGGTACAATTTAACCTCAGTTCTTCTCCTTAACTTGTTCTGAGTTCAACCTTGGAAATTAGCTTATGGTCTGCGAAACCGGAGATTCTGGGTTCAAAATGAATGTTTATCTTTAAAATTCCAGGAGTGTTCTCCCTAGCAAAGTCACCATTTTTTGTACCTATAGCACACATGCCCTGTTCATAATGTGGACCCTCTATCTTTTTCCCTGCCGAGTCATTTTGTTTCTACCTAGTTTTGCATGCCCCTATTTTAGTGTCTATAATGGTCAATGGTTCTCTCAGGTCTCATCTTAGGTTGAACATGTATTTCCCCTCAAAATTTGTTGGGTCCTGAGGCTTCCTTAAGAAAAACCTTTTGCTAGCATCCATGGGGCCTCCCAGGCCCGGACCATCGGGATTCCTCTCTTGGGTTTCCTTTTCTATTTTACCCTTTTTAGATGGCTTTTGGTCTACACCTCCTCGGCTCCCAGACCTCAGATTCATGATTTATATCTAGTGACTTGTATGAAAACTAGCATTCCATCACTCCCTCCGGTCTTGACCCTTTCGGTTTCCCTTCCTGGGTTTCCTTCTAGTCTTTTCTATTTCAAACAAAAATCTCAAACCATCCTTCCGCCCTCTAGACCCTGATGCCTGCTTGGCTATTTGATTCTATCCTTAATTTGAATCCACCAACCTCATCAGCCGCCATACCTGCATTTACTAGGGAAATTAATTGCAATTAAGGGTATAAAGATTGGGTCTGACATGTCATTTTCAAATGTCAGGAATTCTAGAGAAGTGTAGTTCCATCGCCCCTTTCAAGCTTGATCCATCCCTTTGTCATTCTTTGAGGATCCAGTAGCACCGTTCATCAGGTCTACAAGGTATGTTTGTTGTATGACAACCTACTTCAGCTTTTCATGATTTAATGTTTAAACGATGGACAAGAAGGGAAGCATTCATGTGAATCTAATAGAGGGAACACCTTGCCACAAAACCCACATGATAAAATTTCCAAAACATCCCTCCCAAACTTAGAAAATCAAAATAAGAACCTAGTCTGCCTATCATTGTTCTTTGAATTGAGCGATCGTGCCCTCTGGGCCTGAGACCTTTGGTTTCCATGGCCTTTCAAACTTTAGACAATGAAAATTTACCTCAAACGATGAAACATCTCATGGGTTTTATCATCCAGGAATCTACCTTGGGATTGTTGCTTCACCTTCACTATTTTAAACAGCGTTCTCACCTTGCCCATCTAGGTCTCAGACCCCGGATTATCATTTGGCATAAAAACCTTTGATGAAAGCTTCCACCTCCAAGCAACCCTCGGGCCCCAATCTACGGACTTCCACCCACCAACCGTCGTTGTCGTGCTTCTGTTTCAAACGCCTATCAAGTGATAGCCTTCTAGCCTCCTGGGTCCCAAGTGCTTCCTAGTCAAACTTCCTTTTTAGCAAAAATATTTTAGTCCTTTCCTCTGTCAGACCCCACCCATAGGACTTCCACCATTGGGCTTTTGTTCTATCTCGGTCGTCCCAAACAACAATCTCAAACTGTCTTTCCGACCTCTAGATCCCGACATCCCAACCTCCACCAAGTTTTAGTAGATGGATTCATAGGTGAAATCTCTTCTCGAGTCAGGACCACTGGGTGGTGGGTCCTATACTTCCATCCCCAATTCGTTGTTTCTTACGGCTATTTCACAGCGGCCCCCCTGCCCTTGTGGCCCATACCCTCAAATGACCAAAAATTTCCTAAGGCATGGTTTCACGGCCTTCGGCCTCCTAGGTTCTGGACTCTAGAAATCCTCCTTTGGAATGTCATTTCTCCAATGATGTTTCAAACAACAAACACTTAACAACCTTCCCTTTGTTTGATCCCAGATGCCTTAATGGTGACCTAAGTGACCTCCAATCTGAAAATAAACAATGACCCACATGCTAAAACGTGATCACCCTCCCCATGGACCCCTCATTATCCAAATCGAAGGTCGGTGGAATTCATCCAGGTCTTCTCACTCACTTCACCCTTCAGAACAACATTCTGATAGGCGAAGTCCAGCCTTTAGGACTCGAGTCATCCATTTTCCTTCCAGAAAACCTTCAATGATAGATTTAGCTAAGTATTAAGACATTTGAATGATATATTATTTGATCTAACCTTGTTTTGTAGGGATTTGGCTAACCATCTATGTCACCATGCTAAGATTGTACTTAACTTTAGCCTCTATGTGTAGGATATATGGAATTAGGTGTAGAGACATCAGGGGCAGCCAAAGACAAAGGAAAGAAAACTACCAAAGCTCCTTGAGGCAAGGAGGATAAAGACCAAATGAAGTACCAATTCGAGCGAGTGTTGTTGCACTCCAAGGTCACAACCAAGTGGAACAACATCACTGACACAAATATTGGGCATGTTAATATTGATGAGTTCATACAAAGGGTTAGAATAAGCCCAAAAATAAGTAATGCAAGACTCATTAGGAGCAGTGGAATAGCCAAGGTTGTGGGTTTCCCTCCCACCTTGATTGCCCCTAAGCTGGTAATGGCCTACAGAGAGGCATATCAGCTAGAAACAAGGACTATTATCGACAGGGATGGAAACATCCTAGCCAACATGTCGCCATCAGGAATAACAAAAACCTTCCACATTTTTGTCTTTAGAAATATAGAGCTGCCTACTATTCAGGAATGTAAATAAATGTTGGATGAAGACCCCATAAGATGCAAGAAACTTAAAAATCAGTATTAGCTAAAAGACAGACAGGGTAGCACTACAAAATTTCCCCAAGAACTCTTTCATAGTGAATTTTTTGAAGACTACCATGATTTGATCACCATGCTAAGCAGAGTAATGGGCCTCCCTAATGCGACATATTTTCAAGAATGGATGGTTTATTTCATTGAGCACATTCTTCGTGGAAAGGAAACCACGTTCTACTAGGGAGGAATAATCAGTGACTACTTTCATGATCAATTCATGAATGTCAAAAAGACCTCCAAGTTCTATATGACCTCTTACTTGGTATACTCACTGGCCGATAAGAGGCATTATAATGGGTTATTCTAAATTCCAAATGAACTGCTTGGTAGAGAACTCAAGGATTTCGACAAGTACCCTTAGCTATAGATGAGGAAATTCAAAAAGGATTATTTCAAAGTAAACGATGCATTCATCACTTCCATCATCAGGTTGCTCGGGGGAGATTTTGTGAAAAGGGCCTCCAACAGTGCTTGAGCGTTTCTAAAATTATTCCTTCCTATTTATCTAGTACCTCGAGTTCATATACATCCATGCCCAAGGCTTCTCAGAAAGGTCAAACAAGCTACCCCAGTACCCTAATGATCGGATTATATTCTTGGAGCTCTCTTGGTAGCTATGACTCATTCACACCATTCTAAGTAGCAAGTATCTAACGGGGATCCCTTATTCCCTTACACTCGGCCAGGGGATGTATGAGCTTTATACATCCCAATGCACTAACAATTCAGAGAAGGAACTGGTGGAATATCACTTCAAATATCACATGGCTAGGCCACGAATGGACACATATGGTCATGTTAGAAAAGCAATTGGATAGGAGTATGCCCACCTCCACAATGTTGAGGAATCTTAGGCAGATTGTAAAGATGAATTTGAAGTGCGGCTAAGGCACTATATGCAGATGACCACATACTTTTTGAAGAGGGTGAATTTATTCCTGGTGCCCGATCAGCTTGAGGAAGATGAAAGCACTGTAATCAACCCCAGGTACAATGTCATCACCAATCTACCACTACCAATGATTGATTGGGATGAGCCAAAGGTTGATGACCTCAACATAGTTACTAAGCCTATTGAGGCCCGAACAAAGGAATGGATTGAGGAGTGGGTTGCTTAATTAAAAAAACAAAGGGTTGTCTTGACATTTAAGGGGCTCGAGAGCAAGCCAAGTGGTTCTAGTGGTGGGGTAGCTATTGCATCAACTGGAGAAACATCTAAATCCCCCTAATCAGTTCATTCGAAAAAGAGAAAGGAGACTAAGGAGAAGCAATCCAACCCAAAGGTGTATACTAGGAAGACCTCAGAGGGTGAACCTCCCAAGAAACACAAGCGAGTGGGCAGTGTCACAGAAATGTCGGTAATCCGAGAATATCCGCTCCACGATGGAGAGGAGATGGAGGGTAAGTAGCGAAAGTCTCTACCTATTTCATCTACTACTGTAACCACAGTTGTTATGACCACTCCTCTCCCACACACAACAGTTGCATCCTCTCTGCCTATGGTGGAAATTTTTGTCCATCTTGCTTCTACTTCTCCCATCCCATAGGTAGTATCTGTTAATTCATCCTCCACCACTACCTTTCCCATTTCTTCATCCTCCATGTCTCCTTCCTTTCCTCTTCTAGCTACCACCACTACAACCGCAATTCTTGCACTCACCCTTCTGAAATGCTTTGTGAAATACATGCAAAATCTCCCCTTCGAGCTCTTAGGAATGTTTGCAAATCTGGCAGTATAAGCTACAATGGATCAGGCAATAATTAGCACTCTAGTTCCTCCTCCTACCATTTTTCCAACAATGGAAACAACCATGCAAATTTATGAGGAATTGGATCACCGACAACAAGTGGAGTCAGCTAAGAGATTGGAAGAGGAGGTATAAAAATATCCCAAACACCCAATATAGGAGCATTGAGTAATCAACAAGGTCACTTATGAGTCCTCCAGTGATGTCAATGAAGACACAAAGATAATTGAAGAGATAGTTGATCTCGAGCTCGATGCTAAGTGGGCTAAGAAATGAAAGGAAATTGAGGATAGGGATCCTGAAAAATGGCCTATTGGTGAAGAAGAGGTTGTTTTCATGAGGATGGAGGGTAATAAGTCTCCAATGAAAGAATGGGACCATGCACTAGGGCATGATGAAGGGGTGTTCCCTCATAAAGGGCAAGAAAGTAAGGAAGAAGATAAGTCTTAAGGAGAGCCTGAAAACTATAAGAATCTAGATATTGAGTAGCCCGAGGAGCATGGGTATGATGGAAAAAGGGATACTGAAAGGGAAGGCAACCCCGATGAGTGCTTTCCTACCAAGTCCCCTATCAAGTGCATAGTGTTCATACAAGACTCTGATGAGGAGAAGGAGGATATGAAGACAAGGCGAGATGCCCTCATTGAAAAGGCAATTGAAGTCTGAGAAGAAGAAAAGGGGGGTCAACAAGAGTCACCTAGGGGAAAGTCTTCAATGCCTGATTGGTTGGAGAGACAATTAGAAAATAAGGCTCCCACTCCAAAGAACCCAAGGGTGAGGCTAGAAGCTATATTGGCTCAAGCATAGATCAGCACCAAGAAGGAGAGGAAGCCGAAAATCAGGTCAAAGGTAACAATGGATGCCTCCAAGTCTAGAGTAGTACAAATAGCTAAGCTGGTGTTGGGAGAACATGGAATAAGTTATAACATATCCACCATTGACTTGGAAGTGGCCACCAGGGAGCAGAAGGCTGATCATCTCCAAGAATTAGTTGCCACAATGGTGCATCTCATTCAGTAAGACAAAGTTTTGAAGGAGGAGCTTAAGGCTTAGGTGGCTGATTTGACAATCTATATCCAACGATGGTCATCCATAGTGGAACAACTAACCACATCCTTGGCCTCACCATAGTTATTTTCAAAAGAGAATATTAACAAGCTAGAGAAGAAAAAGAACTTGGAAAAGACCATGGAATATTGGTTCCGGCAGGTCTTGGATGTTGGAAACACGGGTATCAATTGTGCTATTCGAACAACGAACAAGTTCTTAGAAGTTAAAATGTCTCTTGAAGGTACAAGGATAATCTGTATTGATTTCCCAAAGAAGTATGGGGCTTCTTACCCAAAAATTGAGGTTATCCTCAAGCTACCAAGTGAAATTTTGGAAAAGGAATTTTCATTCAAAGATGATGACTATTGGCTAATGGATGTGTGGAAACGAGACTTCGATCATCGGAAGGAAAGGCTAGAATAGGTACTTGAGCAGGTAAATCTGGATGTTGAGTGGGCTAAGGAGGCCAGAGAAGATTGCTTCCAATACCTGAAGCTAATCATAGGGTATGAAGTGCCCACTGTCAAGATCAATCTAGAAAGTATAAAGCCTCACTTCTAAAAGAGGAAGGCAAATGGGATGTCGGCTGAAATTACTACAGATTTTAGAAGATTTTCTACCTAAGCTTTCACCCAATCTAAGCTATTCGAAGATCACATTTCCAAGTATGAGGAGGACTAGGAGAAGCTTGTTAAAAATTCCAAAGAGTGGAGCTACCAAGTGTTGAGATTTGACATCATTGAGGTCAATAAGCTCCAATCGGTAATCTTGAAATTCATGGAGTATGCACCTTCGAAGAAGCAAGAAGGTGACCCTGTTATTGATGAGGAATTTGTAAAGGAATAGTTGCAGCAAAGAGAAATCAGCAAGAGGACAAAACGTTACAGTGCTTCCACTAGAAGAAAAAATAGGGATATGAACAAAGTGTATTTTAAAAATGTAAGATATTGGGGGGTAGGTAAAGCCCTAGTTTACAGTGAATTGTGGCCACACAAATGAAAATCAATCTTGGCCACATGTTCTACTTTTCAGACACTATAAATAGGGGTCTCCTCTCATTTTCAAGGAGAGTTGAGTCTTTGTAAAGACATGCTACAGAAATTGCAATAGAAATACATTGATTGTGGTGCTTTTCTGCATTTCTTCTCATGTTTCATGATTCTTCTCTCATAGTTGGATGATTTTGTTAAATTCACTTTGTTGTTTTAGTTTCCTTTTAGTTAGCTTTGGTAAATTTAGTGATTTTTTTTCTTGGTTATGAAGATTTATGTTATGTAGATTCCCTCCTTGTCCATACTTTTGGTTGTTTTCTACTGGTAGATGGCTGTGTAAAGTTAATTTGGACCTAGATTTGAAGTTTCTTTTAAATATTTATCTTTGTTCATGTATATGTATGGTGAATGAATGTTAAAATATTTGTAGTCCTTAGAAGATAGCACAGATTTCATGAGACTATGAGATTTTTGGTTAAGTGGAATTTTGTTCTAAGGAAGCTATCCACAGTAGAGACCTCCATGATCACTATTCATTGGTAGTTGCATGTCCAAGAACCCTTTCTCTTCCTTTCCCATTTTTCCTTTTGTTTTGATGTGACCTATGCTAAGGTTCATTGCACATTGTAAAGCCAAATCTCAAGTCAGAAATGGAGTTCAAAATTTATGTCTAAACCTGCAGCAAACTACAGTAACTTCCCCACCTCATAAACTTCATTTGTAGATCTGATTCCCTTCCAGCTTAACTCACATAAGTCTACCCTGTGATTATTAGAAAGATTACAACAAACATCAACTGAGGTATCCTATACAAGTCATAACTTGAAACCTGAGAGACCTTGGGGTTATTTTCAGCAACTTGTTGGATATTTCCTTTCAAGAGAGGTGATGCACCTATGCATTACCTATGTTGATAAAGTGTGAAAAAATACCCATCAACAATTCTCAATCTTCACATTCTGAAGATGTTGGAAGAGGAGAGGCCCTTGTTAGAAGATCCTTGTTGAATGAGGAGAAGGAGATAGATCAAAGAAATAACTTGTTCCACACTCGATTGTAGTGTGAAGTTAATGTTTGTAATGTTATCATTGATGGAGGTAGCACTGATAATCTTGATTTAGAGAAATGGTCACTAAATTGCTGTTGGAGAGGAGAAAGCATACAAAACCATACCAGATAGCATGGTTGCAAAAGGACCATAGGGAATTGTTCAATGAGAAATGTTTGGTAAAGTTTGAGATTGTTAACTATAAGGATGAGGTTTTGTGTGATATTATACCTATGGATGTTTTTCACATGTTGTTAGGTAGACCGTGGCAGTTTGATCGGCGAGTGGTGCATGATGGACATGCTAACACCTATTGCTTTACAAAGGATGGTGTTTGTCAAAATTTGAAACCCCTAAGGGAGGTAGAAGAAAAGGTATGCAATGATGCAAGAATTTTTCTGGTTGATGGAAGAAAGTTCCTAGAAGGTATGATGCATGAGCATGTGAGTTTTAAACTAATCCTTCTAGTTGATAAAGAAAATAGTAATTAGGTACCATTAGAGGTTTAAGATTTGTTGAATGAGTTTTAGGATATTGTTTTTGATAACATACCTAAAGGTTTCCTCCAATAAGGAATATTAGCCATCAGATGGATCTATTTTTTGGACCCAATTTTCCAAATAAGGCATCCCATTGAATGACTCTAATAGAATTGAAGAGTTGAATAGACAATTGTAAGATTTTTTTTGGAAGGGATTGATTCGAGAGAGTTTGATTCCATGTGTAGTACAGTTAGTACTAGCATTGAAGAAGGATGGATAATGGAGGATGTGTACAGACTCCTAAGCTATCAACAAGATTACTATCAAGTATAGATTTCCCTTTCCAAGGATGAATGATATTATGGATTGTTTGAGTGGAGTTGATTACTTCACAAAGATAGATTTGAAGAGTGGATATCACTGGATCTAGATTAGATAAGGAGATGAATGGAAGACAACCTTCAAAACCAAGGAGGGATTATATGAGTGGTTAGTCATGACTTTTGGCCTAACCAATGCACTGAGCATATTTGTGCGTCTTACAAATGAGGTATTGAAAGAATTTTTAGGAAAAAATGTTATTGTTTATTTGGATGATATTTTTATTTTCAGTAAGACATTGGAGGAGCACTTGATGCATATCCAAATATTTTTTGAGAACCTAAGGGAGGATAATCTATTGATTTATTTGGAGAAATGTAGCTTTTTAAAGAGAGAGTTGGTGTATCTAGGATTCATTGTCTTTCAAGAGGATCTTAACATGGATCTATAGAAGGTGAGATCTATCATTGAATGGCCTACCTTGAGGATTATTATAGAGGTTAGATCATTTCATGGTCTAGCAAGTTCTTACAAAAAATTTATTAATAATTTCAGTAGTATTTGTGCACCTCTAGCTGAAGTAATGAGAGGGGATAGAAAGGAATTTAAATGGATTGTAGTAGAAACAAATATTTTTTATATGTTGAAGAAGAAATTCACAGAGCAACCTATTTTTGCACTTCCATATTTTAATAAGATCTTTCAGGTAGATTGTGATGCTAGTGGCACTTCCACAAGAGTTTTTTTGAGTCAAGAAGGTAAGCCTATTGCCTAATTTAGTGAGGAGTTGAATGATGTTAAGAAGAAATATTATGTCTATGATCAAGATTTTTATGCTATAGTTTAGGCTTTAAAAAAATGGATACACTATTTGTTTCCAAAATAATTTGTTTTATATACTGATCATCAGGCTTTGCAGTATCTTAATAGTCAAATAAAGTTGAATCAAAGGCACTTAAAATGGGTTGAGTTTTTGTAGAGTTATACATTTTTTTAAGCATAGGAGTGGAAGCTCAAATAGAGTTGTATATTCCTTGAGTAGAAGGCAAAAATTGTTGATAGAGATGAATATAGAGTTTTTTGGGTTCAATGAACTTAAGAGTTTGTATCTTGAAGATACAAACTTTACAGAAGCTTGGAAGGATTGTTTGGAACCTGTTACATTGGATAGGACAAGATGGTTGGATATTTTAATCCAAGATGGGATGTTGTTTAGAGGAATCCAATTGTGAATTCTAAGGAGTTCTATGAGAGAGAATCTAATCAAGGAGAAGCATAGTGGAGGATTGGCTGGACATTTTGGTTGAGATAATACCATTGCTCTTGTTAGTGAGAATTATTAATAGCCATAATTAAAACAAGATGTGAAGAATTTTGTGCAAAGTTGTAGAGTATTCCAGATGGTGAAAGGAACAAGTCAAAATACTAGATTGTATCAGCCATTACTTGGACCTGAGAGGCCATGGGAGGATATTAGCATGGATTTTTTTCTTGGATTTTCAAGAACACGAAGATGGAATGATTCCATATTTGTGGTGGTGGATATATTTTCAAAGATGGAACATTTCATTCTATGTCATAAGACCAATAATTTTCTTCATATTATGGAGCTGGTTTTTAGAGAGGTGGTGAAACTTGTTGATGTGCTTTTTATGCACTTATCAACATAGGTAATGCATAGGTGCATCACCTCTCTTGAAAGATAATCTTCCAAAATAAAATTGTAGAACACTATCCCAAGGTCTCTAATGTCAGGTCTTGACCATGCTTGGAATATCTTATTTGTTTTATGTCATTTGTTGGAATCACAAGGCAGTCTTACAGATGAGTTACAAAGTGGGAAAGTTGGATCTACAAATGGAGTTATTAAGATGGGAGAGTTGTTGTGCATTTTCTACAGGTTCAAACAATAGTCTTGAACTCCATTTTATCATTGAATTTATCTTTATAATGTCCAATGAACCTTAGCATAGGTTATTTAAAAAAAAAAAGGACAGGGAAGAGAAGAGGTTCTTGGATCTGAAACTATGAATGAATTGTGATCATAGAGGCTACTACAGTAGACAAACTCCCTAAATTGGGTTTTGCTTGGCCAAGATGATCCTACAGTTACACAAAACTAGTGCAATCTTCTAAGGACTATAGATTTTTAGTATGCATACACACATCATGAACATGCAAGTGAACTAAGTTGTAGCAGAAAAGTAAAGAAGCTCATACTAGCTTTACAAAGTGATTCACCATCAACAAACCACAAAAAACATGACCTGGAAATTCATCAAATACTGTAACAACAAACACTATCATCACTTCCCTTTAAAAAAATAACTACTAAACTAATAGGGAAGTAGAACCATGCACACATAGTGAGAAAACTCAAAAGGAAACATCCATAAATCATGCAATGTTGATTTCTATTGCTGCAGAATACTTTTACCCTAGCTCTCCAACCCTTTACAAATGAGGGGAAGGACCCTATTTATAGTTTTACAAAGCCCGAATGAATGGCCAAGATTGAATTACATTGTGTGGCCCAGATTCAATTGCATTAGGGCTTCACCTACCCCACAGTATTCACCAATTTAAAATACATCTATTGTCTTTTTCCTATTTTGTCTTTTAGCGCCCAAGTGTTGTAGCATTTTTGTCATCTAGCTGATTTCCCTTTTACTATAGCCAAAACTGTCTGAAAGTTTCCCTTTGCTTGATGGACTTGCAAAATTCTTCATTGGATCAAATGGGCTCATTGACGGTGACATCAATGGATTGGTTGCCCTTGATTTAGGAGGACAGCCCCTTAAAGATCATCATCACCTAGTGAAAAGTAGAACAACTCCCCTATGCTTTCTTCAAGGCCACCCCCTTGCATTTTATCTTTAAATTCCTTGGCATAGGCCTTCTTCTATTGCCAAATCTATTCATGGGTTCTATGAAGATAGGTGGGCATAAAGTGAATGGTGACATGAGCTATGTTCTTTCCTTGTTCAACTTTCTCAATGGGTCTCCCTGACGGACCCGCGGTAGGCTTCTTGAAACTTGCATACATGAAGTGTCATAAGTGCTTTCATACACAAATCAAGGAAAATGTTAGTAAAATCTTCAAAACTCCTTGTTAGATTAACCCATGCATCATCAAAAGATCATAATATTCATATTTGGAGCTCGTTTGGACCATAAACATTAATGCATGCTCCAGGGGGTGGGTGCCAAGGCGGATGATAGATGGAAGGTGGAAGGAAGGAAAATAATGAATGGGGGACAACATTCCCCAAGGCTAGGCCCAGAAGCATCGACAAAATTCGAGCGACAGAAGGAAGGTGAACAGCGAACGGGGGATAATATTCCTCAAGGCCGGGCCCGAAAGCACCAACAAAAGTCGGGTGATGGAAGGAAGGAAGACAGTGAATGGGGGACAACATTCCCCAAGGTCAGGCTCAAAAGTGCTGATAGAATTTAGTCAACGTAAGGAAGAAGAAAAAAAAAGGGGCAAAGGAGAGACGGAGTTTCGAAATAGCTAGGGACGGACGAAGTTCCAAGAACAGTCACGGAGTGAGGGAGTTCGGGAAATGGCCATGGAGGGGCCAAATTCTGGAAGCTAGAACGCTGAGGGCAGATGATGAAAAAAAGGCAAAGGAGAGACAAAGTTCTAGAAATGGCCATGGAGGGGCTAGGTTTCAGAACAATCAGGGATGGACGAAGTTCCTAGAATAGCTGTGGAGGGATGGAGTTCTGGAATGAAAATTTTGCAACTTCCCAAAACTTAATGAAACTTTGGCAGCTCACTTAGACACCAAAAAAAATCCCAAATCCTTAGGAAACCTATCCCCAAAGTCAAAAATGAAGGAAAAAGTGAATCGAGCGAGCAGGGATGAGGCTTGGAGGATGTCGGGGCAACGAGCGAAGGGAAACCTGGAAGGGTACTTCCACGAAAGAAAAAGACTTAGTAAATCTTAGGTAGGTGAATTTGGTTAGGGTAATTTGATCATTTGGCACATGACCAATATAAGCTCCAAGAAAGGGGCACGCATAATGAGACAAGAGAAAAGTAGGCCATTGGGAGTGAAAAGAGGGGGTCCCTGCCTACAGTGAGGTGTGTGTGCAATACATGCACAACAAATGGCGACTAGCTAGGGAAATGCTCTAGAACATTTTGATGACAAAATGGAATCATGAACCTAGAATCTCTGGTTCTGATCTTTATGCTCAACCAAAGGATCGAAACCACTAGTTAATCCAACCTTCAGTATGCTAAAAATCCAAGTGTGCAGCTGCATCAATTCCCATCCTTCAGTTGCTACAGGAACCCAAGCTCCATCAAGTTAAGCTACGTAGTTTATTCTAACTCCAAAAGCATCTGAGACATTGCCTCGCTACCAGTCAGGCATCCATATCCCCGATGAGGTTGTAGTTGTGATTCTCCCAAGCATTGCTCTACTGTTGGTCGGGCATCCATAGCCTCAGTAGAGTTATTCGTATACCCCTGAAAAGATGAATTTTTTTCTTTTGATTTTTAATATTTTTCTTTCTTTATTTTGTTTCTTTTCTCTTTTCAATTATTTTATTTCAACCCGCAAGGAATGAATCTCATACTCAGGGTTGAGAATCATAGTCGCGCTAGAGCAGGATTTTAGATTTTTCACTTAACTAGACTTCACAAAAGACCTACAGTCACTGTCAAATTCTTAAAATATGTGAGAGATATAAGATTCTAGAATACTTCAGAATTAGACCAACCAACAACTTATCCACTTTGAATCAAACATCTAGATCGCTTGACACTAACAAAAGACCCTCACCATCCACTCTGAAAACTTGATTAGAGTTTGACAAAGAAATACATAGAACAACCCCAAGTGATAAGTATGGTTGTTGTGCACACAAATGTGCCCAACCAAAAGCAGAGGGACCCTGAGCAAAGCAGCAGTGAAGTGAGAAAAAATAAAAGAAAATGAAAGCAAATGAAAAGCAAACATCAAAACCAACCAAAGCGGGACATCGAAAGAAAACAGTGAAGAAACTACTCTAAAGCAAGCAACCCACAACAAACCAACTAACCTAAGGAAAGCAGGAAAGAGGAGTATTTACAGGAAACCTACACTACTCAAAATGAGCTATGTATAAAGATATTTACAAAGAACTACATTCAGGCAAGGCCAAATGACACTCACACCCATTGGATTTCACAATGCATGTACAAGTAAATGGGCAATCGTTATAGTTCTCAACCATGCAGATTTATCCTTATATTGAGAGAAAATAAATTCAATATTGCAGCATTAAAATTCTACCCCAACATCATGAAGAATCGGCAATTGAGGAGGCTCATTAAACCCATGATTAATCCATAAAAACATTCATTTCCCCTCATTCCCATAATCAAAATCATAAGTGCAGCTATGACAATTAACAGAAGCAAGGAAGGATAGAACCTGGATTTGTTGTGCAATTGTGGCAGTGTTTGACATTTGAGAGTGAGCCCTACATCATCAATCATTGCATTAGAAACCTTGGATGAGCATGGTGGAGGGCACAACATTTCAGGAATCAAGCCTACATAAGGTAGGGAGAATGGGGCAGCAAACACTTCTTCCACATCTTGCATGGGATCGGTAATCCCTATCAACTGTTCTTCGAGAAGATAGACTTCATCTCGTTGATCTTCTAAAAACCAAGTGTCCACTTGATTGTTTTCCTCAAAAGGCAACACGTTGTCCCACTTCCTTTCCCAAGTGTTGTCCTTATTTATGTTGTGTTCAATGCCAAGGGAAAATGGCATGCACGAATCTGTCCTATTGCAGCCATCTGAATATGAAGGAGGATCAACAATGATCATGGTGGAAGGACTCCAAGTTACATCTTGTAGTTGACAAGGTGCTTCATTTCTATTGGTAGCTATCTCAGCACCCCTGCCTTTGTCTTCTTCTCTTTGTTGTTCATACATATCATCATGACATTCACTCATTTCCCCTTGCTTGCTATCACTATAGATAGAGAAGGAACCCCTTTCCCAATCCAGAAACTCTAGTGCATCACCATTTAGAATCACCATTTAGAAGCTCAAGGAGTATGTCTTCATCGCTACCATCTTTTAGGATGTGCTCTTCCTCAGCATGAGCATACCTCTACATTACAACTCCCATTGGGAAGAAGTCATCAATTGATGGAACCTCATCAAGGGGACCAAAATCCACTACACAATCTCCCTCCAAGGACTTGTCATAAAGCCTATCATCCATGGTGCACAAATTCTCTTGAAAAGGGAGAAATTCTTGATGAATGGTGCACAACATTCCTATTTGATCTACTTCATCACTCAAAAGTTCAAAATTGTATTGTTGTCCTTCTTCTATTGTTGTCCCATCATCCTCTTGAGGACTTCCTTTAGCTGAGTTGTCACTTGGCTCAAGCTCTTGATCCTCACGTTCCATCTTTGAAGCAACTATAGGAAGTGGTGTGCTTGGCTACCTTGCTTGTTCTTTGACTTTCTTGATGGCTTCTTGGCACAGTCTGCATGTGAACTCCGAGTGTGATGAATCATGAATTCTGCACCAATGCAAGTAGTAGCACCTCCAAATCCACTTGGTATTTCAGCTCTGACCAATCCTTTGCTAATCTGGAGACAAGTTGGTCATATCTTTCCACTACTGGGTCCTCATCATCACTTGAAAAAGAAGCTTGATGGTAGAATCCGTGGCGAGTGGTTGTTCCCACTCCTCAAAATTTTCATTTTCAAATTCTCGATCACTGTCATTTATGAAGGAGAGGTCTTCTAATTTGATTTTACTTATGCCTTCGTCATCATTTTCTATTTTAGCAAGGTTATCATCCCTTTCCCTTTGCTGATTTTTCTCTTTTTGATTTTCAGCATCCTCATGAGCTACTATAAACTTTGTTGACCCATCCTTAACTACCAATGGATCCTCTTCTTGAGTGGAGGAATTCCCCTTACTGGTGAAGGAGAGGATTTTCAACTCCATTCTTAGTGAATCTTCAACAAAGCTTTTTGTTGTCCCCAAGAAATCAACCCGTCCTTCTTGATTTTCAGCTTCAGTGTTTGTTTTCCAAGCACTAGCTTGTGTCCAATTTCTCAGTTCATCTTTACTTCATTTTCCTCCAAATGTTGATAGCTCCTCTTCCTCATGGAATGATTCATCCTTATCAAAATTTTGTTGCTCCAACTCATTCAAACAACACCGGGTTTAAGTGATAATGTTCATGCATGATAAGTAAGTGAATTTGGAGTGAGGTGCATTGTGAAATATGCACCAAGTAGACATCAACACCTCCTCCAATCTTGGTTTTTCTTTGCTGTTCAAATGTTTTTGGATCAACTCTTCAAATGCCTTGGCTGCCATATTAGCAATTTCCTTTTCTGAATCTTTGGGAGCCAAGGGCTGGTATATTTTCCAAAAGGGAATTTCTCCTTGCAACACTCTTTCAATCCTGCTTAGAAAAGTCAGACACCCCAATTTGTTATGCCCATGACTGCAATGGATTCGAAATCTATCTGCCAATGCGAATTACTACAATAGTTTCCTTAGTCTTCTATTTAAATCTGCATGTAGCTGAGTGATGTCAATTTGTAAATGCTGCTCTATTTCGAATTAGCTTCTTTTTCCTTCATAATTTTTTGATTTTATATTTCACTATTAAAAGAGATCTCTCTATCTCAGATTTCTTCTTCAAAAGTGTTCATTTCAACTTCCAAATTTCAGCTTTGTAGCCACAACATGCCATGCCCTCCTTCTAGTGCTAGTTTTGTTGATGTGTTTTTTATGCACTTCTCAACATAGGTAATGCATAGGTGCATCACCTCTCTTGAAAGACAATCTTCCACAATAAAATTGTAGAACACTATCCCAAGGTCTCTAATGTTAGGTCTTGACCATGCTTGGAATATCTTAGTTGTTTTATGTGATTTTATGGAATCACAAGGCGGTCTTACGAATGAGTTGCAAAGTGGGAAAGTTGGATCTGCAAATGGATTTCTTAAGATGGGAGAGTTGTGCATTTCCTATAGGTTCAAGCAACAGTCTTGGACTCCATTTTATCATTTAATTTAGCTTTACAATGTGCAATGAACCTTAGCATAGGTTACTTAAAAAAAAAGAAAAAAAGGACAGGGAAGAGAAGAGGTTCCTAGATCTGAAACTACAAATGAATAGTGATCATGGAGGCTACTACAGTAGAAAAAATCCCTAAACTGGGTTTTTCTTGGCCAAGAGGATCCTATAGTTACACAAAACTAGTGCAATCTTCTAAGGATTGCAGATTTTTAGTTTTCATACACACATCATGAACATGCAAGTGAACTGAGTTGCAACAAAAAATTAAAGAAGCTCAGGCTAGCTTTACAAAGTGATTCATCATCAACAAACCACAAAAAGAAAGAGCTGGAAATTCATCAAATACTATAACAACAAACACCATCATCACTTCCCTTCAAAAAAATAACTACTAAACTAATAGGGAAGTAGAACCATGCACACATAATGAGAAAACTCAAAAGGAAACACCCATAAATCATGCAATGTTGCTTTCTATTGCTACAGAATGCTTTTACACTAGCTCTCCAACCCTTTTTCCATGGAGGGATGGAGTTCCAGAATGAAAATTTTGCAACTTCCCAAAATTTTATGAAACCTTAGCAGTTCACTTAGGCACCACAAAAACATCTCAAATCCATAGGAAACCTGTCCCCAAAGTCAAAAATGAAGGAAAAAGTGAATCGAGCGAGCAGGGATGAGACCTAGAGGACATCGGGGCAATGAGTGAAGGGAAACCTACAAGGGTACTTCCATGAAAGAAAAAGACTTAGAAAAAGTTAGGTAGGTGAATTTGGTTAGGGGAATTTGATCGTTTGATGGCACATGACCGATCTAGGCTCCAAGAAAGGGGCATGCAAAATGAGATAGGATCAAAGCAGCCCATTGGGAGCAAAAAGAGGGGGTCCCTGCCTATGGCGGGGCATGTGTGCAAAAAATGCACAACAAGACTACATGGTCTATTGAAGAGTATAGTTTCAGATAGAGATACCATATTTATTGGCTATTTTTAGAGGACAACGAGTGAAGGGAAACTTGCAAGGGTACTTCCATGAAAGAAAAAGACTTAGAAAAACTTAGGTAGGTGAATTTGGTTAGGGGAATTTGATTGTTTGATGGCACATGACCGATCTAGGCTCCAAGAAAGGGGCATGCAAAATGAGATAGGATCAAAGCAGCCCATTGGGAGTGAAAAGAGGGGGTCCCTGCCTATGGCGGGGCGTGTGTGCAAAACATGCACAACAAGACTACATGGTCTATTGAAGAGTATAGTTTCAGATAGAGATACCATATTTATTGGCTATTTTTAGAGGAAATTAAGGAAGAAGTTAAAGACACACCATCCATAGACTGATGGAAAAATGGAGGTGGTGAATAGGAGTTTGGGTAACTAGCTAAGATTCCTAGTAGGAGACAAGCCCAAGGAATGGGATTTGATTATACCACAATAGAATTCACTTACCAAAATATTGTCAACAAGAGTAATAGTAAATTCCAATTCTAGATTGTATATGGGAGTAGTCTAAGGAATTTTTCTGAGTTGAGGAAGATGGACAAAGGAGAAAAGAGTAGTGTTGAGGCTAAAGGTTTTGTATAGCACCTAAATAACTTGCATGAAGAGGTAAGAAATCACATCAATAAGATTAATTCTTAGTACAAAGCTAAGGCTGATAAAAAGAGGAGATTTAAGGAATTTTAGGTTGGTGATGATGTCATGGTTCACCTAAGGAAAGAAAGGTTCCAATGGGAACATTTAACAATTTGAAAATGAAGAAATTTGGACCATGCAAGATCCTGAAGAAGCATGGTTCAAGAAATTTTTATGAGGTAGAGTTTCCTAGAGGAATAAAATTTCTCCTACGTTCAAAATTACATATTTGATAGAGTGTCATGAGGGTGATATAGAGAATGGTCCGATAAAAGAATAGTGGAAAATTCTAGCACCTACTTTAGAGAAGGAAGAGATAGAAGAAATATTGGATAGTCGTGTGGGCATAAGTACAAGAAATGTGCAATATGAAGAATATCTGGTTAAATGGAAAGGAACGTTTGTTGAAAATTCATCATGGTTGTCTAAGGTTGAGGTTAACCATCTTGGTTTCCCTCTAACTCCTGAGAAGTGACAGGGTCATGTTGTGCAGTTTTACACACACGCCCCACTAAAAGTAGGGGCCCTCTTTTGCCTGGCCTTTTGGCTCTTTTCTATGGCCTTGCCCTTTTTGAGCTTGTCTTTGAAAATCTTGAGTTCTAGTTCTTGGGTGTTTTGGTCCTTTGGTCAGGGATTTGTGCTACTTCACAATATTCCTAAATTCCTATCTTGCTTGTAAAGTTCCCCCATTATGCTAACACATTGAAAATTCTAAGTCTTCGGGTCAATTTTGGGTTTTTCCCTATTTTCAGGAATTTTCCCTTCGGGTGGATTTCCCCATCTGCTTGTAAAACCTAGTGGGGCTAGTTTTGCACCATCTTTAAGGATTTTGGTGCTTCATGGATTTCTGTCTTCCCTGATTTTTTTAGATTTTCCTTTGCCTCTTTGTTTTCCCCTATTTGCGTCTTTTGGCTAGTTCTGCGCTGTCTTCAAGGATTTTTGTCCTCCTTGGTTTTTTCTGACTATTCCTTTGTTCCTTCATTTCCCTAGTTTGCATCTTTGGGAATTTTTACCTCAATACCACTAGGGCTTTGTGTCTGGGCTACGATTGGGCAGTGGTACCACCTTACCGTGGGGGGCTTTCATTCCCACCGTGGTAGCATGGTGGTCACACCTTACCGTGAGAGTCTTTGGTTGGTAGCATGGTTGCATGGGGTTTGGTCTGTCTAGAGCGGTAGCACAATTTACCTTGATGTCATGAGTGTCTCTGAGCCCGGTCGTGGTTGTGCGGTTCACCATCATACCATAGGGGTTTTGTGCTTGGCTTGTGGTACTGCGGTTACCACGTTTCCTCGGTGGTTGAATGCTTGGCTCGCTATAGTGCGGTTTTGGTCATTTTGGGGGCGTCGGGAGGTCAAAATTATTGGTCAATAGCATGTGAATCATGTTGAATTCGTAAGAATCCATTGCCTTGGGAAAAGCCCGAAATCTATTCCTCCATGTTTTTGGAGTGTGCTAAGTATTACTACTTTCGGTGATTTCCATCCCTGTCGAATTTTTTCGAAGTCTGTTATTTGTCAAGAACTGAGAGGATTCATGGCCTAATTGTTAATGGTTCTACATTGCATGATGGATTTTTTATAATTTAGTGATATTTGCAGACATTCATGGAGTTTTGAATGATAAGTGATTGGCCTTTTGGTGATTTTTGTGCTTCCCTCGCCTAAGTCCGCCTGGCCCGCAATCTTCCAAAATTCCTTCCTAACTTGAATTTTGTGGAGGAGTGAAAATCCTAAACTTTGACAAGGATGCTTTAATGATGTTTTAATTGATTTTGTTGGCTATTTTGGATCTCTCTGATGATTAGCATGTTGTTTATGATTGATTAACATGGATTTTGATGCAATAATGAATATTAATGGTAGCTATTTTGAATGCAAGTTGGATCAGATAGGTTGTTGCTATCGAGGCAAAGGGAAGAATTGGGTGTACTTTGAAGATGTTGTGGGATTTTTGGGATTGCATCTAGATACATTTTCAGTTCTAGGTAGGTGAAACTCGCTCGTAAGCGGCTGGGTCGACGCACTTGAGGGTCGTTCATCTGAGTTGGGCATGACATGGAGGATTCAAGCTGATTTAACTCAATCAAAGTCATTGGAGAGGCCCAACTCGGCTATTGGTTGGTGACTCGTATTCACACTCATATGATGTGTGTGTTACCCTTTTTCTCCTTTACGTCGAAAGGAAATTAATGGTGGAGCTGACTTGTGGGGTTTGATGGATATGAATTAGGATTTATGGAGATCCTAAGCCGATCTGAAGGGGCACCTCATGCATTCATTAAAGGATGGAAATTTATTGCGGACTATCTGGGCCGATAGGGTTGGTGGCTAACTTTCTTTGTAACCCTAGCTCAGTCCAGCACGAGACATGATTTCTATAATTTTTGCATTTCACCTCATTTGTAAAGGTTAGTTAGAGAACAAAGTTGGTTAGTTAGAAAGAGTTACCTAAAAAGTTAGAAAAACTAATTGTTAAATAGTTGGTTCAAAGTTAGAAGATTAGATCTTGTAAGTAGAATAGCAAGTAGAGAAGGAAGTTAGAATTAGGAGTTAGTCATATTTCAAGCAAGTTTTGTAACATAGAACATCATAATTGTTGCTATTACTGGTGATTTAATACAAGCGAAGACATTATGTTATTATTGGTGTTTTCTTTGCATTGATTTGTCTTGCATGGTTCTTATTCTAACTTAAAAATTGCATGGAAATATCTGAATGTATTTTAGGTTTAGAGTAAATAATTTAATGGTGCTTGTGATTTAATGCTTGGAGTGTTGTAGTAATCTCTAGTTCATACTTTGGGTAGCTTCTTGATTGTGGGACTATTGTGTAGGGTCAACCTGTACTTGTTATTTATGTGCTTAGTTCAATTGTGGGCATTTATCTAGTTCTATTGAATGAATGTCCATGATATGAAAATATTTAATTCCTTATAAGATTGTATTGTTTATGTGAGATTGCAGGTATAACCTAGGTTAAACAAAAAATAGTTTTAAAGGAATTGGTCTGTTCCAAGTATTTCTTCATTGGTATTGTTGATCTTAGGAGTAATATAATTTTAGGATTTCTAGAACCCTTACCTTTTTCTATTTCTTTGAACTGTGGTTAAAGTAGGAACTCAAGTATCACTTTGTTGCAAAATCTAATAAGTTTAGAGTCTCCTGCATTTTTTTGTAAGGTCTCTTTGTGATTAACAATATTTTCACAGTTATCATTGAGTGGTTCCACTACATTGTCATTACTTGACACCTGAGAGACCTTGGGGTTATCTCTTTTGTCATAGAGATCAGCCTTTCAAGAGAGATAGGAAATATTATATTCTATCTGAATTGTTGTTGTGCAAAAAACACCATCAACTGGATTGGCGCTAGAAGGAGGGCATGAATTAGCAAGTTGGAGCATTTTCTAAATGCCCTTTCTTCTGAGAGACTCAGAAGGAGAACTAGATCTACCCCAGGAGAAGAAGAAGAGTTTCAAGAACTACCACCTCCAACTAGGTCAATAATGTTCAGAAGAAGGGAGGAGTCATCATCCAATCCATTATTCCCACTGTCTTCACCCTTATCCACCTCATCTTCATCTAATTTTGAGGCTGATTCCATTAAACAATCCCAACCAATAATCACTCAACCTTTACCACCTCCACCTCTACCAATGGCTTTCTTGGAAAACAACCCATCATCTCTATCCTTCAACAACTATAATGTTATTTCCAAGAACCCTGAGCATTTTTTCTCTAAGTTTCACATGAGTGATCCTAATAGAACAAAAGAGGAGCATATTAGGATTTTTCAGACCTATCTAAGGGATAGAGGGATTAATCATGAAGATGTGGCATGCAATATTTTCCCTTAATCTCTGGGAGAGGAGGCTTTTTACTAGTGCAACCACATGCCTACTACACCCATTCATAATTGGACTGAACTTGAGGCTACATTTTGGTAGAAGTTTAAAATTGTCATCAATTTCAATGAGCTCTACATGCAGTTTACTAGAGTTAAGAGAGAAGTCAATTAGCCTATAGGATCATTCAATAATAGGTTCCATCGTGCATACACTAGATTGTAGACACCTTACACTGTGGATGATGCCACTGCCTTAGAAGTCTATTTTGAGGCCCTAGAGAGTCTTACATCCACCTTCCTTAAGGGGAGAACTAATCCCCCAACTACCCTGATCATTGCATATACAGAGGTTGTTAAGGTCAGTACTGATGTGAGACATTAATTTTCAGGACCCCTGCCATCTCTGGGACCAGCTGCCCACCCTGGGCAAGTCCAAGCTCTTAACCAGGCACTAACTAATCACACTCCCATTATGAATCCCATTCCATTGTTGCCTTTGGTTCCACACTCGAGTCATCCAATAAGTCAGGCTCACCCAATGCCTAGTTATCCACAGCAAGGTACCAATCAACCCCTTTATCCATAGCCATAAGCTAGTTTCCCTACCTACTTATAGAACTTATAAGTTTTGAATCAGTTTGTGGGTCCCATAGGAGTGTCAAGATACTCCCCAAACAATGGAAATTTAGTGCCTTAGAGTAGTCCTGATAAGGAAAGGTTAGATGAGATATTTGAGCAAGTAAGAAGATGAATATGGAGGTAACCTACTTGAGGAGAAAGAACAACCAACTCTAAGCTGCTCAGAGGAGCATGCATTCAAATTACAATAGGGAGAATCGGGATGTTGCACGAGGGAAACACTCTAAAATAAATCAAAATTTTGAAAGAGGCCAACAAGGTGGAAAAGGGTTTGAAAGGAGATAGCCACCTAGGAAAAATAGGCCATGGAATACTGGACCTAATAATGGAGGAGTCCCCACTCCACTGGACCAACTTTCCAATCAAGAGAAACCTCTGAGTGGAGTATATCTAGCTAAAGCAACTTTGTCAAGGTGGTGCAAGCTTCACAAGACAGGTCAACACTCTGAGCTAGATTGTTTTGAATTTCAAACTATTGCTTCCATCTTTTAGTATGAAGTTGAAAACAACTCCACTGGTTGAGATTTAGTACCGTAAAATCCGTATGATTCCCCAGTTTTGGTGTTGAATCATGCTTCTTTTCCTAGGGATGAAGAAAATGAACCAAAGGATGAGTCAAGTAGCCATAATGAAGAGGTTGAACAAATGCTCAATGAAGATGAAATATCTTAGTTATTTAATGAGGAACTGACAATGATAATGGTCCCTTAGATGAAGAAGTTGATGTTGAAGAAGTATAGATGTTTGAGCAACCTACAAGAAAGTATGATTTGAGGAATAGGCCTAACATGAATCCACAAGCTAGAGGCCCATTTACCACATCTATTCCTCCTAACAATTTTACCACTCCACCAGACCCACATGCCAATAATAATCCATCTTACCCTCATGTGCCAACATAGTGCTTTGTAAAAGGAGGACAACCTGATATGTCAAAAGGAAGCAATGTCGATGTAGTAAAGGATAGACAGACGATCATTCTAAGGAAACCCACACTGACATGAATGTGGGACAATTACGTGAATATGTAACTGAAGAACTCTGGAAAGTAAAGGTGAGTGTCTATGCTTTTGAGTTGTTAAGGGTTCCTAAAATTAGAAATGTAGTCCAAGGGTCTTTCAATTCAAGTACAACACCACAAGGAGTAGCATTCAATGAGGTAGTTGACATGCCTCCTAGTTCACAGGCACCTAAAGGTCTAATTCAAGCATAGCCTGAAGACAAGGGTAAAGAAAAGGATAAGAACAAATTTGCACAAGTTGACACACAATTGAGTTTGTTCTAGGGAAATATGGAAACCCTTCCCTTCCTAATTTCTATTTGTATCTTTGGGAAGAATATGCACAATTTTCTTTTGGATTCAAGGGCATCTACAAATGTTATGCCTTTTGATGTCTATAGGGCTCTAGGAATTTCCCCTACATCATCTCAGAAGAAGGTCACCCAATTGGACAAAACAAAGGTAAATATAGTGGGAGAACAGAAAATGATCCCCATGCAAGTTGCATCAGATCCTAGAGTGCAACAGGTACTTAATATTTAGGTGGCAGATATTTCTAACACTTATGGTTTGATCTTGGGTCAATATTTCACCAAGGCACTAAATGGATATACATCCAAAGATCATTCTCGCATGTGGCTCCCCTGGAAATGATTCCCAAATCAAATCAGAATTGAAAGAGAACCCAGAATGAAGTATGTGATCGTTGAATATTAGAATACTTCGAATGAGACATTGGTGTCAGAAGTCAACATGGGGAACTATGTCCTGGTCGCCCATGTTTCAAATAAAAAATAAGTTTTTATGTTGCAAAGCTCCTTTGATGAATCCACATCAGGAGCCAGCAGTTATGAAGTATTTCTTGAAGAAATAAAGGAACTTGATGATTGAGAAGATAGATAACTCATCTTGTTGGATAATTTCCAAGAGTTTATCCAAAAGTGTGTGGAGGATTAGATTCAATTGGGTAGACATATGGATTTTAAGGAATTGTTTCTCCCTTATTGATGCAGAGTTCACAATGCCCCTCACTCTGAGCTAGAGTGTTGCTTGTGCCAAACTGCAGTGGATCAAATACAAAGATGCATTAACCCAGCCCCAGCTGTCAGGCTGGATATATAGAGCATTCAAAATGATCTAAAAAGAAAGAGCCCAAGGCCTCTTGAAGAGCCTCTAGGTAGTAGCAAGGACAAGGTTAGTTCGAAGAAATTAGGATTTGATGGTTGCTAGATATTGAGATTTGATGGATCCAAACCAAAGTAGGGTGTCAGAGCAGGATTTGAGCTGATCAACCCTAAAGGTAAAACCTATTTTTCTACTCACAAACTCCAGTTCCAGTGAACTAATAATGTAGCTAAGTATGAGGCTTTGGTCCATGGCTTATTAATGGCATTGAGAAAGGAAGACAGGATCTTGCAAGTGTTTGGAGATTCTGAGCTAGTAGTTAAACAAGTAAGGAAGCAATACTTGTGCCATAATAGAAGAATGACCAACTATAGGCATAGAGTATGGGATCTCATTGAGGGATTTGATGCATTAAACATTCAATTGATCCCCCGAAGTAAAAATCAAACTATTGATTCTCTAGCACAAGCCACAAGTACATTGCAGCCTTTATCACTTTCAGGTTTGAACAAGTTCACTATGGAGCTCACCCTAGTACCCTCAGTGTCTGACAACATCACTAATTTCTAGGTATTTTAAGATGACAAACATATTCTTGATTTCATCACTAGCTATGATGTGTTTTTTTCCCAAGTGATTGATGAGACAGAACCTCAAGAGGCTGAAATGGACCTAGAAGGGGTCATTACCCTAAAAACTAACACTATCCCAAGAGGCATGGTGTAATTAGGAAATTTTTTTGATTTGGATAAGATAAAAGATTAGGAGCAACATGCCAAAAGGGAATCTCTTAGTAGTTAGTGTGAGACATACAACATGGGGACCTAGGAGGGTGTCAAAAATGTCTTTATTTGTAAGGTGTACACTCTAGAGGAAAGGAAAATAATTATTGATTCCTTGCACACTTATCAAGATGCGATAGCGTGGAGCTATGATGACTTAAAGACATATGATACTTCAGTCATTACACATACTATTCCCCTGAAGTCAAATTTTAAGCCATTCAGGCAAAGACAAAGGCCAATTAATGCTTAGTTGGAGCCCATCATTCAAAAGGAGGTGCAGAAGCTACTTTCAACATGAATCATATTCCCAGTAAGACATTCAACATGGGTTGCAAACTTGGTTCCAGTAAGGAAGAAAAATGGGGAAATCAGACTATGTGTTGATTTTAGGAACCTTAACAGGGCATCAAAAAAGGATAATTATCCAGTCCCCTCACTGGATGAGGTACTTCATATTTTTGCTTCAGAACATTCATGTGCTGGCACGCTGACCCAGAAATCCGATCAAGGGAATTAACATCCCATAGCCTTTATGAGTGCTCCTCTGAAGGATGCAGAACTGAGATATACCAATGTAGAAAAATAGGCTTATGCCTTGGTCTAAGAAGTAAAGAAATTCAAACACTATATCTTGAGAAATAAGGTATTTTCTATAGTACCTGATCCTACAGAAGAGTTGTTATTAATGTAGAATGAATTGGGAGAATGCAGGGATAAGTGGGTAACTATGCTATAGGAATATGATATTGAGATCCAGCCCATGAAATTGGTGAGAGGGTAGGGACATATGAAGATAATGGCTGAGATAGGTCTTGACCTCACAGCTCAGCAATATCACCTCCAAGAGGTGTACCCAGTAGATTGGTATGATAAAATTATTTACTATTTGTTGAACCAATAGTGTCCTGAACACCTTAATGTAGTACAAAGAAGAGCTCTGTGTTTGAGGATTGGCAGTTTTATGATGAAGGGAGTATTCTTGTACAAGATAAATCATGAGGGGGTTTATTTGAGATGCCTAGGGAAAGAAGAAGCTGGGAGAGTGATGATTGAATTTCATGGCAAGTATGGCATAGGCCATGGCTTGACACCTTCCACTGCAAATAAAATCCTGAGGGTAGGCTATTATTGGCCTACCTTGTTCAAAGACACACATAATCATGTGAGGAATTTTCATGTGTGTCAAACTGTAGCAAGTAAGCAGAAACGTGCAGCCCTTCCGCTTCAGCCGGTCATAGAGGTAAAACCATTTGCACAATGGGGAATGGACTTCATAGGTCCAATCAATCCACCTTCCTCTATAGGCCATATGTATATTCTTACTGTAACTGATTACTTTACTAGATGGACCAAGGCTCTTGCATGCAAACAATGCACTTTAGAAGTGGTAATCAATTTCATTGAGTTAGGTATTATTAATCGCTTTGTATGTCCATTGGCTTTAGTTTGTGATAATGGTCTTGCTTTTACATCATTAAAGTTTTCTAACAGGTCTTTTGATCATGGAATTGTCATAAAATTTGCATCTAATTACTACCCACAGCGAAATGGTTTGGTTGAGTCTTCTAATAAGAACCTTTTGACAGTCATTTGTAAACTATTAGAGAAGAACCCCAAGGATTGGCACACCCAACTTTGATTTTCTCTTTGGGCAGATTGCACTAGACAAAAAACATCCCTAGGAACCTCTCATTATCACTTAGTGTATGGATTGGAACCTGTATTTCCCATCCAGTTGAAGATCTATACCTTGCAATTTATCAATGAATATTATGATGGAGAGGATAAGCGTGAAGTTTGCTTAACTGAACTATTACACCTTTAAGAGAGAATAGATGAAGCCTTACAAAACTTTGTCAAACATCAGGGTGTAGTGAAAATATGGTTTGATAGGAGAGCCAAGGTGAAAGCCTTTAGAATCTCTGGGTTGGTTCTCTATTGGGACAAAGCCCATGACCAAAAAGGGGAGCATGGAAAATTTGATAGACTTTGCCTCAGCCCTTATCATATTGTGGGAGATAATTCTTTCCATTTGAAAACCCTCACTGGAGAGGATATCCCACTGTCTATCAATGGGTAGTATTTGAAGCATTATTTCCAGTCCTGAGTTGTTTACAACTCTTTCCTTGTACATAGGTAGACTAGGGTTTCCTTTATGTTCTATTTTATGCTTTTGGTTGGGGTAGGTTTGCTTCGATTGGTTTTGCTTTTTGCCCTGCTCCTACTTTGGGTTTTCTTGCTTTCTTTTGGGCTTGTTGCTTCTATATCATTGGATGCTTGCCTAGGGTCATTCCAAGAATTTCTTTTACAAACTCCAATCATCTTTTCAAAGTCATTTGGTGGATTTCCTTTGTTTAATGTTGCATATGTTTGGAATTGGAATCACTTGATTAAGTCAAATTTCAGAGTGTATTTGGGTCTCATATGTACACACAAATCTTAAGGTTTCCAAGGTTGTATATGGTCCTTGTGAGGTTTGATTGGGTGAAAAATATTATATTTTGCCCCAGTGTCACCGTGGTTCTCATCCCTGAGTGCGGGCTTCATTTCTTGCAAGGTGAAAGAGAAGGTTTAAAAGATCTCAAATAGAATATTAAAAGAAAAGAATAGAAAATGCTGAAAATCAAAAGAAATGTTCACTTTATCAAGGGTTTCCTAGTATCTCTACCGGGGCTATGGATGTCTGGTTGGTAGTAGAGCTATGCTAGGGAGGGTCACAGTGATAACCTCGCTAGGGCTATGGATGCCTAACTGGAAGAGAGGCTCTATCCAGGTTGGTTTTGGAGTTGGAATCCTTATCTAGCCCTATCAGACTAAGTTTGGTCCCTATTGCCAATGAGGAAAGATGAAATGAATGCATATACACACACTTCAACCCTAGTACAGGAAAGGTTTTCTTGTTTGTGATTTCTAAAACCTTGTCCATAGGTAGCCTGATCCATCCATATCTGGTCTATGAAACCAAAGATTCTAGGTTGATTCTAGTTTGTCATTGAAATGCTCTGGAGCATTTCCCCAGTGGAGTCACCATTTGTTGTGCAGTTTTGCACACACACCCCACTGAAAGTAGGGGCCCTCTTTTTCCTGGCCTTTTGGCTCTTTTCTATGGCCATGCCCTTTTTGAGCTTGTCTTTCAAAATCTTGAGTTTTGGTTCTTGGCTGTTTTGGTCCTTTGGTCCTAGATGTGTGCTACTTTACAATGTTCCTAAATTCCTATCTTGCTTGTAAAGTGCTCCCATTATGCTAAAACTTTTAAAATTCTAAGTCTTTGGGTCAATTTCGGGTTTTTCCCTATTTTCAAGAATTTTCCCTTCAGGCGGATTTCCCCGGCTACTTGGAAAACCCGGCAAGGCTGGTTTTGCACTGTCTTCGGGGATTTTGGTGCTTCATGGATTTCTATCTTCCCCAATTTTTTCCAATTTTCCTTTGCCTCTTTGTTTTCTTGGTTTGCATCTTTTGGCTAGTTTTGCACTGTCTTCAGGGATTTCTGTCTTCCTTGATTTTTTCTGACATTTCCTTCATTCCTTCATTTCCCTAGTTTGCATCTTTGGGGATTTTTACCTCGATACCACGATGGCTTTGCATCTAGGACATGTTTGGGTGGTTGTACCACCTTACCGCAGGGGGCTTTCATTCTTGCCATGGTAGCATGGTGGTCCCACCTTACCACAAGAGTCTTTGGTTGGCGGTGTGGTTGCATAGAGTTTGGTCCGTCTGGCGAGGTAGCATGGTTTACCTCGATGTCGCGGGTGTCCCCAAGCCTGGTTACAGTTGTGTGGTTTACCGTCGTACCATGAGGGGTTTGTGCTTGGCTTGCGGTATTGTGATTACCACATTACCTCAGTGGTCAAATTCTTGGCTCGCGGTAGTGTGGTTTTTGTCATTTTGGGGGCGCCAGGAGGTCAAGACTATCGCTCAATAGCATGTGAATCATGTTGACTTTGTAAGAATCTATTTCCTTGGGAAAAGCTTGAAATCTGTTCCTCCTTCATTTTTCCGAAGTGTGCTAAGTATTGCTAGTTTCAATGATTTTTGTCCTTGTCAGATAATTTTGAAGTCTATTATTTGTCAAGAACTGAGAGGATTCATGGCCTAATTGTTAATGGTTTTGCATTGTATGATGGATTTAAATAATTTAGTGATATGTGTAGACATTCCTAGATTTTTGACTGATGAATGATTGACCTTCTAGTGATTTATGTGCTTCCCTCGCCTAAGTCCGCTTGGCCCATAATTTCCCAAAATTCCTTCCTAACTTGAATTCCGTGGAGGAGTGAAAATCCCAAACTTTGACAAGGATGCTTTAATGAAGTTTTAATTGATTCTGGTGGTTGTTTTGGATCTCTCTGATGATTAGCATTTTTTTTATGATTGATTAACCTGGATTTTGATGCTATAATGAATATTAATGGTGGCTATTTTGAATGCAGGTTGGATCAAGCAGGTTGTTGTTGTCGAGGCCAAGTGAAGAAATGGATGTACTTTGAAGATGTTGTAGGATTTGTGGGATTGCATCCAGGTACATTTTGTGGTTGTGGGCGAGTGAAACTCGCTCGTACGCAGCTGGGTTGACATGCTTGAGGGTCATTCATCCGAGTTGGGTATAACATGGAGGGTTCAAGCTTATTTGACTCGATCGGAGTCATTGGAGAGGCCCAAATCGGTTGTTGTTTGGTGACTCATATTCACACTCATATGAGGTGCACATTACCCTTTTTTTGCTTCACACACTAGTAGGACATTAATGGTGGAGGTGACCTATAGGGTTTTATGGATCTGAATCAGGATTTGTGGAGATCCCAGGCCAATATGAAGGGGTGCCTCATGCATTCATTACAGGATGGTGATTTTTTGCAGACTGTCTGGGCCGATAGGGTTGGTGGCCAACTTTCTCTATAACCCTAGCTCGGGCTAGCATGAGATAGGATTTCTATAAGTTTGGCATTTTGCCTCATTTGTAAAGGTTAGCTAGAGAACAAAGTTGGTTAGTTAGAAAGAGTTAGAAAAAAAGTTAGAAAAACTGGTTGTTAAATAGTTGGTTCGAAGTTAGAAGATTAGATCTTGTAAGTAGATTAGCGAGTAGAGCAGGAAGTTAGAATTAGGAGTTAGTCATATTTCAAGCAAGTATTGTAACACAGAACATCAGAATTTTTGCTATTACTGGTGTTTTAATACAAGTGAATACATTGTGTTATTATTGGTGTCTTCTTTGCATTGATTTGTTGTGCATGGTTCTTATTCTATCTTCAAAATTGCTTGGAAATATCTGAATTTATTTTAGGTTTAGAGTAAATAATTTAATGGTGCTTGTGATTTAATGCTTGGAGTGTTGTAGCAATCTCTGGTTCATACTTTGGGAAACTTCTTGATTGTGGGATTGTTGTGCAAGGTTAGCCTATACCTATTATTTATGTGCTTAGTTCAATTGTGGGCATTTATCCAGTTCTATTGAATGAATGTCCATGATATGAAAATATTTAATTCCTTAGAAGATTGCACTGTTTATGTGAGATTGTAGGTATAACCTAGGTTAAACAAAAAGTAGTTTTAAAGGGATTGGTTTGTTCTAGTTATTTCTTCATTGGTATTGTTGATCTTAGGAGTAATATTAATTTTAGGATTTCTGGAACCCTTACCTTTTTCTATTTCTTTGAACTATGGCTAAAGTAGGAACTCAAGTATCACTCTATTGCAAAATATGATAAGTTTAGAGTCTCCAACATTTTTTGTAAGGTCCCTTTTTTATTACCAGCATTTTCACATTTATCACTGAGTGGTTCCACTGCATTGTCATGACTTGACACCTAAGAGACCTTGGGGTTATCTCTTTTCTCATAGAGATCAACCTTTCAAGAGAGATAGGATATTTTATATTCTATTTGAGTTGTTGTTGTGCAGAAAACACCATCAACAAGTCACTTTTCAAATTACCCTGCGTGACTAATATAAGAGAACCCAGTGGTGTAGGGCAATCTTGCATCACCCAAAAAAAAGTTTTTCCTTATTTTTTTCTTTAGTTATTTTGAGTCCCATTATGGAACTTAAGAGGTGTAAAACATTCAAAAGTCACAAAATGTGATAAATGATCACTTACTATTTTTAGTAAGGTGGCCTAAACGTGCTCGTATGGACCTAAAAATTTACCACAAGGAGTGAAACAAAAAATTATTTATGGTAGCGAAAGAATTGTCTTAATACTTTGTATGCTTTAGGAGATATTAAAGTTTCTATCACAAGAAATTTCTCCAATGCATCTTAAAATTCAAATTTGAAAATATTAGAAGCCCCGAAACAGCTTGAAAATTGGACAAAACAATCTTTGATGGTTTCAACATTGTAGATTTCTTTGAGAGCTTTCCAACGATTTATTATAATAGAAAATCAGATACCCAGATCAAAATTTATGGCCTCACAAAGATACCCCACTAAAAAGTGAATTTCATTAAAATATCTTCCTTGGCAAGAAATCAAATGACGAGACTTTTGGCATGAAAACAAAAGGGAAAGTTACATTTTCTAGAACTTTCTAGAGCGGTTATTGGATAAAATAAAAGGATTAAGTGGAGATTGTAGAAGGTGGATCCATTAGTGCAAATTATGGTTTTGAATAATAATTTTATTTTCACAGTTGATTTGGATGTAATGAATCAAGCCCATGAGGTTGTAGCCCTGTAATTTTTGAATCTATAATTTCATTTTCAGAAAATAATTGAAAGTGGGTTATTTTCTATCTTGCATTTTATGTGTTGTTATTTATTATTTTGTTTTGTGTGGGGTTTGGGTGGTGTAGCCCTCATCATTAACTATTTTCACAAAAAAATTAATATTTTTTATTGGATTTAACTCCTATTAATAAACTCCTATTAATTAGTATAATTGTTTGGTATAAAAGAAATTAAAGTAGCTTTAAAGATTTATTATAGAATTTATAGTGTGATATAATATATTGATCTATGAATATTTTAAATATATGTGTTCGTTGATGGTTATGATAGACTTATTGACATAGTTGAAGGAACAAAATATATCTATGCTTAAAATAATTTCTAATTTTTTCCTTTTAAATTATCTCTAATTAACCCTTTGCTTATAGAATTAAGAACTCAAATGTACTCATGTACAAGGTATGACTTGTCCCTATCACCCACATGGTCTAGTCATCTTGTATACTTTATCAATTCAAAATATTATTATTGTTTCCTCTTCTCAATTGAACTCGAATATATTATGAATGGGGTGTAGCTCATTAATTTATAATTTTCAATATTATGTGAGAATTAATTTGAGAAACACTCTTGGAAGGTTATATATATTTAATGGTATGTATAAAATGTAACCTCTTGTAGCTATAAGCTTAATAAAAATTATTCTTTTAAGTATTTGTTCACATAATTATTGTCCATCTACTTTAGAAACTTTTCATGGACCAAGTATTTTGAGGATTTGTAGTATTATTAGGTGACTTGGGCATCGGATTGATAAATTGTCTCAGCCATTGGCAAGATCATGTTTAGTGGTAGGGTCACTAAAGGTCCCTTTAGGTATCTTTTGGTTTTCAACCATTTTTTGGGCCCATTCAGAACCTCTAGGCTCCTCAAAATTAAATTTAAATATTTTATATAGAAAATTTATAGAAAGAACATTAATATATCACAAATGACAAATGGTATTGAAGTGATTTCTTCACCATTGGCCTTATTTCACCATTCCAAAGCTTTGTGTTAGATTTCATGTCCATAAATGCACAAATTCCAACTTACTAAAATAGTAAGCCTATTATATTTATCCCACCAAACCTAACAAAAGTCAAAATAAATAATTTTTAAGGGATGCAAGATTGCTCTTGCACCCTAGATGCTCTTGCATCATTTTTTTGGATTCATTATACATTCTTATCATTCTCTCTCATTTAAGTTAGTCCTACTTGGTAGAAATCATGATTATGTATTTGGTTATAAATTGTGTTAGTATAATTAAGTGGTCTACCTTGATGTTGTAATCTTCATGTTACAATTGAATTATAGCCTTGATTGTTAATCAAATTATTCTCATTGTAGATTTCATAATGGAACGTTCAAATGTTTCTCTTCTTGTTTTCATGTATGTATATTAGAAAAAAACCATGGTAGGTTGAAAATTTTTATTATGGTCAAATTTTGGTTTTATATGTTGTATTCCTAGTTTGTTATGTGTGGGGTTTTCATTAAACATCATTCTTGATATATAGTCGATTTATCTTATTATGTGGAAGAAAAATTTAGAAGATAATAAAATATAAGTAGTAGTATGAAATGACAAGTTGTCCCTTTTTAATTCTACAAATTTTGTATCTCCCTTGTGCACTTTGTAAGTATTTCTAAAGTTAAAGAGACCTTAGTTTACCTAGAAAATTTTGAGTTTCCTTATCCTTTCTTAAAAAAAATTGTAGCATATTTTCTTTGGTTCCTTGTATACTCTTATCTCTATATATTAAAAAAAAATCAAGCAATTTACAAGTTTGAAATGTAATTAGTTTCTATTGTGGTGCAGGTAAGCCTTAAAATGATTAAAAATAAGAGTGACTGAGATACAACTTAGAGATATAAAATAAAGGTATTATCTATTTTGTGTTTAAAAAAGGAAATCTTTTAAAATGGATTTTAAGGTTTCAGGTCCTCCTATCTTTACATCTCCTTGATTAAAATAAATTAATAATAGTCAACAAAAATTTGATGTTAGCAATCCAAGGAGAGCATAAGGATTATTATGTAGAACATGTGTGTTAGATGACTTCATTGTTAGTATAATTAATATTGCTTAGCATAAGTTATTGGTGCTTTTTTCTATGAATTTGTGTAAATATTTTTTTTACCTATCTAGTTCCTATTTACATCTTAAGTCCACTTAGGTCCTAGTTTCTTTTTTTTGAAGTCATATTTGTCTAGATAAGATCTTATCATATCTTATCTAGTTGGATTTTATTTAATGCATGTTTCATAGGTCATTTAAAGTTGAATCATATCATTTAATTATGACACTCAATTAATGTTATATCATCATCACCCTTGCCTATATAAGAAAGGCTTCATATGTACAATGTAACAACTATGAACAACAATCAAGTTCATTCTGGAAATCTTACATCCAAAATCATAACATGATATTTTTCCATCTATCTTGTGGAAGTTATTTTGTCTTGCAGGTGATCCTATGGTGTTGAGGAGTTCACTATAAGCTCCTACATGGTATTAGAGCTTTAGTGCTACATACTTATTCCTAGATGTGAGGGACCAATCTTAGTGTGAATTTTTTTTGGATGTCAGTTGGAGTTTTGTGGACCATGCCATTAATTTTAGGGCATTGGAGAAATTAAAATTAAGGTTTTGTTTTATCAAATTTCATCATATATTATTTGATTTATGACGGTTTCAAGTTGGGAAAGGGTAACCAAATCTAAGAGGTAGCTGAATTTTCAAAGCACTTTGGGCTAAAATCACCCCTATTGTTGCATTCAAGAGGCCCAAAAACCCCAAGATTGATTGTAAAATTGTCAAAATTAGAGAACTTGACCCAAAGAATCAAACGTATTTTTATTTTTTCAATCATGCGGTTGTACAACTTATTAGAGAACAAAAATCATAGTTGATCACAAAAAAAATTATCGGTCATGAGAAAATTAAATCGGTAGGTGAATTTTTTTATTAAATTCTTTATTTATTTAAAATTTGCACAATTTTTTCATTGTAGATCATACCTACATATGTAGGTATCGGCCTACATAGGTACCTTGTACCTCTACCATATAGAAATTTGTGGGCAAGCCATGCATCCCTATTTCTAACACTATTCAACCTCACTATAGTTAACTGATTGGCATATTTTGTCAGATCCCTAGCATATTATTTTATTGACTAACTCTAGAATATTCTATATCATAAGGAATATTCCACCTAAAATCTATATGCATATTCCATTGGGTGGAATATTCTATCTTGAGGAGAATATTCACTTTTGATGGGCCTCTAGCCATCAAATTTAGGCTCATTGACTATTGATGTTAGCACTACATCAGCAGTGACATTAGCAAGCTTAAGAAAAAAAATTCCTATCTTTGTTGGCATTTTTATTTTGAAAGGAAAACTTCGAAGGCCAACAGCTTGGTCATACAAACTCCATTTTCGGTGATTTTTTTTTAATTTGGGGCATAATTTTGTGCACTTAATATTGGTTTAATTGGTTTTTTATTTGTGTGCCTATTTTTTCAAAAAACTATATATTCTCATAGGTTTTTTTGAGTTGTTCTCATTTCCAAAACTTTGGGGGCTCCGTTCTTGCTCCTATGGCAACATTTTTGGGTGATTTTCTATGAAAGTATATAATTTTTCATGTACTTTCTATTTTTTTAATCATTTTTATCTCAAATTTTATAAAAATAATTCCTTGACCTTGTGACCAAATTTGGAATTTGTAAGCACTAATATCAAGTCCACTTCACTATTGTTGGCAAGTGGCACCTACAATTGCACTAAATATAAAGTACCACAAACCATATGTTATTGAGGGGATTTCTTGATTAAGTAATTTGAGGTGGGGGGTGGGTAATCGTATAGTGGTTGGTTTCTTTATTTTTCTTGTTTTGTGTTTATACAATGGGGAAATCACAAATTGAACTCCTAACTCCATATAACTATGCTTCATGGAGAAAATCAATATGGAATTATCTCATGATGAAAGGTCTAATATGCTATCTAAAGGAAAATATTCCTCAACCTACTAATGCTAAAGAACTGGAAAAATGGGACCTTGATCATGAGAAAAAACTTGGACGCATATGTTCATTAGTCTCATTTGATTTACAATTTCATGTTGAATCGTGTAAAAAACCTAAAGAGGCTTGGGAAATTTTTGAGAAATTATATGGTAAAACTAATAAGATTAGGGGATATCAGATTGATAATGATTTTATGAATCTTGATCCTAAATTTTTTGACCACATCCATGATGACATCTCCAATATCAAACAACTAAGAACACAACTAAAAGATTACCACATTGATGAAAACGATTCACATTTGATTTTGAATGTGTTATCAAAGCTTGGTCTTGAGTATTCATTGTTTATTTATATATTTCATACCCATTAGATTTCTATGGGAGCATCATATGTTGATCCTAAGTCTAAATTTTTTTCTAATCTACTAATTCAAGAGGAAGAGAAGTTAACTAATATGGGTCTAATCAAGTCTTTAAAGCCCCAATCATTGTTGTCTAGTGAGTCAAAGGTACTGAAAGAATCAAGTAATCTTAAAAAGAAGAAAAATAAGAAAAATAACAAGACACATAAGGAATCATAATCCTCTCCCTCAAAAGAGGAATCATCCAAGAAGGATAGGCCTACTTATGCATATTGTAAGAAATTAGGGCATGATGAACATCAATGTTATTCAAAATAGCTTGATGAGTTGAAGCATCTTCTTAAGAAGGCTCAAGTTGATTCTTCTTATTCATCAAAGTCTAATAAAATCATGGGGTTTACACTTATTGCACTTGTAGATTCTAATACAAAGAGGTGGTTACTCGGTTAAAGGGCCTCACATCACATGTCTTCATCAAAGAGTGTGTTTTATTCATCTGAGACTTGTTCATCACCATCAATCCTGATGGCTAATGTTGGCCTCCTATAATGTTTTAACAACTAAGCCTTTACAACTTTGATTTAGAGATTAGACATCTAACCTGAATAGAAATATCAATCATCATGAAGGTGCATTTAAATCGTCAACCTAGGGACGTAAACTTGAAATGGGTTAGCACTGTATGTGCACTAGGAATCCAAAGTAGCCATATTCATCCTACAGCTAAGAAAGACATAATACTGAAAGTAAATTGCTTGGAAGGAAATAACATAAATGTTGAACATCAACCAATAGCTAGGCTAAACTAAAATGCATGACATAAATGAAAATCTGAGTGAACAAACAAGAGACTACTATGTCTGCTTTGGTTGTAGGAATTGTCATAGAATGGAATTCTAGTGGCTGTGAGAACAGTCAATGCCAGATTCTTAACTAATAACTGAATAGGAAATAACAACTAAACTAAAATAAGCTAAAGGATGGAATACTCACCAAGTGGCCCTCCTTAGATAAGTATTCCCTAAAACTAAGATGGACTCATATGCACAAACTTATAACTTCATTTCATTTATTGGAAAATAAGAGTACAAATGAGCAACATGACTATATTACTAAAAATCTCAAGAGTGTGATTACATCAAATTAAACAATCTTCTATATTTTGTCTGAGAGCTCAAAAGGAACATGTGAGCCTTATTTATCCAACCACCTAGCAAGGTAGTCAAGTCCAACAAACATGAAGAATGCCACATCATGGAAAGCACAATGTGTTGTTAGAAAAATGTGGATTAATTAAACAGTAATCTAACACACCAATAAGACATTATATTAAAGAAAACTAACTAGAAAGCATAAATGCAAACTCTAATGATAGCAACTTCATCAAATTCATCCCATTGTCCTCTATCTCCAAGGATTTGATTAAAGGTGATGGCTCTCAGTTGTGTAAGTAGTAGCTTGTTCAAATGGTAGCTTAGGAGAATGAGATTAATTGAAAATGCATGTGCATGACTATATGATTTAAGCTATGAAACTGAAATGCTAAAATGTTATGATGCTGATAATACTGGAATGCAACTATAGTAACTACGTACGAAATCTAGGATTCGAGGTGTGTCCTTTTCAACTCATAAGAGGGTTGTATTTATAGATTTTTGAAGGCAAGAATCCAGTTGGCAAGCATCAATGGTTGAGATTCAAACCTGTTAAGATGAACGGAGAGGGATCTAGAAGTTGAGAAAAAATGGAAGGTTGAGAGAAATATGGGAGATGTTTCCTCAAACACAACCTTTTCCATTCAAAAACGAAGGAAAGTTGTCATTTGTGCACTTCATTTATGAAGAGTTAATTGATAGTTTGAGGAAAAATCTATAATTAAATAATTCATATTTAATTAATTAACAGGTTTGATTAACCATGACCATTTTTAGATGTGTACATTTTGCCCCTCTTTGAAGTGATGTGTTTTACACACTGCTTCAAATAATTTTGCCCCAAAATTTTGAAATTACCGATGATATATGCCCCCTCGAGAGATAAATCGCATGATAAAAGAATCAGAATCATTTTCAGAGGAAAATTAGTGATTTAGCTCTCGCAATAGTGCTCAGTTTTTGCAAAAAAAATTAAATATTTTCACACTTTTACCCCCTTAAAAGTTGAAAAAGGTGAAAAGTCATTGTCATTTGAACAGTAACCTTTGGTAATTTTCAAATCTTTGAGAGAGATATTTGCAGTGCCGATCCATTATGAGCACCACAGATTCAAGCGAGCCTGCCGGTATCAGAGACCAGCCATGTATGGACCTCCGATAAGTCGACTTGATCCTCTTCGTAATTTCTTTTTATGGATTTTTGCATTTTTTTGTAATTTTTAGATTTTTCACGTCTTGGTTTAGTGCATACAAGCCATAGTATAGCGCATAGGGTAGATAAAGTTGCACATACAAAGTAGCGCATAGGTTACCTATAGCAGCGCATACAGAAATGTTGCCTGCGTAGGATGCTAGATTGGCACATAGGGTAAATTGGTGCATAGGGTGATTGTTTTGGCGCATTTGTTAGATAGAATCGTGCATAGATGAATTAGCGCATAAAAGGTCTGTTTTAGTGCATAGACTAGATAGAATCGTGCATTGATGGAGTTGCGCATGGTAGCTCTATTTTAGCGCATCCATGGTTTAAAGTTGCACATACATGGTTTAACGCATTGATGGCCTATTTTGGCGCATCCATGGATTTTTCCCAATTTTGAAATTTTGAAGAAAATTTGATAAGTGCTTGATGATTGTTGCTAGATTAGACAACTGATTTTATGCTTTTGAATAACATCAAGAATAGATTAGCTTGATTTGAGAAACTTGTCTTCATGCTTGAAAAACAAATAAGTCTGATAAATTTGCTTTCCTATTTGAAAGACAAATAGTAATGATAAATGTGTTTTCCCGATTGAAAGTCAAATAGATAGATATTGAGTCATGTGACTGTTAAATTTGTTTCCATACGATATGAAAAACAAATAGTAGATAAAATGATTGATAAATTTTCTTCCGTGCAATATGAGAAACAAATAGTAGAAATGATAGATAGGTTTGCTTCCATGCAATATGAAAAACAAATAATAGAAATGATAGATAGATTTTCTTCCATGCAATATGAAAAACAAATAAGTGTTGATTTGATTGAGTTGATTTCCTGTTGATGTACTAAAGATTTTGCTTTTGATGTACTGATTTGATTAGAGATTACTTGTTGATTGATTTGTATGATTGCTTGATGATGTTGTAAAGGAGGAATTTAACCTCCATATTAGAGAGAGATTTCCTCAGACATGGGAGATGATTCCTCGACTGTCGCAGGATGATTTAGAGGTTATATACTAGTGTGGGTTGGGTCCATTGTTGAGGATCCCACAATATCACATCAATAGGGCACTGTTGACTACATTAGCAAAGAGGTGGCATAGCGAGCATAACACCTTTCATATGCCCACGGGAGAGATTACCATGACTCCAAAGGATTTGTACAGGATCTTGGGTATTCCTGTAGTTGGGGAGATTGTGATCTATGATCACAAGGAGATTGGAGGGACCAATGCTTTGAGACAAATCTTCCAGGATCCTCATGTCTCCGGATATGAGATTCCCTAGAAGGAGATGGTGGAGAGCTATACCCCACTACCTTTAGCGTTAGCAGGATTTACCAGTGGTTTCCTTTGTCGTGATCATAGGGCAAAGGGACTATCATTTGGTTGGGGTAGGATCTTGGAGGATATGCTTCTCCACTGGACTAGATATGCATGGGGATCATGTATGCTTGCCCATCTATACCACAATATTCATCAGGTCCTACACACAGATGGGAAGAGTCTCTCCTGCGGAGTTACTCTTCTATAGATATTTGCATGGGAGCATTTTGTCATTACATGTCCCAGTGTGCGGAGGGATCGTCCTCTTGGGTTTGCATATGTTTATGCCTACATAGGGCATCTTGTCTAGTCGAGGCTGGACAAGTTAGAGTACTGGCGATGCGTGTTAGATGATTTGGATATAGTCATCTAGAGACCGTATGTAGATTGTGATCCATGGGAGGCAGATGATATAGAGTTGCCTTACTGCACCACATCGAGGTATTTGATTGGATGCACCCCATACATTATTGAGTGGTTCCTAGTCATGCGAGTCCTGAGGTAGCTTGGATTAGTATAGATGATGATGCAGGGTGTGTCACATTACGCCAGGCACTGGGAGGATGTACCAGAGTGGGGTCCTATTGTGATGATTGAGGCGGCCCAAGCAGATTATTTGGAGTTGCAGCCAGATCAGTGGGCTATACATCTGGAGGTTACAGATGCAGGGATGACATATGAGTATGCGACATACTTTTAAACACATCCCTTTATGAGGTTTACTAGTCTAGAGAAGCCTGCTCCATTATTGGGAGGACAAGCTATACAGTGAGGGTGAGGGCAGCCATAGGTACAGGCAGGGGTATAGGATGCAGCGGCCATGGATATTGATGAGGAGGGAGATGAGGGGGATGACTCTAGTAGCTAGTATGACAATAGTGATGACTATGGGGATGATGGAGGTGGTGGAGGTGGAGGATAGAGATTTTTTTTTAATGTTCCCTTTAGGACATGGCCATGGACATCGAGAGTAGTGGACCAGTCGAGTACTTCAGCTCCACAGATCATTATCAGGGCTCCCTCATAGGGACAAATTGATGCATTGTAGGTAGAGGTTCAGACTCTGTGAAGTCAGTTAGCACAGGCTCAGGGGATGATCAGTCAGTTGTAGGCACAAGTTGCACAGCCACCACCTCCTGACCCACAGATAGCCCAGCTTATGGCCGAGAGGGACAGCTTCTGGGAGAGATGTATACAGGTCAGGGGGGTAGCCGAGAGACTCCTCAGATCAGTTGAGAGCACCTCCATTGGGGAGGTTGTGGCAGAGGGTTTGGAGACTACTCAGGAGGCCGAGCATTATAGGATGAGATACTTCAATGCAGTACCACCTGAGAGGAGGATTGCCTTCACATAGTTGGGTACTCGGTCTCGGAGCCACTCATGCAGCCATTCCAAGAGTGCTACTAGGAGTGTGGGTCAGCCGATTAGATTTGAGATTAGGGCCTCAGGGAGCATAAATCCTACAAGACCTACTGCCTCAAGAGATAGTAGCATTCATGTGCCCCGGCTAGATGCCCCTCAGTGATGAGCATTTTGACACATTCATTGTATTTGATATATCTTGTTGAAACATTTGATATCCTTGTATTCTTGGACTCTTTTTTTGATGAGATTTATGAGATGTAGTGGTGATTCGATTATGCATGTGTTATGGATTATTTATGCTCATGTTATGGATGTGTGTTTATTTCTATATGTTATGTCGTGTATGATGATACAATGATGATATGATGTACGATGATGCTTTTATTTCATGTATGATAATGTAGGATGTGTTGTGATGAAATGATTCTAACATGATGATATATGATGCAATTTAAAATGATTTTCTTTTATAATGTATGTAATGAATGCAAGATGTAAGATGTAATGGTGAATGCTTTTAATGATGTGAAAAATGATATGATGTAATGATGAATGATTTAAATGGAAAATTATGATGAAATGAGATAAATAGATAATGATATGTTAATGAAGATGTAATATTTAATGAATGATATGCACATGACCTGGAAAAATGATGTAATATGATAATAATGATAATGATGTAATGGAAATGAACATGATAACCTAAATGATGATGTGAAATGGATGATATGGATGCAATCTTATTATGATTGTATATGCATGTGATAAATGATGTGAATGTGAATGCAAATGTAAATGTTAATGCTATGATATAATAATGAATGATTTATGCACATGATATGAATATGATGAACTAACAATGAAATGATGATGCAAAATGTAAATGCAATAATAATGATACCCTAAATGAGTGTTGGTGAAATGATATGAGTGATAATGGAATGAGATGTAATAAATGTCCAGGTGTACTCAATCGTTGTCTGAAAAGATACCCAAGAAGCTGGCCAACCCTCAAAATCTATTTAAACAACCCCCAAAATGCAAATGAATTATGCAGTCCTAGAATGCAGTAATGAACCATTCTCCTTTATTGTCATTTTATGTTGTGCTTGATTTTCATCATTGAGCCTTTTTTTTTATATATGTTGAAATTTATTACAAGCATCAAAGGGTATGTTAGCACCAATGATGACCTGAGTACTACTTTCATGATGTTTGATATAGAAAGTTAATACAAGCATTGAGGTATAATTGAACCAAGATGACCTGAGTATTGCTTGCATAAACAAATAAAAGTTAACCATTTTCCTATGCAAATTCTGAAATGTCACCAATGATACATTGTAGAGCATGTCCCATGATAAATTTGCACAATACTAATGATTAGCTTAGAGATAGTAAGCAAAAAAATAAAAATAAAAATAATTCATACTTCTTCCTTGTGATTCTAGTTTAGTACATCATTGAATCACTCCAAAGACATGATGTCATCAAATATCAAAACAACAATTGCAACTTATTGCTTTAATTTTATCATTCATTTTATTCAGATTAAGATCATCTAATTTGTTCATCTATCAAAACAGCCATGCAACATCATTGTAATTGGACAAGTTTTTTGTTTCTTGATATTTTGATTCTAGACACATGTTGTCAATTGCCCGAAAAGCACCAAGAAGCGAATTGCCCCCTAGTGACCTTGTACTTTGACACTTGCTAGACACAAATAATGCTAAGGATAATCCTAATTCATCAAGCCATGATGAGGTCCTTGTCATTTCAAGGAGATGCTATGGGATGTGAACTATGATGGCGAGGCATGTGTGTGATGCCAATGAAAAGATGGATATGCATAATGAATCCCAATAGATGAGAGAGCCAAACAAAATCACAAACAATTCCTGCTTGTCTGGTTTTCACCATTTGTTTTTATTGCACCTTTTCTTGATTTTATGATTTTTTTTCTATTACCAAGACCCCTGTTTGCTAGGTTTTCATCAAGGCAACAATTTTTTTTGTACTTTTGCTCTTTTTGATTTTTTGTATTTTTTTTTTCAGGACTTTGTATATTGTTTTTGATATTTTCTCAGGCATAAAAATTCTTCAGATGAATGTTGTTGGTTGGATCTTCAAACAGGTCCCCTTCTGTTGTTGACAACTGATATGCCCCCGATCTGTATGTTGCAATGATAACGAATGAGCCCAACCAATTAGGTTTGAACTTGCCTTTCTTTTCCCGATCCTGCTGATTACGAGGGTTTTCTTTAAGAAACAAATCACCCACCTGAAAAGATCGTGGTTTGACTCTGTGATTGTAGCTATGGGACATAACTTGTTGATATCCCTTCAAGTGATTAATTGCAGTTTGACGTTGTTCATCGAGCAGTTCTAGCTCTTGCAACCTTGATACTTTGTCATCTTCATCATTGATTAACCCCTTCAGTGATACTCGAAGTGAGGGAATCTCGACTTCTAGTGGTAAAATATCTTCTACTCCATAGACCAAAGCATAAGGGGTAGCTCCTATTGGTGTGCGAATGCTTGTTTTGTATGCCCATAATGTTGGATTTAATTGGACATGCCAATCATGACCTGCTTCATTTAGTGTTTTCTTCAAAATCTTTAGGATTGTTTTATTTGAAGCTATAGCTTGATCATTCCCTTGTGGATAGTAAGGCATAGAGAACCTATGTTGGATGTGAAATCTTTCACATAGCTCATCAACATCCTAATTTTTAAAGGGTCTTCCACTATCTATGATAATGGAGTTGGGAATACCATATCGACAGATGATATGGTTCAAAATGAATGAACAAAATTTTTTTCTAGTAACAGTCATTAGGGGAATAGCTTCAATCCACTTAGTGAAATTCAGTGGCCGTAATGATGAATTTATGTCCATTTGAAGATGACGGGTGTATCTTACCAACCAGATCCAATCCCCACTAAGCGAAAGGCCATGTTGTGGTGAAAGGTTGTAATTCCTGAGCAGGAGCATGAATAAGATTCCCATGAATCTGAAATTTTTCACATTTCTTCACAAAGATGAATGATTCCTTCTCCATGGTCGGCTAGTAATAACCCAATCAAACAAGTTTCTTTGCTAAGGTTAGTCCACTTGATTGTGTCCCACAAATTCCACCATGTACCTCTTGTAAGGCGTTTTCCAATTCATCATGTTTGAGACATCTAAGGAGGGTACCATCTAGACCACGCCGATATAAGAAGTCATCAATTAAGGTGTAACGAGATGATTGATAGATGAAATTTCTTTTCTGATTCCTAGACAAGTCTAAAGGTAAAATAGTATCCTTCAGGTAATTGTAAATTTGACCATATAAGGGAGAATCAGAATTGGTTAGATGGAAAATGATTTGAGTTTCTAGACTATCATAGGTGGGAGAAGACAATTGTTCCACCAAGAAATCGTATCGTGTTTGATTCTCTATCAACTGGAGTAGAGAGGCGATTTTAGCTATAGCATCTGCTACTTTATTATCAATATGTGGAATCTGTATGAACTTGATATTAACAAAGTATTTCTTGAAATCACCCACCATTCTTTTGTAAGGTATCAACTTGTCATATTTAGTGTGATATTTGTCATTGATTTGATTTATAACAAGTTGTGAATCACCAAAAACTTGAAGTTCTATGATTTTCTAGTCTACTACAATTCTTATGCCATTTACTAATGCCTTATACTCAGCTATATTGTTTGTGCAAGGAAACATTAGCCGATAAGATTTTGGAATTGTATGTCCTTCAGGAAAAGAATTCCTACTCTTGAACCATGTTGAGTGTAAGAACCATCAAAGTAGAGCGCCCATGATTGTTGGATAACTATTGTGAATACATCGACATCAGGAAAATCAACGTGTATTGGGTGTCCTGCTAGTATTGGTGCTTCCACTAATTGATTCGCGATTACCTGTCTCTTGATAACTTTGCGATCCACATAATGTATATCGAATTCACTTAGGATCATAACCCATTTAGACAACCTGCCAGTTAAAGTTGCCTTACTTAGAAGATATTTGAGTGGGTCAATCTTAGCCACAAGCTTTACTATATGAGTTAGCATGTAGTGTCATAACTTTTGAGAAGTGAACACTACTACTAAGCAATCTTTTTCAATGAAGGTGTAATTTAGCTCATGACTTGTCAAGGTTTGACTGATGTAATAAATTGCTCGCTCTTTTCTTGAATTGTCTTCCTGTGCCAATAATGTTCCTAAAGACACTTTCGTGGAAGCAATATATAATATGAGAGGCACACCTTGCATTGGTGGAATCAATACTGGTGGATTCATGAGATACTACTTTATCTGATCAAATGTTGCTTCGCATTTGTGCTCCCACTTAAATGGAACATTCTTGTGTAAAAGGTGTGTAAATGGTAAACTTTTATCTGCCAGTTGAGCAATGCATCTTTGAATGGATTGTAACTGTCCTTGCAAAGAGCATAGTTGACTAATGTTTCTTGGGGGTGGCATATCAATAATTGCTTGTACCTTAGCCGGATCCACTTCAATTCCCTTTTCTGATATAATGTAACCTAATAGCTTTCCAGTTTCACTCCAAAGACACATTTCTTTTGATTAAGTCTCACTTTGAATTGCTCCATTATTTTGAAAATTTTAGATAAGATATCTATGTGTCCTTCCCTGGTGTTAGACTTGGCAAGGAGGTCATCAACGTAATCTTCCATGAATGTATGCATCATATCATGAAAAATAATTGTCATTTCTTGTTGGTATGTAGCTCCTACATTCTTCAGCCCCAATGGCATTACGTTCCAGCAATATATTCCCCAAGGACATGTGAATGTTGTTTTATCTTGATCCTCTAGTGCAATCTTTATCTGGTTGTATCCTGAAAATCCATCCATTAATGAATACATTGCATGTCCAATAGTCAAATCAACAATCATATCTATCTTTGGCAAGGGGAAGTCATCATTGGGACATGCCTTGTTCAAATCCCTAAAATCTATACAAATTCTAATCCTTCTATCTGGCTTTGAAATAGGTATAATATTGGAGATCCATTTTGCATAGTCCATAGATTGAATGAATCCAACGTCCAAAAGCTTCTTGAATTCCTCTTTAACCAATAATGCAACATGTGGATGCATTTTTATAAGCTTCTATTTTACAGGTTTTTCCTTTGGCATGATAGATAGATGATGCATGATGAGATTTGGACCTAATCCCGGCATATCCGCATAGGACCATGCAAAACTGATTTGATTGTTCTTGAGAAATTTTGTGAATCCAGATACTTCCTCTTATGTTAGAGATGCAGCGAGTTGCAAAACTTTGGGCTGCTCTATAGTAACTATATTGAGTGTTGTCGTTGGTTCTATTAGAATGGAAGACCTTTCCTGATAATGCTTTGGAAGAGTGTCAAGTTTCCCATCCTCTAGCGCCTTTGAAAGATTTTCACCATTGGATACGCTTTTTATTTTTCTCTTTTCTCGATCTAATACTGCCTTTGTAAGGTTTTCACCATTAGATCTTTCTTTTATATTATTTATTTCATAGCTGAGAAACTTGGCACTTTCCTGTCAAAAACTCTGATCCTGTGATTCCTTGGTGGAACTTGTTTCTGGTTGGGATGAACAAAGGAATTTTATGATGGTTTCGTCATTAGGAAAAGTTGGGACATCAATGGGTGTGATTTTTTCCCAATTAATGAGTTCAAGATAGACCAAATGAAATGGATCATTAGGATGCGTAAGGTCACTGGCCGTTAAGGTCATGATGCTATTGTTAATGTCATTATGGGGGAGGTCTAGGATGGTATCCTCCTATGAATGATCCGTCTCACTTTGAATCGAATCGGTCTCACTTGAGTCATGATCACTTTGCAGAACGTAATCAAGCAGAGGCCTTGAGCTTTCCCCTTGTAAGAATGCGAGTGTCAACCTGTGTATAACATCCACCCTTTTCTCAGAGAAGTCATCCCATTCATATTCATTGGAGTCAGTGTTAGAATTGTTTCAGCCAACTCCTCTTTAGACATTCTTTGTACTACTTCTTCCTTTGTTTCTTCACCATATCCTAACCCAGTCTTATCTTTTGGGTGCATTATTTTTAGTTGGACAGGTTCAACAATACCCTCTTTCCTTTTACCTATAGGGACATTTCCTTCATAACCTTTTCCATATTGTTTGGTGGGTAACTTGACATGTTATACTGATTCTTCTTCATCTTTATAGAGCCTATCAAGAATATCTCTATCTTCCATTTCATTTTATTTGATAAATATCCCATTAAACTTGGTGATGGGAAATGAAGCTGAGGCTAAAGCTGTTGTAGCCTGTTGTATGGATGTTGATGGTTGACCATGGGATCTTGGAGATATGTGTAGATTAGAGAGAGATAAAGAATATTCTCCCTCCATTATCTTTTAATTTTAGCTTGGTGCCAAAATTACTTATCATTTCTCACGCTTGTTCATTGTATTTGGAGGTAGAGATGGCCAAGGCCTCTCTATTATGTGGGATGAGTGTGTCCTGAGTTGCTCTTAGGTTAGAGCAAGTTTGATTGCTAATGTGATCAGCAGGTATTGTTACTTCTTGTCCATCATATGGAAACTTCAAGCATTGATGATAAGTAGATGGAACAGCTTGCATATCATGGATCCATGGATGACCCAAGAGTATTTAATAGGTTAGATCCTGATCTAGAACCTGACAAAAGGTATTCTTCACAACTGGTCCCACTCTGATTGGTAACATAATAAGGCCTTTGGAAGCTCTTTCCTCATCATCATATGCCTTGATTGTAATTTTTCTTCGTGGATCTATAGATTCTTCTAAATATCCCAAAGCTAGGACCAATTTCAAAGTACAAATGTTTAATCTGGCTCCTCCATCTATTAGGACATGTCTAATGTGAGCTTTGTGAACCATGACCTCTAAGTAGAGTGATGAATTATGTGGATGGGTTAAGGATGAGTCATCCTTTTCAGTAAAGGAAAAACATACGGATGAGGACAACTTTCCCACCATGGCTTGAAATTTATTGATATCCAAATCAAAGGATACAGTTTTATCAACAAGTGCCTTTTCCAAAATGTCCTTATGTGCAGGTGATAACTTTAAAAGCTCCAAGATAGAAATTTGGGCTGATGTTTTCTGTAGTTGATCAACCAAATTGTATTGACTTGGAGGGGGAATTTTCGCTTTAGATGAGCTTCCTTTAACAATGATTTTGGCTTGTCCCCTTGTCGTAGCTTTGACCTCTTGATATTCTTGCTTACCTTTGATTCGGATAGCATTGATGTGATGATCATCAGCATAAATATGATTGATAATGAGGTCATGGACATTATTAACATTCTTTCCCTTGTCACCTAAAGATTCCCCTTTTTGATAATTGGGGAGAGGATCCTTGAATGCCTAATGGTCATTATTGGCATTATGTCCTTCAACCATGATGGTATGGTTATCAATCAAATCCTAAACAATATTCTTCAACCCTTGGAAATTGTTTGTCTTATGACCTTTACACCTATGATAATCACAAAAATGTGAGTGATTCCACTATGGTGGTTTAACTCAAGGCTCATAATCTCTTTGTGGTGGCAACTTTATAGCATTTTGATTCAATAACTCTTTGAGAATGGATTCCAAAGATTGGCCCAAGGGAGTGAAACTCCGTCGATTCAAAAAATATGAAGATCTAGACACATTTGAATTTTGATTATTGCCAAAATTATTTCCACGATTATTAGTTGTATTCCCTTGATTGGAAACATTGCCTTGGGTACTAGAATTTCCAGCATTATTGCTACATTGAATGCCTGAAACATTAAGGACAGTAGGCTTCGCATTCACAGTATTAGCATCTACTACCCAATCATTCACAACATTTTTATTTTGAGTCCAAAATCGTGACTTGTCATTGTTGTTATTATGGTTGTTGTTGTTGTTGTTGTTGTATGAATTTGAACCCTCTTTATCAATTTTCAGAACTCCACGCTTGATCAAAGCACCTTCAATAGTAATCACATTTTCAATCAATTTTTCAAATGATTGAGGACAGTGAAGGTTTAGTCTATAACTCATTTATTGATTTAGACTATCGATAAAGATCTCCATCTTTTCTATTTCACGAATAGGGTGAGAGTATCTAGCAAACACCCTTCTCCATCTTTGCAAAAATGTAGTGAAAGATTCCCCTACTTTTTGTTTCACCTTACAAAGATCAAGCATGGTTATCTATGTTGGATGTTGTAGGAGTATTGTGATATAAACTTATTTATCAACTCCTCAAAGGTTTTCATGGGGGGAGTGATCTTTGAAATCCAGTCCATGGATTGTCCACCTAGACTTCGTGGAAATAATTGCATTAAGTAGGTATCATCATGAGCAAATTCTCAGCTCATATTTCAGAAATCCCTCACATGTTCAGTGAGGTCAGTTTTCCCATTATACCTATCAAATTTAGGGATTTCACAATGTTTTGGAAAGGGGATCATTTGAAGACTCTTATCAAATGGATAAGGACATATTTCATCCAAAAAATACTTCTTTGTGGTACCCCCTTGCATTTCCTTTATTTTCCCTTGTAATTCCTTTATTTGTTGAGTAAGGGCACTAAAATCATTAGGAGGAGTTTTAGGATTTTCTTTAATCCCTTCTGTGTCAAAATCAGCAGGTAACTTAGCTCCTTGATTAGCTAATGAAAGAAAATATCTTTCCTTGTTTCGTTCTAAAATCCTTTCCATAAGAGTATGGAATAGGGGATTCTGCTCTGCTTCTTAGAGTTTTTCTTCTATTATCTCTTCAGTATTTGAATTATGAAAGGGGTTCTCTTCCCTCTCACTATTATCACCCATTTTGCTTACTGTACTTTCATCTTTTTCTATGTGTTTTCGATATCTCGTGACAACAGGCATAAGCTTTACTCAAATTCTACTAACCTTGATCAAAAGAATGAAATAGTGCAATGTTGATGGATATGAAAGTCATAATATAATGAAGATTCTATGACTTAAAAGACTTTTAATCTTTAGCTCGTGGCTCCCTAATTGGAAGGATGAAAATCCTGTTTGCGGGAATGAAACCAAAGATCAAAAATAAAGATGATTTTGCACTTCATGAGGTTTGATCTTAGCTTTGTAAGAAGATGGATTTGATAAATGCCTAGTGTGCTTGAGTTCTCTATTGCATAATTTTATTGGGATGAGTAGCATACGTAATTCCAAGTTGGGGAATATAAGAAGAACGAATATGTTGACTATGGTTGTGCCTTTGAGAAAGGGCTCTTCTTTGAAAGAAGGCTCGTGAGTATAAGGATTCTACAACATAATTGTCAGTGAAACCTCTAATATAGTCATGATATCGGTGAATAAAGGTCTTGTGTTCAAGCAAGACCTTTCGAATTTGGTCTAGAAATTTCCTCTTCTTCAGTAACTTGTTATAACTAAGAGATTTATTTGGCTTTCTAATCTTCCTTTCTAGAGACTTCTTGGAAAAATTTATAGCCTTCCAAACTCTGAACATGGAAAAGACTAGACTGAGATGACTGATTTTTGAATGTCAAAAAGTTACCTAGGTTCGAAAAACACATGTGCCAAAAAAGACTACTTATGCACCGAAACAAAATGCAGATGCACCGAAATAGAGCATGGATGTGCCAAAATAGAACAATGATGCACCGAAATAGAGCAGTGATGCACCAAAAAAGAGTAGCGATGAACCGAAACAGAGTAGCGATGCACCAAAATAGAGCAGTGATGCACCAAAATAGAGGAGCGATGCATCAAAATAGACCAAGGATGTGCTAAATTATCTGTTTAGACTTCTAAGATAGAAATGTTTGGATGATCGTAATCTGATTTAAATGTGAAAAACACAGCATAGAGAAGCAGACAGTTGTTTTGTTAATCCTAAAATCTAAACAAAGAGTGTATGTTCTTGAGATTTTCATAGGTTTTGAACAAAATAAGCATTCCAAGCAGACTCACTCTTAGTTGTCAAATAGGTCATCATAGAAATCGCAGCCCATAGCTTAAAATTGTGTCAACTCACATAGCCATGTCACCCCCTAGAGGGCACCTGTGTTTTTGTCTTTTCCAGGTGCGTACTCAAGGTGACGAAAGTGGATACCAGATCCCCTGAGCAAACAATCCGTGGTGATTATATGGTGAGTGTCTTGGGGGCAGATTCTTGCCTCCCCTTGCACTATGATTAAAATGATGTTTGGATACTGGCACGGCTAGCTTTCTACACTATGGTTCGTAGTGAAGGTTTTCATTCACTGCGGTAATAGATAAACTCCCTTAGGAGACCTCCCAATATTTAGAACAAAGACTTTGGGATGGTTATCTTTGCACACTGCCGTCGAATTGTGGACTTTCCCCAAATTCGCTTTTGATTATAGTGGGTTGGAAAAATTGGCTTTAGTTGTTCCCACTTAGGTCATTCCCGTAGGGTGAGTACTTTTTCCCACTACGGTAGGCCTTCTAAAGGATTTAATAAAGCATGAAATTACAGAAAGGAAAAGCTAAGTCTGGCGTTCTGATCACCCAATTAAGGGGAGAGCATAAACCTATTACCCACAGTCACAGCAAACAAATGGTTCAATTTTAAATCCCAAATTGACAATTTTCTACACTAAGTGAAGATGTTGCTTCACAATAAGCATGGGATTCATTTTAACCAGCATAAAAACAAGTTTGGTGACTATCCTAGGATTGATAGATTCCATATTTTAAATTTCTATCCTAGGGTTGGTTCATTTTACTTAAAAAAATTTGAAATGAAATTTTTTGTCTACAAACCCCCTGTATGCACTAAGATAGGTCCCCAATGCACCAAAACAGTTACTAAATGCACTGAAAGATCAATACGGGATGCACGAAAATAGGTTGTCTATGCGCCAAAATAGTTCATGTATGCACTAAAATAGTCCCTGGATGCGCTGAAACAGTTTGAGGATGCACTGAAACAATTCATCTATGCACCAAAACAAAGCTCGTATGCGCCAAAGCACAACTCCAATTTGTCACCTGTCAGAAAATTCTGCAATAAAAAGATTAAAATGGGGGGATGGCCCATGGTGGGCGCTAAAAATGTGTTGTTAGAAAAATGTGAATTAATTAAATAGTAATCTAACACACCAATAAGACATTATATTAAAGAAAACTAACCAGAAAGCATAAATGCAAACTCTAATGATAGCAACTTCTTCAAATTCATCCCATTGTCCTCTATCTCCAAGGATTTGATTAAAGGTGTTGGCTCTCCATTGTGTAAGTAGTAGCTTGTTGAAATGGCAGCTTAGGAGAATGAGATTAATTGAAAATGCATGTGCATGACTATATGATTTAAGCTATGAAACTGAAATGCTAAAATGCTATGATGCTGATAATACAGGAATGCAACTATAGTAGCTATGTATGAAATATAGTATTCGAGGTGTGTCCTTTTCAACTCATAAGAGGGTTGTATTTATAGATTTTTAAAGGCAAGAATCCAGTTGACAAGGATCAATGGTTGAGATTCAAACCTGTTAAGATGAATGGTGAGGGATCGAGAAGTTGAGAAAAAGATGGAAGGTTGAGAGAAAGATGGGAGATGTTTCCTCAAACATAGCCTTTTCCATTCAAAAATAAAGGAAAGTTTCCATTTGTGCATTTCATTTATGAAGAGTTAATTGATAATTTGAGGAAAAATCCATAACTAAATAAATGAATTTATTTAATTACATGTGACAAAGAATTAGAAATTTCCATAATTTAAATAAATAATATTTAAGTATGGGTGAGATATGATAAAAAGTGCTTTAATTAAATATATAAAATATTTAATTAAATATGAAAAGAAGAAAGTTTCTAATTAAATATTTTTAGAATATTTAATTATGGAGGAAAGAAAGCTTTTAATTAATTATTTTTAGAATATTTAATTAAGTGGAAAAGAATAAAGAATTAGAAAGAAAGCATTTAATTAAATATTGGAAATATTTAATTAAATGTGAAATGAAGAATATCATTTAAATTTAGAATTTTAAACTTGTGATAATTAATATAAATAAATTGTGAATTATATTTAATTAATTAAGAGGAAGATAGCAATAATTAAATAAACTTATTTATTTAATTAAACTAGAAGAATTGGAAAAATGAACAATATAAGTAAATAATTAAATTTATTTATATGTAGATGACTTAAGAATATTAATTAAATAATTCATATTTAATTAATTAACAGGTTTGATTAACCGTGACCATTTTTAGATGTGTACACACAAAAAAGGGCAAAGGAGGCTACCCATGCACATAACCCGTTAGGCATTATTTCCTTAATGTGAATCTAGCACAGCAATAATGTTAATGCATGTTCAACATCATTGAAGACCATTATAAGGAGGTTAAAATATAATGTGCATGAGGAATCTCTAGCAACCAAGAGTCTTCTCTTCATTAAATGACCACCTTGTTGACCGATATGGCACACGACCAGCTGGCGGAATCTTCCTGGATTGTATACCTCAAATTATCTGCATGATAACATTAGCACGCACAACAACTAACAACTACATACCCATAATCATCTTAAAGTGAAATTCATTAATCACATGCAAAATTAACACACTCAATTCACATAGCATGTCAATATCATTTGAAAGTTATGAAATAAGTTCATGTCCAAAGTCTATGGTTTCAAGGAAATATTATGAAAAGATCAACTCCCAAGTATCAAAGTCTCATGACAACTATAGGAAATAGACAACAACCCTATCAATAATTAAACCATAAACTAGACTCATCTAACAACACATATGTGTATGATTGTGGGAAGGTATCTATTGACATGGATGAAAAATAATTTAATGATGTTATTTATGTGCCTTAAATGCCAGCTAATATCCTTTCTATCTAATAGATCAGACATGGTGGAGTAGGAATGAGTGTTGATTTCACAATCGATTTTTTCATAATCCAATATTTCTATAGCAGATATATGGTTGTAGTTGGGAAGGTTGATCAACAATATCATATCTATACCTTCTCATGTTTTGGTCCTAATTATTCAACAAATGTTCACATTGAGACATATTGTGTGGAAACTATTGAGGAGATTCGATATGATAATTTGAATCTTGGTATACTTTCATCTTATTTGGATCAAGTGACATGTGTTGATATTTCATCTCCTTCATCTAATATTGTACTCCAGGATGCTTTTTAATCCATAGATTTAGCTCCTTGTGATTCAATATAGCAAGACATATATCATATTCCAGAGATGGCTACTTGGGATGAGTACTTGATAGACATTTCTAGTTTTTTTTGTAAGTCTTGTATTTCATATTTAAGATACATCACTGATTGCTTTCATTTTCTCTTTGATGGAGATGATCCTTCTTTAGTTGTTGCAAGGAACCACTTTGACCCTCTGATGTAAGAGCATTGATGGTTGTTTGCAATCTTCCATCAACAATTTTTTTTTGTTTTTTGATGTGGTTAGTTTGAATAATATTTTGAGAATTAATTAGATGATATTGGACCAAAAATCATATTTTTAAATAATTAGTTTAACTAATTTTGCAAATTTTAGTGTTGGAATGCATTTTAATGTTTGAAATGGAAAAAAGGCAACTTGGGGCATCATATTTTGGGAGTTACAAATTGTTGTAGAACTTTTTAAAACTCCTCAATAGTTGCAAGGAAAGTGGGATGCCCTTTTTGTGTAGGAAAAGCAATTTCAAAAATCATATTTAATATTGAGGAGTGGAGAATCTTTGTTGTCGGTTAGTCTTGGTTATTATCTAGGAGTGGTTTGAACATGAAGGTGAGAATTAATATTTTATTTTTTATAGATTTTCCCAAGTTGGGGCATCACATCTTGGGGAGTTATAATTTTGGTGTAGGAAATACATGTTGAGGGGAAGACTATGCCAATTTATAGTCATTATTATTTTCCAAAATGTAGGAGTGGAGAGGAGAGGTGTGGATTTTCTTGGAGGAGAGTTATAATAAATTGTGTTGCAGGTTTCAGAGGTGTGTTGCAGCAAAAAATGGATTATGTAATCCATTATTGAAGAAAAACAACTTTGATTGTTGAAGATTGCAGATTGGGGAGTCAATTTCTCAGTGTAGGAGGATGATTAGAAGAAGAAGCAAATGTAGTTTGTTTTGATGTTGTTTTATATCATATTTCAGCCTCACGTTTGTTTTTGTATTGATTTTATTTAGCTTGTATGGCTGAAAAAACATGTGTAATCAGATTTATATAGATTATAAAATATTGTTACAAATTAAATAGAGAGGATTTAATCTATGGTTAAAATTTGTGACATCTTGTTGTTTTTATTAGTGTTGAAATAATTTATGTCAGGCTTGTGTGTGAATTCTCCCTTCATCAATGGTATCAGAGTAGGAGCTCCTGAGTGTGTAGGCAAAAGTAGTGATGTGAGGCAGTTGGCAGTGAAGAATGATGTTAGAGGATTAGAGTGTGTAGATAGATCATCAAGTGTGAGGCAGTCTATACCTAAGAGGTTGAAGATTGAGAGTGTGTGGAAAGTGTTTGAAGAAATTCCAAAGAAGAAAGGAAAGAATTTTTTCATAGTTGTGTATGCAGGTGAACGAGAAGGAGAAAACCTTGTAGAAGTATCCTTTGAGGAAGGCATGGAGAAAGAAAGTGAGAAATAAGAGAAAAGTGCAGTAGAGGTTGAGAGGCAAAAATAAGGTATAGGAATTTAAGAGAAAAATGATGTTGTAGTAGTAGATGAGTGTCCTTAGGAGGACTTAAAATAAATGAAAAATGAAACTGTTGTTGGAACACAACTATCTACTGAGAGGGGGGTGAATTAGTAGATCAATTAAAATTAGTTCTTTAATACTTTTAAACTAAGGTAAAAGTATATGTAGAGAGTTTCACACATGCACACATTACACTAGATATACATGGAAAACCCAATATGGGAAAAACCACAATGAGAAATTTTGCTAATATCTACTATCCTAATCCAACCCCACAATAGAACCTCACTAGTTATAATATTTAAGGGTACCAAACCTAAGGAGACACCAATCCCCTAATTTAAGAGCACCAACTCTAAGGATGAACCCACTCCCTAACTGAGCACCAACCTAGCTATCTGATGTCACCAACAAATCAGATTTACAATGAAAATATGGAGCTACAAGCTCTAGATTACAAATTATTCAAATGAATCTAGTTCAATGTCACAGACTTGTCTTGTAACTACTCATTCTATGATCTTCTTCTCTGCAAGCATTTCCTCTAACTTTGTTTCTACTACAATCTCAACAACATATCTCTACTCTTATCTTCTCCTCTTTATATACTCTATTTCACACCTCTACTATACTAGATGCATAACCTAGATAATATTCTATATTGTAGTCTAGGTCTTCTTTTACAATATATGCATACTAAACACTCTCACAAAAAAAATCATGGTTTGATGAACTTAACTCATCTTTTATCATTGATAATCAATCTACACCTTGAGCTAAACACCATTGACCACATTAAATGAGTTTTCTATTTTTGGTGTATGGCAAATCTAGTGTTACATATGCATTTAATGCCCATACTTGTAAAATTGACATCATCTAGATTTTCTAGTTGCCAATATTTTAATGGTCATCCATGTCTTCCAATCTCTTATGAATATATATTTGGAGTACTTAAACCAATCAATTTTTAATTTCATGTCACAAATTCATTCGCCTAGCCATTGAAAAAAATTGATATTTAAACTTTACCCAACGATCTCTATCTTTGTGCCATGATTAGATGGTTATCGCTTAGCTGTCATGATATTTAATTGTGTTTCATCGATAATTAATGATTCACAATAATAATGTGAATCAAGTGAAGTAATCAATGTTTTCAACATGTCTCTTACTTGTGATTCCATGTTGGTCAACTCTAGTTAGCACAAGCTTCTTACAGAATGGAAAAAATACTCCATGTTTCTTGACCTTGTTCTTATTTTCCATCAAGGGTCAGGAGTCTCTAATCCCCCTTACCTTTTCCTTGAAATTCTTTGCAAGGCTTAAGAAACAAGTCCAAACCAAGATTTCCAAAAAACACTACTCCTATCTAGTTTCAACCATCAATCTTACCCTTTACCTTCTATCAATATTCACACCTTTCACAAACCATCACTCTAAACTTTGAAGAACCCTTGAGATGTAAAATTTTTGGGTTCAATCTTCAAACATACCACTTACCATCCTTTATGTTAAAGTATAATCCTTCCTACCAAACTACAATGCATGAACATTTCGTTCGCAAGCTTTAACCATTTCAGGCATCGGCCTTTGGGCTTGGTCAAATTACTTTAACTTCCTATTAATGCATAAGCCTTACCTTTGACTCGTGAACACTGAAACCATTTTAGGCTTTGAGGTTTGGGTATCCTTCATACCCTTTACATAATTTTTAGTTAAGGTATAAGCCTTAATTTTTGGCAACACAAGGGTAGACAACTAAGAGGGGGGGTGAATCAGTTGTCATAGAATTTCAAACTTATTAAAATTATTAACCTTTATTCTCAAATCTGATTAATAATATTGAAAGCATGAATCAACAACACATTATAAACACACATAACACCAAGATTTTTGAGTGGAAACCCTATTAGGGTAAAAACCACGGTGGAGGTTAATCCACAAGTTATACCCTATTAAAAGTATAAGAAGAATATATGAGGAATGCACATGCATTTAGGCACACTGCCTAGAGCTCACTACTCAAAGGAAGACTCACTATCTTACAATTTTTTTTTAGATTAAATCCATCTAAAGAATTTGAACTAAAAAAGTAGCATCTGCTAATGCCTGAGTGCAATTCTGGTTAAGCACATGAACACTTCTTCACTTTCTTTCACTCTTCTTCACACTCTTCTCTACCTTTGAATGATCTAAACCTTTTTCACACATAGCACTCACACACTTTGCACTTCACATGCATCTCAAATGAAGAAACAATCACTTATATATATCTGCAACCAAAAATTACATTGTTTCATGTCGGTTTCAACAAAATGATAGAATGAATGTAGACTGTCAGCCCAAAACAATAAAGATTATTAATGTGCATCAACCAAGGTCAACTACAACATCGTAGAGACCCAAAAAAAATTTCTCAAACACAAAACACCTTCAAAGATTCTTCCTCAAATATCCACAACATGCTTCAAACACCTTGTCAACCATGAACATGCAAGAGAAAATCTTGGATCGTGAGCACAATGATCAATGCAAATGTGCAACACATATAGAACATGATCTATAAACATCCATGAACACCATAGTAACATACACAACAACTTTAATTATGAAATACATGTTATCTTCTTTCATGAACACCATTTGTAGTAACAAAATAGCTGTCGAAACATAGAAAATTATAACTTACTCAAATCTTCATGCGCACCTCTAAAACTTCTAGAGTAGAAACTAGATAGGCCTGAAAACAAACCATTTAATCTAAAACACCTTGCTATCAACACATTGAACTTTCTACCATAATAATCTTCACTACTTCATAGACAACCTGTATCATATTTTAATATAATTTTCTCAATATCCTCAAAATATACAGTCTTAAATACATTAATTCTAATAGTGTTGACATCAATGACAACCACATATCAGCAGCTCGACCACAACATCCAAAATTAATGTGCCAACCTCAAATCCTCAAAACATTTTCAGGTATCAGCCTTCATAGATACCACTCACCTATTTCTTAAATTTGTGATTTCAGTATGAGGTATTACCAAATCACAAGGTATGAAACCATGCAATATAAGGTAAGCCTCAAGCCTGAAGTTTGAAGCCTGGTCAGACTTTGTTGAAAAAGACTCTCTTCTTGAAATCCTTACAAATCCTTTTTGACCTCAATCAACAACTCCTCATCTGATCTCACTCAGATCTCCTTCTGACATCAATGAGATGCCCCTTTTGACATCAATGACAATCATATTGCCAACAATCCCCCCTCTATCATTGATGACAAAACTAAATTCTCTACACAAGCATCAACATGACCATTTTTCACAATAATCCTTCTTTGTTGGTATGTGGCAACTGATCATGCTATACTATACACTCTTCATGTATCCTCGAGGGAGTTCAAGGGTGGCAGCCCCCAAGATATTTTATTTTCTACCTTTTTCAATTCATCACCGAAAAAGAAAAAACTAACTTTGTAAAACCCTAGTTTCTGGAAGCTTCTAAAATCTTGTTATAAGTGATTGGGATGGGGAGTTGTAGTATGGCATTATTTGAGAGATTGTAATATGTTTTGCACTAGATAATAAAATCATTGGATGGTTGCAGTTTTGTGGATGTAGCCCAAATTGGGTGAACCACATTAAATTCTCTATGTTGTCTTATTTCTATTATAATTCTCTGTGTGTTTTATTTCTCTATTTTATTGATCAAATCTACATTAAACTTGTTAAATATATGCCTTCTAACCCTAACAAGTGGTTTTAGAGAAGGGTTGTGTTCGGTTATCATTTGTAGGAAGGTCTCATGGTTGAGTGGGAGAAATGGTAAATGAGGGTAAGTTGAAGGTTGAGAAGTTCAATGGGAAAAACTATCAGTTATGGAAGATGCAGATGGAAGAGTACCTCTATCAAAAGGATTTATGGCAGCCACTGGAAGGGAAAACCAAGAAACCTTTAGCAATGTCTGATGAGGATTGGGATATTTTGGATGGAAAGGCACTTGGCATTATTTTTTTATGCATGGCACAACTGGTGCATTCAATATTAAAAAGGAAAAGACAACTCAAGAGTTGATGGAAACCTGGAAAAGTTATATGAAAATCCTTTTGCTTAGAATAAGGTATTTCTTATGAAGTATTTATTTAATATGAAAATGGTAGAAGGTGGGTCAATTGTTGATCATTTAAATGAGTTTAATATAGTTACCAATCAATTAAATTTTGTAAATGTAAACTTTGATGAAGAAGTTAGGGCTCCTTTGGTTCTGTGTTCTTTTCCTGAAAGCTGGAATAGCTTGGTAATGGTTGTTAGCAATTATGTTGCTGGTTCGAATACATTGACATTTTATGATGTTGTTGGTGTTATTTTGATCAAGGAAATTCATAAGAAAAGTTTAGATGGAACATCCACATCAGGTAGTGTTTTTAATGCACAAAGAAGGGGTAGAACAAAGGAGAGAGGAAACAATTCTGGAAGTCATGGGAAGTCACAAAGAAAAACAAAGGATAAAAGGTCCCAATCTAGAGACAGGAGGAATTGTTGGTACTATGGTAAGCCAAGTCATTTAAAGAAATATTGTTGGTCTCGAAAAAATAAAGGACACAAAAAAGAAGGAAATAAGGAGGCAAATGTGGTAAGTAATAAATATGATGAGGATGCTTTGCTTCTTTCCCTGGACAATATTGATGATTCTTGGGTGTTAGATCCAGGGGCTTCATTTCATGTTATGCCCCATAGAAGTTATTTTCTTGATTATGTCCAAGGGGATTTTTGTCTAGTTTATTTGGGAGATAACAAACCCTGTCAAATTTTTGGAAAGGGAAGAATCAAGATTAAGTTACAGAATGGGAATCATTGGCTACTGCATGAGTTAAGACATGTTCCAAAGTTAAGAAGAAATTTAATTTCAGTAGGGCAACTAGATGATGAAGGTTGTGTTGTTACATTCAGTGATAAAAATTGGAAGGTTACAAAAGGTGCCTTAGTGATAGCAAAAGGTGTGAAAGTAGGCACCTTATATCTTTGTACAGGTCATATTGTTCCTTCTACTTTAGCTATTGTAGATAAAAATCAATGTTCAAGAATAGTTGATGCAGTTCAGCAAGTAGAAAATTGTATAGTTGCTATGAATTATGAATAAGGACCATGGAATAATAGACTTGGGAATATGAGTGCAAAAGGTATGAAATTACTTCATTCAAAGAATGTTTTACTAGGTCTAAAATTTGTTAATATGGATTTCTGTGAAAGTTGTGTATGGAAAATAGAAGAGATTTAGTTTTCTCAAAGATGAGAAACAAAAGAAAGATGAGAAATTAGAGCTTGTGCATATGGATGTATGGGGACCAGCTCAAGTATCTTCTCTCAATGGCTCTTAGTATAATGTTACATTCATTGATGATGCAACTAGGAAGGTATGGATTTATTTCCTTAGGAAGAAATCTGATGTATTTGAAACTTTTAAAAAATGGAGAAGCTTGGTTGAGAATGAGATGAGTAAAAAGTTAAAATGTCTCAGATCTGATAATGGTGGTGAGTATTGCAGAAAATATTTTGAAGATTATTGTTCCTCTAATGGAATTCGTAGGTATAAAACGGTTCCAAGGACTCCATAGGAAAATGGAGTGGCTAAGCGCATGAATAGAACAATAATGGAGCATGCACAAACTATGAGATTGCATGTTGGGTTGCCTTTAAACATGTGGGAAAAGGCTATAAACACTACTCTTTATTTAATTAATAGAGGTCCCTCTAATCCTTTAGGTTGTGGTATTCTAGAGGAAGCATGGACATGTAAGAAGGTGAGTTATTCTTTTCTCAAAACCTTCGGTTGTGAAGAATTTGCACATGTAGATTCTAAAAATAGAATCAAGCTTGATGAAAAATCAAAGAAATGTATATTTGTTGGATATAGCATTGATGAATTTGGTTATAGGCTTTGGGATTTTTAAAATAAAAAAATTGTGAGAAGCAAGGATGTCATATTCAATGAGAAAGTGTTGTACAAAGATCAATTGCAATAGCATGAGAAGAAAGAAAATGACTATGTAGTGTTGGATGATAATCCAAACAATGATGTTCTAGTGGTTCCTCATGCTCTGCAACAACAACAACAATAAATACCATAAACTCCAATGAATGTTAGACAATCTTCAAGGATAAGTAGACCTCTAAAAATATTTTCTCCCTCTTTGTATTCTATTTTATTAATTGGTGTTGGTGAACTAGAATGTTATGATGAAGCTATGCAGGTGGATACCAAGGTTCAGTGGGAGCATGGAATGGAAGAAGAAATGGACTCCTTGCTGAAAAATTAGACTTGGGAATTATGCAAGTTTCCTGCATGTAAAAAGGCTTTACCAAACAAATGGGTTTATAGGTTGAAAGAGGAGGATGGAGGTAAGAAAATATTTAAATTAAGATTATTTGTAAAAGGATTTGCATAGAAAAAGGGTATTGATTTTGATGACATATTTTCTCCGATTGTTAAAATGACTTCTATTTGTATTGTTTTAAGTATTGTGGTTGCTAAAGATTTGCATTTAGAACAACTTGATGTTAAAATTGCCTTTCTCCATGGTGATTTGGAAGAGGAAATATATATGGAATAGCCACAAGGATTTGAGGTCAAAGGTAAGGAGAAACTAGTGTGCAGATTGAAAAAAGGTTTATATGGCTTGAAGCAAGCACCTCAGAAATGGTATATTAAATTTGATAATTTTATGGTTGAGAAATGCTATAATAGGTGTAATTCAGACCATTGTGTTTACTTTAAGAGGTTAGCTAAAGATAGCTACATTATTTTATGTTTATATTTTGATGATATACTTGTAGCTGAGTCTAACATGGATTTGGGGGCAGAAAAAACAAATCATTGGTATGAAGATTACAAGAGATAAGAAAAATAGAAAATTGTTTCTATCTCAAGCAGATTATGTTGAAAAGGTGTTGTAGAGATTTCATATGGAGAATGTAAAATCTGTTAGCACACCTTTTCCCAGTCATGTCAAATTTCCTAAGGATATGTGTTTAAAGACACAAGAGGAGGAAGGAAAAATGTCCAAGGTACAATATGCTTCAGCTATAGGAAGTTTAATGTATGTCATGGTATGCACGAAACCGGATATTGCACATGCCATAGGAGTTGTTAGTAGGTATATGAGTCATCCTAGAGTTGAGCATTGGAATGCAATAAAATGGATTCTCAGGTACTTGAGAGGTACATCCAATAAATGTTTATGTTTTGGGGGCTCTAATACTAATTTAAAAGGCTATGTTGACTCATATTTGGCAGGGGATATAGATACTAGGCGAAGTACCATAGGTTATGTATTTACAGTTGGTGGGACAACAGTGAGTTGGATTTCTCAATTGCAAAAGGTGGTTGTTTTATCCACCACAGAGGCAGAGTATGTTGTTGCAACAAAGGCATCAAAGGAGATGATATGGCTGAAATTTTTCATGGAAGAGTTGGGCAAACAACAGGCCAAAAATCACTTGTTTACATATAGCTAGAGTGCTATACATCTTGCAAATAATTCATCTTTTCACTCTAAAACCAAACACATACAACTAAGATATCATTTCATTTGGTTAGTGTTGGAGGATGGACAGGTAAAGTTGGAAAAGATACATACAGATGCCAATCCATCAGATATGTTTACAAAGGCAGTGACAAGGGAGAAGTTGAGCTCTTCTTCAACTTTGATTGGTCTTTATGGTTAAAATTATAATAGAGTAGCAAGGTCCAAGGTTCTTATTTCTAGTGAGAGTTGTAAGTGCAACAGTGTCGTCCAAGATCAATCTCAAAGTGGGAGGTTGTGTTGGTATGGAGCTTGATTGGTCTCCAAGTGGGAGATTGTTGGTATGAGGTGACTGATCATGCTATACTATACACTCTTGATGTATCCTCATCAGGGTCCGGGGTTGGGCCAGGCCTCAGGTGGGGGTTTGGGGATGGTAGCCCTCGAGAGATTTTTTTTTCTACCTTTTTTGCTTCATCATTGAAAAAGAAAAAACTAACTTTGTAAAACCCAAATTTTTGGAAGCTTCTAAAAGCTTGTTATAAGAAATTGGGATGGGGAGTTGTAGTGTGGCATTATTCATGAGATTGTAATATGTTTTTCATTGGATAATAAAATAATTGGATGGTTGTGGTTTTGTGGATGTAGCCCGAATTGGGTGAACCACGTTAAATTCTCTATGTTGTCTTCTTTATGTTATAATTCTTTGTGTGTTTTATTTCTCTATTTTATTGATCAAATCTGCATTTAACTTGTTAGATATCTACCTTCTAACCCTAACATTCTCCCCCTTAGGCACACAAATATTTGTAGTCACAACTCCCCCTTTGAGCACCCTTTTTAGATATCTCCCCATTTGATAAAAAAGAGAATTTTCAACTATTCTCCCCTTTGACATCGATTGTAAAGGGTCATCATTTGTACACCTTGTTGCTACTGATGTTCTCCCCCTAGACATAACATTCAAAGAGAAGGAAATGTGTCCAAAGAATCTAAAACCATCAAGTCATTAGAAATTTGTAAAACCTGACTTGACTTCTCCTTCTCTTCTAGGGATAAATAACTATTTAGTGAATCTCTCCTTGGACTCTTGCCCTATCACTAGAATCTAGTGATGTGAGGTAGGAGAAACAACTCCCAATTTCTACCTCAAGTACTAAAATTGATCTTTGGGAAGAGGTTTTGTGAATATATATACAACTTGATCCTTGATTGACACATATTCCATACTAATTTCTTGATTTGTTACCTTTTCTCTTAAGAAGCGATACTTGATAGATATATTCTTGGACCTAGAGTGCATCACTAGATTCTTTGATATATTTATGGCACTTGAATTGTCACAAAGAATAGAAACAAGTTCCATTTGTTGGAACACAACAATCTACTGAGCAGGGGGTGAATCAATAGATCACTTAAAAATTTAGCTCTTAATACCTTCAAGTAGATTAATTCATTTTAGCCCTTTATGTGTAGATTAAAACATATCATGTAGATAAATAAACATTCATACACATAACATCACATAAAACAAGATATACATGGAAAACCCAAGATAGGAAAAACCATGGTGAGAAATTTTGCTAGGATCTATTGTCCTAATCCAGTCGCACAATCAAATTTTCATATTATAATGTTTAAGGGCACCAGACCTAAGGAGACACCAATCCCCTAGTTTTAGGAGAACCCCCTCCAAGGAAGCACCAAATCCCTACTCTAAGAACCTACCTAGATATCTTATGGCACCCACCAATCATATTTACAATGTAATGTATTACAATTTATTATTTTGAACACAATTCAATGTTGCAACTTAATTTGCAACTGTGCAATTCTCTACAACTCGACACTCTTCTTTACACCTCTATCTATTTTGCACCTTCCTCTTTTCTTCATCTTGAATGTTAACCCTAATAGAAATCTCTTATTTTTTTTTGGGCTCTACTCATTTAAAATTAGTGAATTCTCTATCTTCTTCACAACACTACATCACACACTCTACTTCATGCAATATTGGCTACATTAGCAACATGGACAAATTTTGATTTTCCTTTTGTAAACCTTCATCGACCTATAGTGATTGCCTCGAGATTCACACATGGTTCAGATCCTCTACTAGGGTTTACTAATTATCTTCTTTAGCAAGTCACCTCATCATCAAGCCACACATATTCATCATCATGTTTTGGTTCATTGAATTTGATAAGTATGGCAATTTATAAAACCCTAAATCTATATATGCATTTAATGCATTTCATAGTTCTCTCGATCTGATTTTGATTTTGATCTTGATCGGCTTTGCATTCTATGCCATATCTCTACAAATAAAATCTCCAATTATACTAGTCATTGGAGCAGGTAGACCAACTAATTTCATTCTTTGTGTTGGATAACAAACCTAACCTACATTCATACTAATATAGCCATTTGTGATCTTCAACTTTGAACTTGGGAAATTGATCAAAATCTTCATGCCATCCATTTAAAGGATCTCTATTATCCTCACCATATTTAAAACATCACCGTCAGATTGATCTCCTTTTAACTAGCGGTGTCGATTTCAATCCCTTTTTTAACCACAACCATCGCATCCACTTAGCATATCATGACTTTTATTAGGACATTGATCTTAATTTTGTGATCTAAAGAGGTTTAGCGATCATCGTTCGATCTCTACCTTATGATCTTGGTTGTTGGATCACCATAATGTCCTCTTTGCATATTGCAACTTCATTCGTATGCATAAAGAGTTAAATGTGATGCAAAGGATCATTGTGATGCAATTACATCCCACCATTTTTCATGCTAGGCACATGTCCTCCTTATTTCTCTATCATTCTTTTGAAGAGGGGACCCACCAAAGTCTTCATCGCTACCCATTAGCATGTCATGGAAATCTTCAAGTCAAAAAGAAGTACAAATGTGATGTGAAGGCTCCACGCGACACAATCATAGCTTGCCACTTGTACTCATTGTCGTCATACTCCACTATCCTTCAAACCATTGCATATCACAGTAAGGCTCCCTTTTATCTACTTCACAACAACAATGTGAAGCAATGATGTGATGGCCATAAGATCTCCCATCATTTTATCTTATTCATTGGTTCATCTCTATCGCAAGTCATGCAAGTCACAACTCGAGGTAGTTTTCAAAATGCAATGTCAAAGATATGTGTGATAGTCATCTCATCTATATGCACAAATCTCCACCATTGAAATTCCTCATCGCACATCACACAAAAAAAATTTCACAATAGATATCAAAACACAATGTGAAGAATTCTCATGATGCACATGCCACTAACACAACTAGTAAACATTAGAATAGGGGTTAGTCACCAAATGAAATCAATGGCATAATATATGACTTGAACAACCTACAACCACCTGTATATAGTCAACTTGAAAACAAAAAAATTATTTAATTCCATTATTGTAACACTATAGGGTTTAATATATAATCTGGTTTCCTTTATGGAAGGGTGGAATGGTCCTTTCCAACACCCCCTTCCATTAGAAATTTGGAGGAAAATTCCACCAATCATCAGTTGGTGCATCTAGAAGGAAAGGAACAACAAGGTGTTTCGTGACATTTAGAAGAGTCTGAAGGATGTGTTCAGTTGTGGGTCAAGACTTATCTCTAAAATTTTCTCCTTGCTCAAGTGGAAACCATCGAATACTGATCCAACTACTTGGGAGATCAAGATGGCTAAATCCTGGAAACTTTTGCTTAGCATTGATGCCTTTGATAACTCCAAATCTCTCGCTAGGAAAAACACCATTTGGAAAACTTTGATTGAGGGTTGGTTTAAACTGAATTTTGATGGGGTAGCTAAGGGGAACCCTGGTCAGGCTAGTATAGGTGGTGTCATAAGAGAGAGCCAGGGAGACTTGGTTGTTGGATATGGTGGTGGTATTGGTATTCACTCTTCTATTGTGGTTGAGTCTCGAGCATTGCTCAAGGGAATCGAGATTGATATCACTCTAGGCATTCAGAATCTAGAGATTGAAGGCGATTCTAAAACTGTGATAGACTTAAGGAATATTCTATTAGATATTAATATCCTAATCTCTAAATTGGAAATGTATCACCTGACTCATATCTTTTAGGAAGGTAACCAGGTGGTTGATGGCTTCGCCAACTTGGGGCCCACCTGGTAGATTATCAAATGTTGGATAAAGATAGATGTTTTATCGATGTCTATTGAAAGGTTAATCCTCTTGGAGCAAAGGAATTACTCTATTAATATTGATTAATTTGTCATTCTTTTATAGGTACAGGTGCCACTCCTTGAAGGATCATTGGTTGGTTTGATCTATTGGTGTTTTATTTTTCCAACTAGGCTTTGAAACTCTCTAAGAGGTAGCCAACCATAAAGGCTAGTGGCCAACTGACAAGATTCAATCAAAGACTGACATCTCCTACACTTCTGGCTCTACAGGACCAAGGTGGGTTAACCTACACAATGTCTAAAACTTAATTCAACCATACACACTAACATTTATTTTTATAGCAGATAATTCCCAATGAAAATACACTAAGGGAAGCATTGACAACCTTAAACTTGGCTACATTCTCAGTAACTCAACCCTCTCTCAGCCATTGGGAAGCAAGACATACAAAAAAACAAACAGTAAGATTATTTGCATTTATAAAATGATTTTGAAATGCAAAAAATTGAATAATAGATCAGTGCTAGTTCTGGGCCATGGAGTCAAACACATAAATGAATTCACTAGCAAATAGACTTCAACCAATGGATTTAAATTGCTAATTCTTTGCATCAACTATTAGTGTCTTGCACCAACAATCCCTCTCTTATTATCAATCAAATTCTCCTTATCAAATCCCTTATGCACACCTGAAATCACAATCACCTGCTCAAAGAATTTTAACCATTTCTTTGAAACAGAACAATGAACAGACAAAACAATCTCATGAAATTTGAGATGTTAAACTCAAAGACACTTTGTATTATTGAATTTATATGACTAAATGTGTACAAATATGGAGACAATCTGAAGATATTCATGAATGTGCAAACACCTTCATGATTTGATTTGCACAAAATGGTTGTATTTACTCATGAAATCAGAAAATTACAACTTGCAAACTCAAGAAATAACTCAGAATTTTCAATTTTCTATCTACCCAGCCCCATACAAAGTTTCAGAACCCAATCTTAGAAACCTTAGAAAATGAGAGAAGAAGAGAATAAGAAGGAATGGAAGCAACCCTAAAATGCATCCACAATTGACAACTGGTAGCTTGATCCTCCATTGAACAACAACAAGAAAACATCTCTCTTCTCTCATCATTTGCAGCAACAAACTCATTCTCTCAAAACTGCCTTTTCTCATCTTTGTTTTGAAATAGAAAATCTGCCCATGTGACGAATCTTCGATTTTACCCAGAACGTGAAAGAAAAAATGTGTGCCTGTGAAAAACTCTTGTTTCATGCCTGTAGCTGCACATTATTTTACTTTAGCAAAGTAAAATATTTCCCCCTCTGCACTTTTTAATATTTGTCTTTGATTCTCCAACACAAAATTTTTCCCCACAAAGTGAATATTAAATTCAATTGCAAATAAAAGTTTACCCATGCACACTTCTTATTTTCTTGCCCAGCAATAAAATAATTCAACCCTCATCTTTAATTAAAATATTTTTTATTTATGTGATCCTTTAATAATTCCTTCAACAAAATGGAAATATACCCATGCTTTCAGTTTCACGTGCATCATTTACCTGTTACATTTTATCTAGCCCCCAAAACGTAAAGGTTTTAAACTATAAAATTTACCCATCGCTTGATTTTAATACCTGAGGATTCTTTAAATTTTCCATCAGGAAAATAATCTCCACTCCTATTCACTTCATTTAAAATATTTTATTTTAAATGAAAAATAAAACCCTCTCAGATTCTGTCATGGGCAAAAAAATGAACACTATTTAAAACCAATAATGAATTCCCATTCATGTTACATTGGGCCCACAATGCCACATGGCACATCTTCGCAACCCCATAGGAAATAACCTCCTTGCACTTTGTATCTATGAGCTAGCAGGGTAGGGTTGAGATTTCATCTCCCTCTTCATGCCCAACATTCACCTTTACAAATTAATAGTGCCCCGTGCTTATTAAATATTTCATGCTTGAAATATTTTATCATTATCCACTACCATTTAAAAAACCCATTTAATATTTCACCCATACCATGCATTTCACCTAGGCCCACCTTTCACGTGCATTCTTGCGAGCCTCGCAAGTTTTTTCCAATGTCACCATCACTTCTGCGAGGTTCGCGATGGACAGCCTAGATTTGGCTACATCTCCATCTTCACTACTGGCCATCGATCTCCCTTCGCCTCTTCTAGTTTGTGCCCTAATTTTCCTTTGTTCATTCATTCCTGAGCTCTATAATTCATACTGTATTCTCTTCCCATGGCGGCCATTCCTCTTGTCGATGGAATCACCATCGAGCCTCCGTTTATAGTGCTTAAAATTTTCAGAAAAATTTTCAAACAGAATTTCCCGAAACAATTCTGATACATTTTCACTGCTGGTTCTAACCTCCCTTTGTAGAGTAATTACTTTCACCCATGCAAAGGTGTTTAAACAAGATATTTCCTATAGTAGCTACATTTCAAAATCTCTCTTGGAGTACCACAGTGACCAGCCTCTTTGATTCTATAAGATGAAGAACCAATTTTTTTTATTGAGTAATCAATCTAAGCAATTTGTTGCCCTCTGTTCTTTTCAACAAATCTATTTTGTTCATAACCTGCAATCATGGCTTTCCACATTTATTACCTTTCAACACATACAAAGGATGCTCCATGCACAAATCATCTCCTTCGCACATGGCTGCTAATTGCAGTTGCTTGTAGTTTCTAAAGCTTTTTCAACAAATACATTTAGTTCATAGCTAGGTGCGTAACACTCCATCTGGTGCCTTACCTAAATGCATTTGCTTAAAAGTTACTAAGACTTCTTCAATGAATCCATTTAGTTCACAGCCAAATGCAAATGGCTCCTCCCTTTTCTAGCTGGTCATGCCCACACACTTCCTCATTTACTGCTTTGATGAATGTGTATAACCTCTGCTCCACACCACACCCCTACTCTGTTGTATTTGTTTTAAATTTTCTAAGGCCTTTTCAATATACTTATTTTGTGCATATACTGCAATGTTTTCTAAGCACCATGGCTCTATTGATGCCTTCCTTTTGATCCATCCATCAAGAATCTTAAGCGGTATTGAGCTATACTTGATTTGCCTCCAGTATTATGCAGTTGTTCAAACACCTTGGAAAAACAAAAAGCATAGTGACTATATCTCATGGTAGTTGGAGATGAAACACCTATTTTGCAAAAGGTCGTTCAAGATCTCAATAAATTTTTCAAGCTTTCCTCATATCTGGGTGTTTAAATGTGTTAACATAATATTCAAAATGTAGAGTTTGAATATGTGGCATTTTCTTCTTAAGAAATTTGATGAATCCTTATCTTTCTTAAACACAATCCCCCATTCTAACTTCAACCACATTCAATTCAAAACTCAGGCTATGGTTACAAAACTATATATGCACCCACCAAAATAGGGAAACCTCAAAAATATTAGCCTGTATAAATTTTTCTTTTTCAGTACCATGAAGTTTGTTTAAACAACTCAGCAGGATTAAAATGTTATGACTTTATCCCATAACAAATTCAATGAAACCATCTTCTATTATGCAACACAGGTCGGGTCCCTTGTGGGCCTGACTATTTTTTTTTTCATTTTCAAACAACTTTACTCTCGAATTGATCAAACACAGCCTCTAAGTGTGTTTGAAGTGAAAAGATGAACTAGGTTGCCATTAATACTTTCTTTCTGGCCTATTTGAAAAATGAAGAAAACTAGCCAAGTGAGCTTCGGAATCAACTCGAAAAACTAGGCAAATGACCTCTTGAAGCTATAAAATCTTACAGGTATGCAAATGTTGGTACAAAGAATGAAATGAAAAAGATAAATAAGATAAATCAATCATGAGGCAAAATTCATTAACCGTCGAAGTTGCTTACTTGAACTTTCTGCAACAAACAACTGTTCTGAACCAATTGAAACTAAAGAGATCACCTTGTAGAAAAACTATCAAATCAACTCCTGGCGAGCTGCCACCGGACACAGTAGATCATTTAGGTACCTTGATCATGTTTGTAAGAGGAATTTTACTAAATCACCATCCATCAAAAGATACTAATGGTTGAAGTTGACCTTTCTGAAATGCTGTCAAGAATGCAATTCTAAAATTGAACAAACTGCATTTGGTTTTGATCTATTAAAAATAGTAAATGAGGTCATGAGGCTCTAAAAACTGACACACGAGCTCATTTAGGTGGGGAGAATATAGAACAACATTCATTTTGACATGACAGTCAACCAATTGCAAAATTCAATCCCAAATAGGAGGCTACTTTGCAAAACTGAAAGTTTGCAAACAACAAAAAGGTGTCAAAACCCTCCAGCTTCACTTTTCAAAACTCTAACAAAACTCATTGTGGGAAGCTAAAAAATGACACACACGTTCACATATTTCAATTGAATATGTCTGCAAATGGGTTTTGCACAAAAATCAACAGGCTCCAAAATATGACCCTCCAAACTGGGTCACTCAGACTAATTCTTCAAGTGCACTTCTAAAAGTGTAGAGGCAAAATTTTCAAAATGGGCAGTTCAAATTTGCAAAATTTAAGGGTGCCATCAATGGCTCTGACTAAGGATGTATGCCCCCTGTGGGCATAGCAAGATTCCAGATCTTTAGAGAGTAGACCAAAAGCTGAGTCTGTCAGGTGCTCTCAAACTACTCTTTTATTCAACTCTGTTTTCAACTTCATCTGGTGACCCCAGGCCACCAAATGAAAAATGGGAATCAACATTTACCTCTATCGAACACAATTCTATAAAAATATTTGATCTCCCTCAATCTATGCTTGCCTTTGTCATACCACAATAATATAGGTGACCTTCTTCTTACAAGAAGAAAAATGTGATGATCACTAAAATTTGCCTGATTACAAACATTGCCACTAACATTTCTCACAACTTTTTTGAGCGTACCACTGCCAATATAATCTCTGTCATTCTTCATGGTATAATCAAACATAAAATACAAGCTTTCATCATCACATGACACATATGTGTTATATTCATCATATGAAATATGTTCATATTGAAAATAACACTTCTTGTTATTCATCTTATTGTCATGCTCCATAAAATACCTTCCAGCTGAACTAGAAACTGAAAATGTTCAAATTCCTCCAAGTAGTAGGCATCATGATGTTTAACCTTACCTGTAACACCTATTTCAAATGTAAAACAGTCATAGGAAATTCCCTCGAGGAGTTCATCAATGTGTCCCTTTGCTTGTTCAATACCACATTTTAACCATGCGTGAAATGCATCATTAGAAATTTCAACAAAGAGTGGGTTATCTCTGCACCAATAAGTGTCATCATTTCTCATCTCTAGTGAAGATGGAGGCTCATCAAACAATGGATTTTCCATTATATTTATTTTTGACATAAGAGCCTCAACCTCCTCAGCATGAAGGTCTAAATTCTTCAAGTAATTATTGCACTCAAAATCACTGTAATCACTAGATGAGTAGATAGAAACATTTTCAACTTCATTCCCATTCTCAAATTGTTCAGTACACACATCTGAAATTTATACCCTGTCCACATAATCTGAGATATCATGGTTAGAAAGCTCTTCAAGCTCCATAGGAATATAACCCAAAAATGGTGGCATCCTATTACTCAAATTTTCATCATAATGCATAATCTAATCACTTGAGAGTGAAATCATGTCATCCACATCTTGCATGCTAATTTTATCCTCATATAATATAATTTTTTTGAAGTCTACTTCATTCAAGCTAGTATGACCAGCACAATAACAATCAACATGATCAACCTTATGAGTTGAATGTGTAACTAAACATTCAAACTTTGCTTCACAAAAGCAATCATGGGCAGCAAAGACATCAACATCTTTATCGCTTTTAGCATTACTATATTTATGATCAGCAAATTAAACACACATATTTTCATCCTTGAATTCTTCATCACACATAGAATTAGCATGCTCCATTAATGTTAAACCCGAGTTACATTCCAATTTTGCATCAAATGCAATTGGATCATTCACTTGTGGACAAGTGATTTCATGAGCATTCATGTCATTGCATTCTTGAGGTGAGGAAAGTGTCTTTGGATCATCCCTATGAGAGCATTCATAATAATCAGAAGAGAAATCAATTTGACTATCACCATCATCCTCATCACAAAAAGACCTATCACCACACATATCATGCTCAGATTATTCAGAGTATGTGCTTGAACTTCTATCTTCAATATATCAATCACTGATTTGTGAGGAGATGTCATCAACAATTGCATTATTTTCACATTAAAACCTAACATGGAATGATGTTTTTCATCTCCTCTAATTTTTAATCACACAAGATATTGCAAGAAAAAAATTCACGCATACTCATTTATTCATCATACCATGTATCTTCCTCTTCATTACTGCTGCAAGGATTTGCACATGTGTTGATTGTGATTTGATTGCAGTCAATATCCTCAATCACACAACACATATCTCAATTTTATGATACACTCTTTTCATTCTTGTGTATCATGTTCTGATTTTCTTGAATAAGACAACTACTACCTTTATTTTGAGACACCACAGTTTGTGCAGATTGTGATGATAGAGGAATCAGAGGTGCATCATTACCACCTTGACAAGTACTTCTATTATCAGATCCATGAGTTCTATTTGCATGAGATGTGTTAGGATGACCAACACTCACAACCCTATGTCCTTTCATCATTGAAAACCTCAAATTGTTCTCAATATCTATAACAACTTGATATGCCTGATGTAGGGTTGTAGGTTCTTTGTCTCTTAATAGATAACTCATTTTATTGTCAAATGCTCCCAAGTACATGACCAAATATTCAAAATAATTTGGTCTTATGTGTTCAATAATGTCCCTTATGATCTTTGAAAACCTGAGATTAAAAGATGGGACTAACTCATCTTTTCCTTTCTCCATGTTCATGAACCTTTTCCTTATCAAAACAGGGTTAATCCTCTCTCCAAACTACTCCATGAACACTATCTTAAACTCTTCCCGTGAATGAATGGAAGAAGCTGGTAAATAAGAGAACCAATCCCTTGCATATCCTCTTAGAGACTGAACAAATAGTCTCATGATCACATCTTCGTGGTCAATCTCATAATCATCCATCCAATTACTAAATTATTGGAGATGCTTACTTGTTGATTCAAACTTATCACCAATGAACCTTGGTAACTTATTTATGATTTTAGCTGGAATTTCATTTGGGTAACCACTAATGTCACTGAAATTGATAGCTCTATACCTTCCAGTGTTGAAACTTCTTTGGCAATTTGGCTGGGACTGATCACAAACCATGGTTGCACTAGGAACCACACTAGCATGCATATATTGAAGCATTTTGGCATGCCTCTTTCACATTTCACATATCAACCCTACAACTGATCATTCATTTCCCTATTTCTAGTTTTCATCATGATCTCAGAATACCATAATACACAATTCAAATGTATCTAAGCCTAAGATCTATTTTGTGGGAAAATTTAAAACAAACATACTTCTCCAACATAGTACATGGGCTGCAAATTACAATTCAAAAGTATGCAAACTCAATTCTACTATAATTTCCCTTTGTTAGTGCTAATCACTCAATGGGGAACCAAATTTTCTTCTAAAACGCTCAAATATGATTTTCATACAAGAGTTACTTGAAAACCAAGAGTGAAGAATACCTAGAAATTTTGTAGCTAATGCAAATTGTCTTCCTGACTGGAAATATTTGTAGATTTGGAACTCTCTTCAATTTTTTCAATAGGTTCTATTAACAAAGTCACCACCTCTCTTCAAAGAGGACTGAACTTCAAGCAATATGAAGTTCTTAAACAGATAAATGTTCTTTTGAGTTCCTTCCACCAGCAGAGCACCACAGATCATGTAATCTCAAGGTTCACTGCAACAAATATTCCTCCAGTTTTGAAATCCTTCAGTACTTTGACTAAATTTAGAATGGAAAATCATTTGACTCTATGCAATGACTCTTAAGGCTAGATTCTACAATTATAATTTTAACAAATTCTCCCTAGCAGAGTTGCCATTCTGTTGGTGTTTTATTTTTCTAGCTAGGATTTGAAACTCTCTAAGAGGTAGCCAACCTCCATATTCAAGAACCACAAATGCTAGTGGCCAACTGACAAGATTCATTCAAAGATTGACATCTCCTACACTTTTGGCTCTGCAGGACCAAAGTGGGTCAACCTACACAATGTCTAAAACTTAATTCAACCATACACACTGACATTACTTTTTATAGCAGATAATTCCCAATGAGAATATAGTAAGGGAAGCATTGACAACCTTAAACTTGGCTACATTCTCAGTAGCTCAACCCTCTCTCAACCATTGGGAAGCAAGACATACAACAAAACAAATAGTAAGATTAAGAATGATTTTGCATTTATAAAATGTTCATGAGATGCACAAAACTGAATAATAGATCAGTGCCAATTTTGGGCCATGGAGTCAAACACATAAATGAATTCACTAGCAAATAGACTTCAACCAGTGGATTTAAATTTCTAATGCTTTGCATCAACTATTAGTGTCTTGCACCAACAATCCCTCTCTTATTATCAATCAAATTCTCCTTGTCAACTCCCTTATGCACACCTGAGATCACAATCACCTGCTCAAAGCATTTTAACCATTTCTTTGAAATAGAACAATGAACAGACAAAATAATCTCATGAAATTTGAGATGATAAATCAAAGACACATTGTCTTATTGAATTTATATGACTGAATGTATAGAAATATGAAGATAAAATGAAGATATTCATGAATGTGCAAACACCTTCATGATTTTATTTGCACAAAATGGCTGTATTTACTCATAAAATTAGAAAATTACAGCTTACAGACTCAAGAAATAACTCAGAATTTTCAATTCTCTATCTACCCAGTCCCATACAAAGTTTCAGAACCCAATCTTAGAACCCTTACAAAATGAGAGAAGAAGAGAATAAGAAGGAAAGGATGCAGGCCTAAAATGCATCCACAATTGACAACTAGTAGCTTGATCCTCCATTGAACAGCGACAAGAAAACATCTCTCTTCTCTCATCGTTTGCAGCAACAAACTCATTCTCTCAAAATTGCCTTTGCTCATCTATGTTTTGAAATAGAAAATCTGCCCATGTGAAGAATCTCCAATTTTACCCAGTAGGCGAAAGAAAAACATTGTGCCCATGAAAAACTCCTGTTTCCTGCCTGTAGCTACACATTATTTTACTTTAGCAAAGTAAAACATTTTCCCCTCTACACTTTTTAATATTTGTCTTTTATTCTCCAACACAAAATGTTTTCCCACAAAGTGAATGTTAAATTCACTTGCAAATAAAATTTTACCTGTGCACACTTCTCATTTTATTGCCCAACAATAAAATAATTCAACCCTCATCTTTAATTAAAATATTTTTTATTTATGTGAGCCTTTAACAATTCCATCAACAAAATGGAAATATACCCATGCTTTCACTTTCATGTGCATCATTTACCTGTTACATTTTATCTAGCCTCCAAAAGGTAAAGGTTGAAAAAAATAAAATTTACCCATCACTTGATTTTAATACCTAAGGATTCTTTAAATTTTCCATCAGGAAAATAATTTCCACCCCTATTCACTTCATTTGAAATATTTTATTTTAAATGAAAAAGAAAACCCTCTAAGATTTTATCATGGGAAAATAAATGACCACTATTTAAAACCAATAATGAATGCACATTCAAGTTACATTGGGCCCACAATGCCACATGGCACATCTTCGCACACCCCACAGGAAATAACCTCCTTGCACTTTGTATCCACAAGCTAGCGGGGTAGAGTTGAGATTTCATCTCCCTCTTCATGCTCAACATTCACCTTTGCAAATTAATAGTGCCCCGTGCTTTATTAAATATTTCATGCTTGAAATATTTTATCATTATCCACTACCATTTAAAAAACACATTTAATATTTCACCCATACCATGAATTTCACCCGGGCCCACCTTTCACATGCATTCTCGCGAGCCCCACAAGCTTTTTCCAACGTCACCATCACGTCTATGAGGTTCACGATGGATGACCCAGATTTGGCTGCATCTCCATCTTCACTCCTAGCCATCGATCTCCCTTCACCTCTTCTAGTTTGTGCCCTAATTTTCCTTTGTTCATTCATTCCTGAGCTCTGCAATTCATACTGTATTCTCTTCCCATGGTGGCCATTCCTCCTGTCAATGGAATCACCATCGAGCCTCTATTTATAGTGCTTAAGAGTTTCAGAAGACTTTTCAAACAAAATTTCCCCAAACAATTTTGATACATTTTCACCGTTGGTTCCAACCTCCCTTTGCAGAGTAATCACTGTCACCCATGCAAAGGCATTTAAACAAGATATTTCCTACAGTAGCTATATTTCAAAATCTCTCTTGGAGTACCACAGTGACCGGCCTCTTTGATTGCATAAGATGAAGAACCAATTTTTTTTATTGAGTAATCAATCTAAGCAATTCGCTGCCCTCTGTTCTTTTCAACAAATCTATTTTGTTCATAACCTGCAATCATGGCTTTCCACATTTATTTCCTTGCAACAAGTACAAAGGGCACACCATGCACAAATCATCTCCCTCGCACATGGCTGCTAATTGCAGTTGCTTGTAGTTTCTAAATATTTTTCAACAAATACATTTAGTTCATAGCCGAGTGCGTAACACTCCATCTAGTGCCTTACCTAAATGCATTTTCTTAAGATTTACTAGGACTTCTTCAACAAATCGATTTAGTTCACATCCAAATGTGAATGGCTCCTCCCTTTTCTAGCTGGTCACATCCACACACTCCCTCATTTACTACTTTGATGAATGTGTATAACCTCTTCTCTAGGGCGCGCCCCTACTCTGTTGCATTTGTTTTAAAGTTTCTAAGGCCTTTTCAATATACTTATTTTGTACATATATTGCAGTTTTTTCTAAGTGCCATGGCTCTGTTGATGCCTTCCTTTTGATCCATCCATCAAGAATCTTTAGTGGTATTGAGCTATACGTGATTTTCCTCCAGTATTATGCAATTGTTCAAAAAACTTAGCAAAAAAAAAAAGAATAGTGACTATATCCCATGGTAGTTGGAGATGAAACACCTTTTTTGCAAAAGGTCATTCAAGATCTCAATAAATTTGTCAAGATTTCCTCATATCTGGGTGTTTAAATGTGTTAACATAATATTCAAAACTCAAAGTTTGAATATGTGGCATTTTCTTCTTAAGACATTTGATGAATCCTTATCTTTCTTAAACACAATCCCCCATTCTAACTTCAACCACATTCAATTCAAAAATCAGGTTGTGGTTACAAAACTATATATGCACCCACCAAAATAGGGAAACCTCATAAATATTAGCCTGTATAAAATTTGCTTTTTCAGTACTAGGAATTTTTTTTAAACAAGTCAGCAGGATTAAAATGTTGACTTTATCCCATGACAAATTAAGTGAAACCATCTTCTATTATGCAACATAGGTCAGGTGCCTTGTGGGCCCGACTAAAAAAAAAATTGTTTTCAAACAAATTTACCCTTGAATTGATCAGAAACAGCCTCTGAGTGTGTTTGAAGTGAAAAAACGAACTGGGTTTCCATTAATACTTTCTTTCTAGCCTATTTGAAAAATGAGCAAAACTAGCCAAGTGAGCTTCGGAATTAGCCCAAAAAACTAGGAAAATGACCTCTTGAAGCTATAAAATCTTATAGGTATGTAAAAATTGGTACAGAGAATGAAATTCAAAAGACGAATAAGAGAAATAAATCATGAGGCAAAATTTATTAACCGTCGAAGTTGACCTTTCTGAAATGCTGTCAAGAATGCAGATGCAAAACTAAACAAACTACATTTGGTTTTGATCTGTTAAAAATAGTAAATGAGTTAATGAGGCTCTGAAAACTGACACACGAGCTCATTTAGGTGGGGAGAATATAGAATAATTTTTTTTTTGACATGACATTCAACCAATTGCAAAATGCAAGCCCAAACAGGGGGCTACTGTGCAAAACTGAAAGTTTGCAAACAACAGAAAGGTGTCAAAACCCTCCAGCTTCACTTTTCAAAAATCTAACAAAAATCATCATGGGAAGCTGAAAAATATGCACATTCACATATGTCAATTGAATATATCTGCAAATGGGTTTTTCCCAAAAATCAATAGGCTCCAAAATATGACCCTCCAAAGTGGGTCACTCAGACTGATTCTTCAAGTGCACTTTTGAAACTGCAAAGGCAAAATTTTCAAAATTTGAGGGTGCCATCATGATCTTTGGTGAATAAGGTGGCTAGGCTCAAGTAGGTGGCCATGGGGGTTTTTTATATTATATTCATCTTTAGTGGGGCCCCTAACCTTTACGGGTTGCCTTGCCAATGGTACAACACATCTTTTCAAATCTCATGGAGTTCATGTAAAAGGATGTACTCCTCCATATTGTTTAATAATTCCAAATTAAGGCACATATTGATTTGCCTCAAATGTACTTGAAATTTTCAAATCTCCCCCTCGCATTCATTTGGATCTGGGAAGTGTGTAACTTCTTTAAGTTTATTAGCTCTTGGGATTTTAATCTAGATCCCATTATTATTCTTAATTGTTTTAATTATGGGTTTTCTTGTGACGATTATGGGCTAGCGTGGCGGTTGTCATCGAGATTGACTATCGGCACTTGTAAACATCACATTACCTTTATTATACCATTTCATCCTAGTTGGCATTGTCAAATTTATTTTTGCAATGGTATTCTCTCTGGCGATCATTATGTTTTTAGGTAGTGTTTTTTCAGCTATTGTGTTTTGTGGTTCATGATGGGCAGAGAAAGAGTTAGAAATGGGCTAGAAAATTGCAAGGATTTTTTCTAGGACCCTTTGGCTTAGTATATCTATTTGAAAGGAGGGCTAGGGCTACTTATGGAGAATCTTGTGGGCCATGACAAGATGTTGTCACCCTAGTTTACTAGTTCTTAGAAGTATCAACGAGTCACCACGGGTGGCATAACTTTCGACATTGATGAAGAGGTGATTGGTAAGGCTACTAGCCTTTCTTGTGAGGGAATGAAGTATAAAAAACACATCAAAATGCAGGACTTGGTGAGTCTAAATGCATTCTTTAAGGGAAATGAGAAGATGATGAAAAAGCAATCAGGTTTCGACCGTGAAGTGCTGCCTAAGCCATGGGATAAATTTTACCTTGCCATCATAAAATGCATTACCCTTGAGGGTAGATTCAAGGTATTTTATTTATACCACTTGCCACTTTTAAATCACCTTAGGCATAAGATTTTACTTAGCTTCCCTTTCTTTTTTCTTTGTTCCCTAGAAAGTTCCATCAAAGAATCCCAGGAAATTACCACTCTAAACCCTATCTCTCCACCTCCTTTACCGTTGCACCAAGGCCTAATCCTTAGGATCTACCAATTTCATTCAGCTCTAGTCCCTCCCAAACCCATTCCGATTGTGTGCGTGGAAGAGTTAGAATCCCCAAAAAATATCCTACTAACCCTTCCCCTGTTGTTTTGGAGGGCTCGAAGAGGAAATCCCCCATCCCTGAGTATGATCTTGATACTAAAACTTTAGCCACTCCTCCCCTGAATAAAAATAAAAATGAGGTCAAGTTGGCCTAGTTGAGTGCTACAAATAGGCTTTGTGAACTAAAACACAAGAAGGTCAGTAGACTTGCAACTAAAAAGAAAGGAAAAAATGTGCCTCAACTTCTAAGGGTTCTTCTAATCTCCAAGGAAGGTAAATATGTCAAGGAAAAAAGATTCAAAGGGTGATACTATGGTGGGAGATAGCTTTGATATGGGGATGGAATAGATGAGTGTGAGAAGATCCCATAGGTTTGTGAAACACAAGAAAGAGACCCATGTTGATGATATCTCCAGTGACTCGATTCATACTGGTGGCAGTATTGAAGTCGCTAAAGCTACTAAGAAGTGGAAGGATAAATGACCCATATAAGACCCTAGTCACTTCTCTAATTTGAACTAGATGCTTTGGGATGACTCTAATAGGTCCTCAAATTCTAGGGTTGGTGCTGATGTAGAGATCCATAGCAAGGAAGGCAAGGTGGATGAGCTTGGAGTGTTGTAGGAGCAGGTTGCTAAGCTGAATCATAAATTTTATTGTCTAGCTCGGTTCACTATTAAAATGATTCACAGGTCGACTCTCGCTCTCTCGGATGTGGTCAAGGAGGAAATGGACAAGAACACCATGGATGAAGGCCCCAACTAGATTAGGAAAAATTTGTTAAACCTCTTTGTTAAGAAATGGGAGGGTGTAGATAATTAATGGTTGGGTATGTGATGTGTTGTTTTTGGATGTTCTTGTGTCTCTCGTATGCTATTACTGTAAACTTTTTTAATATTTAGTGGTTTTTCTCCTTTTTGGCCCTTTAGGATTGACATGTAAAGGGTACAACACCCTATAAATGTTGCTTATATTATCAAAAACACTATAGGGTTTAATTTTAAAACCTTGGTTTGACTAGAGAACATAAATAAATCAATTTTGTGCTTGTCAGATATATTTTGATCATGCAAACCATTCCAATTGACACATTTTTAAAAAACCACAATTTTGTTATTAGATTCCTCCACAAACCTTTGAAAGAGACTTTCTACAACCAAATGTCAGTATTGCATGACAACTTTGCAACATTGTAGAAACATGCTCTTCTAGAATCTAATAAACTATACCTCTAATCTCCCCTTTGACGTCAATGACAACCAAATTTCCAACAATCTCCCCCTTTGTGATTTATGGTAAAACCAGATGCTCAAAATTCTCTATACCAATTGATACCAACTATAAATGCTATAATTCACTTTGTACAAATCGAATGAACTAATCTATACCAAATATAACAATGAGTTCAATTGCCTCCATACCTAACAACTCACCCTTCAACATATCTCACTTTGGATATTGCTACAATCTCCACTTTTTGAGCATTTTTAGAACTATCTCCCCCTTTGACATCAATGGAAAAGGGTCATCCATGCATATGAACTAGATTCAAAGGCTCTATATCAATTTTTTAGCCCTTATACAATCTCTCTCCCTTAGATATTCTCCCCCTTTTAACCAACTACACAAAGAGAAAATATGTCCTTGAAGTTCCAACCATCAAGTCATTAGAAATTTTTAAAACCAAGTTTACCTGGCTTGATCTCTCTTTATTTCTTCCATGGATGAATGAAATATCTATAAAACTCCCCTAGATTCATTCCCTATCACAAATATTTAATGATATGATGTGGGAGCAATGACTCCCAATTTTTGCCTCAGATATTCAAATTGGTCCTTGGTAAGAGGCTTTGTAAATATGTCAACAACTTGTTCTTTGGTGGGTACATATTCCATGTTGACTTCCTTGTCTACAAAAATCTCTCTAATGAAGTGATACTTGATTGATATGTGCTTTGTCCTAGAGTGCAACACTATATTCTTTGAGATGTTTATTGCACTTGAATTATCACAAATAATAGAGATAGGTTCATTGTACTCAACCTTGATACCTTTGAGGGGCGATGGGCCTAGCTCGATTGGATAAAGAATCCTATTGCAAGAAAGAGGTCATGAGGTCTAGTCTCCCCACCATCCCTATGGTACCAAAGGGAATGTCATGCCAGTGTCGTCGATCATGTGAAATTTTTTACCATGTGTACTATAGTTTATAGGGGAAGGATACCCGACCGATTCCTACAATATTTAAAAAAAAGACCTTGATTTCTTTGAGTCCACCTCATCCATAGAACCTGAGTACAACATGTTTTGAATACTACATATTCTACTTTTACTATAGATAAGGTGATTGATTCTTTCTTTTTTCGCATTCGTGAAACAATTTTATTTCCCAAAAGGAATGTTCCACCACTTGTTTGTCTTCTATCATCTACATTTCCAACCCAATCAGCATCTATATATTTTGCCAAGGTGAAATACTTTCTCTTGGGATATCATAGTCCATAGTCAATAGTAATTTTGATGTATCTAAAAATTATCTTTACTACATTGACATGAGACTCTTTGGGAGTAGTATTAAATATTGCAACCATACACAATACTTGCATAATATCCAGCCTTGATGTAGTTAAGTACAACAAGCTTTGAATCATTGACTTGTACATTGTATTATTTGCATCAAGGGACTCATCTTATCTGCATAATTTACATCTAGTTATCATGGGGGTACTAACTGGTCTACTATCCTTCATTCCAAAATTCTTAAGCATTTCCTTCACATACTTGGTTTGAGATATAAATATCCAATCATCAGTTTGTGCAACCTATAAACTAAGGAAAAAGGATAGTTATCCTAACATAGACATCTCAAATTCATCTTGCATTTTTGCAATAAATACTTTGTACATTTTGTCATTTCTACCACCAAATATGATGTCATCCACATATACAACAACAAGAATCATGTGCTCACCTTCAGATTTTGAAATAAAAAGTACTATATACACTTAATTTCTTGAATCCTTGTTGTATATACTAGTCTAATCTTGAATACCATGCCCTCAATGCTTGTTTTAGACCATACAATGCTTTTCTCAATCTGTAGACATAATCATCTTCTTCTAATAGTTGAAAACCCTTTGGTTGTTCTATGTAAACTTCTTCTTCAAGGTTTCCATTTAGAAAACTATATTTTACATCCATCTGATACACTTTAAATCCTTTATAAACTAAAAATGAAAGAAACACTCTTATTGCTTCTAATCTTGCAATTAGTGCAAATTTTTCTTCAAAGTCAATGCCTTCAACTTGTACATACCCCTTTTACACTAACATTGCTTTGTTACTTACTATAGCTCCATCTTCATTCAACTTGTTTCTAAATACCCATTTAGTACCTATCACATTTTTTCTTTGGGGTCTAGGAACCAATTCCCATGTCTTTTTTTCTTAATTTTATTGATCTCTTCTTCCATGGATTTTATCGAACTCTCATCCTTGTTAACCTCAATATAACTCTTTGGTTCAATATGTGACAAGAGGGAAATATTCACTTATTCATTGTTCTTTACAAGTCTTCTCCTTATCTGAACACCATAATTTCTATTTCCTATTATTTGATCAGCAGGATGATCCTTTTGAACATATCTTGCAAGTGATTTTTCATTTTCTTCTTCTTCAAGCTCTTCTTCATTAGCAGCAATCTCTTCTTCATCTTCTGATTCATCTTCAAGGATGTTTCTGCTAGGCTTAACATGTTTCATATCTTCATCAATCTTGACATTGATGCTCTCTACAATCTTGTGCAGCCTCTTGTTAACACTTATAAGCTTTGCTTTGGGTGGAATATCCTAGTAATATTCCTTCATCACATCTAGACTCAAAGCTTCCCAAGTTTTCCTCTTCTCTCTTTATGTAGCAATTTCTTCCAAACACCTTGAAATACTTGATAGATGTTGGCTTATCATACCATAGTTCATAAGGTGTCTTATCACTATTTACTCTTATTTGAACTTTGTTTTGAATATAAAATGTAGTATGAACTGCTTCTCTCCAAAATGCATTTGTTAACTTGGCCTCACTCACCATTGTTCCGGCCATATCCTTAACTACCTGGTTCTTTATCTCAACTACTCCATTTTTTTTGTGGAGTTCTAGGTGCATAATATTGTCTTTTAATTCCATGCTTCTCACAATATATAATGAATTCACTAGATTTGAATTATCCACCTCTATTTTATCTTAAACATTTGATCCTTCTTCCTATCTCCTTCTCAACCAAGGATCTAAATATCTTGAATTTTCCAAATGGTTATGACTTATATTTCAAAAAGGCTACCCATTCCATTCTAATATAGTCATCAATCAACAACATGAAGTATTTTTGACCTTTCAAACATCTTGTCCTTGTAGAACCGCACAAATCCTTATGAACGAGTTGCAAAGGCTTTGTACTTTAATATTGTTTTTCTTGAAATTTATCCTTTGTTTTCTTTCCTTGCAGAAACTCTTTACAAATGGTGTTTGCAGACTTACTTATCTTAGGCATATGTCTAACTAACCCTCCTAAGCTCACTTTTACCAAATTGTCAAAATTTACATGCCCCAATCTCTTATGCCACAACCAACTCTCATCTATTTGACTTACTAGAAAATTCTTACCTTTCACTTCATAGAGATTATAAATATTGCTATCAGTTCTTATTCCTTGTGCTATTGTCTTTCCATTCTCCCTTATTTTACAACCTTATAAATTGAATGTGACCTTATATCCATGGTCACACATTTGGCTAACACTTAGCAGGTTGTGCTTCAATACTTCAACATAAAGGAAATTTTTGATGGGATTTTTACCATCTATGCTCAAGATTCCTTTGCACAAATTTCCGTAGTAGTATTATCATCCAAACTGACTAATCCTTCCTTACATTTCTTGATTTGGATGAATTTACTCTTTTCTCCAGTCATATGCTTGGAACACCCACTATCAATTACCCATTTTTTTAATTTTTGTTGTGAAGTTTCATTTATGCAATCATTGATTATGTGGTATTCTACTCTTTCTCTTTCCACACCTTTTTGGGTTTCTTTTCTACCATCTCTTCCTTCTTCTCAAGGGATTTAGTCTCTTTTTTTACTTTAGGAGGTATTTTTTTGTTTTTCTCAAACTTAACATTTCGTCTTATGAATTTCGTTCTACAATTCTTAGCTATATGACCAAAATTATTACAATTATAGCATACTACATTCATATCAACTAAAGGAGAAAATGGATTTTTTCTTAAAAAGTTTGTACTCCTTTTAGGAATGACTCTACAATCTCTAGCACTATGACCAAATTGATTACATGTATAACAGTAGCCATAGAAATATGAAGAGTACTTGGTCATAGAATTTCCTTGAACTGGATGAGGGGGTCTTCTTTGTCTTGGCTTCCTCAAATTTCTCACCCTTGTAAATCAACATCAATCCTTCTAATATTTTTCTTCTATTGATCAAGAACTAATCGGCTGTTTATTTTGTCTACAACTAGCTTCTTTTCTTCATTTTTTTTCTTTACCTCTATAGTCTTCTTCTTATCTTCACCAGGGGTATTCTTCTTGCAATATTTTTCACCATTTGTACCAAACTTTTCTTCTGCTCTAAATCTTTCATATAGTTTTGTAGAAGTGCTAATGAAGGTGTTTTTCCGTTTTTCAATTCCTAAGCTAGATTTCTTTGTGTTAGAAGGATTTTTGTGCTTAACAATCCATCAAGAACCTCTAAGCCTCCCTTTAGCTTCAAGCCTTTTTCAATTTGTTCTCTATCCTTTTCCAACTCTTTTCTTAGGGCAACTATTTCTACCTCAACCTTAGACTACAACTTAGATTTGATGATTTATTTAATTATGTTGGCTTCTTCCACTTGTAGCTTCAAGCTCACCACCATCTACTTGAACTCTTCAAGATTTTTGGTTATATTTTCAACTTCCTTTTGTGTATGCTTCTTTAAATTCTTATTCTCCTTTTTCATGTCATCCATCTCATATCTTAAGTTATCAATTTCTTCCAAAGCACTCAATAGCTCACCCTCAAGGTCAACTACTGCTTCTTCTTCACCTAGGTCTTCATCCCTTCCATATTTTGTTCTCCAGAGTCTTTAGCCATGAAGATAAATTCTTCTTCTTCCTCCATTACAAGGGTACAATCTTGTTCATCATATGAACTATCACTAGTATTAGATGAATCACTTTCCTCTTGAATGTACAAAATATTCCTCTTTCTAAAGTTCTTCTTAGGGAGGTAAGGTTTCCTTTTCCTAATATCTTCCTCTTGATCAAAGTTATCCTTCTTATTATAAGTACCTTTGGAAGTAAAAATTTTACCATAGGTAAATAATTGAAGGGTATCATACCTTTATACTTGTCAGAGCCTCTCCTCAATATTTTGATGAAGTATGATTCTTCCTCATAAGTCTCTTCATGTTCGGATGTGCAGGTACCATCCTTGTCTTTCTCGGATGCTTCAACCTTCTCTTTATTCACAACCTTGAATTGAGCTTCTCTTCTAGATGACTGCATTTCCCATTCTCATTTCATATGCAGTGAATATGCCATACAACTCATCAATGGTGATTTTATCTAGTTCTATTGCTTCTTCTATTGCTAATATATTGGTTTCATAATTTGATGGCATGGACCTTAACACCTTTTACACAATGATTGAATCCTTTACTTCTTGTCCAAACCCTCTGATTGATTTTACTATTTCATCAACTCTGAGAAGATAATCTTCAATATTTTCTTCTTCATTCATTTGGAGACCTCCAAACTTAGCTCTAAGAATCTACAACTTAGCCATTTTCACATTGTCATCTCCTTCATAGATTCTTTTCAACTTAACCTAGACATCATTTTTAGTTTGGAAATGCATCACTTTGACAAACACTGAACTTGATAACCCACAAAAGATAGCATGCTTAGCCCTTGTGTTATTCTCGTAATCTTTCTTTCCTATAGCATTAGTGGGAGCAATAGGAGGAGGAGTATATTTTTCCTTAATAGACATCCATACATCAAACTCTAGTGAATATAAATTTGTTTCCATATTTATGCTCCAAAAACCATAATCTGACCCATCAAATAAAGGTTCCTTGTCTATGGATGATCCTTCTTTGTTGGCCATTGTTTTCACTTATCCATGATCTACCCAAGTTGATTAAGCTTCACCAAGGGAACTAAAGCTCTGATACCAATTTTTGGAACACAACAATATACTAAGAGGGGGTGAATCAATAGATCACTTAAAAATTTATATCTTAATACCTTTAAGTAGATTGATTCATTTTAGCCCTTTATGTGCAGATTAAAACATGTCATGGAGAAATAAAAATTCATACATAACATCACATAACACAAGATATACATGGAAAACCAAAGATGGGAAAAAACATGGTGAGAAATGCTACTAGGATCTACTATCGTAATCTATCCTCATAATCAAATATTCATATTACAATGTTTAAGGGTAGCAACCCTAAGGAGACACCAATCCCCTAGTTTTAGGAGCACCCCCTCCAAGGAAGAACCAACTCCCTACTTTGAGCACCTACCTAGATATTTTATGGCACCCACCAATCAAATTTACAATGTAATGTATTACAATTTATTCTTTTGAACACAATTCAATGTTGCAACTTAATTTGAAATTACATAATTCTCTGCATCTCAACACTCTGCTTTACACCTCTCTCTATTTTGCACCTTCCTTTGTTCTTCACCTTGAATGTTTTAACCCTAATAGAAATCTATGATATTTTTTGGGTTCTACTCATTCAAAATTAGTGCATTCTCTATGTTTGTGTTCCAAATCAGCAGATCAAATTAATCCTAAAGACTTTGCCAATTTCTTATGTTCAGACTCAAAGATGGATTTGGCCAACTGACAAGAAATAGGATTAGAACACATTTCCTCTGCACTTTAGGCTTTGTACGACCTAGGGGTGTGACCCTTTAGAAATAACAAAAGATTTAGACATACAATTAATAGGATATTGCTCAATAGATAATTCTCTCATAGAATTATGCTGAGAAACCTAAAAACCATTCAACATTGGCTAAGACGTTGAATGAATTTCATTAACCAGCATGGAGAAAATGGAAAACACATGAATCGGCATGCAAAATTAAAATAGTTTTATGATTTAATATTTTGGGACTGTAATGATCGAAAAATCTTGCAAGATTGAATTCAAACAGTTAGTTGTACCTGCAAGTTAATTTAAATAATCACAATAGAATGCATTGGAAATAATAAAGAAATAAATGGAAGAACTAGTAAGATCTCACCCATTTACTAACTCCATGTCTAACTTCTATTGCTTCTTCTTAAGCTTCTTATTGATGATGAAATGCCCTCAGATTTGTGAGCACACTCTAAGATGTCTAATTTTAACAAAGCTATTTGAAGGATTTTAAATTATTAAACTATGCAAAATAGAAACTCAATCCTAAATGCAAGCAATAATGAATATCAAAGCCTAGATGAGAAGAATGCCTATAGTAAAAGTATCTCAAGCAAATGAACATGGATCCGAAAATGAAATCAAGATTGTCATTTTATAGAAAATGCAATCTTGAATGGATGAACAAGATGAGAGATTGAGGAATACCCTAGAATTAAATGTCAAGATTCAATAAGGCAACCTCAATTAGGGTTAGAGAAAAATACCCAAAGGTGTAAATAAGATTTAATTAAATTAATTAAATCCAGACTGAATGTGACAGTGGAGGATGGGATTTTAGAAAATCAATAATTTTGGAAATTACTTGATTTGTAGAAGAATATTTCCTTTTTGAATTAAATTAATTCAAAATAGTAGATTTTGTGAGGTAATTAGTAATTGATTTTCGAAATTAATTACTAAATGAAGAATCAGTGAGATATTTTAAAATGATTTGTTTTATTTAAAAATATAGAAGTGTCGCATGCCCTAATTAAATAATTAAAATAATTATTTAATTTAGAAGAAGTAGTTAATTAATCAAATAAATAAATGAATTTATTTAATTGAGAGGATTTAGGAATTAGTGACATATTAAATAGATATATTAAAATATATTAATTTAATAATCAAGAAGACATTTATGATAAGGGTTAATTAAATAAATTGATGTCTTTATTTAATTATTAGAAGACTTTGATAATTAGTGACATATTAAATTAAATAAATAAGATTTGTTCATTTAATAATCATGAAGAATGAAAGTTTATGAATTAATTAAATAATCATGAATTATTTAATTAATAGTTGAATGTGGGTTAGGGACATAATTCAAATGTTACAATCATGCTAGGATGGAAAGTGGTAAAATAGTGTTCGCAGGCCTAAGTCATTTTTAGGTGTCTACATTTGCCCCTCTTTGTCATAATGCAGCTTGTCGCATTGTGGCAAAGAAAATAAGTCCAGAATATGCCCCAATGGAGGTATGGAATGCCTATGCCCCCTCGAGAAAATTTTTGAATTTTGACCTAGGGTCAGAAAAATTTGGAAAATATCCCGATTAGCTTGAATAATTACTAGATACATAAGGGCGCGAATGATTTCGAAAATAGAGGATGCCAAGGCAGTCAAAATGCCAATAAAAGGTGGTCAAATGAGCCTCTAGTACAACCAATTAGGTCAAAACCCTAATTTTTAGCCTATAAATAGGTTGAAAAGGTTAAACCAAATGTCATTTTCTCATTTATTATATAGAAATTTTTAGAAATCGGAGCTCTGAGCGAGGATGGTGATTCCGATGACTACACACCATGGATATCGTGTATGTTCATTCTGACGACCCGAGGGCGCAGGTGCACCGGTAAGTACCCTATCCAACTTGTCAAATTTTAAATTTCTTGCATTTATGAGGGTCAAAAGGGTAGGAACCAAATGCGGCGCGATGCAAATGCTACCGCGAAAACCGTAATCACTTTCACGTTCGCCACATTTGCTTGTGTCGCGACGCAAGTGCGATGGGTAGACCAGGTCTAATTTGTGTGATTGTGCATTCATGAGGATGAGTGATGCATTTGACAAGTTGCGACGCAAATGATGAATTGGCGACGCATTTGCTAAATTTGTGACACAATCAAGAACTTTGCGACGCAATTGTTAATGTGTGATGCATTTGACAAGCCTAACGACACATTCGTTGTTAGATCACACATTTGATAGATTAAATGATGCATTCGATGTTTGATCACACATAATGACGCATTTGATATATTGCAACGCATTTGTCATGTCCTGAGTCGCAATTGAATTATTGTGATGCATTGGTGGTTAACGCGATGCAATTGAAGTTGACTAGAGTTGACTTTTGTTGACTTGTGTCAAGCTTAACTTTTCTATACCCTTGACTTGCCAATAGTACAAAAATTTCCATAATGCTTCTCAATATGTTCTAATCCTTGGCCCTTTCCTTGTGCAGAGTCGGCTTGTGCCGGTTTATACCCGAGAGTTCAGACCAGCGACGTACACTTTTAGAGATCGTCTCAGTGATAGACAAAGACATCGATTGATGGCCCTAGGCTTGTACCATGTTACGTATATGCCCGTTATTCAGGCAAACAGAGGTTTGCTTACTACTCTCTGTGAGAGGTGGCATTCTGAGACCTGTTCATTCCACCTGCCTACTAGAGAGGTGACTGTGCTTTGGAGGATGTTTATCGCATTCTCCGCATTTTGATCAGTGGAGAGAGGGTGGTTTATGATCCACACCGAGGGTGAAAGGTCCTAACAGAGAGATATGAGGGTACCGATGGTGCTCAGTTGGCTTTGGATAGTTACGAGATTGGCTGGGATGTTGTGGCTGACCAATTTCCTAGGTTTGATGCCATACTTATGACCCTGATCGCCGGATTATTGATCCTGAATTATCGTGGTCACGGATTTCCCATTGGATGAGGGGATGTCCTTGTTCGTATGAGATCACAGAGGACTAT
>CM021109.1:572055733-572380212 GCA_007115665.2 Sequoiadendron giganteum | reverse complement strand
GAAGTTGACCTTTCTGAAATGCTGTCAAGAATGCAGATGCAAAACTAAACAAACTACATTTGGTTTTGATCTGTTAAAAATAGTAAATGAGTTAATGAGGCTCTGAAAACTGACACACGAGCTCATTTAGGTGGGGAGAATATAGAATAATTTTTTTTTTGACATGACATTCAACCAATTGCAAAATGCAAGCCCAAACAGGGGGCTACTGTGCAAAACTGAAAGTTTGCAAACAACAGAAAGGTGTCAAAACCCTCCAGCTTCACTTTTCAAAAATCTAACAAAAATCATCATGGGAAGCTGAAAAATATGCACATTCACATATGTCAATTGAATATATCTGCAAATGGGTTTTTCCCAAAAATCAATAGGCTCCAAAATATGACCCTCCAAAGTGGGTCACTCAGACTGATTCTTCAAGTGCACTTTTGAAACTGCAAAGGCAAAATTTTCAAAATTTGAGGGTGCCATCATGATCTTTGGTGAATAAGGTGGCTAGGCTCAAGTAGGTGGCCATGGGGGTTTTTTATATTATATTCATCTTTAGTGGGGCCCCTAACCTTTACGGGTTGCCTTGCCAATGGTACAACACATCTTTTCAAATCTCATGGAGTTCATGTAAAAGGATGTACTCCTCCATATTGTTTAATAATTCCAAATTAAGGCACATATTGATTTGCCTCAAATGTACTTGAAATTTTCAAATCTCCCCCTCGCATTCATTTGGATCTGGGAAGTGTGTAACTTCTTTAAGTTTATTAGCTCTTGGGATTTTAATCTAGATCCCATTATTATTCTTAATTGTTTTAATTATGGGTTTTCTTGTGACGATTATGGGCTAGCGTGGCGGTTGTCATCGAGATTGACTATCGGCACTTGTAAACATCACATTACCTTTATTATACCATTTCATCCTAGTTGGCATTGTCAAATTTATTTTTGCAATGGTATTCTCTCTGGCGATCATTATGTTTTTAGGTAGTGTTTTTTCAGCTATTGTGTTTTGTGGTTCATGATGGGCAGAGAAAGAGTTAGAAATGGGCTAGAAAATTGCAAGGATTTTTTCTAGGACCCTTTGGCTTAGTATATCTATTTGAAAGGAGGGCTAGGGCTACTTATGGAGAATCTTGTGGGCCATGACAAGATGTTGTCACCCTAGTTTACTAGTTCTTAGAAGTATCAACGAGTCACCACGGGTGGCATAACTTTCGACATTGATGAAGAGGTGATTGGTAAGGCTACTAGCCTTTCTTGTGAGGGAATGAAGTATAAAAAACACATCAAAATGCAGGACTTGGTGAGTCTAAATGCATTCTTTAAGGGAAATGAGAAGATGATGAAAAAGCAATCAGGTTTCGACCGTGAAGTGCTGCCTAAGCCATGGGATAAATTTTACCTTGCCATCATAAAATGCATTACCCTTGAGGGTAGATTCAAGGTATTTTATTTATACCACTTGCCACTTTTAAATCACCTTAGGCATAAGATTTTACTTAGCTTCCCTTTCTTTTTTCTTTGTTCCCTAGAAAGTTCCATCAAAGAATCCCAGGAAATTACCACTCTAAACCCTATCTCTCCACCTCCTTTACCGTTGCACCAAGGCCTAATCCTTAGGATCTACCAATTTCATTCAGCTCTAGTCCCTCCCAAACCCATTCCGATTGTGTGCGTGGAAGAGTTAGAATCCCCAAAAAATATCCTACTAACCCTTCCCCTGTTGTTTTGGAGGGCTCGAAGAGGAAATCCCCCATCCCTGAGTATGATCTTGATACTAAAACTTTAGCCACTCCTCCCCTGAATAAAAATAAAAATGAGGTCAAGTTGGCCTAGTTGAGTGCTACAAATAGGCTTTGTGAACTAAAACACAAGAAGGTCAGTAGACTTGCAACTAAAAAGAAAGGAAAAAATGTGCCTCAACTTCTAAGGGTTCTTCTAATCTCCAAGGAAGGTAAATATGTCAAGGAAAAAAGATTCAAAGGGTGATACTATGGTGGGAGATAGCTTTGATATGGGGATGGAATAGATGAGTGTGAGAAGATCCCATAGGTTTGTGAAACACAAGAAAGAGACCCATGTTGATGATATCTCCAGTGACTCGATTCATACTGGTGGCAGTATTGAAGTCGCTAAAGCTACTAAGAAGTGGAAGGATAAATGACCCATATAAGACCCTAGTCACTTCTCTAATTTGAACTAGATGCTTTGGGATGACTCTAATAGGTCCTCAAATTCTAGGGTTGGTGCTGATGTAGAGATCCATAGCAAGGAAGGCAAGGTGGATGAGCTTGGAGTGTTGTAGGAGCAGGTTGCTAAGCTGAATCATAAATTTTATTGTCTAGCTCGGTTCACTATTAAAATGATTCACAGGTCGACTCTCGCTCTCTCGGATGTGGTCAAGGAGGAAATGGACAAGAACACCATGGATGAAGGCCCCAACTAGATTAGGAAAAATTTGTTAAACCTCTTTGTTAAGAAATGGGAGGGTGTAGATAATTAATGGTTGGGTATGTGATGTGTTGTTTTTGGATGTTCTTGTGTCTCTCGTATGCTATTACTGTAAACTTTTTTAATATTTAGTGGTTTTTCTCCTTTTTGGCCCTTTAGGATTGACATGTAAAGGGTACAACACCCTATAAATGTTGCTTATATTATCAAAAACACTATAGGGTTTAATTTTAAAACCTTGGTTTGACTAGAGAACATAAATAAATCAATTTTGTGCTTGTCAGATATATTTTGATCATGCAAACCATTCCAATTGACACATTTTTAAAAAACCACAATTTTGTTATTAGATTCCTCCACAAACCTTTGAAAGAGACTTTCTACAACCAAATGTCAGTATTGCATGACAACTTTGCAACATTGTAGAAACATGCTCTTCTAGAATCTAATAAACTATACCTCTAATCTCCCCTTTGACGTCAATGACAACCAAATTTCCAACAATCTCCCCCTTTGTGATTTATGGTAAAACCAGATGCTCAAAATTCTCTATACCAATTGATACCAACTATAAATGCTATAATTCACTTTGTACAAATCGAATGAACTAATCTATACCAAATATAACAATGAGTTCAATTGCCTCCATACCTAACAACTCACCCTTCAACATATCTCACTTTGGATATTGCTACAATCTCCACTTTTTGAGCATTTTTAGAACTATCTCCCCCTTTGACATCAATGGAAAAGGGTCATCCATGCATATGAACTAGATTCAAAGGCTCTATATCAATTTTTTAGCCCTTATACAATCTCTCTCCCTTAGATATTCTCCCCCTTTTAACCAACTACACAAAGAGAAAATATGTCCTTGAAGTTCCAACCATCAAGTCATTAGAAATTTTTAAAACCAAGTTTACCTGGCTTGATCTCTCTTTATTTCTTCCATGGATGAATGAAATATCTATAAAACTCCCCTAGATTCATTCCCTATCACAAATATTTAATGATATGATGTGGGAGCAATGACTCCCAATTTTTGCCTCAGATATTCAAATTGGTCCTTGGTAAGAGGCTTTGTAAATATGTCAACAACTTGTTCTTTGGTGGGTACATATTCCATGTTGACTTCCTTGTCTACAAAAATCTCTCTAATGAAGTGATACTTGATTGATATGTGCTTTGTCCTAGAGTGCAACACTATATTCTTTGAGATGTTTATTGCACTTGAATTATCACAAATAATAGAGATAGGTTCATTGTACTCAACCTTGATACCTTTGAGGGGCGATGGGCCTAGCTCGATTGGATAAAGAATCCTATTGCAAGAAAGAGGTCATGAGGTCTAGTCTCCCCACCATCCCTATGGTACCAAAGGGAATGTCATGCCAGTGTCGTCGATCATGTGAAATTTTTTACCATGTGTACTATAGTTTATAGGGGAAGGATACCCGACCGATTCCTACAATATTTAAAAAAAAGACCTTGATTTCTTTGAGTCCACCTCATCCATAGAACCTGAGTACAACATGTTTTGAATACTACATATTCTACTTTTACTATAGATAAGGTGATTGATTCTTTCTTTTTTCGCATTCGTGAAACAATTTTATTTCCCAAAAGGAATGTTCCACCACTTGTTTGTCTTCTATCATCTACATTTCCAACCCAATCAGCATCTATATATTTTGCCAAGGTGAAATACTTTCTCTTGGGATATCATAGTCCATAGTCAATAGTAATTTTGATGTATCTAAAAATTATCTTTACTACATTGACATGAGACTCTTTGGGAGTAGTATTAAATATTGCAACCATACACAATACTTGCATAATATCCAGCCTTGATGTAGTTAAGTACAACAAGCTTTGAATCATTGACTTGTACATTGTATTATTTGCATCAAGGGACTCATCTTATCTGCATAATTTACATCTAGTTATCATGGGGGTACTAACTGGTCTACTATCCTTCATTCCAAAATTCTTAAGCATTTCCTTCACATACTTGGTTTGAGATATAAATATCCAATCATCAGTTTGTGCAACCTATAAACTAAGGAAAAAGGATAGTTATCCTAACATAGACATCTCAAATTCATCTTGCATTTTTGCAATAAATACTTTGTACATTTTGTCATTTCTACCACCAAATATGATGTCATCCACATATACAACAACAAGAATCATGTGCTCACCTTCAGATTTTGAAATAAAAAGTACTATATACACTTAATTTCTTGAATCCTTGTTGTATATACTAGTCTAATCTTGAATACCATGCCCTCAATGCTTGTTTTAGACCATACAATGCTTTTCTCAATCTGTAGACATAATCATCTTCTTCTAATAGTTGAAAACCCTTTGGTTGTTCTATGTAAACTTCTTCTTCAAGGTTTCCATTTAGAAAACTATATTTTACATCCATCTGATACACTTTAAATCCTTTATAAACTAAAAATGAAAGAAACACTCTTATTGCTTCTAATCTTGCAATTAGTGCAAATTTTTCTTCAAAGTCAATGCCTTCAACTTGTACATACCCCTTTTACACTAACATTGCTTTGTTACTTACTATAGCTCCATCTTCATTCAACTTGTTTCTAAATACCCATTTAGTACCTATCACATTTTTTCTTTGGGGTCTAGGAACCAATTCCCATGTCTTTTTTTCTTAATTTTATTGATCTCTTCTTCCATGGATTTTATCGAACTCTCATCCTTGTTAACCTCAATATAACTCTTTGGTTCAATATGTGACAAGAGGGAAATATTCACTTATTCATTGTTCTTTACAAGTCTTCTCCTTATCTGAACACCATAATTTCTATTTCCTATTATTTGATCAGCAGGATGATCCTTTTGAACATATCTTGCAAGTGATTTTTCATTTTCTTCTTCTTCAAGCTCTTCTTCATTAGCAGCAATCTCTTCTTCATCTTCTGATTCATCTTCAAGGATGTTTCTGCTAGGCTTAACATGTTTCATATCTTCATCAATCTTGACATTGATGCTCTCTACAATCTTGTGCAGCCTCTTGTTAACACTTATAAGCTTTGCTTTGGGTGGAATATCCTAGTAATATTCCTTCATCACATCTAGACTCAAAGCTTCCCAAGTTTTCCTCTTCTCTCTTTATGTAGCAATTTCTTCCAAACACCTTGAAATACTTGATAGATGTTGGCTTATCATACCATAGTTCATAAGGTGTCTTATCACTATTTACTCTTATTTGAACTTTGTTTTGAATATAAAATGTAGTATGAACTGCTTCTCTCCAAAATGCATTTGTTAACTTGGCCTCACTCACCATTGTTCCGGCCATATCCTTAACTACCTGGTTCTTTATCTCAACTACTCCATTTTTTTTGTGGAGTTCTAGGTGCATAATATTGTCTTTTAATTCCATGCTTCTCACAATATATAATGAATTCACTAGATTTGAATTATCCACCTCTATTTTATCTTAAACATTTGATCCTTCTTCCTATCTCCTTCTCAACCAAGGATCTAAATATCTTGAATTTTCCAAATGGTTATGACTTATATTTCAAAAAGGCTACCCATTCCATTCTAATATAGTCATCAATCAACAACATGAAGTATTTTTGACCTTTCAAACATCTTGTCCTTGTAGAACCGCACAAATCCTTATGAACGAGTTGCAAAGGCTTTGTACTTTAATATTGTTTTTCTTGAAATTTATCCTTTGTTTTCTTTCCTTGCAGAAACTCTTTACAAATGGTGTTTGCAGACTTACTTATCTTAGGCATATGTCTAACTAACCCTCCTAAGCTCACTTTTACCAAATTGTCAAAATTTACATGCCCCAATCTCTTATGCCACAACCAACTCTCATCTATTTGACTTACTAGAAAATTCTTACCTTTCACTTCATAGAGATTATAAATATTGCTATCAGTTCTTATTCCTTGTGCTATTGTCTTTCCATTCTCCCTTATTTTACAACCTTATAAATTGAATGTGACCTTATATCCATGGTCACACATTTGGCTAACACTTAGCAGGTTGTGCTTCAATACTTCAACATAAAGGAAATTTTTGATGGGATTTTTACCATCTATGCTCAAGATTCCTTTGCACAAATTTCCGTAGTAGTATTATCATCCAAACTGACTAATCCTTCCTTACATTTCTTGATTTGGATGAATTTACTCTTTTCTCCAGTCATATGCTTGGAACACCCACTATCAATTACCCATTTTTTTAATTTTTGTTGTGAAGTTTCATTTATGCAATCATTGATTATGTGGTATTCTACTCTTTCTCTTTCCACACCTTTTTGGGTTTCTTTTCTACCATCTCTTCCTTCTTCTCAAGGGATTTAGTCTCTTTTTTTACTTTAGGAGGTATTTTTTTGTTTTTCTCAAACTTAACATTTCGTCTTATGAATTTCGTTCTACAATTCTTAGCTATATGACCAAAATTATTACAATTATAGCATACTACATTCATATCAACTAAAGGAGAAAATGGATTTTTTCTTAAAAAGTTTGTACTCCTTTTAGGAATGACTCTACAATCTCTAGCACTATGACCAAATTGATTACATGTATAACAGTAGCCATAGAAATATGAAGAGTACTTGGTCATAGAATTTCCTTGAACTGGATGAGGGGGTCTTCTTTGTCTTGGCTTCCTCAAATTTCTCACCCTTGTAAATCAACATCAATCCTTCTAATATTTTTCTTCTATTGATCAAGAACTAATCGGCTGTTTATTTTGTCTACAACTAGCTTCTTTTCTTCATTTTTTTTCTTTACCTCTATAGTCTTCTTCTTATCTTCACCAGGGGTATTCTTCTTGCAATATTTTTCACCATTTGTACCAAACTTTTCTTCTGCTCTAAATCTTTCATATAGTTTTGTAGAAGTGCTAATGAAGGTGTTTTTCCGTTTTTCAATTCCTAAGCTAGATTTCTTTGTGTTAGAAGGATTTTTGTGCTTAACAATCCATCAAGAACCTCTAAGCCTCCCTTTAGCTTCAAGCCTTTTTCAATTTGTTCTCTATCCTTTTCCAACTCTTTTCTTAGGGCAACTATTTCTACCTCAACCTTAGACTACAACTTAGATTTGATGATTTATTTAATTATGTTGGCTTCTTCCACTTGTAGCTTCAAGCTCACCACCATCTACTTGAACTCTTCAAGATTTTTGGTTATATTTTCAACTTCCTTTTGTGTATGCTTCTTTAAATTCTTATTCTCCTTTTTCATGTCATCCATCTCATATCTTAAGTTATCAATTTCTTCCAAAGCACTCAATAGCTCACCCTCAAGGTCAACTACTGCTTCTTCTTCACCTAGGTCTTCATCCCTTCCATATTTTGTTCTCCAGAGTCTTTAGCCATGAAGATAAATTCTTCTTCTTCCTCCATTACAAGGGTACAATCTTGTTCATCATATGAACTATCACTAGTATTAGATGAATCACTTTCCTCTTGAATGTACAAAATATTCCTCTTTCTAAAGTTCTTCTTAGGGAGGTAAGGTTTCCTTTTCCTAATATCTTCCTCTTGATCAAAGTTATCCTTCTTATTATAAGTACCTTTGGAAGTAAAAATTTTACCATAGGTAAATAATTGAAGGGTATCATACCTTTATACTTGTCAGAGCCTCTCCTCAATATTTTGATGAAGTATGATTCTTCCTCATAAGTCTCTTCATGTTCGGATGTGCAGGTACCATCCTTGTCTTTCTCGGATGCTTCAACCTTCTCTTTATTCACAACCTTGAATTGAGCTTCTCTTCTAGATGACTGCATTTCCCATTCTCATTTCATATGCAGTGAATATGCCATACAACTCATCAATGGTGATTTTATCTAGTTCTATTGCTTCTTCTATTGCTAATATATTGGTTTCATAATTTGATGGCATGGACCTTAACACCTTTTACACAATGATTGAATCCTTTACTTCTTGTCCAAACCCTCTGATTGATTTTACTATTTCATCAACTCTGAGAAGATAATCTTCAATATTTTCTTCTTCATTCATTTGGAGACCTCCAAACTTAGCTCTAAGAATCTACAACTTAGCCATTTTCACATTGTCATCTCCTTCATAGATTCTTTTCAACTTAACCTAGACATCATTTTTAGTTTGGAAATGCATCACTTTGACAAACACTGAACTTGATAACCCACAAAAGATAGCATGCTTAGCCCTTGTGTTATTCTCGTAATCTTTCTTTCCTATAGCATTAGTGGGAGCAATAGGAGGAGGAGTATATTTTTCCTTAATAGACATCCATACATCAAACTCTAGTGAATATAAATTTGTTTCCATATTTATGCTCCAAAAACCATAATCTGACCCATCAAATAAAGGTTCCTTGTCTATGGATGATCCTTCTTTGTTGGCCATTGTTTTCACTTATCCATGATCTACCCAAGTTGATTAAGCTTCACCAAGGGAACTAAAGCTCTGATACCAATTTTTGGAACACAACAATATACTAAGAGGGGGTGAATCAATAGATCACTTAAAAATTTATATCTTAATACCTTTAAGTAGATTGATTCATTTTAGCCCTTTATGTGCAGATTAAAACATGTCATGGAGAAATAAAAATTCATACATAACATCACATAACACAAGATATACATGGAAAACCAAAGATGGGAAAAAACATGGTGAGAAATGCTACTAGGATCTACTATCGTAATCTATCCTCATAATCAAATATTCATATTACAATGTTTAAGGGTAGCAACCCTAAGGAGACACCAATCCCCTAGTTTTAGGAGCACCCCCTCCAAGGAAGAACCAACTCCCTACTTTGAGCACCTACCTAGATATTTTATGGCACCCACCAATCAAATTTACAATGTAATGTATTACAATTTATTCTTTTGAACACAATTCAATGTTGCAACTTAATTTGAAATTACATAATTCTCTGCATCTCAACACTCTGCTTTACACCTCTCTCTATTTTGCACCTTCCTTTGTTCTTCACCTTGAATGTTTTAACCCTAATAGAAATCTATGATATTTTTTGGGTTCTACTCATTCAAAATTAGTGCATTCTCTATGTTTGTGTTCCAAATCAGCAGATCAAATTAATCCTAAAGACTTTGCCAATTTCTTATGTTCAGACTCAAAGATGGATTTGGCCAACTGACAAGAAATAGGATTAGAACACATTTCCTCTGCACTTTAGGCTTTGTACGACCTAGGGGTGTGACCCTTTAGAAATAACAAAAGATTTAGACATACAATTAATAGGATATTGCTCAATAGATAATTCTCTCATAGAATTATGCTGAGAAACCTAAAAACCATTCAACATTGGCTAAGACGTTGAATGAATTTCATTAACCAGCATGGAGAAAATGGAAAACACATGAATCGGCATGCAAAATTAAAATAGTTTTATGATTTAATATTTTGGGACTGTAATGATCGAAAAATCTTGCAAGATTGAATTCAAACAGTTAGTTGTACCTGCAAGTTAATTTAAATAATCACAATAGAATGCATTGGAAATAATAAAGAAATAAATGGAAGAACTAGTAAGATCTCACCCATTTACTAACTCCATGTCTAACTTCTATTGCTTCTTCTTAAGCTTCTTATTGATGATGAAATGCCCTCAGATTTGTGAGCACACTCTAAGATGTCTAATTTTAACAAAGCTATTTGAAGGATTTTAAATTATTAAACTATGCAAAATAGAAACTCAATCCTAAATGCAAGCAATAATGAATATCAAAGCCTAGATGAGAAGAATGCCTATAGTAAAAGTATCTCAAGCAAATGAACATGGATCCGAAAATGAAATCAAGATTGTCATTTTATAGAAAATGCAATCTTGAATGGATGAACAAGATGAGAGATTGAGGAATACCCTAGAATTAAATGTCAAGATTCAATAAGGCAACCTCAATTAGGGTTAGAGAAAAATACCCAAAGGTGTAAATAAGATTTAATTAAATTAATTAAATCCAGACTGAATGTGACAGTGGAGGATGGGATTTTAGAAAATCAATAATTTTGGAAATTACTTGATTTGTAGAAGAATATTTCCTTTTTGAATTAAATTAATTCAAAATAGTAGATTTTGTGAGGTAATTAGTAATTGATTTTCGAAATTAATTACTAAATGAAGAATCAGTGAGATATTTTAAAATGATTTGTTTTATTTAAAAATATAGAAGTGTCGCATGCCCTAATTAAATAATTAAAATAATTATTTAATTTAGAAGAAGTAGTTAATTAATCAAATAAATAAATGAATTTATTTAATTGAGAGGATTTAGGAATTAGTGACATATTAAATAGATATATTAAAATATATTAATTTAATAATCAAGAAGACATTTATGATAAGGGTTAATTAAATAAATTGATGTCTTTATTTAATTATTAGAAGACTTTGATAATTAGTGACATATTAAATTAAATAAATAAGATTTGTTCATTTAATAATCATGAAGAATGAAAGTTTATGAATTAATTAAATAATCATGAATTATTTAATTAATAGTTGAATGTGGGTTAGGGACATAATTCAAATGTTACAATCATGCTAGGATGGAAAGTGGTAAAATAGTGTTCGCAGGCCTAAGTCATTTTTAGGTGTCTACATTTGCCCCTCTTTGTCATAATGCAGCTTGTCGCATTGTGGCAAAGAAAATAAGTCCAGAATATGCCCCAATGGAGGTATGGAATGCCTATGCCCCCTCGAGAAAATTTTTGAATTTTGACCTAGGGTCAGAAAAATTTGGAAAATATCCCGATTAGCTTGAATAATTACTAGATACATAAGGGCGCGAATGATTTCGAAAATAGAGGATGCCAAGGCAGTCAAAATGCCAATAAAAGGTGGTCAAATGAGCCTCTAGTACAACCAATTAGGTCAAAACCCTAATTTTTAGCCTATAAATAGGTTGAAAAGGTTAAACCAAATGTCATTTTCTCATTTATTATATAGAAATTTTTAGAAATCGGAGCTCTGAGCGAGGATGGTGATTCCGATGACTACACACCATGGATATCGTGTATGTTCATTCTGACGACCCGAGGGCGCAGGTGCACCGGTAAGTACCCTATCCAACTTGTCAAATTTTAAATTTCTTGCATTTATGAGGGTCAAAAGGGTAGGAACCAAATGCGGCGCGATGCAAATGCTACCGCGAAAACCGTAATCACTTTCACGTTCGCCACATTTGCTTGTGTCGCGACGCAAGTGCGATGGGTAGACCAGGTCTAATTTGTGTGATTGTGCATTCATGAGGATGAGTGATGCATTTGACAAGTTGCGACGCAAATGATGAATTGGCGACGCATTTGCTAAATTTGTGACACAATCAAGAACTTTGCGACGCAATTGTTAATGTGTGATGCATTTGACAAGCCTAACGACACATTCGTTGTTAGATCACACATTTGATAGATTAAATGATGCATTCGATGTTTGATCACACATAATGACGCATTTGATATATTGCAACGCATTTGTCATGTCCTGAGTCGCAATTGAATTATTGTGATGCATTGGTGGTTAACGCGATGCAATTGAAGTTGACTAGAGTTGACTTTTGTTGACTTGTGTCAAGCTTAACTTTTCTATACCCTTGACTTGCCAATAGTACAAAAATTTCCATAATGCTTCTCAATATGTTCTAATCCTTGGCCCTTTCCTTGTGCAGAGTCGGCTTGTGCCGGTTTATACCCGAGAGTTCAGACCAGCGACGTACACTTTTAGAGATCGTCTCAGTGATAGACAAAGACATCGATTGATGGCCCTAGGCTTGTACCATGTTACGTATATGCCCGTTATTCAGGCAAACAGAGGTTTGCTTACTACTCTCTGTGAGAGGTGGCATTCTGAGACCTGTTCATTCCACCTGCCTACTAGAGAGGTGACTGTGCTTTGGAGGATGTTTATCGCATTCTCCGCATTTTGATCAGTGGAGAGAGGGTGGTTTATGATCCACACCGAGGGTGAAAGGTCCTAACAGAGAGATATGAGGGTACCGATGGTGCTCAGTTGGCTTTGGATAGTTACGAGATTGGCTGGGATGTTGTGGCTGACCAATTTCCTAGGTTTGATGCCATACTTATGACCCTGATCGCCGGATTATTGATCCTGAATTATCGTGGTCACGGATTTCCCATTGGATGAGGGGATGTCCTTGTTCGTATGAGATCACAGAGGACTATTTTTGCTTGGGGGCCATGCTTGTTGGCCATGTTATACCTTCAGTTGCATGAGGTAGTCTACCTCTAGGGGCATAGTATCAGCTGCGGGACCACCTTGCTTATGATTTGGGTATGGGAGTGCATTCCCATTTTTCAACCACCCATACAGATGTAGCAGTTGGGTGATGGGATGCCCTATGTTTATCTATATGCAAGATCAGTTAGCCAGACTCGTGTTGGAGATACCGAGTACTGGCGTCATCGGATAGACACGATGATCAGTTTCATTTGGAGGCCCTACAGAGATTGTGCCTAGTGGGTAGATGAGGATGGCCACTTGTCGTTTTGCAGACAGTTTTGATATCTCATTGGTCGCATCATTCAGACACAACAGATTATAGAGATGCACCTACCCCAGCGAGTACTACGACAGTTCGAGGAGTAGCAGATTGGGCCAATAGGCACAACACAGTATGCCCGGTCTTCTAGAGAGACCATGTGGGGGCCGCCCATATCAGTGACCATTGTAGAGCAGTAGGTAGATAGTTTGGTGGTAGTTCAGTGGGCTTGGAGAGGGGGTCCAATAGATGCAGGCACATCGACCGAGTTTGACACCTAGTGGCAGGTTCGCAGGTCCATTCCTTTGTCAGATCTAGATGGTCCACTGCCCATTGATCGGAGATCAGTTATTTCATGAGTACCAAGGAGAGGTTGGGGTGGTAGAGATGGAGGGAGAGATGGAAGAGGAGCCAGGGGTAGAGATGGAGGCAGGTATGGAGGCCGAGATGGGGGAGATAGAGGTGGAGGTGACGACGGCGGTGGAGGAGATGGAGGAGGTGGGGGAGAGGGCAGGGGTGTCAGGAGAAGGAGAGATGACTAAGGGTGGAGGCAGCCCAGGAGAGTGAGATAGAGAGTGGGTGGTGTACCATTATCACCCATTCAGGAGGAGGGGGAGGAGAGAGAGCTAGAGGCAAGAGCCAAGGAGGCTAGAGGAGGTGAGGAGGAGGTGGAGGTGGTGTTTGAGGAGGAGGTGGAGGTGGTGGCAGAGGAGAGAGTGGAGGTAGAGGTGGTAGTGGAGGAGAGAGTGGAGGCAAATCCACTTGTTGGGGGACATCCTCTCGACATAGATGTGGAGGAGGTCCAAGCCGAGGGGGAGAGAGATGAGGAGGATGAGGAGGAGGATGAGGCAGACTAGTTGCTGCGAGAGCGCATGATCTTTGGGGATGATGAGGGTGATAGACTACCCATTTTTCCCACGGATGCCATGGTTGACCAGAAGATCACTGATCTACAGAGCAGACTAGATGCAGCCTTATCTCAGAACAAGGCCTTGGCAACGGAGTTAGAAGTCACTTGAGTTAAGAGGGATCAAGCCATCATTCAGCGATAGGAGTCAGAGTAGTGGGTTATAGAGTTTTTCGGGTTATGAACGAGACCGATAGGGGATATGGCTCGAGAGTTGGCTAGGGTAGCAGAGAGAAAGGGCCGATACAAGGCACTATATGAGTAGGTTGTTCCACCTGACAGACAGGACCCAGGGTTGTCTCAATCCCATAGTAGGATAGGTAGTGGCAGCCAGACACACAGTAGCTAGTTTCACAACAGTAGTCACACTAGTGCTAGAGGGTCTACTACATCAGGGCAGTCTTCAAGCCACATATCTCGTAGCTCACACAGGCATTCATTAGGGCACAGCCACAGATCAGATCATGGTCACCAGTCCAAGCACGGTCACAGGTCAGTGTCCTCAGGGCAGCAGATAGAACAGAGTCAGCCTCCTGTTACTAATCCTACAGGATCTCAGAGTGAGACATTAGAGAGGATACCCATTTAGTTCATTGTTCATCTGATGGATCAGTCATAGTTACCTCACATTTCACCTCCACGAGATGGAGGAGGACCATCCTAGGACTTGTTATAGACACATGCATATTTTGATATTTGAGCCTACGAGCTCTATTTTTGGGATATCATTTGACTCTATCTTGTGACATAACATTTTTTTTTTGAGATTATGTATGCGATGCAGTTTTGATGTGGCCTATATGATGTAATGTGTTATGGTGCTCTATGTTTTTATGAGATGCTTATGTGATGCTTTGATGATGTTGTGAGATGTATTTATGCTTATGTTTATGAATGTGATTATGGATGTATGTATGCATTTGTGTAATGTGGTGATGATGTGATTCCTATATGTTGATGTAAATGTTTTATTTATGATGCTTATATGTTGATGCAAATGATGGTTTTATGAATGGATGCAAATGATAGTTTTTATGTAATGTGAATTATGGTATCTGATATATGTAGATGTGAATATGAAATGATTATGCCATTATGTATGCCACTTTGTTTTTGTATGTCATAGGATATCATCAGAGAACCATAGAAGAGAAGACAAAGATGGATGTTAGTGCGAAGAAAGATATGCATGTTTGTGCGGAAAATTAAAAATCCTTCAAAAGCTTTGCTATAGTGCTATCCTAGTTGCTCTTTAATCATCATTGGGAAAAAATGTCATGATGGTCGACAAACACTATGATATGACATAGATCAATAGTGTGCAAGGTTGAACCATCACGTAGATCAATAGTCGCAAACACGGGATGACCATAACTCATGTAAGGAACACTGTTGCCCCTAGTCACTTCTCATGACCATCCACCATAAAAACCAAACTAATCATGAGACATCGTTGCTTCTCTAAATATTAACGATAGGATATCATGGAGAAACTAGCCACTTGATAGTAAGAAATAGACAGTAAAATCATCATACTATGTCATTTCTTCTCTAAATCCTGAAGTCGGGATATCGTGGAGAAACTAATAGCAGAGTGATAAGTAGACAAGGATAATAATCATGATATTTCATGGTTCCTAGGACATAAGGAACTAATATCCTGATAATCATCAAAAGATAGAAAAAAAAAAAAGAGTTTGCCAAGTGTTTTAATGTTAGGTGTTGTTTTAAGTGTCGGGCGATATCAAATTCAGGAAGGACACATCTTGAATGACGTTGATATCTAGGAGATCGATTCTCGGAGTTAGGAGAATCCATCAAAATGCCAGATGATGACGATGCTTAGGAAGGACACATCTGAAAAGCATAAAGAAGTTGACGAGAGTTTCTCTTCAAAAGGACACATCTGAAGAAGAACTCAAAGCTTTGCCATGATAAATTGTTTTGATATGATTTTGACTACATGTCATTGTTGACATGCTGAATTGACTGAAAGTATTCTGATGAAATAGATTTTCTGATAGATTGGGAATTCAAGATTGACATAAGATTTGATTGATTTGAAGATAGCTTGATGTATGTGAAAATGTTGTGCCATGAACCCTAATGGACTGACCTAGTGCGGCCTCGGGGGTTCATCAATTGATGGCCTTGCCTACATCATGCACTCAGAGACCTTGTAGTTTGACACGACCAATGATATTTTCCAAAGGAAAAAAGTTTGAATCATGATTTTATTTTGCGATAAACCTAGGAGGACTGACCTAATGTCTCAGGAATTCAGAGATGAATCTTGCCTATGTAGCAAATGCGCAGAGACAATGTAGTTCAGACTTGGACAAAAGATTGATTGACGCGATCGATTGACTTTGATTTTGGATTTTAACATTGATTTGGATGTTTTTGTATTTTCTCAAGACGCTTTCTGATTTTTAGGTCTTTTTTCAAGACTTTTTCAGATTTTTAGGATTTTTTCAGGACTTTTTCAGATTTTTAGGAAATTTTCAAGACTTTTTGAGAATGCAGAATCATGTACGGTACCCACTATAGTTGCATGATAAAGGTCTTGCCCCCAAATAGAGCAGGAGTATCCAATTTCAAAATGACATGGCAAAGGTAAGGATATGCTAGGACTGATGTCAACCAGATGTTAACCATGGTCAGAATTGACAGGACTTAGGACGAATGTCATGAATGTGTCAGGCCTTTGTGATTATAACAAATGTATAAAGGTCTTTTTGAGTGATAGTAGATGGCAAAGCAATGATTGACTACGCATGGTGCCTGTTTGCCAGGTTTTCACTATGGTACTTATCCAAAGCGCCTATTTGCCAAGTTTTCACTATTGGATGAATTCATTTCTTTTTACTATTTTTGTCATTTTTCAATTTATTTTGTGTCACCATGCCTATTTGCTAGGTTTTCATCAAGGGATGATTTTTTTCTATTTTTCATTTTTTTTGTATTTTGTAAGTTTTTCAGCCCAACTCTTTGATGCTATGTGTAGAATTTTCTCAGGTGTAAACTATTGATAGGTTCTGTTAACTATTCTCCATCAGGTGTAGCCAACTGATAAGCTCCAGAACAAAATGCAGTAGTAATGATATACGGACCAAGCCAATTAGCCTCAAACTTGCCAACTTTTCATGATCTGCTTGATTTTTGGGATTCTGCATGAGAACCAAGTGACCAATTTTGAACTTTCTCACCATGACTCTTTTGTTATAACTTCTGCAAAGACAGTTTTGATATGTCTGCAGATGATTTAAGGCATTTTGTCATCTTTCTTGTAGCATTTCTAGTTCATGTAGGCGAGTATGTTTGTACTCTTCATCTTTAATCATTCCTTTCAAAGAGACTCAGAGAGAAGGAATTTCGACCTCGATGGGTAATATGGCCTTAGATCCATAGACCGGGGAAAATGGAGTGGCTCTAGTGGGGGTGCGGATACTGGTACGATAGGCCCATAAAGCAGGATTAAGTTGGAGGTGCCAATCTCGGCCAGCATCATTGATGGTCTTCTTCAGAATAAGAAGGATTGTTTTGTTGGATGCCTCAGCTTGGTTGTTACCTTGTGGGTAGTATGGGGTGGAAAAATGGTGTTGGATGTGGAATCGCTCATAGAGTTCATGAACGTCCTAATTTTTGAATGGACTACCGTTGTCTGTGATGATGGATTATGGGACACCATATCAACAAATGATGTAATTTAGGATAAACTTGGATATTTGCTTACCGGTGATGTAAGTGAGAGGGACGGCTTCAATCCACTTAGTAAAATACTCAATGGCGGTGATTATGAATTCGTGGCCATTTGAAGAGGATGGATGGATCTTACCCACGAGGTTGAGTCCCCATTGTGCAAAAGGCCATGGAGAAGTAATAGGTCTCAATTCCTGTGCAGGTGCATGAATCAAGTCGCTATGCACTTGGCATTTCTGACATGTTTTGACAAACTAAAGAGCATCTTTTTCCAATGTTGGCCAATAGTATCCTAGTTTGGTGACTTTCCTAGCTAAGGTTGGACCACTCGAATGAGATCCACATATACCCTCATGTACTTCCCGTAAGGTCGTTTGGGCTTCAGCAGTGTCGAGACAGTGAAGAAGGGTGTTGTCAAAGCCATGGCGGTATAAGGTGTCACTGACGATGGTATGTCTAGCCGCTTTTTAGATAAAATATTTTCTTTGGTTGTTAGACAAGTTGGGTGGGAGGGTTTGGGTTTTAAGATAGTCGTATATGTCTTGATACCAAGGCGAACTAGGACCAACAATCTCGCACACCATTTCGGACACTGGAATATCATATGTAGGCATCAGCAACTATTCCACTAAGAATTCAAATTGTGACACATTCTTAGGGATGTCTAGGAGAGATCCAATGGTATCCATTGCATCAACTACTTTATTCTATGTCCTCGGGATTTGTTCAAATGCAATCATTTTGAAATACATCAAGAAACTATCCACCATTCTTTTGTAGGGAAGCAACTTCTCATCTTTTGTGTCATAGTCATCATTCACTTGATTAATGACTAATTGAGAATCTCCGAATACGAGCAATGTTTGAATTTTCCATTTGATTGCTATCTTAAGACCTGTGACCAATGCCTCGTATTCCACAATATTATTTGTACAAGGGAAAGCAATCTGAAATGATTTAGGAATTGAATCCCCTTGTGGTGTGATAAATAATATGCCAGCTCCTGAGCCGTGACTAGTGTGGGATCCATCAAAGTATAATTTCCATGGTAGAGCTGGTTCTGCATGAAAAATAGACTCATCCAGAAAATCAGTTATCAGAGGATGAGTGGCCTGGATTGGTGCATCAGCTAATTGATCTGCTATGACTTGACCTTTTATAGCCTTGCGCTCCACATACTATATGTCATATTCGCTTAATATCATGACCCATTTTTCCAAACGGCCTGTCAGTGCTACTCAACTCATAAGATATTTTAATGGGTCAATCTTTGCCACTAAATGTGTTTGATGGCTTAGCATATAGTGTCTCAGCTTTTGTGCTACGAAAACAGCTGCAAGGAATGCTCTTTCAATAGTTGTGTAATTGAGCTCATATCCAATTAGTGTGCGACTAATATAATATATGGCTCTTTCTTTCTCTTCATTGTCATTCAGTGCCAATAATGCCCCCAGTGCATTTGTCATTGCAAATACATATAGAATCAGTGGTTTTCCCTCAATAGGTGGCATTAATACTGGAGCCGTTAATAAATATTCTTTGATTTTGTCAAAGGCCATGTTGCACTTATCTATCCATACAAATGGAATGCTCTTGTAGAGTAAATACTGGAATGGTTGACACTTGTCTGCCAACTATGTAATGAAGTGATGAATAGACTACAATCTGCCCTGAAGTGTGCGCAACTCACTAATTCCCTTTGGTGGAGGCATGTCCAGAATTGCTTTTAATTTTGCGGGATCAACCTCAATGCCTCATCTTGAAATAATGTATCCTAGCAGCTTGCTTGAAGTGACCCAAAAAACACATTCCTTTGGGTTCAATCTAACCTTGTAATCCTCAAGTCATCTAAAGATTTTATCTAGGACTTTGAGATGATCTTTTCTTGTCAAAGATTTTGCTAATAGGTCATCCACATAATCTTCCATTAGAATGTGCATCATGTCATGGAAGATTGTTGGCATGGCCCTCTGGTATGTTGCACCTGCATTCTTTAAACCAAAAGGCATGACGTTCCAACAATATGTTCCCCAAGGACAAGCAAATGTTGTTTTATGTTGATCTTCTATTGCAATTTTGATTTGGTTGTAGCCTGAAAAGCCATCCATGAGAGATAGCATCGCATATCCTACCGTGAGGTCAACAATCATGTCTATGTTTGGTAGGGGGAAGTCATCCTTTGGACAAGCTTTGTTTAAATCTCTAAAATCCATGCAGATACAAATTTGTCCATTTGGTTTAGTAACAGTAACAATGTTTGATATCCAATCCACATAATCAATTGATCTTATGAATTCAACATCTAGTAACTTTTTTAGTTCTGCCTTGACAAGTAGTGCAATCTGTGGGTGCATCTTGCGCAACTTTTGTTTGACCGGCTTAAATCCTGGGATTAAAGGAAGATGATGCAGAACCAATTCGGGATCAAGCCCTGGCATGTCAGCATATGACCATGTGAAGTTAACTTTTCTCTTTGTGAAGAATTGTGTAAACTCAGGTTTTTCTTCATCTGATAATGATGCGGCCAAGAGAATCATTTTGGGATTCTCTGGTGTAGCTATGTTAACTTCTATTGTATCCTCAATGAGCATGGCTGATTTTTCTTGTGTTACAGGGAGAAAGTCCAATCCTCCATCCTTAGGCACCTCAGAGAGGTTTTCACCTTCGGATACGTCCTTTGTTTTTACTATTTTATTGCTAGAAGGTGCCTTGCGGTTTTCACCTAAAGGCATTTCTTTTTCTTTTTTATTTTTTGCATTTTTGTGACTGGAGGATTGCACAGTCTCCCCAAAGTAAGCTGTACAATCTAGATCTATGGAGAACCCTGTTTTATGATCTCCCCATGGAATACCTTCTCTTAGCCCCATGAATTCTACAACTGCCTCGTCATTCTGAAATATGTCCATTACCGGTGGATCTTGTTGGTCCCATTCGATCAGTTGTGGATAAATAAGAGGGATTCCATCATCAATGTTGGTGAAGGATGGGGAGGATGTAGAAAGTGCACAAATTGATGCCTCAAGTGTAAAGGAAAAGTTATCAATTTCCACTTTTGTGGTTGATGCAATGGATGGTCCATACTCTGAGTCAGATGAATCAAATTCAAAATCATAACATGAGATGAAATTATCAACATCGTGACTAGTAGTAGGCATTTCAGAAGTATGGATGATGGGCTCAGATAGGTCAGGCTCATGGGTGGGCTCAGGAATGGGGTGGAGTGATTCAGGTACTGTCGATGACACTTTGTGTTCCTCTGGATTCCAAGGAATGCTCATCCATTTCTTGTCTTTAGAATGTCGATCAATAGGGTCAATGTTATATTGCTGGTGGAATCATTCTTCAAAGGAAGGTTGGCCAAGTTCTAAGAATAGTTCATCAATGTCATAGTCACTGATGGTTTTGTTAGATCCCCATTCCCATTCATTTGAGTCTGCTTCGGCTAGGGATTCTTCGCTTGTCCCGACACTTTCTGTTGCTGTTATGTCCTTACTTGAAAATTCATAGATACATTGATTGTTAGTTTCGAGTTGGTTGAACCCTAGCCCTATCTATCTTGGTCTTGCTATTATAATAATAGGTTCCCTTCTTCCATTGTTGTTCTTTTCAAGGCCGCTTGTCCCATCAAAACCTTGGGCTTTGCATATATCATATCCTTTGCCATAAAGATGCAATGGTAGTGGTGATAACTCTGTTGGGTCTTTGTAGACCCAGTTATCCATGTCAATGATGTCTTCATCACCCATATCACCCCACCGTGTAAAAACACTTTTTGGGGGAACATTGAAAGTTACTTTGGGCTCAAATGCAAAACAAGGTCTACCATAGACTTTTGGTGGCTTTAGTATTGTGGTTATATAGTAAGTCGTATTTAACTTGAGCTCTCCACAACCAAGGTCCTGGATCTGAATATCTTTACTTGGGATGGAGGTCGATGGAGATGGTGTGGTAGAAGATGATGAAATGGATGATCTTCTAAGTGTCATTGGGTCAATGTATTTGGATGTGGTGGAAGATGAGGCTTCCCAATTTATGGGTACCTGGTGCTCAGCAGTAGCTCGCAGGTTGGTGCAGTATTGGAATGGATCAAGGTCATGGGGGATAGTGATCTCAGTTCCATCAAAATAGAATTTGAGGCATTGGTGGTACGTGGATGGAATTGCCTTTAAAGCATGAATCCAAGGGCAACCAAGTAATATATTATAGTGGATATCATGATCCAGGACCTAGCATGTGGTATCTATGATGACCAGTCCCACTTGGAGTGGAATTGTAATAATGCCTTTAGAAGCACATTCTTCATCATCATATGCTTTGATGATGATGCTTTTGCTAGCATCTACACATGCCTTAGAAAAACCAAGAGCTTTGACCAATTTCAGAGAGCAGATATTCAATCCTACTCCGCCATCTACTAGAACTCATCTAACCTTATGCTTGTGGACAAAGACTTCAATGTGGAGGGCATCGTTATGTGATGGCTTGGGTGAGGAATAGTCACTGTCTGAAAAGGTGATATGGTGAGGCGAATTCAGGTATTTGACCATGGTCTCAAAATGGTTAACATTGATGTTGGTTGGGACGGTTGACTCTTGCAGTACTTTATCGAGGATGGCCTTATGCGTGGGTGAAATACAGAGTAGTTCAAGAATGGATATTTGGGCAGGTGTTCTATTTAATTGCTCAACAATGTTGAACTCCGATTTTGGGGTGGATTGTCTAGTGGATGGACCAGGTATGGTGATCTTTAGTTGACGGGAAGATGGACTCGGGATAGTGACCTTCCCTTTACACGTAGTCACATTGCATTCTGGGGCTCTTTTGATGTTGATGGTATTAACAAATTCATCTTCATTAGTAGCATGAAGATTGTTAATAATAGTGCCATCAGGATAACTGTATGCAGGACGAGGAGTATTATAAGCTGGGTGAATGTGGTTGGCTTGGTTGTTTGTATGCTTGGTGCCAGATGAGGAAGCCTTACCATGATCTTGTAGTGGGTTCTTGTGTATGGTATGATCTGCATTGGATGTAAAAGATTGACCGCCCAACTCAATGGTGTGGTTCTCTATGAGGTCTTGCACCAAATTTCGCAATTGGTGACAAGAGGATGTTTTGTGCCCTTTGGCACGGTGGTAATCACAAAATGAACTATCATCCCACCATGACGGCTTGAATTGACCAAGGTCATATGGTTTCAGCTCCTCCAACATTATGACACCATTTTGGAGAAGTTTCTTTAGGACAGTTTTGATAGGTTCACCCAACGGGGTGTATGTACGCTTTTGGAACTGTCGCAGTTGATGCAACTACCTTTGATTATATTTACCATGATTATTTTGGAGAGCATTGGTAGTTGGTTTTGGTGTAGTTACAGGTGCATTTTGATTGTGTACTCCTTTGATTGTGAGCACATGACCTATTGCATTTACGGTTTTTGCATCAACTACACCATCATTTGTGATGTGTTTGTTCTTAACCCAGTATTTGTTTTTTTCATTTGAGCTACTTGGGTTATTATTGGTGGTTATGTTGACGGTTTTTCCACCATATTTCAATTCACCTTTGGCAATCAAGGATTTTTCCAGTTGAACCCCCTTTTCAACAAGGTCAACAAAAGTGGTGCAACAATGTACTTATAATCCATACCTTAGTGGTCCAAGGAGAGTTTGCACAAACATGGTTACTTTCTCCTTTTCGGGTATTTCTACCAGACATCTGCTTGCTAAGGTTCTCCACCTTTGAAAAAATGGAATGAAAGTCTCTCCTGCATCCTCTTGGGTAAGTTTGCATAAGGAGGCAATGTCAATGTCTGTGTCAATATTGTAAGCATAGTTTTCGATAAACTTGTTTGCCAGTTCGTCCCAAGTTTTTATTCCCTTAGGAAAGAGTGAGAAACATACTAGTGCATGACCTCCAAGACTTCTAGAAAAGAGTCTTATGAGATAAGTTTGCTCGTAAGTAATGTCGATACAACTAGTAGTGAATTCCCTTATGTGTTCAAGGGGGTTTGTTTTGCCTTTATACTTGGGAAAATGAGGAACCACATATCCATGAGGAAATGGTGGCATATATAAAGTTGTGTCAAATGGATAAGGACACAAGTCATGTGACATGTATGACTTTTTATTGGATTGTTGCAAGGTCTCCACTTGTGTTTGAAGAGCAGCGAGTTGGTGAGTGAGTGCTTCTACCATTGGATGATTGGTAGCATCACCTATGTTGGTGGTGGAGGCGATTTGATTCCCCAAATGTTGTGAGGTGTGTTGATTGGGAATGGGTTTCCGGCGAGCAAAATGATTTTTGTGATTAGGCAGTTGTTGGAAATGAGTATTTTGGTGAGGGATGTGCTGCTGCGTATGGACTTGAGAAGCATAAATGGGAATATGATATCCTGCCATATTGGACCGGATTTGAGGACCTTGCTGGTTTTGACCTTGTTGATTGCCAAATGGAGTGGAGAATGGAGTGCCTTATTGATTTTGAGCTTGTTGATGCCCAAATGGGGTATATGATTGCATGCCTTGATTGCCTTGACCAAATAAAAGATTATGACCTTGAGAAGTGGTGGTGTTTTGGGTCATAGGAATGCTAGTATTGACTTGTGATGAAGTGGATTGGGTGCCTTGGATGAAAAATCTTCGTTTATTTCTCCCAAATGGGTTAGATGAGTTGGTTGCAATGGCACTTGAAGAACCTAATAGTAGGTTTGCTGATGTACTCATGGAACTAGATGTAGTCCCAAAGAGGTTTGATGTGGTTGCCCCCATTGTTTGTGAAGGAATGGTGGATGTTTGTTGGGGGATGGATTGTGATGAGGTGTTGGTTTGGGAAGATGATCCCCCAATAGATGTTGTATTGGTTCTGGTAGTGGTATGACCAAGGGAGGTAGAATTGAGTGTGTTGATGACATTCTGTGAGGAAGCTCCCATGGAGGAATTGTGTTGTTGGAGTGGGAGAAGTTGCTCTAAGAGTGTTAAGGTCAAATCCCTTTGGTAACTTAGCCCCTTGGTCAAGGAGCATAGCTAGGAATCTAGAAGAGTCATTTAAGACTACTTCTTCTACAAAAGCAGCAACTTCTGGATGTTGAGCGGCAACTAATATGTCTTCTTCAAAGACATCCCCATTTTGATCCTATCAGATAAATGGTTCAAAAATATGTGAGGGAGATGATGGTATGTTCATGTCACTAAAAGGATTGATTGTGGAATTTTCCATGTCAAAACAAGGATTATTCATGGTATTGGGAAATGAGTCCATGCCAGTTGTGAACTCAAGAAAGTTGTTGTCTTTTCCAAAGGAATCCATGAGTCTTTTCTTTTTCTGTAGTCTAGTTTCAACCATACAAAGTTTTGCTCAACTTGGGATGATGGAAAAAAATGATCTAAATATGAGACTATGTTCTTGGTTTTTTGGATTTTTAAAATGATGCTATGAAAAAGACTTGTGGATGCAAGTGGTGTGACACTAGATGGAGATGCTAAAATGATATGCAATAAGTGATCCTAAGATGTACTTACTAGTGAGAGATCTAAAGAGGACAAACTTGGACAAACAATATTTTTGCAATGATTCAGTTTTGGAGGATCAATGGACTGTAGAAGGACTATAAATGGGACAAAGTGAAATCTCCACACTAGACTATTGAGTGGGAAATGCTTCACAAAAGGATTGACAAAATGACAAAGGTAATTGGGTCCAATGATAACCTACTAATCAATGCAAATTTTGGACAATGAATGGTAAGAGTCAACTCCTAAAATTTGCCAAAGTGAGTGTCTAAGGAGGTGGTGAAGCTACCAATGCAATCTAGTGAAAGTGACCTATTATGAGCCTAAAATGGTATCTAAATATGCAATTATTTTGATGGAAAGTTGAGCAAGTCAGAGTTTGGTTTGGATTGTATCAGTGAAGAAAGATCTGACTGACTTGAAGACAGGTTGTGAACTTTCTAATTTTGATAGAAGAGAAATGTTTGCAATTTTATCAAATGCGTTGTAGAAAATGCAGTGCAACAGAGCAAATGCAGCTCACTGAATCGAATGCAGTTCAGGAAATGTCGAATGCGACACAGTGTTGTGAATGTGGGTTTGTGTCTGGCAAATGCGGCTCAGTTAACTGAATGTGGCTCGTTGGTTGCAAATGCAGCTCTATAATTGTCGATTGCATCTTAACAGAGTGAATGCAGCTCCTGATGGCTTAGATGCGGCTCATCAGAGCAAATGCAGTGCAGTAGAGCGCTTGCATTGCAATATGTAGTTTTAGGGAAAAACCCAAACACAGTTTGTAGTTTTCGACCAGTTTTTTGTGACCCAAAATTATGATTTTGTAATTTGTTTGAAGATTTTTAAGAATTCTTGGAAAACACATAAATCAAAAATATGAAATGCTTGTTCAAACAGACTCACTCTTAAAATTCAAGTGGGTCATCCTCACAATCATATCCCACATCTTAAAATCACGTTGACTCACATAGCCTTGTCACCCCCTAGAGGGTGCCTGTGTTTTTGTCTTTTCCAGGTGCATACTCAAAGTGACGGAAGTGGATACCGAATCCCCTGAGAAAACAATCTATGCTGATTATATGGTGAGTGTCTTAGGGGGAGATTCTTCCCTCCCCTTGCACCATGATTGAAAGGATGTCTGGTTACTGACACGGCTGGCTACTACACTAGGTTCTTAGTAAGTCTTTCTGTTCAGTGTGACAATGGATATACTCCCTCGAGAGACCTCCCAACCTTTAGAACAAAAGCTTTAGGGATGGTTATCCTGTCAACTACTATCAAGTTGGATTTTCATCAACAACTTTCTTTTGATTATAGTGGGCTGGAAACCTTGGCTTTAGGTGTTCCCACTTAGGTCATTCCCATAGGGTGAGTACTTTTTCCCACTATAGTAGGCCTTCTAATGGTTGTAATAAAGTAGTAAATGCATGAAATAAAATGGATAGGTCTAGCTTTTTTATCACCCAGTAAAGGGGAGAGCATATACCTATTATCCAAACAAGCACACTAAACAATTGTTCAATTTTAAACTCCAAATGAAAGATTTTTTACTCTAGGTGAAGATATTGCTTCACCGAAAACATGGGGTTTATTTTATTTTAAACAAAAATAAGTATGGTGACTATCCTAGATTGATAAATTCCCAAATTGAACAAAATGTCTATCCTAGGGTTGATAGATTTAATCCTTAAGTGTCTCTACCCTAGGATTGGTTCATTTTATCCTTAAAGAAAAAAAAATGATCAAGTTGAAAATACTGGCCGCGGTCGCATTGGATCGAGTTTTACAAAAAAAAAACCAAGAAATGATCTTTTTAACCAGTTACCTACAGTTCGGAAAATCGGATGTGGCTCGATTTTTGGAAAATGCATCGCTTGAAAGCTCAAATGCGTTGTAACAGTCCATATGCATCGCTCGTGAACGCAAATGCGTTGCGATAGAGCGATTGCATCGTTTGGGCCTATAGTTGCGTCATTCCGTACCTTGGACCTGCAAAGAAAAATAATCTGGAGTCGTACGAAACCTGCAAAATCGTGTTAGGAAGTCGGTTTCACCAATGTAATGATCTAAAAATTCTGCAAGATTGAATTCAAACAGTTAGGTGTACCTGCAAGTTAATTTAAATAATCACAATAGAATGCATTGGAAATAATAAAGAAAGAAATGGAAGAACTAGTAAGATCTCACCCATTTACTAACTCCATGTCTAACTTCTATTGCACCTTCTTAAGCTTCTTATTGATGATGAAATGCCCTCAGCTTTGTGAGCACACTCTAAGATGTCTAATTTTAACAAAGCTATTTGAAGGATTTTAAATTATTAAACTATGCAAAATAGAAACTCAATCCTAAATGCAAGCAATAATGAATATCAAAGCCTAGATGAGAAGAATGCCTATAGTAAAAGTATCTCAAGCAAATGAACATGGATCTGAAAATGAAATCAAGATTGTCATTTTATAGAAAATGCAATCTTGAATGGACGGACAAGATGAGAGATTGAGGAATACCCTAGAATCAAAGGTCAAGATTCAATAAGGCAACCTCAATTAGGGTTAGGGAAAAATACCCATAGGTGTAAATAAGATTTAATTAAATTAATTAAATCCAGTTTGAATGTGACAATGGAGGATGAGATTTTAGAAAATCAATAATTTTGGAAATTACTTGATTTGTAGAAGAATATTTCCTTTTTGAATTAAATTAATTCAAAATAGAAGATTTTGTGAGGTAATTAGTAATTGATTTTTGAAATTAATTACTAAATGAAGAATCAGTGAGATATTTTTAAATGATTTGTTTTATTTAAAAATATAGAAGTGTCACATGCCCTAATTAAATAATTAAAATAATTATTTAATTTAGAAGAATTAGTTAATTAATTAAATAAATAAATGAATTTAGTTAATTAATTAAAATTTTAGATGGGCGTCCACCATTCTCCTCAGCACTCTATCGCACACCTTATAAGAATTCTCGATGGTGTCACTTTTATAGTGTGAGGTCAGCATGATTCTGCCACATGGCCCCACCTTGTCCTCTGTTGTCAATATTTAGCATTTTCCCTAACTTTCTTTTGCTCATGCTCTCTACAACTTCATCAGACCCTAGTGATGACGTTTGCAATGGTCTTCATGAAACTGCATCATCTTTTCCCATCGAATGCTCCATAGCCAACAATAATGCTCAATAATGCTCATCTACTACCTTTATCACTACCCTGCTCATGATGTGTTCGGGCTCAATACAATGAAATATGGTTGCATAAAATTATTCTTTGCAAGTTAAAACTGACCTCTTCATTGAGCACAATGGTGGCCAATGGAAAAAACATATTACCTAGTTTTTGTGCCAACACAGCTCAGTGCACTATTTAGTCTCCTCAATGTACGTCATTACATTCTTTGAATCTTCCCTCTCACTATGTAGAGCCACACTAAAAGAATGTAGAACATATTCAAACAATTTTATTTTGATGTTTTTTCGAAGCAACCTGCCTCTCCTTTGTAAGGTTGAATCAACCTCTTGCATGGCGCGACATTCCTCCCATTACATTTGCTAGATAGTTTCTGATGCCTTTTCAATATAATTATTTTGTGTATATCAACTACAGTCATGGCATCCAGTGGAGCCACATTTGTTTTGGTTTCTTTTATTTACCAATCCACACGCCTTCTCCACACTGTATTCATCAAAAGCCTCAATGCTTTGATGGATGTTTGTAACTTGTTCCAAAACTCCCACACAATTTCATCACGCCATGCTACCAACATTTCACATTCATTTCTCTAGCCATCTCAAGATACGTTGCCTTCATTTTGGATTCCTCCTCTCACTATACAGGGCCATGCCATGATCCCAATTTCAAGTGAGAATCAACATAGGAATTATTCGCAACCGACTCACTCTATACATTATTTTTTTCTCAAAGTCATTTGTCTATTTTACTTTTCATGCTACCAGCATACAGGGTATTTGATAAGAGTTATTTTCATCAAGTGGAACACATGGAGCATTGGTTGATAAGCAATCCCTTGCATTCATTGGAGATAGATAAAATTCTATTGTATCTCCAAAGCTAATCACATGAAGAGTTGAAGCAGAATCATGGAAACCATCAGAGCAATTATCTGTTATTATGAGAAAATGTGATTTATCTTTGATAGTGAGAACAAAGATAAATGGGAGACTATCGTTGGCTACCAAATACCCCTTGTTAAATTTAATACAAATTTATGTGAAGGATACCATTTATTTGAAAAACTCAAGCTCTTAACAAAGTCCCTATGATATGAGAATGATTATGCATTTTTTCCATTTGAAAAGGCTTTCCTTGATGTCTTTTCTCTGAAGTATTCCCTTTTTGGATTATGATTAGGTCCTACCTCAAACCCTTCATCATTATCAAACACCTTTTGTAACCCATGGATCAAAATCATTTAAAGAATTTATATGATGGCTTACCAATCCCCATTCATATAGTTTGAGGGACTAAAAAGATAAAGAACCCTATGTAAATTGCAACAACATTCTTACCTTCACATGAGTAAAGCATGACGGGTCCCCATATGGGCCTGGCTAAAAAAAAAAATATTTTCAAACAAATTTTCTCCCCTGAATTGATCAAACAACTTATGAATGCTTCTAAAGTGAAAACATGAACTGGGTCATCATTAACATATGCTTTTAGGCATATTTGTAGAATGGTGAAAACTGGCCAGGTGGGCTCTGGAATTGACCTAGGAAACTGGTCAAATGACCTCCTGGAGCCACAAAAACTTGTAGACATGTAAAATTTTTATCCAATAATGGAGTGCAACAGACGGATCAGTGAAACATATCTTGAGGTGAATGTTCTTTTCTATCAAAGTTGCTCAGTTGAACTTTCTGCAACAATAGTTGTTTTGAACCAATTAAAACTCACCCAATTGGCATCTCGAAAAAATATCAAATCAACTCCTAGGAGGCTGCCACTAGAGACATAAGTTCATTTAGGTACACTGAGCACTTTTACAAGAGGAATTTACTTGAATCATTACCCATCAATAGATATTGACAGTTGAAGTTGACCTCCCTGAAAAATTTCTTAAAATGCAAGTGCCAAATTGAAGAAATTGCATTGGTTTTGATCTGTTAAAAATAATAAATCAACTCATGAAGCTTTGAAACTTGACATACGAGGTTATCTTGGTATGGAGAATGTAGAGAAAAAATCATTTTGACTTGATAGTTATTCAGTTGAAAAATGCAAGCTCAAACGGGAGGCTACCTTGCAAAACTAAAAGTTTGCAAACAACAGAAAAGTGCCAAAACCCTCCAGCTTCACTTTTCAAAACCCTATTAAAAATTATCATGGGAAGCTGAAAATTTAAATGCCTACTTACATAGGACACATGAGTGATCTTGCAAATGGGTTTTGCATGAAAATCAACAGGCTCCAAAATATGACCCTCCAAAGTGGGTCACTTAGGCATATTTTTCAGGGGTACCTCTGAAAGTGCAAAGGCAAAATTTTCAATATGGAAACTTCAAATTTGCAAAATTTTAGAGTGCCACCACTCTATCTACTTCACAAATCTACATCAAACACTCTACTTCGTGCACTATTAGCTACATCAACAACATAGCCAAATTCTAATTTTTCCTTTTGTATAACTTCATTGACCTATAGTGATTGCCTCGAGATTCACACACACGGTTCAAATCCTCTGCTAGGGTTTAATAATTATATTCTTCAGAAATTCACCTCATAATCAAGCCACACATATTCATCATCATGTTTTGGTTCATTGAATTTGCTAAGTATAACAATCTATAAAACCTTAAACCCTAATATGCATTTAATGCACTCCACAATTCTCTTGATCTGATTCTAATCTCAATTGCCTTTGCAATCTATTTTTTCACTCTATAAATCAAATCTCTAGTTATATTGGTCACTGGAGATGTTAGACTAATTAATTTCATTCTCTATGTTAGCTAACAAACCTAACGCATGTTCATACTAACATAGCCATTTGTGATCTTCAACTTTGAACTTGGGTCATTAATTAGGCTCTTTGTGCCATCCATCTGAAGGATATCCATTAGCCTCACAATCTTTAAAGCACCAATGTCATATTGATCTCCTTTTAACTGGCGCCATCAATTTCAATTCCTTTGTAACCACATCCATCGCGTCCACTTAGTGTATCGTGACTTTTCTTAGGAAATCAATCTCAATTTTGTAATGTGAAGAGGTTTAGCGATCACCATTCCATCTCCACCTTATTATATCTATCATTGGATTGCCATCACATCCTCTTTTCCTATCACAACTTTATTTTCATGCATAAAGAGTTAAACGTGATGCAAAGGATCATTATGATGCAATTACATTCCACCATCTATCATGTTGGGCATGTGTCCTCCTTATCATTCCATCACTCTTTCAAAAAGGGGACCAACCAAAGTATTCATTTATACCCATTAGCATATCACATAAAGCTTCATTCCATGAAGAAGTATAAATGTGATGTGAAGGCTCCACACAATGCAATCATAGATTGCCACTTGTACTCACTCTCATCATACTCCACTATCCTATAAACCATCAAATATCATGCAATGGCTCCCTTTTATTTGCTTCACAATAGAAATGTGAAGCAGTAATGTGATGACCATTAGATCTCCCGTCATTTGATCTTAGTTTTTGGTTCATCTCTATCACACATTGCTCAAGACACAACCTAAGGTAGTCTTCACAACACGATGTGAAATACATGTGCAATAGTCATTCGATCTGTATGCACAAATCTCCACCATTGAACTTCCTCATCACACATCACACAAACACTTTCCCATGGTAGATATCAAAATGCGATGTGAAGGATTCTTGTGATGCACATGTTGCTAACATAACTGGTAAACATTAGAATAAGGGTTTAGTCACCAAAGGACATCAATGGCATAAGATATAACTTGAACAACCTACAACTGCCTATATATACTCAACTTGAAAACATAAAAATTGTTTGACACCATGACTATAAAACTATAGGGTTTAATTGTAAAAACCCTAGATTGACTAAAGAACACAAATAAATCATTTTTGGACTTGTCAAATATCCTATAATCATGTGAACCATTCCAATCGACACCTTTTAAAAAACCCACATTGAGTCTGCTATCAGATTCCTCCATAGACCTCCGGAAGAGACCTTCTGCAACAACATGTCAATATTGCATGACAACTTTGCAATATTCTAAGTAGCTTTGCAACATTGCAAAAACATGCTCTTCTCTCCATCACACTTCACCAACTCTTCCAGAATCTAATCTACTGCACCTTTGGTCTCCCCTTTGACATCAATGACAACCAAATTTCTAACACCTTGTACTCTACCTTGATGTCTTTGAGTGTTCTCTTCATCCACAATACTTGAGTACAACATGGCACTACTGCTACATCCTCTGCTTCAGTTGTAGAATTAGTAACTAACTCTCGCTTTTTGCTCAACCATGAAACAATTTTGTTTCCAAGGAAGAATTCACCACCACTTGTGCTTCTTATGTCATATATATTACCACCCCAATCAGCATTTCTATATGTTGTCAAAGTGAAATCTTTACCTTTGGGGTACAATAATCCATAATCGATAGTTCTTTTGATATATTTGAATATTCTTGTTACTTATTTGAATATGTGATTCTTTAGGAACATCTTGGAATCTTGCAACCATGCACACTGCTTTCATGATATTAGGTCTTGATATAGTCAGGTATAGCAAGCTACTTATCATTTCTCTATACATGGTCTTATTTGCATCAGGGCATTCATCTATTTTTCTCAACATACATCTAGTTATCATGGGGGTACTAACTAGCTTGTTGTCTTCCATACTTCTTGAGCATCTCCTTAGCATACTTATTTGAGATATGATTATCCCTTCATTTGTTTATGCTATCTATAGACCAAGGAAGAAAGAGATTTATCCAAGAATTAACATCTTAAATTTGTTGTGCATTTGGACAATAAACTCTTTACACATTTTATCAGTGTTTCCACCAAAAATTATGTCATCTATGTACACAACAAATATCATATTCTCTCCTTCTAATTTAAAGTACAAATTGTTATTTTCACACCCTTTCTTGAGTCCTTGTTGCTGCAAGTACTAGTCCGATCTTGAATACTGTGCTCTAGGTGCTTGTTTTAGACCATATAGTGCTTTCTTCAGTCTATAGACATTATCATCCTCTTCTGACAACTAAAAACCTTTAGGTTGTTCTATGTAGACTTCTTCTTCTATGCTTCCATTCAGGAAAGAAAACTTAAGATCCATTTGATAGACTTTGAAGCTTTTATAAATAGAGAATGCTAGAAACATTCTTATAGCTTCCAAACTAGCAATAGGTGCAAATGTTTCCTCAAATTCTATACCTTATACTTGTGCATATCCTTTGCACACCAATATCACCTTATTCTTTACAATAGCTCCATCCTCATTGAGCTTGTTTCTGAAGACCCACTCATTACCTATCACATTCGTGTTTGAGGGTCTTGGAACTAATTCCCAACTTTTGTTCTTCTCAATTTGTCTTAGTTCTTCTTCTATTGTTTTTATCCAGCTTTCATCCTTGTTGGCTTCAACATAGCTCTTGGGCTCTATTCAAGACATGAGAGAAAAAATCACTTTCTCTTTGTTTTTTTCAGCTCTTCTCCTTGTTAGAACTCCATCTTTGTTGCCAATAATGTCTTCTTCAAGATAATATTTTTTAACATATCTTGTAGGTTCTTTTTCATTCTCTTCTTTAGGTTCTTCATCAACAAATTCATCTTCATATTATGATTCAACATCATAGCTACCTCTTTCAGGTTTAAAATGTTCCAAATCTTCATCAACCTTGATATTAATACTCTCTACAATTTTGTGCAACCTTTTATTGTAGTATTTGTAGGCTTTACTTTGAGTGGAATATCCAAGAAATATTCCTTCATCACATCATGAGTCAAAGCTTACCAAGTTATCTTCTTCTCTCTTGATGTATCATTTTCTACCAAACTCTTTAAAGTACTTAACAAATGTTGTTTTTTCATACCATAGTTCATAGGGATCTTCTCACTCTTTACTCTCAACTATACTATGTTCAAAGTATATACTACTATATGTACTACCTCTCTCTAGTACACATCAAGTAATTTAGCCTCATTAAGAATTATTCTAGCCATTTCTTTGATTGTTTTTTTCTTTACTTCAACTAATCCATTTTTTTGTGGAGTCCTTGTTGTAGAATATTGTCTTTTGATTCCATGCTTCTATAATATTCCATGAATTCATCTGATGTGAATTCTCTACCTTTTTTATATCTTAAGCATTTCATCCTTCTACCTATTTCCTTCTCAACCATGGCTCTAAAAATTTGTAATCTTTCAAATGCTTGAGACTTATCTTTCAAAAAGGTTACCCGTGTCATTCTTGAGTAATCATCAACAAGCAACATGAAATACCTTTCTCCTTTTAATCCTCTTGTCCTTGGAGGGCCACAAAAATTAGTATGGAGCAACTCCGAAGGCTTTGTAGTTGCATACTCTTTTATTTGAAATTTGACCCTTGTTTGCTTTCCTTGCTGACACTCCTTGCAAGTGGTGTTTATAGGTCTGGTTATCTTAGGCATGTGTCTAACCAGACCTTTTGAACTTAATTTTACTAGATTATCAAAATTTACATGGCCCATTCTCCTATGTGATAACCAAATTTCATCAACTTGTCCTATCAGACAACTTTGACCATTCACCTCACTGAGATTATAAAGGTTCCTTTCAATCCTTTTACCTTCTATAGTTAATCTCCTAGACTTCCTTATCTTACATCCTTCTATATCAAATGAAACTTTATAACCGTTGTCACACATCTGGCTAACACTTTGCAGGTTATGCTTCAATCCTTCAACATAGAGACATCGTGGGTGGGAAATTTTCCATCTATGCTTAGAGTTCCATTAACAAAAAAATTTACTGTAGTGTTATCTCCCAAACTCATAGATCCTTCCTTGCATTATCTGAGTTTGATAAATTTTCTCTTATCACCAATCATGTGCTTAGAGAAACCACTATCTATTACCCACAAATTCTATTTTTTTTAGCGTGAAGTGCAGTTTGTGCAATCATCGATTGTGCAATCTTCTCCTCTTTTTCTTTCCAAAATTTCTTGGGTTCTTTTCTATCTTATCCTTCTCTTTTTCAAGATCTTGTGATCCTTTGTTCACACTAGGAGGTATGCTTTTATTTTTACTCTTTACTTTTGGCATTACAAATTTTTCTCTACATTTCTTAGCTATGTGACCAAAATTATTACAGTTATATAAAATCACATTCATATCTATCAAGGGAGCAAATAGATTTCTACTCACAAAATTTGTTCTCCTTGTAGGTACAACTCTACATTCACTAGCCCTATGACCAAATTGATTAAAATTATAGTGTCACCCATACAAATATGAGGAATAACTTATCATATAATTTCTTTGTGTAGGATGATGAGGTCTTATTTTCTTTAACTTCTTCAAATATCTTGCCCTTGTAAAACCATATGCATCAGCTTCTTTTGATTTTTTCTTCTTTTTCAGGTCTTCAAGGACTAAATTATTAACATTCTTATCTGTTGCAGGAATCTTTTCTTCATATAAGGAGTTATTTTTATAATTTTTTCATTTTTTAGAGGCATTCTCCTTGCAAGATTCATCATTCTTTGTTCTAGGTTTTTATTTTGCTTCAAATTTATCATATAATTTTGTAGATGCATTGGTAGTGGAACTCTTTCCTTTCTCAAATCCAAGACTAGATTTTCTTTTGAAGGCTTTTGTGAGTTAATTAACTCTTCAAGAATCTTTGAGCCTCCTTTCAATTTTAAGCCTCTGTCAATATATTCTTTATCCTTTTCTAATTCCTTTGTCAAAGAAACTATTTCTTCTTCTAGCTTCATTAATTCATTAGATTTAGACTGTAGTTGAGATTTGACTACATCTATCATTTTGGCTTCTTCAACTTGTTTCTTCAAATTTACCACCATTTGATTAGATTCCTCGAGGTTCATAGACATATTTTCAATTTCCTTTTGTGCAATATTTTTCTTCTTTTTTCTCCTTTCTCAAACTATCAATCTCTTCTAGAGCACAAATGAGTTCACCTTGAAGATCAACTTCTCCTTCTTCTTCTTCATCTTCATTAGAAGCTTGAACTTCTCCATTTTATTGATATAGAGAGTCTTTTTCCATGAATAGGAATTCATTTTCCTCAATCATAAAGGCACAATCATGATCATCATTTGAGCTATCACTAACATTAGATAAATGACTTTCCTTGCATGTACAAACTCTTTTTCTTTTGAAAATTCTTCTTGTTTGGGAAGAAGGGTTTCTTATTTTTACTATTCACTACTTGCTTATAGTTATCCTTTTCTCCATAAGGGAATTTAGTAGCAAAATGGCTTATCTTACCATAGTTAATGAATTTAAAGGGTATCATACCTCTGTATTTTCTAGAGCCTCACCTTAACTTTCTAAAAAACTTAGCTTCTTCTTCATCAATATCCTTAGACCTAGATGTAGATGCTTCAATATTTTCCTTTTTGGCTTCTTTGAAAGTAGCTTCTCTCTTGGATATTACTGCATCTCCCATTCTCATCTCATAGGTAGTGAAGGTGTCATGCAACTCATCAATAGTGAGTTTATCTAGATCTCTTGCTTCCTCTATTGTAGATATTTTAGATTCATACCTAGATGGTAGGGATCTAAGTACCTTTTTGACAATGATTGGTTATTTCATTTCTTCTCCAAGGCCTTTGATTGCACTAACTATTTCATCTACTCTGAGAAGGTAATCTACAATTTTCTCTTCTTCATTCATCTTTAGACTTTCAAACTTTTCTTTGTAAGTTTTTAGCTTTTCCTACTTTACCTTATCACTGCCTTCATACATGTTCTTCAATTTGTCCCAAACATCATGTTCTATTTGATAGTGCATTACTTTGACAAACTCTAGGTTGGACAACCCACAAAGAATAGCATTCTTTTCCATACCAATGTTCTCATATGCTCTATTTCCAGACCGATCAATAGGAGGTGTAGTAGGAGATGTATATCTATTTATAACAGATATCCATACATCAAACCCTAATGAAGATAATTATGCTTCCATTCTAATGTTCCAAAATACATAGTTCAATCCATCAAAGAGAGGTTCTTTTTTTGAGGATGAACCTTCTTGACTAGTCATTGGTGTTCATTGTCCAAGATCTACTTGAGCTATTTAAGCTTCTCCAAAGGAGCTAGGGCTTTGATATTAATTGTTGGAACACAACAATCTACTGAGATGGGGGTGAATCAGTAGATCAATTAAACTAGTTCTTTAATAATATTGAACTAAGGTAAAAGTATATGTCGAGAGATTAACACACTCATGCACACATTACACTAGATATACATGGAAAACCAATATGCGAAAAACCACGGTGAGAAATGTTGCTAGGATCTACTATCCTAATCTAGATTCACAATATAACTTCACTAGTTAAAATATTTAAGGGAACCAACCCTAAGGAGACACCAATCCCCTAATTTAAGAGAACCAAATCTAAGGAAGTACCCACTCCCTAACTGAGCACTAACCTAACTATTTGATGGCACCAACCAATCAGATTTACAATGAAATATGGAGCTACAAACTCCCGATTACAAATGATTCAAATGAATCCAATTCAATGTCACAAACCTATCCTACAATTGCTCATTATTTTCTTTGCTTCTTTGCAATAATTTCCTCTAACTCTATTGCTACTGAAATCTTAGCAACATATCTCTACTCTAATCCTCTCCCCTTTATCTACTCTCTTTCACACCTTTGCTATACTAGATGCATAACCTAGATAATATTATGTATTATAGTCTAGGTCTTCTTTTTATAGCATATGCATAATAAACTCTGAAAAAAAAAACTCACATTTTGATGAACTTAACTCCTCTTTTCTTCACCAACAAGCCATCTACACCTTGATCGAAACACCATGGACCATGTTCAACGAATTTTCTATTTTTGGCATATGGAAAATCTAGGGTTATGTATGCATTTAATACTCATACTTTAAAAATAAAAATCTTCCATATCTTGTAGCTATCATTATATTAATGGTGTCGTCCATGTCTTCCAATCTCTTGTGAATATATAGCTAGAATAGTTAAACCAATCAATTTTTTATTTCATGTCACAAATTCATTCACCTATCCATTGAAAAAATATGATCTTTAAACTCTATCCATCAATCTCTACCTTCACACCATGATTGGACAATTATCACTCAGTTGTCATGGCATTTGATTATGGTTCATTGATAATTAGTGATTCACAACAACAATGTGAATCAAGTGAAGCAATTGATGTTTTCCATGTGTCTCTTTCTCGTGATTCCACGTTGGTCATTGCTATTGAATGCAAGCTTCCTGTAGAATGGTGAAATTAATCATTCATTTTCCTTGACCTTTTTCTTCTTTTCCATCAGGGGTCACAAGTCACTAATACCCCTTACCTTTTTTCTTGAAATTCTTTGCAGGGCTTAAGAAACAAATCCAAACCAATATTTCAAAAAAGAACCACTCCTATTAGGTTTCATCCATCGACCTTACCTTTTACCTTCTATCGATCTTCACACCTTTCATAAACCATCACTCCAAACTTTGAAGAACCCTTGAGATGTCAAATGTTATAGTTTACTACATACCTCTTACCATCCTTTGTGTTAATGTGTAAGCCTTCATACTAAACTATGATGCTCAAACATTTCCTTCTCAAGCTTTAACCCTTTTGGGTGTTAACCTTTAGACTTTCCTTGTTCACCTTACTTTAACTTGCTATTAAGGAATAAGCCTTACCTATGACCTATGAACATTGAAACCATTTTAGGTGTCAGGGTTCAAGTATCCTTCATACCCTTTACATAATTTTTAGTTAAGGTGTAATCCTTAATGTCGACCTCTGACCTTTTTGGGTATTCGCCTTCATAGATACCACTTACCTCTTTCTTAACTTTATGCATTCGGTATGAGGTATTACTGAAGCCTAAATTCCAAAACCATGTAGTATAAGGTAATCCTGAAGCCTGAAGTCAGAAGCCTGATCGAACTTGGCTGAAAAAGCCCCTTTGACCTCAATCAGAAAATCCTCATCTGATCTCACTTATATATCCTTCTAACATCAATGACAATCATATTTACAACAATTACAATTGATATTGAAGGTGAATAAGATATGTAAAAAGACAACTAAGAGGAAAAGGTTATAGAGAAAGAGGTAATGCATAATATTTTTCATTTTTATGATGAACATGAAAGTGGATTTTTTGTAGATGAAAATATTACAACAGTGGAAGAAGATGTTGTAGTGGCAAGAAAAAGGGAGGTGACATTTAAACTAACTAAATTATATGATAAATATTCTTATTTCAATTAAGAATATGAGAAAATATAAGAGTGTGAAGAGGTGAAATTAGAAGAAGATATGGGTGAAAATATAGTGGTGGAGGTGAAAGAATGTGAAGAGGAAGTGAGGACAAAAGTATTTTATTTTTATGAGATTTTCAGTGATGATTTATATGTAGGAAAAGATTTGTCTGATGTTTTAGAGGATATTGTAGATGCATTTTGGTGGAGGTGGATGGACTATGGTGGGTTAAATCCCACAATATTGCAGGATAATGTGAGATACACTAGGAGGAGGTAGTCAGGTTATGGTGGAGCTGATTCCACATCAAGAAAGAGGAGTATAGAGAAAAGTTGTTAGAGGAGAAGATTGCTTGTTCTAGCTAAGTGTTAGAAGAGGAGAATGAAGACTCAGTTGCAAGTACCAATTTTAGTGATGGATTTTTTTTAGGATTGTTTGTAATCTAAAACGGTGGTACTACCACTCAACTCCATTTTGTGAATCCATATTCACTAAAACCCCAAGTGTTTGATGTAAGAGAATCCATGGTTTTTTGTAATCTTACATCAACCAAAAAGATTTAGTTTTTTTTATGTGGTTATTTTAATAATGTTTCAAGAAAAAATTAGATGATATTGGACCAAAAATCAGATTTTAAATAAATAGTTTAATTTATTTTGTAAATTTTAGTGTTGGAGGTAGTGGTGGAATGCATTTTAATGTTTGAAATGGTAAAGAGGGAGACTTGGGGTGTGGTATTTTGGGAGTTACAAATTATTGCAAAATCTTTTAAAACTCCTCAGTAGTTGCAAGAAAAGTGGGATGCCTATTTTGTGCTAATAGAACAAATTCAAAAATTAGATTTAATATTGAGGAGTGGAGAATCTTTATTATTTTTTACTCTTGGTTTATTTCCTAGGAGTGGTTTGAACATGTAAGTGAGCACTAATATTTTATTTTTATGCATTTTAATGGCTTTTCCCAGGTTGGGGTGTGGCATCTTAGGGAGTACAAGTTTGGTGCTATAAATGCATGTTGAGGGTGTTGAATCAATATCTTCTTAAACTTATTGAACAAATACTGTCCAATTAATCCAATACATATAATAGTAAAAATGAGCAAGATCATTAATAGAACATAAAATTACACAACACATGAACACTAGAATTTTTACATGGAAAAACCATGGTGAGGATTAGCTCACAATATAGTATAACTGGTTATAAGATATTACAAAGGGTGGCTCACTGCCAGGACTCACTATCCAAAATGAGAGGCTCACTTCCTACAGAAGATACAATAACAAAATTTCTTACATCCAGAATATGAACTGATGGAGTTACACCTAGCATGTGAAGATTCAGTTCCTTTGATGCTCAGTAAATTTGCATACCAGTAGACATATATTCACCTCTATTTGTATTCGCATTCATTCCTTCTTCAATCTCAAAACTATCCAATATATATATCTAACTCATTTGTAAGCATCAATTAGGTTGACTTCAAGCATGTACAAAATATTTCCAAAAAAAATTCAAGTGTGTAGCATGCTACATCATGTCAGCTTGGACCTAGGATAGGTCGCACATACATCCACAATATATAAATTAATCCATTACAACATCAACTATACATTAGGTCTGCCAAAGATAGACCTAATATCAAAGTGTAACAACAAATCAATGCCAACTCATTGTACGAACACCTGAACACATGAGATTTTGAACTTACTAGCTTCCAACATCCAAAAACCATTTCCCAAAACTTCAAGCAACGATGATCATCAGAGGATAATTGTAGACCAAAATACCAGAGGATAATACCTACATACTGGTTTAGAATACCAAATCTAATTTGAATTTCAACTTTCAATTGCAACTCATATAACATGGTGACATCAATTACAACACAAAATTGATATGTTATTCTTCATTCTTCCAAAAATCTCACCATTTTTCATTGATAGCAACATGTGCCAAAATAATTTGCAAACCTCCTATGTATAATACTCTCCCCTTTTCTCTACCTACCATTATCTCCCCCTTTGACATCAAGGACAAAGGGCAGTCCAAAAATATGAATATACATATATACACGAATGGTCTCGAACATAGTATGATCAAAAGAATACAAAATTCTTAACTCCCCCTTAGGATTTTGTCTCAAAAATATGTAAAAGGTATTACCTGAAGGAAGGTGAGCTTTGAAACTCCTTGAGAATACCTTGGCATTAAGCCTTGCCATTCTCCCAGCTTTTCTTAGTAGATATCAACATCCTATTTAGAAATTCCAACTCTATCAGGCTCTCTTCAGCATCATTCAGTGTACCCAGAGTTAGGTTGATCTTGTCTAGTTTTTCTGTATTCACCAAGGCATTAGCAACCGAAGTGTATTCCATTCTCACACTGTCACCTAGCAGACCAATTTTTTTGATGATATCTTCCTTCTGCTTCTGTAACATAAATAATTTCTCTCTGTGAGTAGAGATAGCATTCCAAGTTTTCATGTCTCTATCTTTGGATGCACTACAAGTACTAGAGATAAGAGTCAACTAGGACTCAATAGAGTCAATTAGATCTTTTATGCTCTATGTGGCATCTGACCACCTTATGCAGTAAGAAAATATAGTATTTTCTTCGGACTCACATTCCTTCACAATTTCTAGGATCTTTTCAACATTAGTGTGTTCCAGAGCATGCTTGTCATGAAGTTCCAAAATCCTTTTCTCTACCAATTTATCTTCATCCTCTTACCTTGTCTTCTCACCAAGTCCAGAGGCATACTCCTTAAAGGAGTCCAATAGAAGTTTCAAATTCTCTACTGGAGTGAGATAAGTATCCATTGATGTATCGAGGTGGCCTCCTGTTGTATTTTGATGGCATCATAAATAAGTGGTGTCCCCTTCTAATGTGTTTCTAGAATTTCTCTTCTTTCAGATGCATGCAATACATACCCTAACACCAAATTATGAACAAGAGAAATCTTATCCAGATCCACACTGCCTTGAATCATAGGGAGTTGTAGAAGTTCCAAAGGAATCACTGGCTGGAACTTGATCTACTTGGATAACAAGCCTTTAAAAACATCACTATCAAAGGAGGATTCTTCAGAGGACCTTTGATATTCTGCAACCTACCTTTGATCTTCTCCACTCTTCCTAGAAGATTCCACATTTCCTTCCTCTTCCTCTACTTTCTCTTCTTCCTTTTCTTCTACCTTTTCTTCTTCCTCTATTTTCTCTTCTTCTTATTTTTTGCCTTCTTCTTTTTCTCATTCATCCCTCTCACCTTCATCTTTATCCTTTTCTTCTTCAGTATGCCCTAGAGGAACAACATCATGCTTATCTAATTCAGCATTCTCCTCATTTTTTTTCTCAATCTTAAGAGGATCATCTATATCATTTATTTCTAGAAGGGCACCTGTACTATCTATTTCTAGAGGAATATCTGCATCATTTGTTTTCATAGGAATGTTTGTATCACCTATACCAAAAGGAATGTCTTCCTTAACCTCTATAGAAACATCTTCTCCTAACTTAGGTGCAGGACCGGATGGGAGTGCACCAAGCATGCCATATTTCTCAGCCATACCCCTAATGGCTTTTGTAGTTTCTTTCCTTATTTTCTTTATTTTCTTCTTGTCTCTTGTCATCAAGGTGTTTAATATTTTCTTCATTCAAAATATCTTTGAACAAACCTTCTTCAAGGTTTCCAAATCATCTAGGGTCAAAGAGGACCCAATTTCCTCAAATGCCTCATTTGTTATCTTCTCTTCTAGTTCGATATCCTTTAATCTCCTTTTTCATCAAGGCCTCCCATAGTTTCTCAAGCACATTGGACTTGACATAGTCCCAACTGACTTCCAAAGTGATAACATATTGAATAAGCCAAAATTAATGTTTCTTTTTCCTCTCTACCTACTTGATCATAAATTTATATTGTAGGCTACAACATATCTTCAAAATGTATCAATATATTTACCAAGGCCTCTAATCTAAGAGAGGAACCAGGTCTTACCAAAGAGGCTTCCTGGTTCAAAGATACCTCTTCTAACACTTTAGCCTTCTTTGCTTCCATTTTGGCGTGCACATGAACACCAAAATCCTATTCTTCATCTTCTTCAGAGGACGATACATAATGAAATATTTTAGAAACAAAAATTGCTTCCTATGAAGCACCTTCACCAGAGGACATGATTCCTCTCTTCTTTCTTACCAATTTTTCTGCAAGTTCTTCCTCCTCTTCCTCTTGTTCTTCAGTGATGTTGAGGTTATTTTCCCTTATAGCCTTTTCCTTCTTTCCTTGATTAACAGGCACCACCAAAGGAATTTCTTTTATTTTACTAGATCTTGTAGTATGTTTGGAAGGAGCCAGGCCTTTGCCTTTACCAGGAGCACTAGGTTCAATCTTTATTGCTACAGGGCTAGAAGCTGGTTTTGAAGGAGCAGTCCTACTGGATCTCCTTAGAGCTAATTATTCTCTAGTCTTCTACACTCCCAATTCCCTACCTTGTGCCATCTTCTCATCGATGAATCCAAACTTTCTAAGAATTTCATCTACCTTCTTTCTTATCACAAGCTTCTTATGCTCCAAGTGAACTTCCACAAATTTTTCTGAATATGTGCCAACTTGAGGTTCACTGGTATCTTTTAGAATTTCAACAAAACTTTTGCATAGCCTTCGGATTCATCCTCTATAATATCATACCCCAAGGGTTGAATCCATGTAGTCCATGGTTCAACAACTTCAACCATGCACTCATTAGAGGAGACATGAAATATGATATCATCCTTATACTTCTCAACAAATTTCTTTGGAATCCTTTATCTTTCATTCATGTTGCTTTTGAACACAACAAAGAATGTTTTCAGAGCATTATCTCGACTCCTCAAATCACCCAAATTGTGCAAATAATCAAAAAATTGATGTGCAACCGGTCTAGATGTGTCCCAAATCACTACATCATCTCTTCTAGGAAGTCTTCTAAGAAATTAGAACAACAAACAAACAATCAAAGAACCAAAATTAAATGCATATTTCTTCTCTTTTTACATCCTTGGATTCTCAAACAGTTGTTGTTGGAGAAGTTCACACAAATAATAATTAGCACCATTAGCTACCATGTCATAACCTATGCAAATTGTTTTAGCAAACACTGAATTTTCTCTATTTGTGAAGTAGATTTTTTGTTTGATCATTATAGCTACATACTTCATAGAAAGACTAGTGATAGGTTTAATTGCAAGAGCCCTTCTGTCAAATGTAGCTCCAGTGACTTCCATCATCACTTCATTCTTCGCAAACTTTAGCACTGGTACCAGTCCGGTGTCACAAAATCTACTAATTTCCTTAATTACTTCCTTAGTTATAAGATGAGGTTTGTCAGTCCATAAAAAATTTTCATGCATTCTACTGAGAGTTGGTTTAACATATTTATCATCAACAATGGAACTGAAGTTAGGAAATGAATTCCATCGATCCAACTTCTTCACAATAAGATTTGAATACTCAGGTTTTATCAAGAAATTATCCCCGGTGATATCATTTTTCCAAATTTCTATCAATTTTCTATAATCATATTCCTCAGTTTTAACTCAAATGTACATCCTAGTGTCTTCAGTGGGCATGACACCATGAGGAATTGATGAGAAGGCACCCAGAGGTTCATCTTTGAAAACCTTCATAGAATATTTTATAGGACAGTCTAGGTCTTTTCGATGCTTTTACGACTACAGGGGTTGCCATTTTTTTTTACACATTGAGCTCTAGTAATTTCAAAAAGAAGATTTACACAAACCCACAATATCATGAAAGAGTAAAATACCTTTTTCCTTCATGAAAAACCAAAACTAGGGTTTGCACAACTTGCTCTCCAAATCACCTCAAGAATGCTCCAAATTTCTCTCCACTTTATTCAAATGCACAAGTGATTAAAAACACTTTACAATTTCACTTTATAGATCAATGTGATGCCCTAATTAATATTAAATGTGATGGAATTAGAAAAGTTGATAAAACCCTTTTGTTGCATTGAAAAACCCTAATTTCCTCCGCAAAAGATCATGCTTGCATATTTTCTTTTGGTTCCTTTTGCATAACCTTTTTTTATCCATTCCTTACAACATATCTTTGTGCCAAATACGAACATGCCAAATATCTAGGGGTTCAAATAATTTTATGTTAAAGCTCCCCCTAAGACCATGCTAGGTCTAATTCCTAGAGGAATTGTCTGCATCGAATGAGGGAACAGGCACATCACATGTTTCTAGCTCTTCTTTCTTCTTCCATATTTTTTTCATTTCTTTCTTAACCTCATTCTTGTCAATTTTCTTCACTGGTTCATTCTTCTTTACTGGATCAAATTTCTTTCCACCTTTATTCCTGCATACTCTTGAAATGTGTCTAGGTTTATTGCAGTTGTAGCAAATAATTTTTTTTTGATTTATTTGACTTCCATTAGCCCTTTATCTGCATTGATTTTCTTTGTGTCCAAACTTATTACATGCTTAGGAGTAGCCAACAAAGGATTGATTCATTCTACCTCTATTAAACCAATTCATCATCTGAGTTCTACATTCACTAGCTCTATGTCCAACTTTCTTGCATGCAAAACATTGTCTAGAGAAGGAACTAGCATACTAGTTTATTCTACTTCAGCACTTTGTTTCCTTGTGACCAAATTTATTACATGAAAAACAAAAACCATTGAAAGATGGGTACCTTTGAGAATTTGGCTATCTGATAGGCAGTCTTCTAGAAAATTTTCTTTGATTTTTTGTTTGCTTTCCTTTACCCTGAGTCTTTTGATTATCCACTATATTTGAGGTCTTCATAGCTTTAGAACTTACAACTCCTTCCAATCCCAAACCACCTTTGTCTTTAGATGTTTTTTGTCCTATAATCAATTCATCAAGCTTGGTGGAGCTTGTTTTGAAGCAATCTTCATAGACCCTTTATTTTTCTGGATTTGTTCTCAATTTTACCACTTCTTGTTCAAGCCTTGAGAATTCATCAAACTTGCTTTGCACCACTATATTCAGAAAATCTTCAATTCTCTTCTTTTCCTCCACTTGCACCTTCAATTCGGTGATCTCTTCATTTTCTTATTTTAACTTCTCACTTACTTCTCTATGTATTTATTTGAAATTCTTTAATTTCTCTTTCTATTTCCAGATGCATTCATTTGCCTCATCAAGATTTTCTTTCAAATCTCTATTTTCATTTTCATCTTTGTCAAGATCATCAAGAGTGTCCGGAATTCTTCTTTTATCATCCATTTGTTCAATCTTCAAGATCTCCCTCAAGATGTTAGGCTTCTTCAGAGGAACTTAGATCTAATACCAATTGTTGAATACCCAAGATACTTAGAGGGGGGGTGAATCAATATCTTCTTAAACTTATTGAAAACACATCATCCAATTACTCTGATGCATATAACAGTAAAAATGAACAAGATAATTAACAAAACATAAAAGCACACAACACATGAACACCATAATTTTTACGTGGAAAACTCGAAATGGGATAAACCACAGTGAGGATTAGCTCATAATATAGTATAACTAGTTATAATATATTACAAAGGGTGGCTCACTATTAGGACTCACTGTCCAAAATGAGAGGCTCACTACCTATAGAAGATACAATAACAAAATAGCTTATAGGCAAAATATGAACTGATGGATTTACACCTAACAAGTGTAGATTCAGTTTCTTTGATGCTCGGTAAATTTGCATACCAAGAGACATATATTCTCTTTGATTCATATTCACATTCATTCCTTCTTCTTAAATCTCAAAACTATCCAATATATATATCTAACTCATCCGCAAGAATCAATTAGGTCGGCTTTAAGCATGTACAAAATATTTCCAAAAAAAATTCAAGCATGTAGCATCCTACAACATGTTGGCTTGGACCTGGGATATGTCGCACATGCATCCACAATACAAAAAATAATCCATTACAACATCAACTATACATTAGGTCAGCCAGAGATAGACCTAATAGAAAAGTGTAACAACAAAGTAATGCCAACTCGTTGTACAAGCACCTGAACAAATCAGATTCTGAACTTACAACCTTCCAACATCTAAAAACCATTTTTCAAAATTGCAAGCAATGATGATCATCAAAGGAGGATTGTAGACCAAAATACCAGAGAATAATAACTGCATACCGGTTTAGAATATCGTATCAACTTTGAATTTAAACTTGCAGTTGCAACTCATATAACATGGTGACATCAATGACAACACAAAATTTAATATGTTCTTCTTCATTCTTCCAATAGAGAGAAATATTATGCCAATTTAGAGTAATTATTCTTTTCTATAATGGAGGAGTGGAGAGATGAGGCATGGATTTTCTTGGAGGAGAATTAGAAGACATTTTTTTGCAGGTTTAGAAGGTGTGTTTCAGCAACAAATGAATTATGGAATCCATGGTTGAAGAACAATAACTTTTATTGTTGAAGATTACATATTAGGGCATCAATTTCTTGATGTAGGAGGATGATTAGAAGAAGAAGCGTATGTATTTTGTTTTGATGATGTTTTCTATCATATGGAAGCTTCATATTTGTTTTTGTAGTGCTTTTATTCAGCTTGTATGGCTGTACAAACTTGTGTAATTAGATTTATTTGGATTTATAAAATATTGTTTCAAATTAAATAGAGAGGATTTAATCTATGGTTGCAATTTATGACATCTTTTTTATGTCGTTGGTGTTGAAAGAATTTGTGTATGGGTTGTGTGTGAATTATCCCTTCATCACCCTCTTTTTAATTCTCTACATGATCATCCTTTGTAGTTTTTCATGAGTGTGGATAATTTTGGATAACATTTGGAGAAGGCTTCTTTGTCTTCAAATGAGGTATCATTGTCTTTGGATTGTGTTCTATAATAGTTTCTAGGAGATTCTGGTTTGTCTTCTTTGGTAGTGTGGCCTAGAATGCATATTTGGAGTATGACACCTTTCAACATTAATATGGAGACACTTGATCATTCTTCAAAGAAATCATCCATCATATTTCTTCCAGGAATGGGAAGCCATCCTACATACTATCTTGGTCTTGTTTCTTCCCAAGGGGAGGAATGTTGTTTGACAATCATAGATCAAATTCAACATCATTGTCAAACATCTATCATTTTTGCCAGAGACACTATATTAAGGGAGGGATGCATGGTCTCTCTTCTTTTCTCTTATGGGGGATCTTTTTCCTTCAATGGGGTTTTTTCCTTCTCATGTATCACTAAGAGCATTTTTATTTTTTTCTTTTGGGGATGAGTTTTTTCCCACTAGTTTTCCTCCTTTTTTCCATTTGTGAGAGATTTCATTTGTATTTTTCCATGGGTACCTAACATGGCATCTTATTCAGGACCAGTCTTTGTGTCATTTGCATAAGTACTTCCTAAGTTGTACTTAAGGGAGGTGTTGGTGTAAATAGGTTTTTTACCTATCTAGGTCCTAGTTGATTTTTCTATAATTCATAGTTATCTAGATAAGATCTTATCATATCTTATCTAGTTGGATTTTATTTAATGCACGTGTCCTAGTTCATTTAATGTTAGTACATTATCACCCTTGCCTATGTAAGAAAGGCTTGATATGTACATTGTAACAACTATGAACAACAATCAAGTTCATTCTGGAAATCTTGCATCCATAACATAGCATGATATTTTTTCCATCTCTCTTGTGGAAGTTATTTTGTCTTGTAGGTGATCTTGGGGTATTGAAGAGTTTAGTATAAACTCCTAAATTTTTGTGGTGAATATTTTAAAGTTTAGATTAATTAATGATTGTAGCTAGTTGACATTATGTCATTTGAATTACTTGGGAATGATAGTGATAATCATGAAGGAATTTTATAATCTATATTAGTTGATAGTGATGCAATTTTTCAAAGTAACCAAATTTAATTTTCTTCATGTACTAATAAAACATGATCATTTTTACAAAGTGATTTACTATTAATAAGTCAATACTAGTGTATATGTTCCTATAGTATCCTTTGTTATGAATGTATGATATGTATCAAAGAAAAAAGAAAAAAAAATTCAGCATAGATTGTACTAGTTATAATTTTTTTATCTAAGTAGTAGTTGGTTCCTTCTTGAGGTGAGAGTCTAGTTAAGGATAAGTCTAAAAGATCAAGTCGAATAAAATATAATAATCTAGTATCTTTTCTAGGTTTGAGAACCTTACTTCATGGATTACACAATAGGGTAATTGATTGAGTTTGAAGGACTTCCAATCCTATGGGTAGAATGTGAGACCCCATATGTGTTGACTCTTCCATGATATTTTTTCATATGATTAGACAATGCAAGAGTTTTATGGATCATAGTTTATTTCATATATGTGAGACCCCACCTTCTATGTTCCTGATTTTACTTATGTTCCTTATTATTATCATGACTCATATTGAGTATTTCCATTTTTTTATTGTTGAAAATTATATTCATATTCTTTACGGATGAAATTTGTTTCTTAATGCATAGATTCTACTCTTATATTTGTATGGATGTCCTGATTATCATGATTATTACTAGATGATATATTTACATATTATTGATTAGATGGAGTTATCATTTGGTTTTATTAAGTGGTTATGTGAGTGGATATTGAGAAGATTATAATTATATATGAACTAAATGTTATGGTTATTAGATTGTATTTCCTAATTAAATATTGCTTTGAAATGTTATCATAATTTATAATAGTTTCTTTGATTATACTTATTTATCTGATGTATTGACACCCTTTTGTTAAGTGAACAAGTGAATTTTTCCAATGGTATATGGGGATACATAACTACTTTTTTTATCCTTGTGAAATACATACCTTATCTCATATGAAGAAATAAGGTCATCTAATGTATTGTTGTGAAATATTGTTTTATATGTTGTGTGAACTTGTGTATATGTCGAAGTTTATTTTATTTATATTTTGAGTTATATTTTAGTATGCTTATTTCTTTTATGATTATATGGTTCTTTATGTGGTTTAAATTTTTTTTTAATAGTCTAAAATTTTCCCTAGGTGATGGACTTATAGGTTAGGGGTTATTTTAGTTGAAATGCACAAGACAACTAAGAGGGGGGGTGAATCAGTTGTCACCAATCACATTCACAAATATCAAAAAATTATTAACTATGCATCCACTTCAATTTTTTATTAAGTATGAGCATGAATTGCAAATAACAAAAAGAAATATCAACACAAGAAACATAATATTTATGTGGAAAACCCTAAGATGGAAAAACCATAGTGAGGATTAACTCACAATATAATAGTAATTGCAAAATCGGATACAAAGGCTCATTGCCAAAATTCTCACTATTTAGAATAGGACTCACTATCTGGATACAAGGCTCACTACCTATAGATAGGACTTATTTTCTATAAGGGAGTCTCACTACCTACAGATAAAGAAAGATAATAGAAAATCCACCACAACAACTTCCACACATTGAAAAACTTAATCAAATAATTACAGACACCATCACCTCACTACTTTCAAGAGTCAAACACATTAAAATATTGTTGTCTTAATTCAATTTCACACACTCTTTCACACTTGCTTCACTTCTCACACTTTTCAATCTTGTGACTTGTAATTCACAACTTCTTGACTTGTATTTATACCATCTTTAACCTTAGAAAATTTCTCCAAGGTTGGCTACACATTCTTCATTTTACAAATTCAAATTAGGCCAGTGAATCAACATTCCCATGGTGGATAAAATTGAGAGTGGAAAAAATAAATACTTAACCAAGACCCAAAAAACATCTTGGATCAATAACATGCTTCCTTAATCGATACTTATCCTTGGTGTAATGTGTAGACATTAGGTCAGCCAAACCTAATGAAAACACCAATGAACATTGAAGTACGTGCATTTGTAACAAGATGAAAACATGTGGACCACATAACACTCTTCACCATACACTAGAAAATACCTTAGAAGTCTTCAAATACATCCACAACAGTTGCAACAACTTCCATACAAAGAACACTTTCCATCAGTCCAACTGGACTGGCAGACACACATAGTAGCTCTGGAACTAGTCTTCTGGAGCACCAGACCACAAACACTTTTTCTAGGACATAAATAACACCATTATTAACCTTCTTCTAGATTTTCAAGATCTAAGACAAACCATCAAAGGATTATAGAGAAGAAACATTTCTCCCAGTCCATAGACAAACAACACTGCCAGACCAGTTCATAAACCGATGAACACAACTTTCTCTCTTCATCAACCCATGAGCTATAACTCAAGATATATCACCCAAGGGTTGTTAGAAACCCTAGATCAGACATGCAAACCTAAACACCTTCCACATAAGAGAAAACATAAAAAGAAGAGCTTTGCATGCGAATGTGCAAAATGATATATTCAGGAATTCAATATTACAATGAGATGATTTGCTTGAACACCTTCCACGAAGAGAAAACATAAAAAAGCAGAGCTTTGCATACGAATTATCAAAATGATATATTCAGGAATTCAATATTACAATGAGATGATTTTCTTTATAAAAGCAAAGTATGCAACCCTAATGTTGACCTAAAAATAGCTCAACCTAAGTAAAGTTATGCAAGTGTAATTAAATATTAATTACACTAACACCCCCCCATAAGTGCAACTTAGGGAGACTAAATAAGCATGCACCTAAAACTAAGATGAATGCAAGAAAGCATGAATGGGTCTGGGCAACTAGGCTTGATTAGGTACCCATGTACAAATGCAATAATGAGGTAGAGAAGGAAAACCCAGTGGGACAACCCCCCCTAGAATGAGATGACTGCTGCAAAGAAGCATTGGAAGAACACTATGGAGTAACACTGGAACCTCAATCTGGAAAGCAAGGAAAGATAATTTTGTCTACAAGAAACCATATCGGAATCATAATAATGTGACAACAGACCCGATGCCACGAAATAGTCAAAAACACCAAACTGGAACAACCCTGGAATCCATAGAGCAATAGTAGATGATATGATGATGATAGAATCTGGATGCCGTGAATCTTGATGCTGATGTCAAAACTGACACTGAAAATCTTCCATGGTAAAAACTACCATACAAACTTGGGAACAATAACCACAAATTTAGTGGCCCTCAAACTAAGATGGATCTGATGCAGATCACTAACCATAGGCTCTCAATCTAAAGTGTGAACCAAAATGAATCTGGTATGTGTCAAGCTAAGACAAAAATATGGCCAAAAGAAACTAAGAAACTAGATTACAACCCATGCGAGTTGCCATCAAAACATGATGAAGATTATTATGCAAGAAACCCCCCCGATGGAACTTTATATCAGTTCGTTTATTACAATCCCCAATGACTGCAAAAGGAGATAATGCCTAACATGCATAAATAGAAAATGAAAATAGACTTTAGATCTGGGTAGAGGACTGAACCAACTTTCCAATGCCATAAGAATGGCGAAAAAAGGATCACCGAGTCAAAAGATATGCCCTCCGGAGTGAAAAAAACAACATCTGAGTTCAAGGACCTGCAAAATAAATCTGGAGCAAAATCTAGAAAAAATAAAATGTTGAATAGATCGACACCGGAATCTGCTTTCCAACGGTATCTCATTTGCAAAAAAGGGACACCGTACGCAAAAGTTATGCCCGATTTTGTAAAAATGCTCCAGAAAGGCCTGTAAGTTCTGCAAGCAGCCCAAGGGGCTAAAAAAAATGGGCCCCTGGTCCTGCATGCGACTAGGGGGTTGGGGCAGAGCCCCTGGTCCTCCATATGACCACGGCTGTAGCACTAAAGGGGTTGGGGGCTGGACGCATAGCGCCCGGTCCCCCATATGACCGCAAGCTATTTGAACTGGAGCCTGCGAGGGTTGGCTTGCCGACGAAGTTGGGTGGCGAAGCCACCGGCGGCGGTGGCTGCTGGGTGGCTGCCTTGTGGCATGGTGGTGGCAGAAACCATTAAATCTACAGGCGCAAAAACTGATGGGCATTTGTCATTTTTTTTTTGATTTTCCTGAAGAAAACTACCTCGAAATGCATGTTGAGGAGGCCGTACGGCCTCTCTAGCAAAAAAGTTTTGCCTTCCGAAACAACTTCATCAAAATCAACGAAACAAAAGGTGATCTTAGGGTTTTTGGCCACTGCGAACACAATGGTGACCTCTGTTTCAGCTCAAAATGCTCCAAAAAAATGGCGACCTCTAGAGCTTGCAAAAAAAACCCAACTTGAAACCCTCATAGATCTGGCAAATCATGGCCAAAATCTGCAAAATAAAAGCCAATCCTGACTTTTTCCAGCACTCTGAATCCAATGGTGAAGCCCGATCTGATCCAAAATGCTACATAAATAAACTCAAGGCATGATACCTTCGAGGAACCCCGAACGAACTCTGTAATGAATTTCTCCAAAATTTGAGAAGGGGCTGCATGTCAAGGCTCTGATACCATGTTAGAAACCCTAGATTAGACATGCAAACCTAAACACCTTCCATAGAAGAGAAAACATAAAAAAGTAGAGCTTTGCATGCGAATGTGCAAAATGATATATTCAGGAATTCGATATTACAATGAGATGATTTGCTTTATAAAAGCGAAGTATGCAACCCTAATGTTGACCTAAAAATAGCTCAACCTAAGTAAGGTTATGCAAGTGTAATTAAATATTAATTACACTAACAAGGATGCCCATAAAAAACACTACAGATCTACACAAGCATAGGATCAACACAAAAGAAATGAAAATCACATTACCGGAGCACATTCAGAACACACACACAACTCTCTCTTTAGTATTTATTAATTTTTTCAAAAGCACTTGATAACTCATCATATCATCACACCTATAACACCATAAAGATAGCTCCATGTACTCAAAAAATCTCTATAGTATCTCAACCATTCACGTACCACCTACAATTACTCGATTCCTTTTACTACAATAACCTATACTATATTGACATCAATGAAAAAATTAATGAAAACACCACCATACTCATTCATACTTGCAACAATCTCCCCCTTTGTCATTGATGGAAATACATGATGTGAAAAACCATCAAAAATAGCATACACACTCTCCTACTTCTTCTTATTCTTTTTTTTAGATTAGATAGCCTACACAATGTTTATGCACTCTCTTCTCCTTGCAAGATTCTCTCTTCCTTTCAGTTTTTTCAAATATAGGTAGGCTTTTCCACGTGATTCTCTCCCCCTTTTACATCAATGGAAAATAAAAGGTTTTACATGATTCTTCAGCCATAAATATCTGATCACTCCCCCTTAGGAGTGCACCCATGACAACACATACATCATACAAAAAAAATGATACTCTCTACTCCCCCTGAGGAGTAGACCCCAATCATCACTCTAGACAAATGAAGAATCTGTAGATCCACTAGACTGATGCACCTCTATGTGCACCTAGTCCAAAGAAGGAGGGGCAGTAACCCCCAACTTCTCCCTAAGATATTCAAAAGCATCCTTAGGAAGAGCCTTAGTAAATATATCTGCAATTTGATCCTTTGTAGGCACATATTCAAGCATGACTTCATTCTCCAACACCTTCTCCCTTAATAAATGATATTTGATAGATATATGATTTGTCCTTCAATGCATTACTAGATTCTTTGAAATATTTATTGCACTTGTATTATCACATAATATAGGGATAGGCTCATTACACATCACACCTATATCCTTCAATGTTTTCTTCATCCAAAGTACCTGTGTACAGTAAGATGTTGCTACAATATACTCAGCCTCTACAATGTATAAAGAATCTGAATCCTATTTCTTGCTTAGCCATGAAACCAATCTTCTTCCAAGAAAGAATGCACCACCACTTGTACTCTTCTGGTCATCCACACAACCAGCCCAATTTGCATCAGTGTAAGCACTCAAGGTGAAGTCAATATCCTTAGGATACCATAGGCCATAATCTGGAGTGCCTTTTAGATATTTGAATATCCTCTTCATAGTTGTAACATGTGTTTCTTTAGGTTCTTCTTGAAATATTACAAACAAACATACTGCATGCATGATATCTGGTCTAGTTGTAGTAAGATATAACAGTCCACCAATCATAGATTTGTACGTTCTCTGATCAATTTTAGGAGAATCATTATCCTTACTTAGTTTGCATCCAGTCACCATAGGGGTACAGACCAGTTTGGAATCATCCATTCCAAACTTCTTTAGAAATTCTTTAACATACTTTGATTGTGAAATGAATATTCCTTTATTAGTTTGATTCACTTGAAGTCTAAGAAAGAATTTCAACTCACCAATAATAGACATCTCAAACTCCTTTTGCATATCCTCTACAAATTTCTTGCACATACCCTCATTTCCTCTAAAGATAATATCATCAACATACACAACCACTATCAACATTCTATTTCCTTCAACTTTTAAATAGATATTACTATCTGCAGAGCCTTTGCTAAACTTTTGTTGTGTCAAATATATGTCCAACCTTGCATACCATGCTCTAGGAGCCTATTTAAGTCCATATAGTGCCTTTTTCAACTTACAGACCATATCCAATTAATCTGATAACTAAAAACCTTCTGGTTGTTCCATGTAGACCTCTTCTTCCAATTCTCCATTCAAGAATGCAGACTTCACATCCATCTAGTATACCTTGAAATTTTTGTGAGCTGAAAATGCCAAGAACATCTGGATGGCCTCCATTCTTTCCACTAGAGAAAATATCTCCTCAAAGTCTATTCCTTCAACCTGTGAATAACCTTTTCTTTTTTTTTCACTACTTCGCCATCTTCATTCAGCTTGTTCTTGAATACCCATTTTGTACCAATTCCCATGTCTAATTTTCCTCTATCTGCTATAACTCTTCTTTCATTACTTTGACCCAATTCTCATATTTGCATGCTTCACATACTGTTATAGGTTCTATCTTAGATAGTAGACACAAATTTACCTTAGTTTCTATCACTTTGCTTCTTGTTGTTACACCTTTTCCTTTGTCTCCAATTATCTATTCTTCCGGATGATATTTTTGTACATAGTTAGGAGTCTTAGGAGTAGGTTATGGAACCTTTTCTTCTTCAGTCTATTATTTTTATTCATCATTCTCTTCTTGTACTTGTTTGTAGATAGGCTCATCTAGTTCAACTTCACTTATTTCAACTGATCTTTGTAAATATTCATCAAATTTTGCATTTTCACTTTCAACTATCTTCCTCAATATTTTATTGTAGCATCTATATGCTTTGCTATTAGTTGAATATCCAGGGAAAATAGCTTCATCACATCTTACATCAAACTTTCCAAGGTTATCATCTCTTTTAATATAACATCTACTTCCAAACACCTTGAAGTACTTAACAGTAGGAATCTTGTTAGTCCATAGTTCATAAGGAGTCTTTATGTTGTTACCTCTGATCTAAACTCTGTTAAGAATATAAACAGTAGTGTGGATTGATTCTCTCTAGTATACATCAAGTACATTTTCCTCTTTCATCATAATCCTTGTAGCCTCTTGAACATTTTGGTTCTTCCTCTTGACAACTCTATTTTGCTAAGGATTTCTAGGAGAAGAAAAATGTCTCTTTATATTGTGCTCTTCACAAAATGCATTAAACTCACTAGAGGTGAATTATCCACCTCTTTTATACCTTCAAAATTTGATTCTCAGGTTCACTTCATTCTCTACTTTTTCCTTGAACACTTTGAATCTATCTAGAGCCCGAGCTTTCTCCCTAAGAAAAGTAACCCATGTCATTCTAGAATAATCATCAATCAAAAGCATAAAATACTTGTCACCATTAAGACTTCCTATTCTTGTGGAACCATAAAGGTCTGTATGAATGAATTCCTAAAAAAATGTAGTTGATTGTTCTTTTCCTTTAAAGTTGCATCTTGTTTGTTTTCCCAATTAACAACTTTTGCAAATAGTATTGGTGGGCTTTGTGATTTTAGGCAGATCCCTAACAACTTCTCTTTAACTGATCCTGATCAGATTTTAAAAGTTTACATGTCCCATCCTCTAGTGCCATGGCCAATTTTCATTAACTTGAGACAAAAAACACTGACCATCAACATTCTTAAGCTGATAAATGTTTCCATATGTTCTTCTTCTTGTAGCTACCATAGTTTTGGATCCTTTTCTAATCTCACAAGTATTATCTTGGAACACAAGTTTAAATCCTTTGCTACACATTTTTCCAACACTCAAAATATTATGCCTTAAGCCCTTAACATAATATAAGTCATCAATACTATGTTTTCCATCAAAACTAATTGTTCCTTTTCTAACAATATTTACACTAGAATCATCTCCAAACATGACCAATCCTCCATCATACTTTTCAAGTTTAGTGAAATTACTTTTGTCTTCAGTCATATGATTTGAACAGCCATTGTCAATTACCCAATAACCTTTGTCTTGTCTAGCATGAAAGGTAGTAACCAAAATGCCTTCCATCTCATCCTTTTTATTTTCTAGACCACATTCCCTTGCACATGTTCCATGGTTAGTAGACACACATTTATTCTCCAAGGATAGAAACAAGAATTCATCTCTATCATCCTCAAAATTAGATTCATCATCATAAATTCTAGCATCTTCTCTAACATAATACAATTTCTTGAACTTTTTATCCTTTTTGTCTTTATTATTGTAGAGAAGAGGGATTCGCTACTCATGAGTTCTCTTCATTCAAAGAGCCTCACAAGGAAAACTATCATAAAATACCTTGATTGTTCTAGAATCAGAAAGAGTAGGTCACAAAGATTCTCTAGACAAACTGACAAGCTCTCAGCCAAAGGATGGTAGCGCAGAATACAAATGACAACACAACGTGTTGGCATCCCAAAGGCGCACTAGCATCTCGTACAAACCAGAGAATGAGAATGTCATAGAAAATAGATAAGTGGCTACTTGAAATATGATTACTAAGAACTTCCAAAGCATAAGAAGGTAATAGAATACAATAGGTTTGAAACGAAGTAAAGTAAAGTATAAATAATAAAGATAGAGAGAAGAAGTAGAAAGGAAATTCTTACAACCATGCAAGTGATGAAACCTCTAGCACATGAATTTCTTCAATACCTACACACAAGAGAGAGGGAGAAATTTTTGGGGCTATATAGGGGTCTTCCTCAGTTAGACAACATTTTGGTGTTCCCACCTCTTAGAGAAAAAAAGTAGGAAATGAAGTAAAGAGCACTAAAGCACTACAAAACAATGATGTGCTAACGCAACCAAATAATAGAGAAGATGAGTGTGGAGCTTACCACCTCCACCCAAAGTGCTCAAGGCTAGTGGGGGAGAAGATGAGAGGAACTCAAGCCTCTGGTGCAATGGTGTTGTCCTACACTTTCTCTACTGAAGTGATGGAGTGATGATGTTGTTGTTGTGAAGTGTCAAGTGTTTCTTGAGATTGAAGAGATGGTGAGGAAGCTGCTTGAATCTTGTGAAGAGATTGTGTAGAGGAGTTGATGAAGAGCTAGGAGAGGGCTCAGAGAGAGCTAGAGAGTGAGAATGGATCAAGAAGAGGTGAGTTTGAAGGAGGAGATGAAGGAAATGACTATATTCGGGTCGGTCAGACGAAGATGAAATTACAAGTAGACTTCTAATGAGAAGTGTAACACCTCTATAGGCTCTAGAAGTGGGAATCTGTCAGAGACATAACTGCACCACATGGACATCTACACACCATGTGAGTATCCCCAATATTTATTCTCTTATCGATGCTCAAAATAGGTGCCAAGTGGAATGAAGAGAGTGAGCTTAGGTAGAATTTAGCCTTCGGGTTTGGTTTTCTAAAGTGAGGAAGGGTACAAGGGGAATTTGCATAAGGGGTGCAAATTTCCTCCTATACATTTTTCCCCCACTTTAGCAAGCATGAATACTAATGAGTGCTTTAGTAAAGTATATTGGAGAAGTAGTAGGGTTAGAAAAGTATACCTAAACCATTGAGGAAGTAGACTATGATCTGGAAAACCCGAGAGTGCAGGACAAGCAAAGGACTTCATTGCTCTGCAAAAATATGAAGCTAAAGAAAGAGCATATACTCAGGATGAAGAAGATGCAAATCTTCAATCTGGTATATAAAATTTAGAAGAGAAATATAGGAATGAATGCAAGAGTGATAAAATAAATCCCTGCTTAAGGAGGAAAACCTGTATCATAGAGTAAAGGTGATAAAATCAATCCTCGCTCGAGAAGGAAAACCCGTATCACAGAGTAAAGGTGATAAAAGAAATTCCCGCTTGAGGAGGAAAACCTATATCACAAAATGTAGGTGATAAAAAAATCCCCACTCGAGGAGGAAAACCCATATCATAGAGTAAAGGTGATAAAGTAAATCCCCGCTTGAGGAGGAAAACCCGTATAATAAAATGTAGGTGATAAAAGCAATCCCCGCTCGAAGAGGAAAACCTGTATCACAAAATAAGGATGTAAAGGAGCTCTATAGGTTCTCGGTCCTATAGAACAAGACAAATTAAAGAATCTTATGGATGTTGCAAGTTGTGTTGCAAGAAAATCATAGAAAAGATAGGTCTAGTCAGGTTTCCCCCAAGCTAGATGTGAAAGAATTCATTTGAGAGAAAAGCTTTCAAAGGGGGTCCCTTGGGAACCCTTCAAAAGAAAATGGGTCCACTCAAGGGATGCTCAAATTGAAAGATAGAGAGAAAATAGGGGGGTCCTTAAGAAGGATGCACATCTTCAGAATGAGTTATCACTACCCCCCAACATACAAGGGAGGAGAACCATGCAAGGTACTTAGAACATGCAAGATAGAGGTAAACATTGATATCACCTGTCATGTGAAGAAGAGACAGGTGCATCAGTAGGCACCTAAATCATGAAGTTGTTGTATTTTTTCCTTCAAGGCCTTACATTCACTAGTAGAATGACCAAGCACTTGATGGCATGCACAAAAAGAGTTATTTGCTTTATCATGTTTATGGAGTTTCTTACATGTGGAAGAAGGAAGATTAATCAAGAAAGCTTTTAGAAGCCACAACAAAATGTGCTCTTTCTTAGAAAAAGGATGAGGAGTGGGAAGTAACCCTTTCTCTTGTGGAGAAATAATCAACTTCTCACAAGAAGGAGATACGAAGATAGAAGACAAAGGAGGAGGATCTTCGTAGAGAGAATTTTTCTAGAAATGTGGATCATACTCTTCTATGGGATCATCAACATCCTTCTTAATAGAACTACCAACATTATCCTCTTTATCGGAGGCATAATCATCTCCCTCAGGAGGAGGATCAACACTAAGAATTTTACAATTTATGTTCACACTATCCTGCGATGCAAAAGAATGATCATCTTTGATAGCGGGTGTAGATGATGTTATCGAAAGGTCTAAGTGGATTGGGTCAGCTTTATATTCCTGAATGAAGGAATCTATAAAGTCTAAAGAACCCCAATCATCACCAAGACATGCATTCCTTTAAGAATAGGTAGAAAGAGAAGACTTAGGATTCCTTGCTTCAGAAGGATCTTCTTTAGGGACATCTATCTCAAGAGTATCCTCTGTAGTAGGTACTGCTGGAGTAAACATCAACGCATTGGAAGATACTGAAGGAATAAGAGTAGGAACATTTGAAGCCTAACCATAGCTGCCATCTCACATAATTGCATAGCATTAGGGTCAGCCTTAACTGTGACTACTTTTTTTTTACAAATGAATTTAATAGATTTATGCAAGGTAGATAGGATTGCACCCATAGTATGAATCCACGATCTACCAAGAAGAAGGTTATATGGTAATTTTTCTGACATAACATGTACAAGGGTAGCTATAGTAATGGGTCCCAACCTCAAAGGAAAGACTATCATTCCTAGGGCTTGTCGATCAACATTATCGAACCCACGAATGTCAACAGAAGAATTATTAAGAGAAGATGAATCAATATTAATCTTAGGCAATAGATCAATGTTGCATACATTAAGTGTCAAACCAACATCAACAAGAGTACATTTAATGCCAATTTTATTAATGTTAACTATAATCATTAGAGGATCTTCTTGCTTCTGTACATTTGTGGGGCGAAGTTCCTGGGGATAGAATGTAATATTCAATGAATCCACAAGAATATGAGCTATCAACGCATCAACATCTGTCGGCCTAGCAGAAGAAGGAAAGAGGATCTTTTGCAAGGATTCCTTAAGCATACCTTGATAAGCCAGATCAACTTGAAGTAAGTCCCATAGTGAGATCTTAGTTAGAGTGACCCGAGGTTGCTCGACAAGATCATAATCACCAGGTGCTTTAGTCATAGGTTTAGGACCTAAAGGAAGACTTGGTTGTTTATTCGTTCTATTCTCATAAGAATGGGATACTCTTCTATAAGAGGGAGGCATAGAAAGATCAGGAGAGTTGATATTGAATCAAATACCATTAATAGAAAAAATCCTTTCAAGAGAAGAACTAGCTAGAGTCACATAAATGATTGGTCTCTTAGGCCTTTGAGGGGTAGAAGAGACATAGATTATATTTATAGACTCATCACAACTAGTAGAACAATTATTTGAAGACATATTCTCAACATCAATCCAAATAGGATCAAATGTGGAAGGACATTCATCATACGCAAATACAACATCTCTAGAAGAGAGTGCATGGAAATAGATAACAGATTCATCATTCACAAATGCAATGTCTCTAGAGGAGAGTGCATCGAAATGAGTAGAAGGTTTGTCATTCATAAATATATCATCTTTAGAGGAGAGTGCATTGGAAGGAGTAGAAGATTCATCACTCACGAATGCATCATCTCCAAAAGAGAGTGCATCAAAATGAATAGAAGGTTCATCATTCACAAATGCAACGTCTTTATAAGAGAGTGCATTGGAATGAAGGGAAGGTAGAGTAATATTAAGAAAGGTATCAACGATTTCATCTTCTTGCAACAAAATATCCTCTAGAGCTAGACGACTTTCATGAGAAGAATCAAAGATATCAAGTGGCATGGGTAAAGCCAAGTCACCACCACATGCATGAAATGGAATATCATTAAATTTTTGAAAAAAATTAGATACTGAACTAATAAAAGAAGATATTAAATTCATTATGAATTTTTCAATATTTTCTATGTTCTAGTAATTTGCATTTTTGGAGGTCTTCAAAGTGGAATTTTAGATCAAAATTTGTGTCAGTCCCTAAAATTTGACTATTGAAAGCACTAGTAATTTAGGGATTGAATTATTTCTCTAGGAGACCTTTCCAATGGTGCAAATGGTTCTGAATTCCGAGCACTGAGTCAAAAGTTATAACCCCACCAAGTAGGGGTAAATAATTTCCTAATTTTTTGGAAGATTTTCTCTTCATGTCGAGTTCACCAAAATGTAGAGAAGGGGGATTTTCTACTCATGTGTTCTCTTCATTTAGAGAGCTTCACAGGGTGAACTACCCTAAACTACCTCAAGGAATAGTGGCAGGAGTTCTTGAATCAGGAAGAGAAGGTCACAAAGATTCTCTGGACAAACTAACAAGCTCTCGGCCAAAGGACAAAAGCGCAAAATATAGATGACAACGCAGTGTGCTAGCATCCCAGAGGTGTGTTGGCATCTTGTATAGACTAGAGAATGATAATGTCATAGAAAATTGATAAGTGGCTACTTGCAATCTTATTAATGAGAACTTCCAAGGCATAAGAAATTAATAGAATACGATAGGTTTGAAATGAAGTAAAGTAAAGTATAAATGATAAAGATAGAGAGAATAATTAGAAAGGAAATGCTTACAACTATGCAAGTGATGAAACCTCTAGCATGTGAATGTCTTCAATACCTACACACAAGCGAGAGGGAAAAGTTTTTGGGGTTGCGTAGGGGTCTGGCTTAGTCAGATCCCATTTGGTGTTCCCACCTCCACAGACAACCAAATAGATAGAGAAAAAAGTCGGAATTGAAGTAAAGAGCACTAAAGCACTACAAAATAGTGATGTGCTAACTCAACCAAATAATATAGAAGATGAGTGAGGAGCTTACCACCTCCACCCAAAGCACTCATGGCTAGTAGGGGAGAAGATTAGAGGAACTCATGCCTCAGTTGCAACGGTGTTGTCCTACACTTGCTCTACTAAAGTGATGGAGTGTTGATGTTGTTGTTGTGAAGTGTAAAGTGTTGCTTGAGATTGAAGAGATGGTGAAGAAGATGCTTTGAGATTGTGAAGAGATTGTAGGAGACATTGTGAAGAGGAGTTGATGAAGAGCTAGGATATGGCTCAGAGAGAGCTAGAGAGTAACAATGGATCAATCTTATCCGTCCGTTCAAGATTTCATTTTCTATAAAATGGCAATCTTGTCCTCATTTTCGACATCTCTTAATATTGTGATCTCTTAATATTTGCAATCTCTTATTATTATCATCTTTTAATCTCTAGGATTCTTGATCTTTTACATTCTTTCTTAACTACTTGCAGTCTAGATTTAGCTTCATTTTTCATTTAGTTTATACAAAATCCTTCAAAGCTTTGTTTAGGGCTAGTCCATTTATAGAAGTTTTCTCATCAAATCTGAGGGCACACTCTTCAACACAACAAGCTAAGAAGGTGCAATGGAATTCATCCATGGAGGAGGAAAGATTGGGTGAAGTTGCTTCTTGTTTCTTTTTTTATTCTCCTATGCATTTTATTGCTTTTTTGGATTTAATTAATTTGCATGCATGCATATGTTACTAACAATCTATCTTTCACAAAATCCATCATTACATTGGTGAACCTGACAATTTCCTTAACACGTTTTTGCAGGTTCTGGTATGGCTTTTGGTATTAATTTTGCAAGTACAGGTATGGAACAATGCTATTGACAGACCATGCGACACAAACACTCTATTGCGTCGCATTCAAATTTTCATGTAGCACATTCACTCTATTGCACCACATTTGAAACCCCAAGTGACGCAACAAACCTGTTGTATTGCATTTTCCAGCCTTCGAACCACAAACACCCAATTGAGTCGCATATGCTCTGTCGCGACGCATTTGACTGGTAAGATATTTTCCTTGGTTTTCTTTTTTTTCAGTTCTTTTCCTATTTTCTTTATTTCTAGATTAGATTATTTTTGTGCTACTAATCTATTTGTCGCAACGTGTGTCCAGCTAGAGTTAGTTAAAGTGTATTATTGTTTTCTTTTTCTTTTTCTCCCTCAAATCTTGCATTCTTTTCACTCATGGGATAAAATGAACAAACATGAAAGTGCATAAGGCTAAAAAGAACAATACACTTTGTTTTACATGGGTTTAAAATTAACTCTTAGTTAGAAAATACTACAAACGGTTAAAATAAACCCCCTTGTTTGACAAACACTACAAACGGATAAAATGAACCCCATGCATTTTCTGTTTGTACACATTTGATTTTGGGTTTAAAATGAACAACATGCGAGTGTGAGTTAGCATATTCATGTGCTCTCTCTTTGTTTCTAAACAAAGACTCATTGAACTATGAATATGTTGGATTGCTTTTGTTAAGCCTTAGATTTTGGGCCAACTTTGGTGGGAAAAACTACTCACCCCAAAGCGACTCAAACCGACAACGCGCAAAAGCCAAGTGATGCCCAACCGGTATATAAATTTGAATGTTAAGGAAAGCTTAGCATTACAGAACTTCTTGTAGACTAGCTATTGACTCCCTAGTACCCTTGTGGTGCGTCAAAACCGATAAAGCATAACCTTTGCAGACTGGGATGATAATGCCTCTTGCGTGGCCTTCTGAACAGGTGCTCGAAATAAATCCTTTGTTATAGAAAACCACAAACTTTCTATTCTTTGGTGCAGCAATGGTCATTGCCAAGGCACCCACACCTGCGCAGTTCTTAGTTGAAATGATCAATCTGCCATGGGAGTTTCATGGAGGTTGGAAGCTTGGTTTCCTTGAGAAGTGAGTGCACTGTAAGGGGGAGCCCATGGGGCCAAGCTTCTAAATTCATTCACTAAGGATATGTGGTTCGTGGGATCCATAAGAATACTGTCTTTGCAGCCCTAGGATTTTTGTCAATGTCTTCAATGTGGTTGATTTTCTTTTTTTTAACAATACCAAGTGTTTCCCAACATGTTTTCAGAAAACTTCAACAATTGAACATCAAACCTGCTAAAATCTGAGATAAACTAGTAAATCTATTGAAACTTTTTCCAAAATTACTTCTTGCAATGCACTCACTCTATCAAACCGCATTCATTACATTCTCAGCCGTAATCGCTCTCATGAGTCGCATTTGAAACATCATGCATCACAATCGCAATTTCGCACCACATTTGATCTCCCATACGCTACATTCACCTTGTCAACCCGCATTTGATTGAAATCGAGCCACATTCACCATTCTGAGCTGCATTCGCCATTTTGAGCCTCATATTCTCTGTCATGCCACATTCGCTACAATGCATTTTCCAAACTTCACAACCATCTTCCCACTGTCAAAATTGAAGTCCAAAACTTTTCTTTCTAGAATTCCATCAAGTCTTTCTTAATTGTTACTATTTAAACTAGACATTGAATTGCTCAACTTCCCTCAACATCACATTATAGATGGCATTTTTAGGATCACAATAAGATTCCATTTCCATTCCATTAGTTTCATTGTTAACTCTACCATCTCCTTAGACACTCATTTTTGCAGATTTTAGGACTAGACTCGTACCATCCATTGTCAAAACTTTGCATTCAATACTAGGTTATCTTTGGAATTAATTACCCCTTGTCTTTCATTCAATATCCTTGTGAATTATTTCCCACTCATTAGTCTAGTGTGGAAACATCACCTTGTCACTCCTTGTCCTTTTACAGTCCATTGAATTTCTAAACTTGAATCATTGTGAAAATGTTTCTTGGTAAACTATTCCTCTCCTTAGATTTACCAATAGTGAGTACATCTTAGGCTCCCTTTAGTTGCATACCATTTAGTATCTCCATTTTAGTGTCACACCATTTGCATTCACAAACCTTTAGTCTCATTTTGGTCTCATTTGCATTTCATAACATTCCTCAATTCCAAAAAAGCCCCAAAAACATAGTGTCATATTTAGGTCATTCTCCCCCATCATCCCAAAGTAGAGAAAAACTTTTATGGTTGTAACTAGATTACAGAGAAAGAAAAGACTCATGGCTTCTTTTGTACAAGACAACAACTTTATTGATTTCACAAATGACATGAACAATCTTTCTAATGACATGGTAAATTCTAGTATCAATCCTTTCAGTGAGATGAACATCCCACCCTCTCCACAAAATATTTTTGAACAATTTATCTGTAGAGACCCAAATGGGGAAGTCTTTGAAGAAGACATACTAGCTACTGCCCAACACCCAGAAGTAGCCGCTTTTGTGGAAGAGGTGGTCTTAAATGACTCTACCAGATTCCTATCTATGATCCTTGACCAAGGGGCTAAGTTACTAAATGGATTTGATCTCAATGCTCTTAGAGCAACATCTCCCAATTCCCCATCACACAATCCTTCCATGGGAGTTTCTTCACAAAATATCATCAACACCATCAATACACCTCCCTTGGTCATGCTACCACCACAACCAATGCATCCACCACAATCAACACAAAATCTATTGGGGGATCCTCTACTCATACCAACACCACATCAAAACCCATCCCCCAACAAACATCTTCAAACAAAATTGGAGCAACAATAGGCGCAACCACCTCAAACCTCTTTAGAACTTCATCTAGTTCCATGGGTAAATCAGAAAACTTGTTATTAGGTTCCTCAAATGCTATGGAAACCAACTCATCAAACCCTTTTGGTAGAAATAAACGAAGAGTTGTCATTCAAAGCACCCAACCTAATTCTTCACAGGTTTATACCAACATTCCTCATGGCCAAAATTTCTTATTTGGGCAAGGAAATCAAGGCACCCAATCTTTCAATCCATTTGGGCATCAACATGCTCAAAATCAACAAGGCCCCCAAATTCAATCCAATATGAAAGGATCTCATATCCCCACTTATGCCTCTCAAGTTCATACACAACAACACATCCCTCATCAAAATAGTCATTTCCAACAACCAAATCAGAACACTCATTTTGCTCACCGACAACCAATTCCAAATAAACATATCTCATCACAATGGGTGGGCACTCAATCCATCCCTATCACCAACATGTGTGATGCTACCAACAACCCAATTGTGGAAGCACTCACACTCCAACTTGCTTCTCTTCAAACGCAAGTGGAGACCTTGCAACAATCCAACAAAAAGTCTTACATGTCACATGACTTGTGTCCATATCCATTCGACACAACCTTGTATATGCCACCCTTTCCTCATTGATATGTGGTACCTCATTTTCCTAAATACAAAGGCAAAACAAACCCTATTGAACACATAAGATAATTCACTACTAGTTGCATGGAAATTGCATATGAGAAAAAATATCTCATGAGACCTTTTTCTAGAAGCCTCGTAGGTCACACACTGGAATGGTTCTCTCTATTGCCTAAAGGAATCAAAACATGGGATGAATTGGCAAACAAGTTTGTTGAAAACTATGCCTATAACATTGATATAGATATCGACATTGCCTCCTTATGCAGACTTACCCAAGAGGATGCAGGAGAGACTTTTATCCCATTTTTCAAAGATGGAGAACCTTAGCAAGAAGATGCCTAGTAGAAATACCTAGAAAGGAGAAAGTCACCATATTTGTACAAAATCTCCTAGGACCACTAAGGTATGGCTTAAAAGTCCATTGTTGCACCACCTTTGTTGACCTTGTTGAAAAGGGTGTTCAACTTGAGAAAGCCTTGATCGCCAAAGGCGAATTAAAGTATGGTGGAAAAATAATTAACACCACCACAAATAATAACCCAAGTAACTCTAATGACAAAACCAAATACTGGCTTAAGAACAAACACATCACCAATGATGGTGTGGTCGATGCAAAAATCGTCAATGCAACAGGTCATGTACACACCATCAAAGGAGTACAAAATCAAAATGCACCTATAACTACACCGACACAAACTTCCAATGCTATTCAAAGCAATCCTTCTCAATCTAATCAAAGGTAGCTACGCCAACTGTAAAAATTCAAAAAATGCACATACACCCCTTTGGGTGAACGTATCAAAATTGTCTTAAAGAAACTAATCCAGAATGGTGTCATAACATTGGAAGAACCTAAACCATATGACCGTGGTTAGTTCAAGCCATCATGGTGGGATGATAGCGCATTTTGTGATTACCATCATGTCAAAGGGCACAAAACTTCCTCTTGTTGTTATTTGTGAAATCTAGTACAAGACCTTATTGAAAACCACACCATTAAGTTAAGCGGTCAACCATTTACATCTAATGCAGATCATACTATCCACAAGAACCCACTATAGGATCATGGTTCTGGTAAACCCTCCTCATCTGGCATGAAGAATACCCATAATCAGGCCAATAATTTTCATCCTACCTCCAATTATTCTGGTGGTATAATCATCAACAACTTGCGAGTTACTGATGAAGAACAATGTGTCAATACTATCACTATTAAAAAGGCCTCAGACTATAACATCATAACATGCAAAGGCAAGGTCACCATCCTAGGTCCTTTTGCACGTCAACCTAAAATCACCATACATGGTCCATCTGCCAGACATTCAAACCCTAAACCAAAGTTCAACCTCATTGAGCAATTGAATAAAACACCCGCTCCAATATCCATTCTCGAATTGCTTTGTATCTCACCCGCACATAAGGCCATCTTGGATAAAGTCATGCAAGAGTCGTCTATCCCAACCAGCATTGATGTCAACCATTTTGAAGCTATGGTCAGATATCTGAATTTGCCTCATCACATTACCTTTTCAGACAATGACTATTCCTTGCCCAAACCATCTCATAATGATGCCCTTCATATCAAGGTTTTTGTCCACAAATATAAGGTTACATGAGTCTTAGTAGATGGCGGCACATGACTGAACATCTGCTCTTTAAAATTTGTTAAAGCTCTTGGCTTCTCTGATGCATGTGTAGATGCTACCATGAGCATTTTCATTAAGGAAAACGATGGTGAAGAATGTGCTTCTAAAGGCATCATCAAAATTCCACTCCAGGTGGGACCAGTTATTATAGATACAACATGGCAAGTCCTGGATCATGACATTCATTACAATATCTTACTTGGTCGCCCCTGGATTCATGCTCTAAATGCCATTCCTTCAACATACCACCAATGCCTAAAATTCCCTTTTGATGGTACTGAAATCACTATCCTAGGAGATCCTGATCCATTTCAATACTGTACCAATCTGCGAGCCACTGCTGAGCACCAGGTACCCATCAATTGAGAAGCCTCAGCTTCCACCTCTTCCAAATATATTGACCCATGTGCACTCACGAAATCATCCATTCCATCAACTTCTGCGACACCATCTTCCTTGGCCTCCATACCAAGTAAAGACCTTCGGATCGAGGACCTTGGCTATGGAGAATTCAAATTGAATACAACTTATTGTATCACCACAATACCTAAGCTGCCTAAAGTCTATGGTAGACCATGTTTCACGATCGAGCCCAAAACAACTTTCAAGGTTCCACAAAAAATGGTTTTAACCACTATGGGGGGATATGAGTAATGAAGTCATCATCAACATAGCTAACTGGATCTACAAAGACCCAAAAGAGTTACCTCCACTACCAGTGCATCTCTATGGAAAAGGCTATGATATATGCAAGGCACTACGTTTTGACAACACAAGTGGTCTTGGAAAGGCCAACAATGGAAGGAGGGAACCTATTATCATTTATGTAAGACTAAGGTACATAGGGCTAGGGTTTGACTAGCTCAGAACTGACGATCAATGTACTTATGAACTTTTAAGTAAGGACGTAATGGCTCTAGAAAGTGTTGAGACAAGCAAATAATCCCTTACCAAAATTGAATCTAATGAATGGGAATGGGGATCTAAGGAAACCATGAGCAACTATGATATTGACGAACTATTCCTGGACCCTGGTCAACTCACCTTCGAATAAAAATTCCAACAAGAGTACAACATTGAACCTATTGACCGACATTTCAAAAATAAGGAATGGGTAAGCATTCCTTGGGATCCAGAAGAACATAAGGTGTCATTGGAAACATCCAAATTATCCCTCCCCATTCCTAAGCCCACCCATGAGCCCAAAATTCCTTAACCTACTGTCCATACCTCTGAAAGGCCATCTAGTAGTCATGATGTCGATACTTTTGTGCCCTATTATGACTTTGAGTTCAACTCATCGAAATCTGAGTTTGGTCCATCCATTGCATCTGATACAAAAGTTGAAATTGACAACTTTTCCTTCACACTTGAGGCTTCAATCTGCACACTTTTCACATCTTCTCCATCTTTTACCAACACTAATGATGGAATTTACCTTGTTTACCCACAATTGATTGACTGGGACCAACAAGAACCACCAGTGATGGATATCTTTCAGAATGATGAAGCAATAACAAAATTCAAGGGGCTTCGAGAAGGCATACCTTGGGGTGATTACAAAGAAAGATTTACAATTAACCTAGATTGTTCAACTTACTTCGGGGAGAATATGCAATCCTCCAGTTTCAAAAAATACAAAGAATAAGACAAAAAAAGAAATGTCTTTAGGTGAAAACTGCAAGGCACCTTCTAACAACAAAATAGTAAAAATAAAGGATGTATCCAAAGGTGAAAACCTCTCTCAGGCACCTAAGGATGGAGGATTGGACTTTCTTCTTGTGACACAGGAAAAATTGGCCATGCTAATTGAAGACACCATCAAAGTTAACATAGCTACACCAAAGAATCCCAAAATGGTTCTCTTGGCCACATCATTAACAGAGGAAGAAAAACCTGAGTTCCAACAATTCTTCACAGAAAGGAAGGCTAACTTCGCATGGTCGTATACTAACATGCTAGGCCTTGATCCAGAATTTGTATTGCATCATCTTCCATTAATTCCAAATATCAAACCAGTCAAACAAAAGTTGCGGAAAATGTATCCACAGATTGCACTACTTGTAAAAGCTAAACTAAAGAAGTTACTAGATGTTGGATTCATAAGATCGATGGATTATGCTGAATGGATATCCAACGTTGTCCCTATCACAAAGCCAAATGGAAAAATCCGTATCTGCAAGGATTTCAGAGATTTGAATAAAGCTTTCCCAAAAGATGATTTCCCATTACCAAATATAGGCATGACTGTTGATCTCATAGAAGGAAACGAGATGCTATCTCTCATGGATGGTTTCTTGGGCTATAACCAAACCCGAATTGCAATAGAGGATCAGCACAAAATGGAATTCACCTAGCCATGGGGAACATACTATTCGAATGTCCTGCATTTTGGCTTAAAGAATGCAAGTGCCACATACCAAAGAGCTATGACAATAATCTTTCATGAAATTATGCATATCCTAATAGAAGATTATGTGGATGACCTCTTGGAAAAATCTTTGACATGGAAAGATCATCCCAAAGTCTTGGACAAAATTTTTAGATGGCTAAGGATTACAAGGTTCATTTGAATTAAAAAAAATGTGTCTTTGGAGTCACTTCAAGCAATCTTTTGGGATACATAGTTTCACGATGAGGCATTGAGGTTGATCCCACAAAAGTGAAAGAAATTCTAGACATGCCTCCACCAAAAGGAATCAGTGAGTTGAAAACACTTCGAGGCAGACTGCAGTCCATCTGACGCTTCATCACACAGATGGCGGACAAGTGCCAACCATTTTAGTACCTATTATGCAAAATTATCCCCTTTGTATGGACAGACAAATTCCAGAAAACCTTTGACCAAATCAAGGAATATCTATTGACACCACCTATGCTAATGCCACCTATTGAAGGAAATTCATTGATCCTGTATGTCTCGGCAACTACAAATGCACTGGGGGCATTATTGGCACAAAATGACAATGAGGAAAAAGAAATCCATATACTATATCAGTGACACACTCATAGGATATGAGTTGAACTATACAACCATTGAACATGCATTCCTTGTAGTTGTCTTTGCGGCACAAAAACTAAGACATTACATGTTGAGCCACCAAACACACCTACTAGCAAAGATTGATCCACTAAAGTATCTCCTAAGTCGGGCAGCATTGATAGGTAGTTTAGCAAAGTGGGTCATGATATTGAGTGAATATTACATATAATATGTTGAGCGCACGACAATAAAAGGGTAGGTAATAGCAGATCAGCTTGTAGATGCACCCATCCAGGATACTCATCCACTAATAACTGATTTTCTCGATGAGTCTTTCTTTCATGCAAAACCTGCATTACCATGGAAGATATATTTTAACGGGTCCCACACTGGTCATGGCTCAGGAGCTGGCATATTGTTCATCACACCACAAGGGCATTCAATTCCTAAGTCATTTTAGATTGCCTTCCCTTGTACTAATAACATTTCAGAATACAAAGCATTGGTCACAAGACTCAAGATCGCAATTAAATGGAAAATTCAGACATTGCTCGTATTTGTGGATTCTCAGTTAGTTATCAACCAAGTGAATGATGATTATGAAACAAAGGATGAAAAGTTACTTCCTTAAAAGCGAATGGTGGATAGTTTCCTGAAATATTTAAAATTGATTGCCGTTGAACAAATTCCTAGGACATAGAATAAGGCAGTAGATGCAATGGCCACTATTGGATCTCTATTGGACATCCCCAAAAATGTGTCACAATTTGAGTTCTTAGTCGAACAACTATTGATGTCAGAATATGACATCCCAAACTTAGAAATGGTTTGTGAGATTGTTAGTCCTAGTTCACCTTGGTACCAAGACATTTATGACTATCAAAAGTCCCAAACCTTACCACCCAACCTTTCCAATAACCAGAGAAAGTCCTTTATACAAAAAGCCACCCAACACACCATCATCAGTGACACCCTATACCATCATGGCTTTGATAACACCCTTCTTCACTATCTCGAAACTGATGAAGCCCAAACAACTTTATGAGAATTACATGAAGGTATATGCGGATCTTATTCGAGTGGTCCAATGTTAGCTAGGAAAGTCACCAGACTTGGATACTATTGGCCATTAGAAAAAGATGCTCTTTAGTTTATCAGAACATGTCAGAAATGCCAGGTGCATAGTGACCTAATTCACGCACCTACAAAGGAACTGAGACTGATCACTTCTCCATGGCCTTTCACACAATGGGGACTCGACCTTGTGGGAAATATCCATCCATCCTCCTCTAATGGCCATAAATTCATAATCATCACCACTAAGTACTTTACTAAGTGGATTGAAGCCATCCCTCTCACTTACATCACTGGTAAGCAAATCTCAAAGTTTATCCTAAATTACATCATCTGCCAGTATGGTGTTCCGTAGTCCATCATCACAGATAACGAGAGTCCATTCAAAAATCAAGACGTTCATGAACTATGTGAGCAATTTCACATCCAACATCATTTCTCCACCCCATACTACACACAAGGTAACAGCCAAGCTGAGGTGTCAAATAAAACAATTCATTGCATTCTTAAGAAGACTGTCAATGACACTAGCTGAGATTGGCACCTACAACTTATTTTTTTCTTATGGGCCTATCGTACTAGCATTTGTACCCCCACTTGAGCCTCTCCATTTTCCCTAGTTTACAGATCTGAAGCCATATTTCCCATCGAGGTCAAAATTCCTTCTCTCTGAGTTTCCTTGAAAGGAATGATTGATGATGAAGAGTACAGACAGTCTCGCCTACATGAGCTCGAAATGTTACAAGAAAGATGAAAAAATGCCTTAAATCACTTGCAGGCATATTAAAATTATCTCTGTCAAAGCTATAACAAAAGAGTAATGGTGAGAAAATTTGAAATTGGTGATTTGGTCCTCTTACAAAATCCAAGAAATCAGATGAACCATGAAAACCCTAGCAAGTTTGAGGCTAATTGGCTCGGTCCTTATATTTTTACTAGAGAATTCAGTTTTGGAACTTATCAGTTGGCCACACTTTATGGAGAACAGTTGACAGAACCCATCATTAGCCTACATCTACAAAAGTTCTACACATAGCATTAGAGAGCTTGGCTGAAAAACCTAAAAATACAAAAAAAACTGAAACATAAAGAAGAAATCATCCCTTGATGAAAACCTAGCAAACAGGCATCTTTGTGACACCAAAAAAAATCAAAAAATAGCAAAAATAGTAAAAAGAAATAAATTCATCCAATAGTGAAAACTTGGCAAAAAGGTGCCATGCATAGTCGATCATTGCTTCACCATCTACTATTACTCTAATCGACCCTTATCCACTTCCCATAATCACAACTTGGCACATTCACAACATTTGTTCTAAGTCTTGTCAATTCCGACCATTGTTACATTTGGTTGACATCACCCCTTGCATATCCTTACCTTTTTCCTTGTGTCTGCCTATCTCCATATCATTGGACTCGGGTAATCCCTGATCTATCTGGGGGAAAGACCTTTATCATGTAACTATAGTGGGTGCCACACATGATCTCGCATCTTTAAAAAGTCCTGAAAAAATCCTCAAAACCTAAAAAAGTCTTGAAAAAATACTAAACATTTGAAAAAGTCCTAAAAAAAAGTCTAAAAATTTGAAAATGTCCTGAGAAAATCCGAAAACAGAGTCAAAGTCAATGTCTATCTGGTCAATTCAATTGGTCACCTCAATCAATCTTTTGTCCATTTATGAACTACATCTTCTCTGCGCAATTGCTACATAGGCAAGATTCATCTTTGCATCCCTGAGACATTAGGTCAGTCTTTCTAGGTTTGTCAAAATAAAATCATGATTCAAACTTCTGTCCTTTGGACAAGGTCATTGGTCATGTCGAACTACGAGGTCTCTGAGTACATGATGTAGGCAAGGCCATCAATCGATGAGCCCCCAAGGCCGCACTAGGTCATTCCATTAGGGTTCATGGCATAACATTTTCACACACATCCAACTTTCTTCAAATCAAGCATAATCTTCCATCAATCCGGAGCAAGCAATCTATCAACAATCCGTTTCATCAGCAATTTTGTTCAATTCAACATGTCAGCAATGACATGTAATCAAATTCTATCAAGATATTTTAACCTCGCAAAATTTTGGGTTCTTCTTTAGATGTGTCCTTCTGAAGAAGCAACTCTCATCATTTCTTTATGCTTTTGCATGTGTCCTTCCTAAGAATCGTCATCATCATCTGACATTTTGATGGATTCTCCTAACTCTGAGAATCGATCTCCTAGATATCAACGTCATTTAGGATGTGTCCTTCCTTAATTTGATATCACTCGACATTTGGCAAACACTTGGAAAACTTTATTTGTCTTTTTGATGGTTATCAGGATATTAGTTCCTTATGTCATAGGAGCCACAACATATCATTATGATTATCCTTGTCATTTTATAATCACCCTGCTACTAGTTTCTCAAGGATGTCCTGACTTTAGGATTTAGAGAAGCAAGGATGTAGTACGATGATTTTCATGTTTATTTTTTACTATCATGCGGCTAGTTTCTCAAGGATGTCCTGACATCAGGATTTAGAGAAGCAACAACGTCTCATGATTGGTCTAGTTTTTCTAGCAGTTGGTCATGAAAAAAGGACTAGGGGAAATTATGTTCCTTGTATGATTCATGATCATCCTTGTCTATGACTGTTGATCTACATGATGGTTCGATCTTGCACACTATTGATCTATGTCATATCATAGTGTTTGTTGACCATCATGACATTTTCGCCCAATGATGATTAAGCGCAACAACTAGGATAGCACTATAGCAAATTTTTGAAGGATTTTTGTTTCCACACTAACATACATATCTTTCTTCACACTAACATCCATCTTTGTCGTCTCTTCTCTCATTCTCTAATGATATCCTGTGACATACAAAAAAAAAATTGTATACGAGATCATACGAGCATTTCATATTCACATTTCACATCTGCATATATCAAATATCATAATTCACATTGCATAATTCTATCACTTACATACATTCATCTCACATCATAAAACCATCATCTGCATCAACATATAGGCATAATAAATATTATTTACATCAACATATAAGAATCACATTACACAATGCATACATACATAACCACATCCATAATTGCATTCATAAGCATAAACATAACATCCATATATCTCATAAGCATCATAAAATCATCACATCGCATTTGATAAACCATAAAAACACCATAATGCATAGAATCATATAGGCCACATCAAAACTACATCGCATATATATATCCTCACAAAAATGTAATGTCACAAGATAGAGTCGTAGGATATCCAAAAAATGGAGCTTGCAAGCTCAAATATCAAAACATGAAAGTTTCTAAATACAAGTCCTATGATGTCCCTCCTCCATCTCATGGAGGTGAATCATGATGTGGTTGTGACTAACTAATCATGTGAAAGGTGACCTAGATGGGAGTAGCGTCTGGAGTCTAACTCTGGGATCTTGAGGGATCAGTAATAGGAGGCTGGCTCTGCTCTGCTTGGTGTCCTGATGACACTAATCTATGCCCATGCTCTGACCTATGGCTATGGCCTGATGAATGCCTATGGGAGTTATGTGACCTATGACCTGATGCCTACCCTGACGAAGTGGACCTCCCAGCACTTGTATGACTGCCACAGTGTGACCTGCTATTGTTGTGGGTCCAAGTGCCACTACCTATCCTACTATATGATCAGGACAACCCTAGGTCCCATCTCTGTAGTGGTATAGCCTGCTCATAAAGCAACCTATACTAACCCCTACTCTTGGCCATCCTAGCTAGTTCCCTAGCCATATCCCCTATTGCCCCTCCACAAAACTTAGCAAACTCAATGACCCATCGGTTTGACTCCTACCATTGGATAACGGCCTGATCTCTCTCTACCTTGGTAACCTCTAACTCTACTACCAAGGGCTTGTTTTGAGGCAAGGCTGCATCCATTTTGCTCTAGAGGTCGGTGATCCTCTGGTCAATGGTAGCATTCATTGGAAAAATCGATAACCTATCCCCCTCCTCATCCCCATCAATCATCCTCTCTCATAATCTATAGTCTATGTCATCCTCCCCCTCATCCTCCTCCTCATCCCTCTCCTCCTCTCCTTGAACCTCTTCCACGTCGATATAGAGAAGATGGTGCTCAACAAATGGATCCTCCTCTGCTGGCATCTCTCCCTCTACTCTAACCTCCACATCCTCTCCACCCCTGACCACCTCCTCTGCTCTCACCTCCACCTCCTCCTCCCCCATCTGATCTCCTTCTTGAACCCTTGCTCAGTTATCTTCTCTCTCTCCTCACCCTCCTCCTAGATGGGTGACAATAGTATACCACCCACTCTTTGCCTGACTCTCCTAGGCTGCCTCTACCATTTGTCATCCCTCCTCCTCTTGACACCCCTCCCATCTCCTCCATCACCTCCTCCCCTACCACCCCCATCATCTCCCCCATTGTGGCCTTTGTCTCCTCTACCTCCATCTCCCCTACCTCCATCTTGGGCCCCAGCCCCTCTGCCATCTCTGCCATCTCTGCCTCCATCTTCCCCTCAGCCCCACTACCATCTCTTCCTCCATCCCTACCACCTCGGCCTCTCCTCCACACCCGTGGGATACCTGATCTCCAATCTATAGGAGGTGGAAAATCTAGATCTGTCAATGGAAAAGGCCTGTGAATCTGCCACCAGGTGTCAAATTCGGTAGATGTCCCTACATCTATTGGACCTCCCCTCCACATCCATTGAAGTGCAACAAGACCATCTACCTATTGCTTGGCCACTGTCACTGCTATAGTTGGCCCCCATATGGTTTCTCTAAAGGACTGTGCATACTCTGCGGTGCCTACAGGCACATCCTGCTGCTCCCCAAATTGTCGTAGTACCTGTTGGGGTAGGTACATCTCAATGATCCATTGGCTCTAAACCGTGCAACCAATCAAATATCAAATCTCTCTCCACATTAACAAGTGACCATCCTCATCTGGCCACTGATCATGATCTTTGTAGGGCCTCTACACAAAACTAATCATGGTTTCAATCCGATGAAGCCAATAATTGGTATCTCCTACACGCGTCTGACTGACTAAACCCGCATAAAGATAGACATAGGGCATACCATTGCCCAACTATTGAATCTGTACTAGTGGCAGATAAATGGGAATGTGCTCCCATTCCTAGATCATAAGAAGTGTGGTACCGTAGCTGATACTTTAACCATGATGATTGACTACCTCATGGAGCTAATGGTATAACATGTCCAACAAGCAAGGTCGCCAAACAAAAATGGTCCTCTGACCCCGCATGCAAACTAGTACCTCTCCCCATCCAATCAGAAATCCATGGCCATGGTGATCGAGAATCAATATGCCAGCAATCAGTGTCATGAGCATGGCATCCCACCATGGAAATTGGTCAGCCACAACATCTCAACCAATCTAATAACTGTCGATACTTATACCAACACCATCGGCATCCTCGTACATCTCTAAAAGGGCTTGTCACCCTAGGTGTGTATCATATACAACCCTCTCCCCATTGATTGAGATGCGCAGAATGTGATAAACATCCTCTAGGGTCACTGTGGTCTCTCCTATGGGAAGCTGAAAGGAATAGGTCTCAGAATGCCATCTCTCACAAAGTGCTATCAATAGGCCCCTATTTTATTGAATAATGGGAATGTAGGTGACATAGTATAATCCTAGTGTCATCAATCGATGTCTCTCCCTATCACTCAGGTGGTCTCTAAAGGCATACGTCACTAGTCTGAAAACTCATGTATATATCGACACTAATCATCTTTGCACATGCAGAAACAAGAATTAGCACACATGGGTCAACATTATGGGCACACTATAACTATTGAGAAATCAAAGGTGCATCTAACAAGGGAATAATAAAAGTCAACATTGGTCAAGCATGGTCAACATAAATTGTGTCGTGTTGACTACAAATGCATCTTAATTTATCACATACGGCTCTACACCTGGCATTTGCGTCGCAATAAATTGAATGTGTTGTTCTATTTGGCTATTGCACAGTCCCACAACAATTGCATCGTTCGACAACACAAATGCATAATTTTATGGCACTTGCATTGTTTCACTTGTCTTTTGCATCGCAACATTATAGATGCGTCACGAAACACTGCACTTGCATTGCATTTTGATGTTTGCATTGTTTCCCCTGTGAAATGCGAACATTTACGGCTTACATGATAGCATTTGTGTCACAACGCATTCATTTTCCCCCCCATAACCCTAATAAATGTATTAAATTTGAAAAAATTACAAGTGGCATAAGGTACTTACCGGTGCCTCTGCGCCCTCGAGTTGTTGGAAAGTTCGCACGTGGTAGCCACGGTGGTCTGTCAAAGGAATTACCATCATCTCTTTAAGCTCTGATCTCTAGAAATTCTAAATAGCAAATGAGAAAATGACACTTGGCTTTGCTTTTTCAACTTATTTATAGGTTGAAAATTAGGGTTTTGACCTAGTAGTTTTGTACTTGAGGCTCACTTGACCATCTTTGTCTGGCATTCTAGGTAGCTTAGCATCTTTCACTCTCGAATCTAATCACGTAGTTGTTTCTCCTGTCATTAAATTGTTTAATCGGGACACTTTCCAAATTTTTCTAACACCGGGTCAAAATTCAAAAAAATTCTTGAGGGAGCATAGGTACTCCATACCTTCGTTGGGGCATATTTTGGACTTTTTTTCTTTGCCATAATGCGATAAACTACATTATGACAAAGAGGGGAAAATGTAGACACATAAAAATGACCAAGGCCTGTAAGCACTATTTTACCACCTTTTTGTCCTAGCATAATTATGACATTTTCAACTATTAATTAAATAATTCATAATTGTTTAATTAATTCACGACCTCTTTTATTCTTCTTGATTATTAAATAAATATTCTGATTTATTTATTTAATGTGTCACTAATTATCTAAAGTCTTCTCATAATTAAATAAAGTCTCAATTTATTCAATTAATCTTTGTCATTAGTGTCCTTTTGATTATTAAATAAATATATTTTAATATATTTATTTAATATATCACTAATTCCCAAAATCTTTTTTTAATTAAATAGATTTATGGGTTTATTTAATTAAATCAATTACCTCTTCTAAATTAAGTAATTATTTCTATTTATTTAATTGCCTTATGTGACATTTCCTTCTTTTTAAATAAAACAATTTATTTAAAATAACTTCACATGGTTAACTGCTTCTTCTTTTAGTAAATAATCTTAAATCAATTATTTACAATGTCACTAAATCCATATTTTGAATTAATTTTAATTCAAAATGGAAATATTCTTCTACAAATCAAGTAATTGTTAAAATTACTGATTTTCTAAAAATCTCATCTTCTTATCTTTTGATTTTTACTAATCTCATCTCACTGTCACATTCATCCTCCATCCTTGATTTAATTTATTAAATTAAATCTTGTCCACTCATTTGAGAATTTTACCCTCACCCTAATTGAGAGTGACCATTTTGAATCTTGACCATTGATTCTAGGGCATTTTTCTCAATCTTCAATCTTATCCGTCCGTTCAAGATTTCATTTTCTATAAAATAGAAATCTTGTCCTCATTTTCGACATCTCTTAATATTGTGATCTCTTAATATTGCAATCTCTTAATATTTGCAATCTCTTATTATTATCATCTTTTAATATGTAGGCTTCTTGATCTTTTACATTCTTTCTTAACTATTTTCAGTCTAGATTTAACTTCATTTTGCATTTAGTTTATACAAAATCCCTCAAAGCTTTGTTTAGGGCTAGTCCATTTATAGAAGTTTTCTCATCAAATCTGAGGGCACACTCTTCATCACAACAAACTAAGAAGTTGCAATGAAGTCAGCCATGGAGGAGGAAAGATTGGGTGAAGTTGCTTCTTGTTTCTTTTCTTATTTCTCCTATGCATTTTATTGCTTTGTTGGATATAATTAATTTACATAAATGTATATGTTACTAACAATCTATCTTGTAGAAAATCCATTATTAGATTGGTGAACCGGATAGTTTCCTTAACACGTTTTTGCAGGTTTTGGTACGGCTTTCGATTTTAATTTTGCATGTACAAGTATGGAACAACGAAATTGATAGACCGTGTGATGCAAATGCTCTGTTGTGCCACATTCGACTTCGCGTGCTACACATTCGCTCTGTCGCACCGCATTTGATAGCCTGAGTGAAGCAATAGAACTGTTGCACTACATTTTCTAGCCTCCGAACCACAAATGCCTGATCAAGTCGCATATGCTCTGTCGCAACGCATTTGAATGGTAAGATTTTTTTCTCGGTTTTCTTTTTTTTCAATTTTTTTCCTATTTTCTTTATTTCTAGATTAGAGTATTTTTTGTACTACTAATCTATTTGTCACAACATGTGTCCATCTGGAGTTAGTTAAAGTGTATTTTTGTTTCTTTTTTCTTTTTCTCCAACAAATCTTGCATTCTTTTCACTCATGGGATAAAATGAACAAACATGCAAGTGCATAAGGCTAAAAAGAACAATACACTTTGTTTTACATGGGTTTAAAATTAACTCTTAGTTAGAAAATACTACAAACGGTTAAAATAAAGCCCCTTGTTTCACAAACACTACAAACAGATAAAATGAAACCTATGCATTTTTTGTTTGTACACATTTGATTTTGGGTTTAAAATGAACAACATGTGAGTGTGAGTTAGCATATTCATGTGCTCTCTCTTTGTTTCTAAACAAAGATTGATTGAACTATAAATATGTTGACTTGTTTTTATTAAGCCTTAGATTTTGGGTCTACTTTGGTGAGAAAAAGTACTCACCCCAAAGCAACTCAAACCGGGATTGCACTAAAGCCAAGCGACACCCAACCGGTATATAAATTTGTATATAAATTTCAATGTTAGCATTACAGAACTTCCTGCGACTAGCAATTGACTCCCTAGTACCCTTGTGGTGCATCAAAATCTATAGAGCGTAACCTCTATAGACTAGGATGATAATGCCTCTTGTGGCCTTCTGAACGGGTGCTCGAAATAAATCCTTTGTTGTAGAAAAACACAAACCTTCTATTCTTTGGTGCAACAACGGTCGTTGCCAAGGCACCCACACCTACGTAGTTCTTAGTAGAAATGATCAATCTACCATGGGAGTTTCATGGAGGTTGGAAGCTTGGTTGCCTTGAGAAGTGAGTGCATTGTAAGGGGGAGCCCGTGGGGCCAGGTTTCTGAATTCATTCGCTAAGGATATGTAGTTCGTGGGATCCATAAGAATATTGTCCTTGCAGCCCTAGGATTTTTGTCAATGTCTTCAATGTGGTTGATTTTCATTTTTTTTACAACACCAAGTGTTTGCCAACTTGTTTTAAGAAAACTTCAACAACTGAACATCAAACGTACTAAAATCTAAGACAAACTAGTAAATCTGTTGAAACTTTCTCCAAAATTTCTTCCTACGATGCACTCGCTTTGTCAAACTGCATCTATTACATTCTGAGCGACAATCGCTCTAATGAGCCGCATTTGAAATAGCCTAAATCACAATAACAATTTTGCACTACAACTTTCTGTCAACCCCAAAATTTTCTTCCTACGATGCACTCGCTTTGTCAATCACAATAGGCATCTAATCTACATTCTGAGACTAGACATCCATCAAAACGCATTCAATACTAGGTTATGGACTTAATCACCCCTTGTCTTTCAGCCAATATCCTTGTGAATTATTTCCCACTCATTAGTCTAGTGTGGAAACTTCACCTTGTCACTCCTTTTCCTTTTACAGTCCATTGATATTCCAAACTTGAATCATTTCCAAAATTTTGCACTACATTTGCATCTCCCATATGCCGCATTCACCCTGTCAACCCACATTTGATTGACAATTGAGATTACGCATTTTCCATTATGACGCTGCATTCACCAGTTTCAAAACCGAATCTGCACCCAGTCTTTGAAGAAGACATACTAGCTGCTGCCCAACACCCAGAAGTAGCTGCTTTTGTGGAAGAAGTGGTCATAAATGACTCTGCCAGATTCCTAGCTATGCTCCTTGACCAAGGGGCTAAGTTACCAAAGGGATTTGATCTCAATGCTCTTAGAGCAACATCTGCCGATCCCCCATCACACAATCCTTCCATGCGAGTTTCTTCAAAAAATATCATCAACACCATCAATACTACCTCCCTTGGTCATGCTACCACCACAACCAATGCATCCACCACAATCAACATAACATCTATTGGGGGATCCTCTACTCATACCAACACCACATCACAACCCATCCCCCAACAAAAATATTCACAAACATTTGGAGCAACAGTAGGTGCAACCACCTCAAATCTCTTTGGAACTTCATCAAGTTCCATGGGTACCTCAACAAACATGTTATTAGGTTCTTTTAATGCTATCATAACCAACTCATCAAACCCTTTTAGGAGAAATAATGAAGAGTTGTCATTCAAAGCATCAACCTAATTCTTCACAGGTTAATCCAACATTCCTCATGGACGCAATTTCTTATTTGGGCAAGGCAATCAAGGCACCCATTCTTTCACTCCATTTGGGAATCAACATGCTCAAAATCAACAAGGCCCCAAAATTCAATCCAATATGGCAGGATCTCATATCCCAACTTACGCCTCTCAAGTTCATACACAACAACACATCCCTAATCAAAACAATCATTTCTAGCAAGCAAATCAGAACACTCATTTTGCTCACCAACAACCAATTCCCAATCAACATATCTCATCACAATAGGTGGGCACTCAATCCATCCCTATCACCAACATGTGTGATGCTACCAACAACCCAATTGTGGAAGCATTCACACTCCAACTCGCTTCTCTTCAAACGCAAGTGGAGACCTTGCAACAATCCAACAAAATGTCTTACATGTCACATGACTTGTGTCCATATCCATTCGACACAACCTTGTATATGCCACCCTTTCCTCATGGAAATGTGGTACTTCATTTTCCTAAATACAAAGGAAAAATGAACCCTATGGAACACATAAGAGAATTCACCACTAGTTGCATGGATATTGCATATGAGCAAACATATCTCATGAGACTTTTTTCTATAAGTCTCGCAAGTCATGCACTGGAATGGTTCTCACTATTGCCTAAAGGAATCAAAACATAGGATGAATTGGCAAACAAGTTTGTGGAAAACTATGCCTATAACATTGATACGGATATCGACATTGCCTTCTTATGCAAACTTACTCAAGAGGATGTAGGAGAGACTTTTATCCCATTTTTTCAAAGATGGAGAACCTTAGCAAGTAGATGCTTGGTAGAAATACCTGAAAAGGAGAAAGTCACCATGTTTGTACAAACTTGCCTAGGACCGCTAAGGTATGGCTTACAAGTCCATTGTTGCACCACCTTTGTTGACTTTGTTGAAAAGGGTGTTCAACTTGAGAAATCCTTGATCACCAAAGGCGAATTAAAGTATTATGCAAAAACCATCAACACCACCACAAATAATAACCCAAGTAGCTCCAATGACAAAACCAAATACTGGGTTAAGAACAAACACATCACCAATGACAGTGTGGTCAATGCAAAAACTATTAATGCAATAGGTCATGTACTCACCATCAAAGGAGTACAATATAAAAATGCACCTATAACTACACTGACACCAACTGCCAATTCTATTCAAAGAAATCCTTCTCAATCTAATCAAAGGCAGCTACACCAACCACCAAAATTCCAAAAACACACATACACCCCTTTGGGTGAACCTATCGAAATTGTCTTACAGAAACTAATCCAAAATGATGTCATAACATTAGAAGAACCTAAACCATATGACCCTGGTCAGTTCAAGCCATCATGGTGGGATGATAACGCATTTTGTGATTACCACTGTGTCAAAGGGCACAAAACTTCCTCTTGTCATGAGTTGTGAAATCTGGTACAAGACCTTATTGAAAACCACACCATTGAGTTAGGCGATCAACCATTTACGTCTAATGTGGATCATACTATCCACAAGAACCCACTACAAGATCATGGTTTTGGTAAACCCTCCTCATCTGGCACGAAGAATACCCATAATCAGGCCAATAATTTTTGTCGTTCCTCCAATTAATTTGGTGGTATAATCATCAACAACTTGTGAGTTGCTGATGAAGAACAATGTGTCAATACTACCACTATTAAAAAGTTCCCGGACTGTAACGTCACAACACAAAAAGGCAAGGTCACCATCCTAGGTCCTTCTGCACATTAGCCTAAAATCACCATACCTGGTCCATCTCCCAAACATTCAAACCCTAAACCAGAGTTCAACCTTATTGAGCAATTGAATAAAACACCTGCTCAAATAGTCATTCTCGAATTGCTTTGTATCTCACCCACACATAAGGCCATCTTGGATAAAGTCCTGCAAGAGTCGTCTGTCCCAACCAACATTGATGTCAACCATTTTGAAACTATGGTCAGATATCTAAATTCGCCTCATCACATTACCTTTTTGGACAGTGACTATTCCTCACCCAAACCATCTCATAATGATGCCCTTCATATTGAGGTTTTTGTCCACAAACATAAGGTTAGACGTGTCTTAGTAGATGGCGGAGTAGGATTGAACATCTTATCTTTAAAATTGGTTAAAGCTCTTGGCTTCTCTGATGCATGTGTAGATTCTACCAACAGAATTGTCATCAAGGCATACGATGATAAAAAACGTGCCTCTAAAGGCATCATCACAATTCTACTCTAGGTGGGACCAGTTATTTTAGATACAACATGCCAAGTCCTGGATCGTGACATACATTACAATATCTTACTTGGTCACCCCTGGATTCATGCTCTAAAGGCCATTCCTTCCACATACCACCAATGCCTGAAATTCCCTTTTTATGGTACTAAAATCACTATCCTAGGAGATCCTGATCCATTTCAATACTGTACCAATCTGTGAGCCACTTTTGAGCACAAGGTACCCAACAATTAAGAAGCCTCGCCTTCCACCTCTTCAAAATATATTGACCCATCTTCACTCACCAAATCATCCTTTCCATCAACTTCTACCACACAATCTTCCTCGACCTCCATACCAAGTAAAGACCTTCAGATGCAGGACCTTGGCTGTGGAGAACTCAAATTGAATACGGCTTGCTGTATCACAACAATACCTAGGCCACCTAAAGTCTATGGTAGACCATGTTTCACAATCGAGCCCAAAACAACTTTCAAGGTTCCACCAAAAATGGTTTTCACACTATGGGGGGATCTGAGTAATGAATTCATCATCGACATAGCTGACTGGATCTACAAAGATCTAGAAGAGTTATCTCCACTACCAGTGCATCTCTATGGAAAAGGCTATGATATATGCAATGCACTAGTTTTTGACAACACAAGTGGTCTTGGAAAGGCCAAAAATGGAAGGAGGGAACTTGTTATCATTTATGCAAGACTGAGGTACATAGGGCTAGGGTTTGACCAACTAGGAATTGATGATCAATGTACCTATGAAATTTTAAGTGAGGACATAATGGCTCTAGAAAGTGTCGAGACAAGTGAAGAATCCCTTACCGAAACTGACTCTAACGAATGTGAATGGGGATCTGAGGAAACCCTGAGCAACTATGATATTGACAAACTATTCCTGGACCCTGCTCAACTCCCCTTCGAATGAACATTCTGACAAGAGTACAACATTGACCCTATTAACTAACATTCCAAAAATAAGGAATGGGTAAGCATTCCTTGGGATCCAGAAGAACATAAGGTGTCATCGGCAACATCTGAATTATCCTGCCCCATTTTCAAACCCACCCATGAGCCTGACATGCCTGAACCTACTATCCATACCTTTGAAAGGCTATCCATTAGTCATGATGCCAATACTTTTGTGCCCTATTATGACTTTGAGTTCAACTCATCGGAATCTGAGTATGGTCCATCCATTGCATCTGATATGAAAGTTGAAATTGACAACTTTGCCTTCACACTTGAGGCTTCAATTTGCAAACTTTCCGCATATTCTCCATCTTTTACCAACACTGACAATGGAAAATTTTCCTTTTTTACCCGAAACTAATTGATTGGGACTAACAAGAACCACCAATGATGGATATCTTTTAGAATGATGAAGCAATAACATAATTCATTGGGCTCCAAGAAGGCATACATTGGGGTGATCACAATGTAGGATTTACCATTGACCTAGATTGTGCAGCTTACTTCGGGGGGACTGTGCAATCCTCCGATTTTAAAAATACAAAGAATAAGACAAAAAAAGAAATGTCTTTAGGTGAAAACCGCAAGGCACCTTCTGACAACAAAATAGTAAAAATAAAGGACGTATCCGAAGGTAAAAACCTCTCTGAGGCACCTAAGGATGGAGGATTGGACTTTCTTCCCATGACACATGAAAAATTGGCCATGCTAATTGAAGACACCATCGAAGTTAACATAGCTACACCAGAGAATCCCAAAATGGTTCTCTTGGCCACATCATTAACAAAGGAAGAAAAAACTGAGTTCCAACAAGTCTTCACAAAAAGGAAGGTTAAATTCTCCTGGTCATATGCGGACATGCCAGGCCTTGATCTAGAATTGGTATTGTATCATCTTCCGTTAATTCCAAATATCAAACCAGTCAAACAAAATTTGCGGAAAATGCATCCAAAGATTGCACTACTTGTAAAAGCTGAACTAAAGAAGTTACTGGATGTTGGGTTCATAAGATTGATAGATTATACTGACTAGATATCCAACATTGTCCCTATCACAAAGCCAAATGGACAAATCCGTATCTATAGGGATTTCAGAGATTTGAATTAGGCTTTCCCAAAAGATGATTTCCCATTACCAAATATAGACATGATTGTTGATCTCACAGCAGGGTACGAGATACTATCTCTCATGGATGGTTTCTCGGGCTATAACCAAATCCAAATTGCAACAGAGGATCAACACAAAATGGCATTCACCTGCCCATGGGGAACATACTATTGGAATGCCATGCCTTTTGGCTTAAAGAATGCATGTGCCACATAACAAAGAGCTATGACAACAATCTTTCATGACATGATGCATATCCTAATGGCAGATTATGTGGATGACCTCTTGGAAAAATCTTTGACATCGAAAGATCATCTCAAACTCCTAGACAAAATGTTTAGATGGCTAGAGGATTACAAGGTTCGTTTGAACCCAAAAAAATGTGTCTTTGGAGTCATTTCGGGCAATATTTTGGGTTACATAGTTTCACAACAAGGCATTGAGGTTGATCCCACAAAAGTGAAAGAAATTCTAAACATGCCTCCACCAAAAGGAATCAATGAGTTGAGAACACTTCATGGTAGACTGTAGTCCATCTGACACTTCATCGAACATTTGGCAGAAAAATGCTAACCATTTCAGTACCTATTACACAAAATTATCCCCTTTGTATGGACAGAAAAACACCACACAGCCTCTGAACAAATCAAAGAATATATATTGACACCACCTATCCTAATGCCACCTATTGCAGGTAAGACATTGATCCTGTATGTCTCAGCAACTACAAATGCACTGGGGGCATTATTGGCACAAAATGATAATGAGGAAAAAGAAAGAGCCATAACCTATATCAGTCGCACACTGATAGGATACGACTTGAACTATACAACCATTGAATGTGCATGCCTTGCAATTTTCCTTGCTACACAGAAACTAAGACATTACATGTTGAGCCACCAAACACACCTAGTAGCCAAGATTCATCCACTAAAGTATCTCCTAAGTCAGGCAAAATTGTCAGGCCATTTAGCAAAGTGGGTCATAATATTGAGTGAATATGACATACAATATGTTGAGCTCAAGGCAATAAAAGGGCAGGTAATAGTAGATCAGCTTGTAGATGCACCCATCCAGGATACTCATCCACTGATAACTATTTTTCTCGATGATTCTATCTTTCATGTAGAACCTGCATTACTATGGAAGCTATATTTTGATGGGTCCCACATCGGTCATGGCTCAGGAGCTGGCATATTGTTCATCACACCACAAGGGGGTTCAATTCCTAAGTCATTCTAGATCACGTTCCCTCGTACTAATAACATTGCAAAATATGAAGAATTGGTCATAGGACTCAAGATCACAATTAAATGGAAAATTCAAACATTGCTCATATTTGGGGATTCTCAGTTAGTTATCAACCAAGTGAATGATTATTATGAAACAAAGGATGAAAAGTTGCTTCCTTACAAGCAAATGGTGGATAGTTTCTTGACAAATTTAAAATTGATTTCCTTTGAACAAATTCCCAGAACACAGAATAAGGCAGCAGATGCAATGGCCACTATTGGATCTCTATTGGACATCCCCAAAAAAAATTAATAATTTGAGTTCTTAGTCAAACAACTATTATTGTCGGCATATGACATCCCAGACTCAAAAATGGTTTGTGAGATTGTTGGTCCCAGTTCATCTTGGTAACAAGAAATTTATGACTATCTAAAGTCCCAAACCTTACCACCCAACCTTTTCAATAACCAGAGAAAGTCCTTTATATGAAAATCCACCCAACACACCATCATCAGTGACACCCTATACTGCCATGGCTCTGATAACACCCTTCTTCATTGTCTCGACAATGATGAAGCCCAAAAATATTTATGAGAAGTACATGAAGGTATCTATGGATCTGATTCGAGTGGTCCAACATTGGCTAGGAAAGTCACCAGACTTGGATACTATTGGCCGACATTAGAAAAATATGCTCTTTAGTTTGTTAGAAAATGTCAGAAATGCCAGGTGCATAGTGACCTAATTCACTCACCTACACAAGAACTGAGATAGATCACTTCTCCATGGCCTTTCGCACAATGGGGACTTAACCTCATGGGCAAGATGCATCCATCCTCCTCTAACAACCATAAATTCATAATCACCACCACTGAGTACTTTGCTAAGTGGATTGAAGTTGTCCCTCTCACTTACATCACTGGTAAGCAAATATCAAAGTTTATCCTAAATTACATCATCTGTCGGTATGGTGTTCCACAGTCCATCATCACAGATAATGGGAGTTCATTCAAAAATCAAGACATTTGTGAACTCTATGAGCAATTTCACATCCAACATCATTTCTCCACCCCATACTACCCACAAGGTAATGACCAAGCTGAGGCATCAAATAAAACAATTCTTTGCATTCTTAAGAAGACTGTCAAGGACGCTAGCCAAGATTGGTACCTACAACTTAATCCTACCTTATGGGCCTATCATACCAGCATTCATATCCCCACTGGAGCCACTCCATTTTCCCTGGTTTACGGATCTGAGGCCATATTTCCCATCGAGGTCAAAATTCCTTCTCTTCGAGTCTCCTTGAAAGGAATGATTGATGATGAAGAGTACAAATAATCTTGTAGACATGAGCTAGAAATGTTACAAGAAAGATGAAAAAATTCCTTAAATCACTTGCAGGCATATCAAAATCATCTCTGCCAAAGCTATAAAAAAAGAGTAATGGTGAGAAAATTTGAAATCGGTGATTTGGTCCTCATGCAAAATCCAAGAAATCAGGCAGACCGTGAAAAGCCTGGCAAGTTTGAGGCTAATTGGCTCGGTCCTTATATTATTACTGCAAAATTCAATTCTAGAGCTTATCAGTTGGCCACACTTTTAGGAGAACAATTGACAGAACCCATGATTAGCCTACATCTACGAAAGTTCTACACATAGCATAAGAGAGCTTGGCTGAAAAACCTAAAAATTAAAAAAAAAATTGAAAAATAAAGAAAAATTCGTCCCTTGATGAAAACCTACAAATAGGCATCTTGGTGACACCAAAAAAAATCAAAAAATGTCAAAAATAGTAAAAATAAATAAATTCATACAATAGTGAAAACCTAGCAAACAGGCGCTTTAGATAAGTACCATGGTAAAAGCCTGGCAAAAAGGTGCCATACATAGTCGATCATTGCTTCACCATCTACTATTACTCTAATCGACCCTTATCCACTTCCTATAATCACAACCTGGTACATTCACGACATTCATCCTAAGTCTTGTCAATTCCGACCATGGTTAGCATTTGGTTGACATCACCCCTTGCATATCCTTGCCTTTTGTCTTTTGTCTGCCTATCTCCATATCATTGGACTCGGGTAATCCCCAATCTATTTGGGGGTAAGACCTTTATCATGTAACTTCAGTGGGTGTCGCACATGATCCCAAGTCCTGAAAAAATCCTAAAAATATGAAAAAGTCCTGAAAAAAATCCTAAAAATTTGAAAAAGTCCTGAAAAAAGATCTAAAATTTTGAAACAGTCCAGAGAAAATCCAAAAATAGAGTCAAATTCAATGTCTATATAGTCAATTCAATCGGTTATTTCAATCAATCTTTTGTCCATTTCCAAACTACGTTGTCTCTGCTCATTTTTTACATAGGCAAGATTCATCTTTGAATCCCTGAGACATTAGGTCGGTCTTTCTAGGTTTGTCAAAATAAAATCCTAATTCAAACTTTTATCCTTTGGACAAGGTCATTGGTCGTGTCAAACTACGAGGTCTCTAAGTGCATGAAGTAGCAATCGATGAGCCCCCGAGGCCGCACTAGGTTAGTCCATTAGGGTTCATGGCACAACATTTTCACACACGTCCAACTTTCTTTAAATCAAGCATAATCTTCCATCAATCCCAGGCAAGTAGTCTATCGACAATCTATTTCATTAGCAATTTTGGTCAATTCAGCATGTCAACAATGACATGTAATCAAATTCTATCAAGACATTTTAACTTGGAAAAATTTTGGGTTCTTCTTCAGATGTGTCCTTCTAAAGAGAAACTCTCGTCATTTCTTTATGCTTTTGGATGTGTCCTTCCTAAGCATCGTCATCATCATCTGAAATTTTGATGGATTCTCCTAACTCTAAGAATCGATCTCCTAGATATCAACATCATTTAGGATGTGTCCTTCTTGAATTTGATATCACTCGACATTTGACAAACACTTAGCAAACTTTATTTGTCTTTTTGATGGTTATCAGGATATTAGTTCCTTACGTCATAGGAGCCACGACATATCATGATGATTATCCTTGTCTTTTTATGATCACCCTGCTACTAGTTTCTCAAGGATGTCCTGACTTCAGGATTTAGAGAAGCAATGATGTAGTACAATGATTTTCCTGTTTGTTTTTTACTATCATGTGGCTAGTTTCTCAAGGATGTCCTGACATCAAGATTTAGAGAAGCAACGACATCTCATGATGTGCCTGGTTTTTCTGGCAGTTGGTCATGACAAAAGGACTAGGGGTGATTATGTTCCTTGTATGAGTCATGATCATCCTTGTCTGCAACTATTGATCTACGTGACGATTCGATCTTGCACACTATTTATCTACGTCATATCATAGTGTTTTTCGACCATCATGACATTTTCGACCAATGATGATTAAGCACAACAACTAGGATAGCACTATAGAAAATTTTTGAAGGATTTTTTTTTCCGCACTAACATACATGTCTTTCTTCGCACTAACATCCCTCTTCGTCTTCTCTTCTCTCATTCTCTGATGATATCCTATGACATACAAAAAAACAAAGTTGCATACGAGATCATACGAGCATTTCATGTTCACATTTCACATCTGCATATATCAAATATCATAATTCAAATTGCGTAAGGCTATCATTTACATCGATTCATCTCACATCATAAAACCATCATCTACATCAGCATATAGGCATCATAAATATTATTTGTGTTAACATATAAGAATCACATTACACAATGCATACATACATTACCACATCCATAATTGCATTCATAAGCATAAACATAACATCCATACATCTCATAAGCATCGTAAAATTATCACATCGCATCTGATAAATCATAAAAACACCATAACGCATAGAATCATATAGGCCACATCAAAACTACATCACATATATATTACCTCACAAAAATGTAATGTCACAATATAGAGTCATAGAATATCCCAAAAATGGAGCTCGTAGGCTCAATTATCAAAACATGAAAGTGTCTAAATACAAGTCCTATGATGTCCCTCCTCCGTCCCCTATATGTGAATCGTGAGGTGGTTGTGACTGACTAGTCACGCGAAAGGTGACCTGGATGGGAGTAGCATCTGGAATCTGACTCTGGGATCCCGAGGTATCAATAACAAGAGGTTGGATCTACTTTGCCTAGTGTCCTGATGACACTGATCTATGCCCATGCTCTGACCTATGGCTATGCCTTGATGAATACCTATGGGAGCTATGTGACCTATGACTTGATGCCTGCCTTGACGAAGTGCACCCCTAGCACTCGTATGACTACCACTGTGTGACCTGCTATTGTTGTGGGTCTTGGTGCCACTACCTATCCTACTATATGATCAAGACAACCCTAGGTCCCATCTCTTTGATGGTACAACCTGCTCATAAAGCAACCTATACTGACCCCTACTCTTGGTCATCCTCGCCAGCTCCCTGGCCATATCCCCTATTGGCCCTGCACATAACTCTACAAACTCAGTGACCCATCGATCTGAATCCTATTGAAGGATAACGACATGATCTCTCTCCACCCTGGTAACCTCTAACTCTACTGCCAAGGCCTTGTTTAGAGACAAGGTCGCATCCAGTCTGCTTTGGAGTTCAGTGATCCTTTGGTCAATGGTAGCATCCGATGGAAAAATCAGTGACCTGTCCCCCTCTTCATCCCCATCAATCATGCGCTCTCCCAGTCTTCAGTCTTCCTCATCCTCCCCCTCATCCTCTTCATCCCTCACCTCCTCTCCTTGGACCTCCTCCATGTTGATATCAAGAGGATGGTGCTTAGCAAATGGATCCTCCTCCATTGGCATCTCTCCCTCTGCTCTACCCTCCACCTCCTCTCCACCCCTAACCACCTCCTCTGCTCTTGCCTCCACCTCCTCCTCCCCCCCTCTGATCTCCTCCTCGACCTCCTACTCAGTTGGTTGCTCTCTCTCCTCACCCTCCTCCTGGATGGGTTACAATGGTATGCCACCCACTCTCTTCATAACTCTCCTAGGCTACCTTTGCCCTCTGTCATCCCTCCTCCTCTTGACACCCCTCCCATCTCCTCCATCACCTCCTCCCCTGCCACCCCCATCATCTCCCCCACTATGGCCTCCGTCTCCTCTACCTCTATCTCCCCTGCCTCCATCTCGACACCCAACCCCTCTACCATCTCTTCCTCCATCTCCCCCTTGGCCCCTCTACCATCTTTGCCTCCATCCCTGCCACCCCGGCCTCTCCTCCGCACCCGTGGGATAACTGATCTCCAATCTAAAGGAGGTAGATCATCTGGATCTATCAATGGAATAGGCCTATGAATCTACCACCAGGCATCAAACTCAATAGATGTCCTTGCATCTGTTGGACCTCCACTCCACATCCCATGAAGTGCAACAAGACCATGAACCTGCTACTCGACAACTGTCACTGCTATAGGTGTCCCCCATATGGTCTCTCTAGAGGAATGTGCATACTCTGTGGCACCTAATTGCACATCCTCCTGCTCCCCGAAATGTCATAGTACCCGTAGGGGAAGGTACATCTCAATGATTTGTTGGCTTTGAACCGTGCAACCAATTAAATATCAGAACTATCTACACAATGACAAGTGACCATCCTCATTTGGCCATTGACCGAAATCTCTGTAGGGCCTCCAGAAAAAACTAATCATGGTGTCAATCTGATGATGCCAATAACCAATATCTCCCACACGAGTCTGACTAACTAAACCCACATAAAGACAGACATAGGGCATCCCATCGCCTAGCTGTTGAATCTATACTAGTGGCCAAACAACGGGAATGTGCTCCCATGCTCAGATCATAAGAAGTGTGGTACTGTAGCTAATACTCTGACCATGATGATAGACTACCTCATGGAGCTGATGGTATAACATGGCCAACAAGCAAGGTCCCCAGGCGAAAATGATCCTTTGACTCTAGATGCGAACTAATACCTTTTCCCATCCAATCAAAAATCCATGGCCATGGCGATTAGGAATCAATACTCCAACAATTAGTGTCATGAGCATGGCATCCCACCGTGGAAACTGGTCAGCCACAACATCCTAGCCAACCTCACAACCGTCGATACCTATATCAGCACCACCAGCATCCTCGTCCATCTCTGATAGGTCCTATCACCCTCGGTGTGGATCATATACAACCCTCTCCCTGCTGATCGGGATACATAGAATGCGATAAACATCCTCTAGGGTCACTATGGCCTCTCTTGTGGGAAGCTGAAAGGAACAGGTCTCAGAATACCACCTCTCACAAAGTGTTGTCAGTAGGCCCTTGTTTGCCCAAATAATGAGCATGTAGGTGACATAGTATAATCCTATTGTCATCAATCGTTGTCTCTCCCTATCACTTAGGTGGTCTCTAAAGGCATACATCGTTGGTCTGAAATCTCGTGTATATATCTACACTAATCGTCTCTACACATATAGAAACAATAATTAGCACACATGGGTCAACATTATGGGCACATTATTACTATTGAGAAATCAAAGGTGCATCTAACAAGGGCATAAGAAAATTCAACGCTGGTCAACCATGGTCAATGACAATTGCATCGTGTTTACTACAAATGCGTTGCAATTTATCATGTGCAGCTCTGCACCTAGCAGTTGCGTCGCAATAAATCAAATGTGTTGCTCTATTTGACAATTGTGCAGTCTGACAATGATTGCATCGTTCGACAACAAAATTGCATCATTTTATGGAACTTGTGTTGTTCCACTTGGCTTTTGTGTCACAAAATTGCAGATGCATCGTGAAATACCGCACTTGCATCTCATTTTGACGTTTGTGTCGTTTCCCCTGTCAAATACAAGCTTTTACGCTATAACCTAGCTACCCAGTGCACTTGCATCATGACGCAAACAAATGCATTGAACGTGAAGTCAATTGTGGCTTACGTAATAGAATTTGTGTCGCAATGCATTCGTTTTTCCCCCCATAACCCTAATAAATGCATAAAATTTGAAAAAATTACAAGTGGGATAGGGTACTTACCAGTGCCTCTGCACCCTCAGGTCGTCAAAAATTCCGCACACGGTTGCCACAGTGGTCTATCAAAGGAATCACCGTCATCTCTTTAAGCTCTGATCTCTGAAAATTCTAAATAGCAAATGAGAAAAATGACACTTGATTTTGCTTTTTCAACCTATTTATAGGCTGAAAATTAGGGTTTTGACCTAGTAGGTTTGTACTGGAGGCTCATTTTACCATCTTTGTCTGGCATTCTAGCTAGCTTAGCGTTTTCCATTCTCGAATCTGATCAAGCCATTGTTTCTCCTGTCATTAAATTGTTTAATTGGGACACTTTCCAAATTTTTCTAGCATCGGGTCAAAATTCAAAAAAAATTCCGAGGGGGAATAGACACTCCATACCTTCGCTGGGGCATATTTTGGACTTGTTTTCTTTTCCATAATGTGATATACATTATGACAAAGAGGGGAAAATGTAGACACATAAAAATGACCAAGGCCTGTAAGCACTATTTTACCACCTTTTTGTCCTAGCATAATTATGACATTTTCAACTATTAATTAAATAATTCATAATTGTTTAATTAATTCATGACCTCTTTTATTCTTCTTGATTATTAAATAAATATTCTGATTTATTTATTTAATGTGTCACTAATTATCTAAATTCTTCTCATAATTAAATAAAGTCTCAGTTTATTTAATTAATCTTTGTCATTAATGTCCTTTTGATTATTAAATAAATATATTTTAATATATTTATTTAATATATCACTAATTCCCAAAATCTTTTTTTAATTAAATAGATTTATGAGTTTATTTAATTAAATCAATTACCTCTTCTCAATTAAGTAATTATTTATATTTATTTAATTGCCTTATGTGACATTTCCTTCTTTTTAAATAAAATAATTTATTTAAAATAACTTCACATGGTTAACTGCTTCTTCTTTTAGTAAATAATCTTAAATCAATTATTTACTATGTCACTAAATCCATATTTTGAATTAATTTTAATTCAAAATGGAAATATTCTTCTACAAATCAAGTAATTGTTAAAATTACTGATTTTCTAAAAATCTCATCTCACTGTCACATTCATCCTCCATCCTTGATTTAATTTCTTAAATTAAATCTTGTCCACTCATTTGAGAATTTTACCCTAACCCTAATTGAGAGTGGCCATTTTGAATCTTGACCATTGATTCTAGGGCATTTTTCTCAATCTTCATTCTTACCTATCTGTTCAAGATTTCATTTTCTATAAAATGGCAATCTTGTCCTCATTTTCGACATCTCTTAATATTTCAGTCTCTTAATATTTGCAATCTCTTATTATCATCATCTTTTAATTTGTAGGCTTCTTGATCTGTTACATTCTTTCTTAACTACTTGTAGTCTAGATTTAACTTCATTTTGCATTTAGTTTATACAAAATCCTTCAAAGCTTTGTTTAGGGCTATTCCATTTATAAAAGTTTTCTCGTCAAATTTGAGGGCACACTCTTCATCACACCAAGCTAAGAAGGTGCAATGGAATTCAGCCATGGAGGAGGAAAGATTGGGTGAAGTTGCTTCTTGTTTCTTTTCTTACTTCTCCTATGCATTTTATTGCTTTGTTGGATATAATTAATTTACATGCATGCATATGTTACTAACACTCTATCTTGCATAAAATCCATCATTACACATATCAGCACACCTACAACACCATAAAAGTAGCTCCATGTACTCACAACATCTCTATAGTATCTCAACCATACATGTACCACCTGTAATCACTTGATTCCTTTCATTGCTATAACTTGTACTGTGTTGACATCAATGACAACACCACCATACTCATTCATACTTGCAAAAATTTTACCTTATAAAATACCTTTATTAGTGTTTAGAACCCACTTATATTTCTTACTTTTTGGAAAGTGGTGAAATCATGAGTTGGTAAGTTGGTTGGGTCATTGGGAAAAGAAATTAGTTTTCCTTTTTCATATAGGTTTATTTTCTTATAGTGTGAAGGGATTTTCATATTTTTTTTTTACCATTTCTTTGAAAAATTTATATCTTGGAGAGTTAGAGAAGGTTAGAGAAAGAGAGAAGGGGAGAAAGGAGGTGTTGAGGAAGGGAAATTTGGAACGAGGAAGCAATTTTCAGAAGATGAGAAAGGAAGGATTAGAAAGGAGAGTCTCAAGGTTTTCTTCAAACTTTCAACTCTTTGGAAAGTTATTTTAAGGTAGGGTTTTGAGCCTTCATTACATTTTTTTAGCATTTCTATGTATGTGAAATATTGTAATAGTTTTGCATCTTTTTGTATGTAATTTTATTTTGAGGAATTTGTGAATTTTATTAAATTGTGACATGTTTTGTGTAAATGGAAAATGTGATATTTTGCAGCTTTTATTTATTTTGTGTTATGTGGAGTTGACAACATTGAGAGAGTTTGGTCCTCCTTGCAATTTGGTTTGAGTGGGTGAGTCTTATGGGGTTTAATTTTGGAATAAGAGTACCCCCATTCTATTATTCTTGGATAAGATTATCCAATATATAATTGGGTGGGAGAAATAGGGGTTTTTTGGGTGGAGGGAAGTTTGTGTACAAATGTGATTAATAAGTTTTGTGGGTTTCAAATGTGAATCAATTTGTGAGATATTTTTCCGCTCATTGTGGTTGAATCTCCACTCACTCTATTAAGTATTTCAAGAGGCATCCTTTGTGTTGTCATTTTTTGATGGGTTATTATTGTAATGTGAAATAATATTGTAAATATGCAATTTGAATGATATTTTTGGTTGAGAAGAAGCTATGTGTTTTATGTGGATTGCATTATGTTGTGGGTGAACTTGGATTTGGCTATGTGAACCATTTTTCTTAGGGGTGGGTTGGATTTACAACCCTATGGTTGGGTGGAGAGCCCATTGGCCCAAGTGGTTTTTTATTTTTTTCAAGTCTATGTGCTTGTGGAGACTATTATGGATAACTATGTTATAGGTTACAAGTGAAGATAGTTGTTATCATTATGAGAATGGTGAAATGTTAGAATATTTTTGAAATAAACGTATCTAGGGTTTCAATGTAATAGATTTATATGGTTTTTACTAGATTATATTTTAAAAATAAAAAGAAAGAAAACATTTGTAGAGTATTCATTATTTTCATTTATGTACATTTAATGTATTCATTATTGTCCATTATGTTATCATTATTATAAAGTTTTAAATTGTATATAGTTTTAACTATATGTGAATATTTTGAAAATACTTTTAGTTGTATGGCTCATTAAGTATTTTTCTATTTGAATCATCTTAACCAACTTGAATAATCAAAATGTGTGGTTATAACATTGTTTCTCCTATTTCAAACAATAAAGTTTCTATAAAGAAATATTATAGATTTGACCATTAAAAATAAAAAGCATGATATTAAAATATATAATTTAATGGGTTTTTCAAATTTTTATCTCAAAACAACATTAAAAACTTATACTAATCCAAATCACCAATTATAATTTTTAACAAAATATTGACATCCTTTTCATAATAATAATTTTTCATAAAATAGTATTAAATTTTTAATCACACAAAATTAGGAGATAAAATTTAAAGGGATTTTTTATTATAGATATTTGTATGAAATATATAAAAATTAGATCAAACAAGTAAAAATATTAGAATTTATAATTAAAACATTACTATTCTCTTTTTCAAAACTAAAAATGATTTGACAAAAGAATTTGGAACTAGAACCAAGTGAGGATTTCGTGAAATTATACTAAGTCAAGAGAGCTGCAATATGTTTATTTCAACCCTTTACTCTTCCCAAACCTACAACACAAAAAAATGAGAAAATGAAAGAAGAATCCCCTTTATTTCCTCTTTCTTAGAAGTTAGAGTGTTTCTAGGTTGTCATAAAATATAAAATGGCTCAATCCATATATATTTATATAAGTCTTAACCTACAATAAATTTTATTATTGATGAATATAAACAATTTTGTACCTATAAATATGGTAGGAAAAGTTATAAAAAATATAATCTGAAAACCATTATAAAAAAATTATTAAACTCAACAACAATTACTTGCAACTTGGTTGAATTTTCATTTCTCAAACAATTTCAAAATAAGAGAGATGGGTATTTAAAAAGAAAAGAAAGTGGTTACAAAATAGATAGATTTTTTGTTAATGAAATAAACAAATTTTGTTTAGAAATTTTTTCATTTGCATTAGTGAAAAACAATATATATGAAAATAAAATTATATATATATATATATATATATATATATTATATTCTATGTCATTTTAAAAACCATATTGTTTTACTTTTGTAAGTTAATAATTAATTTTTTGAGGAATTTAGACTTGTTATTGAATTATTATATTATGATGATTGTGTTTTATTTAGTATTCAATATTTATCCCTTTTTGGATAAAAGATTAAGGTATAGCTAAGAATTCTTAGTTTAAAATTCATTATTGAGGAATTAGATTTGGGAGATTTCCCTATGGATTAAACTAAAATGTAGAATCATTAATCATTTAAGTTTCAATGTCTTGATCATATTTGAGTTGTCTTAGTTAAGTTATTAAATTATTTAGTGTTCTAAACAATTTTTTCCTTAATTTGCCAATTTTGTCAATAACTAGGTAAGATTATAGAGTATATATTGTCTTAAGGCAGTTATTGGTAAAGTATTATTATTGGATTTGGTAAAGAAGGATTTTACAAATGGTTTTTAAATTTATTTTTTATAGCTTAGTAGTATAGACAATACTTAATAATTGTTTAAGAATGTGAATTATGTATCCTTAGGTTATAGCTAGACATTAGATTATTTTTTACTTTTGTTAACTAGGGTTATTGTCAAATGTTTCTTATAATTTATTTTATGTGTCAAGAATTTTTCCATTAGACCTAGTAGATTATCCTTTTGGGTTAGGGTTTATGATTGGGTTTCCTCCTTTTCTACATTTTCATTTTCTTTTTCCTTCCTTATGCAACATGCACATGATGACATTGTAAACATGACACCATCGAATGTCTAGTGAATCTTAGTAAGTCTTGTATTGATTTGTTTTGTAAATTTTTTGGTAGTTTTGTTTTTATTAAGTTATACAAAATAGTGGGCACAACAGTATTCAATTAATTGCACCTTCATGTAGAGATAATTTTGAATATCACTAAAGGAAAATATTAATTCCTAGACAAGAAAAGTTTGATTTTGGTGAGGTTGAATTATGCATGTCAATGGAATTGTAAAAATTTGAAAATTGTGATTAAATTTAAAATATTTATTTTATGCTTGAAACATATTGTAGTACATAAAATTAGAAAAATACCTAGTCACAATTATATCATACACTTGCCTAAGTGATTTTAGTTGACATCAACCTTCAATTTGGTAGCAAATTTAATGGCAGGGGGGGTAATATTTCAATTTGGATATGCATATACTAGTTTATTAAATCATTTATGAGCTTGAATGTGAACATATAATGCACATTTGTATCATGGAATGTGTTTATTTTGATTATCAAATATCTGGCCAAAGTAATGCAAAATCACTACTTGCATTCTAGGTTAATATTGTATTTTTGTTACAATCAATTAGATGTGTTATACTTAACTAGAAGGAATCTATATTTTTATGATAGATTGCTTGTATTAAGGCACAACACTAATTCTTAGATGACATGAAAAACTGAAGATCTCCTTGATTTGTTACCCTCATGAATGGTAGGGCCACTTCCTGATAGAAGTTGTGCAATGTAATATTGATTTGTCATTAGAGGAAAAATTCTTAGGTGATACTCTCCCTCTTGCAATTGAGAAAATTCAAAGACTTGGTTATTCAAAAATATTATCTAAATTTCACATGACATTGTATTATTGATAAATTGTACTTTATTTCATCATTATGACACTTCTAATATGTACTTACATATCTAATTATTGATCAATTATTTGTATATTCAATTAATGTAAGGAGATGCATATTATGTTTTAATTCTATAATCATTCCTTAAAATTTGATTGTAATGTATCTTGTTATGTTTATTTGTTCCAAAAAAAGAAAGGTGTTTTCTAGAGAGCTTTTTTAATGTTTAGAATAGACAAACCTATATTTGTCACAGTTGCACCCATTTCCTTAAATCGAGTGTTATAAATTATAATAATGGTCCTAGGGTTGTTGGAAAGAGGTACTATAGTTATATACCAAATTTATCAACTTGAAGAGAAGATTGTAACAATACAATTAGTTAAAGAAGTAAAACATGTAACCACACCTATTTGTAGAGTATTTAAATTTATTTTATATTCCTCTAGGGAAAATATTTGGTTGAAAATTTTATGTGGTATCTATTTTAAGAATTATTAAATATTCACTACCTATGTTGAAGTACCCTTGTGGAGTGATATGTGTTTAAATTATACTTTTTTGATCCCAAAAATAATATCCATTGGTGGTGGTATTCCCTAGCTTCCAAATAGGATAGGGATAGAGAATAGGTAAAAGATAATATATTTAGAGGGATTGTTTGGTCTATGAACCCACAAATATATAGATGTAAGATGGTCTAGTACAATTTGAGTAAATTACCAAGGATAATTACTTACCACTGCACCATAGATGATAGATAATTAGGGGTTTCCTAGGGCTAGGTTTTAAAAAATCCTATAGGGTCTTCCGATATACTTGAGAGTATGTGAAAATATAAGACTATATATAAAACAACATAAAATTGGATTTTGAACTAGATATGGAATTATAGCAAGGGGGTTATGATGGACCTATTTTCCTTTATTTCATTAGGAAATGAGATCCCCACAAAGAATTGAATAACAACCCTTGGTTAATCAAGTCAATGCGGGAATCTTCATATTTCCTTATGCTTGAAGGATGGGGGTCAAGTTCAAACAACACTTTTGAGAGAAAAACTAAAAGTAGCAAATCAACTCCAAAATGAAATCTAATACTTGAAATAGAAATATTAAACTCAATATTAGAATAATCAAAAAACAAATTGCAGATCTAAGAAGGGTAGAAAGACGTTTACCAGTCACTAAAATTTAGTTTATGAAGGCTGACTGGGACTCATTCACCCATGGGTGAATGGGTCTTTTGTCAGGGTTTTTTTGCAACTTTTGAGAGCCTCTGATGTTGATTTGTAGCTTCCGATTTGTCCAAGTTTCAGTGTCAGAAAGTCATAAATCCAATTTATAGGTTAGATTCTGTGATTTGACAACTTTGACAAATTTTCCAACTTTAGAAAATTTCCCAATCTTTCTCTCCAAAAGATCTTCAATCCTTCTTCAACCTAAAATCTGCAATATAAACATAAAAGGGAAAAATTATTTGTTTTTGGTGAATGTGGGTTTTCCTTGGTCAAACCTTATTTTGGTAATCAAACCTTGAATTGAAATAAAGCATGAAAGAGTGAATGAAGAATGAAAAAATCTATGCTACCACTCAACAAACCCTTTAATGAACCTTGATAATGGAGATCTTGGAAGGTTTGAAACTTTCATGAAATGGATTCAATGGATGTGGATCTTGATTCTTGAGACAATGCTTTGAATGCTTGACTTGATATTGAAACCTACAATACAATGTTAGCTCCAAAAACTTGCATGATGCAAGAATACTTTGACACGATGAATAGATCTTGATTGTTGCAATAAATATCTGATATATCTGCTCTTGAATGCTCTTGATCATCAACTTTTCTCTTGAGAAATTTCTCTTGAAATCTCATAAAAGTTCTCTTTTAAATATAGGTGAAACTTAGTGAAATAACCTTGTATTTATAGGTATGTATCCTTAATTTCTTGAAATTCAAATATCACAAGCCGACATTGAAATATGGGTTTGGGGACCTTAAAATACCGCCAAAAAAATAGTTTAAATTTAGGTTCAAAGGCCTAGGGAGGACCCTTTTTCCCATGGGTGAATGGGTCCCAAGTCCCTATTACTAGAACACACATTGCTCAAGGTAAAGTGTTATGTATTGGCATTAATTATTGTCGGGTTTCCCTTTCAAAAAATATAATTTATTGGGCTTATAAATGAATAAAGTGCTTATTAAGGCCTAATTAAGCTCAATTTAATTAAGAGGGCCCAAATAAGTATAAAAATTTAAAGGAGTACATTTTACAACACTAAATTAATGAATTATTAAGTCTATTTTAAATAGGAGGGCCCAAACAAGTGTGAAAATGTAAAGGGATACATTTTTCTACACTGTATTTAGCCCCCACTTTAGTGAGACGATGACCTTTCATCAAAATCACACTAAAGTAGACAATAAAGAGAGGTCTAATTGTACAATCATTGGAAATATAAGATGGAAAAGATCAAGGATGAAGATCACACCCCCAAGATCTAAGATCTCATTGAAAAACCAACAAAGGCACAAGGAGACATATGCCTAGGTTAAACATATATATGTATGCATCAATGACAAGATACTCAATCATGCAATGTCAAAGACTAAAAGAAAGAAATAGAGAAAAAGGGGTGAATAAATCCTTGAGTGTTTGTCCAACTCAATGTGGATCAAGCCTCAGCCAAAAACTTTTACAAGTGGAACTCATTGTCCACTATGCAAACAACAATGTATGCTTAGATAGGCTAGTGAAATCCATTATCCACTAGGTGAGCCCCTAAGTGTGGAAAATGAGAGAATCTTATTAGGCTCCCATACCATACAAAAGTTAAATACCTCTGATAAATTTAATAATGCACCACACAATATGAACTTAGAGCTTCATAAGGCTTAGCAAGTTGTGTTATGATAAACACTTATGAAAAGAAAAGGCTTGACTGGCAAGCAAGGTGTGTTATGTTTGTTGGTCATGAAAAAGGGTTGCAACTTCAAGCTTCACAAGGTTATCAAGTTGTGTTATGCTAAAAACTTATGAACAAAATATAAATAGGATAAGACATGTTCAAAGGGGTTTAAAAAAGTTCATGTAAGGTCTCCTCTTAGGGAACATTGTGCCTAATATCTTCAAGAGAGGACAAATCGAGGATAAAAGATTTGAAATTTATGGAATGAAATTCACATCATCATCACTAAGAGGAATTTCATATGCCAATAAATTTTACACTCTTAGAGGAGATCAAACCCAATGATACCACCAAGAAGAAGACACATCACATTAAGTAAGAAGACCACACTATGAAACATGAGATATAGTAAAAAAAATCAGAATGATAATGCCAATGTATGCCCCCACTTTAAAGAAATTGCTACACCATGTTGTGAGAAATTAATTTAAAGTAAAAAATGATAAATGCTAAACAAGACATGAGAGCTTCATTGGAAAGCCCTATGTCAAGAATATGTTTCCAAATGAAGCTACGTCATGAAAAAGAGGTTACCCCCAAAATGAAATCCCAAAATGACATAAGGGATCTGTGAAGCAAATTTTTCCTTAGTCTTTTGAATTTCAGCTTTTGAATTTTTGGCTTTGGGAGGATCCACACATAAAAGAAGGTTTGGTTTTGAAAGGCATGCAATGCACCATGTGTTGGTTGTGCACATTTTTTTTATCACTTTACTTTCAGGAGAAGGTCAGGCCATGTGTCAGCTCAGCGAAAAGTTTCTCAAAAATGTTTTTTCACAAATTTGAGAATATCTGCCCACTCAACACGTCATCTCTTCGCTGCAAGAAAGTTGTGCTTTAAGGAGTTTTCTCTTCAAATTTTTTTGCAGCATAATTTTATTTTGGTTTTCAAGAGAAGGATTTGAGTCGGTGCCACCAAGCCACGTGATTGGTCAACAAGACTTTTTTCCAAGCTTTTTTTGAGGATCTGAGCGTTTATGGAGGGAAATCTTGCTAAATATCTAAGGGATATTAATGCAGCATTTGAGAGTTGATGAGAAAATATTGTCATGAGGTAATTAAAGATATATGATTGGATTGTGAGCTATTAGTTGCATACATCTGGCAGTAATTACTTCTAAGTGGAGGTGTCATTTATCTCTCCTTGTGGCTATAAATTTGAGGCGGCAACAGAAGATAAGGGTTCCTAAAATTTTCATTTTTGGAAAGTTCTTTAGTTTTCCATAGTTATAGGAAGTATTTTAATTAAATTTTGTAGAACATTGGTTCACTCTAGCATGTTATATCTGTTTTAACTCAAATATTGTCGTATTGGAATCCAACCTTTGTTTTAAAGTTCATTTAATATTTGAAGTATGAACTATTTGGGAGAAATATTTGAAAATCTGCATGATATGGCCTCTGTCAATTTTTCCTTCTTTATATTTCTGTTCAAAATAGAGCACTGTGTCTAGCTTAATCTGAATATTTTGATTATTTGATTTCCATTCTATAGGCTTATATGATAAAGTGATAGCCTATAGAAACTAGATTATGTCATTGGACTTCTCTATTTTCTTCAAAGGTTATTATTTCTTCATGTTATGCTATATTAAGAGGAAGAAACTATGAGACTTTTAAATTTTTTTTGTTAACTCTTGAAACTTCTATGCTTGATCGGATCTTAACAAACACTTCCTATGAGTAGATTGAATGACTGAACTGTGTTTGTATCTAGCCTTTGTTGTTTGTTCTCTTCCCAAAAATGAAGAGTTATGGCATTAAGTGTCTATTGTATCACTCATAGAAAAGAACTATAGATTTTCAAATGTTGTAAAAGCATTGGTGCATTGCCAATTTTCATGTTTTACATTTACATTTCTTTCTACCTTTTTCCCAAACTCAAAGAAGAGTCAAATTTCTATAAAAATCTCAGAGGTATTCAGTGAGGCACAAATTGGTCCCCCACTTGCTAAATTTCCCATAAGATTGTCAGAGAGGTGCAATATTTGATGATCAATAGCTCTTTTTCTAGCACACCTGGTGTGACACAAGTTTTTCAAACATCTGATTAGAAGTCAGAAATATTTCATAAATTAGGCCATGGAAACAAACTGGACGTTTCATGCCCAGAGTCCAAACAACAACATCTTCAAAGGGTGATTTCCAGTACTCCAAGTTACCCTCTTCGGTACCTAGGAGAAGAAGACTTACATGTTTTGTATCACATGTAAGAAGCAGTAAAGCAAGGAGTAAGAGCCTAGAGTTTAGAGCCTTATCCACTCCGCCTGAGGGTCGAAGTTTCCAAATAAGAATACCAATTTACCCAATTGATAGGAATATTTTCTTCATGGCTCATGTACCCCCTCCTACTCCTAGAAATTTGGTAACCTGGGATAGTGGTAGTCCCCTATAGCCACTTGCTCCCCCAGATGTTTGGCCCACCATACCCGCTAATGCCCTCAAGGCTATTCCAAAATTCTCCAGAGAGGACTTCAAAACCCCTTTCAAACACCTTCAATACATAGTGGAGGTATGTAGGGTGCATAACATAGCAGAGGAAAACATTTCTCTGAGACTATTGGTGGCATCCTTCAAAGGGAAAGCTCAAGATTGGTATCAATCTTTGACTCCTGATTCTATCAGCTCATGGGATCAACTAGTAGAAAAGATGTTCAATATTTTTTCAAATAAAGGAGATCGTTCTTCACTATTACATTAATTAATCACCATCAAAAGAGCTTCCCAAGAGGCCACAAGTGACTTCAACACCAGGTTTTATGAAACCTGGCAAAGGATCCCTATGACTGCCTAGCCTCTACCTAAAGGCTATCAATTTGGATATTGTAGTGATATTAACTTCTATGGGAGGAGATATCTTACCCAATGGATATGAGTAGGTGGTACGTGCAGAGAATAGTTTAATTGATGTGGGGAAGCTTCCACCATGACCTCTAATCTCTATATTTATAGAAATTTTGGGCGGGCCTCGAGAGGAAGTTTCTACAAGCACTTCTATGATGCAAGAGACATTTTTGGGTCTACCACAATCTATGTATGTGTACTCCACCACATAGCCAAGCACGTTAGGTTCTTCCTCTATAGTAGCAGACATCAATGACATGAAGAGCCTAATATAGTCCTTTGCTAATGAGTTAGTTCTCATCAAGTAGCAACAGGCAGCCACTCCAAAGAAAACTACTCAAACCTATCAGGGAGGAAGGCCAACCTATTAGTAGAACACATACCAAAGACCCTCGAATCATGGAGGTCAACAAGCGGTGTCTGTAAACTAGATAGTTTCGATCACCATGCCATTGTAAATGGTCAAGGACAGCTAGAGAAAAGAGTTAATCCCGAGCCAAAATAACCTGGTGGAAGATGAAAATGCAAGGTGCTTCCCATGCAACGACAACCATATGCCTCAAAATTTCCCAAGGGAATATGCAACAAAAGATAGCAGAGCAAAGAAGCAAAGGCACACTTCCAAATGCAGAAGTATACAAGTCCTACGAAATGGAAAATGATCGATTTAGGGAACAAATACAAGGAATGTTTGTAGAGAAAAAACTGGATATTATGCCTAATCAAGTGCTATTTTCATGGATGGAGGAAGAGGATGCAGTATTCGCAAATGAAGCTCTGATGACTAGTGCTCCACAAGTGTAGTTAGACTGCAAAACTAGGTCCAAGAGAAGGCTCATGGGAGAGTACATGCAACAAGCTTCATCTCATCCTCAACCATGCCAACCACCACCATAGGAAAAATAGCTCCTGCATCCAACCATTCGACCAACTCAGCAACAACGAATTCCACTATTTCCTGTAAAGGAGTCGGATAAGATGCCAAACCCATTCACGATAGATCGCTTTCCTCCAAATTTGAGGGATATTCCACTATTTAAGCCAAATTTTCCACTAGTCAGAGTACTCAACATGGTGGAACAATTAAAGAAGGCACCTGCCAATGTGCCCCTATGGGACGTTATATCTATTCTCGAGCAAAAGACATTGCTTTAGGAAAAAATGAAAAATGAGGAACAAAGACCACAGATGGATGTAACTCTACCATGTGATCAAAGTAAAGATAAAGGACCCATGTAAGACCCTCAAGCTCTAAAAGCTATAGATTATACAAATGATGCAGGAAATGTAAAAGAGAAAGAGGTAAGCAAGTTGAAGCCCATGCCTTTCTTTTTAACATTAATTGTGGGAGATAAACTTATGCACAATAATATGATTTATTCAGGAGTCAGTACAATGGTTATGCCAAAGCAAGTGGTCGATGCCTTGATTCTTAAGTATGAGCCCCTTGAGAAGGGAATCATGCAGTTGGACGAAAAGAAGGTTTCGACCGTTGGTTGGATAAAAGATCTATTTTTAACCCTCTTTTCATGCCCAAGCCAGACAGTCTCATAAGAAATAGTGGTGATGGAAATTCCCCTGGTCTTTAGGATGTTCCTTTCTAGATATTCCACTACAAATCTTGGAGAATACTTGGAACTTGACAAGTCCCATTAGATATTTAGAACCAAGCACAGGGCGAAGATGAAGATCTTGTCTGAATCTTTGCACCCTAAAAATATAACGAACAATGCAGTCTTATGTTTTGAACTAGCGCATACCTCCTTTTCAAGATAGGAAGGATATTTTATATAGATGTTGGAGGATGATGAAGACACAAGTGATTGAACTCTCGAAGAGGAGGTTATCCTCAACCAGTTCATTAACTCTGACCTGTTCGATAATTTCCATGTCATGGGACTGGGCACGTAGATGATCTTAAATGATGATCTGATCTATCTAAAATTGATGAAGAATCAAGAGGAATATGATGATCTGATGGATAACCATGTATGGACCTTATACTTTGATGGTGCCAAATGTAAAGCCAGTTCTAGAGCAGAGGTCTAATTATCCTCAACAGGATTGAAGACCCTCAAGCCCTATCATTTTCAATTATCATGCTTTAATAATGATGTAGAATATGAAGCCTTGATCCATGTTTTGATTCTTGTCAAGCAAATGGGTGCAAAGAGGTTGTAGGCATTCAAATATTCTGAGTTGATTATGATCCAGGTCCATGAGCAAGTGGCTGCTAAAAATACAAGAATGAATTCATATAGACATTGGATATGGGAATTGATTAAAGTCTTTGAATATTTCAATGTGCAAGTCATTCCCTGATCCCAAAAAAGTGTAGCTAATCAGATGGCTTTAACCAAATCATAGTTTGTACCTATTTCTGATTTGAAAACAAAGAAAAATGCAATACAGATCATTGTCCAACCGTCAATCCCTGACAATGATCAGAACTAGAAAGTATTTTAAGATGACACTCAGATCACCACCTTCATCTAGAAGTTGGAAGGAATTTTTGACTATTCACAACCAAGAGTCCAACCTTTTGAAGAGAAGGTTATCCAGCTAAAAGGAAATAAGCTCCCTCAAGAATTAATCTCCCTCAAAAATATCTTCAATTGTGAATATGTAAGGAATGACAAGCAAAGGTTTACTGTGGACAAAAAGGATTTTGAGGAGCTTGATGTTGGAAATGACAAAAATCTAAAAGTCAAAAGGAATGTTTCATGGGAAGATAAAGAAATATTAAGGGATATGTGTTCTAGATACAACAGAGTTATAGCTTGGACCTATGATGATGTTAGAGGATACAATCTTGACATAATTCAGCATACCATTGACTTGGCAGAAGGATCAAAGCTCATCTGATAGAAGAAAAGGCCTATCAATCCAAAGGTTGAGGTATTGATGGTTTGGGAGCTTACCAAATTGATTGAGTCTTGAATCATTTACCCAATTAATCACTCAACCTGGGTGTCTAATCTGGTACCAGTTCAGAAGAAAAATGGTGACATTAGGCTTTGTGTTGATTTTCAAGATCTTAATAAGGCTTCGCTGAAAGACCACTACCCTTTGCCATCAATGGATCATATCCTACAGACTATGGCCAAATCAGAGATGTTTTCATTGCTTGATGGTTTCTCAGGGCATAACCAGGTATATGTTAAGGAAGGTGATCAACATAAAACATTTACCAACAAGTGGGGAGCATTCTCATATGCAAAAATTCCCTTCAGACTCTCAAATGTTGGTGCAACATTTCAATGAGCAATGGACATTGCTTTCAGAGGATTGATCAATTTGATCATTCTAATTTATTTGGATGACCTAATAGTCTTTTCAAAGTCAAAATTTGATTATTTTGATAATCTAGAATAGGTTTTCCAGAAGTGTCAAAAGTTCAATATTTCTTTAAATCCCAAAAATGCATTTTCAGAGTACCTCAAGGTAATCTACTTGGTTTGGTAGTATCCAAGGAGGGAATTGCAATAGATTCTAAAAGAGTGGAATCCATAATGAAATCCCCTACCGATGAATCAGAAAGGGCTACAATATTTCTTAGGGAAGATTAACTTTGTTAATCGATTCATTTCATACTTTTAGGACATCACAAGACCTCACATTGATGCTCAAGAAATTTTTTATGTTTAAATGGACCCCTGAGGGAAAGGAAACTTTCAAGTAGATAAAGATAGCTATCTTCCTTGCTTCATTGTTGGCTAACCCAAACTTTTCTAAATATTTCATTCTCTATGTATACATCGGTCAGCATAACATAGCTTCTATGCTCACTTAGAAGGATGAAGAGAATAATGGGGAGCATCCTATTGCATTTCACTCAATAACCCTTAAGGATTACAAAACCAGGTATAAATTTATAAAAAAGTAGGATTTTTCCATTTTTAAAAGCCTTAAAAAGTTCCAACACTTGGTGTCGGCCAATAAAATTACCATCTTGGTTTCTCATCCTTGTGTACGGGAATATATTACTGAAGGAGAGATAACTAAGAAGAGGTCCAATTAGATCACCAAGATCCTAGAGTATGATGTGGACATCATACCAACTAAGCTAGTTTGAGGAAGAGGTCTCTATGAGTACCTTGCACAAGAATTGAGTTTTGAAGATGAAAAGGAGATCGATCAAGTCTACTGAAATCAATTTGAGTCTGACGAGTCCTAGGTGGTCAACCAAATGTGATATATGCAAAAGGGGCACTACCCAACTAGCCTTCCAATCCACAAAAGGTGATACTACTGACTGCAAGGCACTAGGTATGTATTAATTAAAGGGACTTTATTTAAAAGGAATTATGATGGTGTCTTGGTCTGATGTTTAGATAAGCACCAAGCAGAAAGGGCTCTTAAGGAATTCCATAGCAGTCCTGAGGGCGGACACTCCTCTGCCAAGACTACCACCTTGAAAATCATGCGAGTAGGATATTATTGGCCCAAAATGTTTTTTGAAGTGCAGCATTTGGTGCAGAAATGTACTCAGTGCCAATTCTCTATTGGCAAAAGGAAAAATTATGCCTTTCGCTTAAGTCCAATTGTAACTGAAGAGCCTTTTGCTTAATGGGGTTTGGATTTTGTCAAAATGATAAATCCCATCTCCAGTGCTGGCCACAAATGGATCCTCATGGTGATTGATTACTTCAAAAGGTGGACAGAGGCCATTACCCTAAAAAATGCTACAGAGGGCGAGATTGTCAACTTCCTTGAAGAGTTGGAGACTAGATTTGGTTCACCAAAAATTGTCATATCCGACAATGCTCAAGCCTTTGTAGGTTTAGGGATGTCATATTTCGCTATAAAAAATGGTATCTATCTCAAGACTTCATCAAACTAATACCCACAAGGAAATGGGCTAGCAGAGTCAACTAATAAAAACCTAATTAGGTTAATCAAGTGCATTAGGTCTGAGCAACAAAGAGATTGGCACAAGAACCTACAGGCTACTCTATGGGTGGATCAGATCACACCAAAGTAGATCCTAAATACATCTCCCTATGAATTAGTATATAGAAAAGAGGTAGTGTTGCCTATTTCCATGGAACTCCCACTTTACAACTATTGAAATCCCTAGAAATAGAGGAAAGTGGCGAGATGGAAGTATGGTTAGCGGAGCTCCTCAAATTTGATGAAGACAAAGAAAATGTCTTTGGAGCCATGATTGGTCACCAATAGATGGTCAAGCAGTTTTTTGACAAGAAGACTTTCGACCTAGATTTCCAAGAAGGAAGCCTAGTGTTAAAATATGATGAGCGCACTACAAAACCATGGCAGCATACCAAATTTGAAGCGCTATGGAAAGGACCCTTCTAAATTAGCATGTGCAAAGAAAATAATGTGTACGAACTTGAAGCTATGGAGGGAAATTCTTTATATATACCGGTGAACAATATTTATCTGAAATTGTTCCATTAAAGTATGTTCTTTAAAAAAATTTACAGTTATGTACCATCTGTAAAAAATTTGTAAATATGTTTTAGTTTCAAGAATAAGTCCTAGGGGAAATGATAAACATAGAAGAAGTAGAAAGTACTATATTATATATATATTCATCAAAAAAATTATGTGTAATACAACCCGAGGCTTAAATTTTAACTTGAAGCTCTCTCAAGCAAAACCCAAAAAGAGTCCTTGAGCAAAAAGAAGCAAAATGGAGGCAAAATACAAAATGATGAAAATATTAGGCCTCCAGCCATAGTTACATGGGCAAGTTTCCTATAGTTATTTTTTCTTATTCTTCTTCTTCTTTGACAAGGAAATGGGGGACACAAAAACACATAGACCTCAGCCTCTAGTCTCCATGGTTAAATGCCAAGAACATGAAATGCTTCCTAAAGTCTAGCCCAGGAACATGTTCAACTCCATACTCCCACATAAAGTAAGTGCCCATAGGTAGATACAACAAGCAGTGACTTTCAAGGTCCATAGTGTGGAAGTTGGTCAGAAAGGGTAACTAGGGCATGTCCGTCCCATGATCAACATGCCTACAGAGGTCCATTGCACTTGGAATGCCAACACCTGAGATAGCAACTTGCATAATTTCTCCAAGCCCTTCCAGAAGAGAGGCGTCAAACATTTAGCAGCATAGGTAGACTATCTGGGGTTTGGCAATGTTCAGGTCCAAGATGGAGGCCATGAAGTGAGATACAACATTGTAATTGCTTCTCATCTAGATTTTCATCCTCAATAAATTCTTCAATGATGACCCAACATAATGCAATTACCCCAAGGCGATCATACCTCTTCACTAGGCCCTTAATTATATCAGTAGTGATCTCCCCAATGAAGGCATATTGCAACCTTTGTGGGAGGAGATGAACATGAGTGCCTAGGCCAATAGACATAGCTAAAAGTAGCAGAGCGAAGGATGGAATGGAAATAGAGAAAAGGTTGACTAAACTTAAAAGGCTTATTTTTTAATGAATATTGCATTAAGGTGGAATAGTTATTTATAGAAAAGAGGTGTCGACTTGAACCCAAATAGTGAAAAGTCTATTTTTGGTCATACGACAACAAGAGAAATATCAAAGCAACCAAAGGATAGGGGATAAATTATACGAAGAATCTAACATAAGGTCCTAAAAATTAAATTTGGGCACTAGGAGTAAATTCTCACATAAGCCAATCATCGATGTGTGTCCTTTGCCATCATTAGCACTAGCTAGCTCGCTTATGTGAAGAGACATGGATTAACATGCTAAAACCTAACAAATTAAATGAGCACATCTTTTCAAAGGTACCTTGCATCACCTAAGCACATTTTTCATAACTAAAAGCACGCTCCCCAAGACAACGAGCTTATTTGTAAAGAGAGGCAGTGAAGAGAATGTAATAATTCCATTCTCATAGAGTGTTTAGCATTCCCGAGGGATAAAAATATCAAACCCACATGTATCACCTCGTTGGTAGCATTTAATGGACCAGCGGTAATGGCATAGCCTTAAATACATGTGCGTGCTAAGGGAATTAACTACACCAAAAGGTATATTTTTCTAAAGTATCAAAAGGCAAGTGGCCATTTTCAATAAAGAAACTCTCTACAACTTCTTGAAGCAGCCATGGTAGAGCCATCAACAACTGGTAGAAGGGATAAAGCTTCATCTATAAGGCCTGGTTGTGCTCATATCTTTGGGAGGAACTTGTTTAACAATGCCTCAGTGCCTGAGGAACGACCATTTGAATTTTGTAGAAGGGTGCAAGTAAATTAAAGTGTTCCCAGGGAGGCAGTGCGGGATGTTGTCGACAATATTTTTTATCCAAAATTGGTGAGTAACCCTAAGAGCCTTAGGGAAGGGGCATTTCGAATAATGTTAGATCATGGTGCATTTGAGGGTTTTTCCTCTCAGCTCTCAAATTTTTGTTTTCCATAGTTCATGTTGTATGTCATACACCCGTGCCCAAAGTTAATGGATGCATGTGCCAAAAGGTTCAACAGAGAAACTGGAACTATTGTGTGCAACAAGATCAAGGTCATGATTTCTGCCAAAGCCATACAAGATATGTTATGTATCCCTACCAACAGGGGTGCCGAGCCATTTGTTGAGGAAAATATGTCTATTCTCTGGGAAGAAGAAAAATAGAGAGAGCTTCTATGAGAGAGAGAGAGAGAGAGAGATGAAAGAAAGGTCATTGAGAGGTCATTTTATTTTTCCTCTTGCAAAAAAAATGTTCAAGAGCGACACATAGGATCTTTTCTCGATGTTGGCTTGGCTTTTTGGCTTTGATAATGACAAGGAGGTCCATCCTTTCTAGATGATCCTAGACCTAATACTCAAAAGGGAGAGAGGGCAAAATATTATGACTTTTCTAATGTAGTAATTGCAAGTATGTTGGAGAAATTGAAGAATTACCATACCGAGTACAACTTCAAGTATTTTTCTTTCTTGGCTCACTTGATTCTACATCAAAACTTTGGGTTTCTAGAGAGAGATTTTCCAGTGTCTAGGCTCGATGTAAATGGTTTATGTCAGCCAGTTTCTGTGTGGACCTATATATTTTCAAAAACATGTAATTATTATTGGTTTCTGAACCATTTTCTGAGACTAGTGCTTCAAGAATTGTTGTCACGTCCTTTGGGCCATTTTTCAAGACGAGGTTTTTCAAAGGATAAAAATTGTGCCAACTCCAATGGATTATTTCTTTGGAGAGGATTTCACATTTATCAGATTTCATAGTTTTGTTAGAGAACCTTTCTAATTCCCCAAATTTGTAACAGATAGAGTTTTCATGTTGGAGGCATGTCGTCAGGAAACTCTTGCCGACAACACCTATGGTTCAGGAATGAACAAGACAATGTTATATATGCTTCCCTTTGCATTTCCAATAGTAAGGTGACACTGGGCAAGAGAAAGGTGCAGAAGGAGCTTACAAATTTGCTAGCATCCCTAGGCTTAGTCCTTATTTGTGACACATGGGACTACAATTTGTAAACATGAAAAATATACAAGTTGATCCTACACACCTGATCCTAATCTTACTAACATCATTTCCTCCTAAATCACCCCTTTATTAATTAATTTAATTAAATAATCTTTATTTGATTAAATTCATCACCTTCATCCCTTAATTGAATCAATCATTATTTATTTGATTAAGTCATTCTTCCCTGTTGATTAAATCAATCAATTTGATTTAATTAACCCTATGTCTCTATTTAATTAAATAATTTATTTTATTTTATTAAATATCTAAGTTCATCCCATTAAATTAAATAAATTAATCTTTATTTGATTTAATCTAACATCATCCTCTTTAATTAAATAAATCAATCTTTATTTAATTAAATTTAAAATCATTATTCCTCTCAACTTTGATTTATTTAAATCTTAAAATCTAAGTCAAAATTGTCAAATCATCTAATTCCTATTAAATTAATTAAATCATGATTAAATTGAATCATAATCACTTCAATCCTCTAGATTTTGCAACTTGCACAATAAATCAATTTATTTGATTTATCAAATCATCAATTTCCATTGAAAAGGGCATCTTTTTTGGAATATTCTTCCAATTCAAAAATCTCTCCAAAAGGGATGGGTACTTCCAACAAGACATTCATTCTTCTTACATGTCCTTATGCATTGAGCCAAGTGGCATTTAAGTCATTTTCTTTCCCTCTTCAAAAAGTCACTTCATAAAATTGAAATTCCACCTAATAACATTTATTGGCTCATTCATCAAAATGTGCACAACCTTCACTCATTCACATCTTGACAAGTGGAAATTGGCCATTGCATGTTGAATGATCCCACATTGCTCAATCTTTCTCATTCTTCCTATAAGTGTGAATAAGTGAAAAAAGAAAAACCACCCCTTAATGAAACATTGTATCAAAGATTAAGCAAATAAACTAATCTAAAGCAAGAAATCTACTGAAAGTGTCTCATTGTCTCCTATCTTTAAAGATTTATTAAGCTATTGTGCTCTTAGATTTAAATAAAACAATATAACTATTAAAATGACAATCTACAGAACGAAATGATGGTGATACAATGATGTGAAGCTATATAATAATTCTAAATGATAAAATAAACTACTATAACATGAATTGACATGAAAAACTATCGATGAAACTATAGGAGGTAGCCATGATATGAATATCTCAAATGCTGGATGCTTGATTATTGATGCTTGATGATTTCCTGCAGAGTAAGATTGCATAAACTTGATAATTTGAGATCCTTTCTTTGTTGAATGAAGTTGTATTTATAGATTTCCCGGTAGCAGCTTTGCATAGGGGTAGCAAAGTAGAGGCTTGGATTCAATTTGGAGGATTGAATGGTGAGAAATGGAGGAGATGGAGAATATTGTGGGAATGGTTCCTACCCATGAAAACACCAGGCAAGAAGATAGGAAGTATTAATGGAAGAGGATTGAGCGATGGATTTCCAATTTGTCTCCAAATCTTCCCATGAAGATTAAATCAATTAATTTTGACATATTTTTGACATAAATTAGACATAGGATATCTAATTTGGTTTTGAGAAAATATAGAGGAATATTCTTTATTCCTTTATTTAAATATTTTTTATTATTTAAATTAGCAAAAGAGGGATAAATAATTTAATAGAACAAACTATAGAATTTGTTTATTAAATCAAAATAGAAGAATATGGTAATTAATCAATAAAGTGTTTGACCTTTATTAAATTAATTAAGATTGATGTGATAGAATAAAGTAGGGGAAATGATAATTAAATCAAACAAAGTATTTAATTTTTTTTATTTAATTAAGATGAGATAATAGAAGAAATAGAAGAATTTAAATATGAATTTAAACATGAACTATATAAATAAATATTTCTATTTATTCAATAGTAGAGGAATTTAGGATAATTAATCAAATAATTTGTATTTAATTAATCAGATTCTCCAGACCAATTTTAGGTGTATACATTTTTCCCCTCTTTGAAGTGATGTGTTTTCGCATTGCTTCAAAGAAAATTTTGCTGCTACTACCAGTATCGACGAAAAAAATTTAGTGTGCCCCAAACGCGCCCTAGATATTGATTTTCAGATGCTTGATGATAATATGCCCCCTTGGGAGGTAAATTAATGATTTTATGATTTTTTTTGGATTTTTCAAAATTTAGAAATTTTCATGATGATTTGATGATGATTTGACGAAGATTTGATGAAGAAATAGTTTATCTCCTGAAATTGATGAAGAAAATTTAGCCCGTGGATGAATTTCAATTAATTTCATAAATAAAATTAATTAAAATAAAAGAAATCCTCTCAAAAATCCCTTTTGAAAAACCTATATAAGGTCAAAAATGCCCTTTTCACCCTCATTTACACTTTTTGACTTTTCAAAACCTAGTGAGAGAGACATTTGAGCCACCTGCAGCAAGATGTTGAACCCCTACCACACCCACCGGTTTGACCATGTGCGACATCACTAGCAGTCGGCTACCTATGGACCTCCGATATGTACTCGTAATGCACTTCGTTATTTGTACCTTCTTGATTTTTGTGCTATTTTCATGCATTTACGTGTTTTTGTAGTTTTAGCACATCAATGTCCTGCTTTAGCACTTTGCACTATGGTGTAGCGCTTCTAGGATATATTTTAGCACTTTAATAAATTAGTGCTTCCGTTAATTTCTTTAGCGCTTTAGTAGGATAAATTAGCGCTTTGAAGAATCAATGCTTAGATAGATTTATTTAGCGCTTTGATGCCCAATTTTAGCACCAAGAAAGTTCTAGTGCATCGATGTAATAACTTGGCGCTTTGATAGACTGTTATAGTGCTTGAGTAAAGTAGCACTTTTATAGACTGTTATAGTGCATTGGTGCGATGAAATAGCAATTTTGTTTTGTTAGCACTTTGGATGCTTGTTTTAGCGCATTGAATTGTTGAAATAACACTTCTAGTTTTTTAGCACTTAGGGTGTTGTTGATGGTGAAAATGACACAAACAACGTTAAACATAATATTTCTACTCTATTTCTCCTGAAAAAGAAAGACAACATATAGTAGCCTAACTCCCAAGGTCCTGGTAGTTGGTTCTTGTTGATGGTTAAAATGACACAAACAACATTAAAATAGAATATTTCTACTCTATTTCTCCTAAAAGAGAAAGACAACATGTAGTAGCCTAACTCCCAAGGTCCTGGTAGTTGGTTCTCAACTGTCTGATGTCACTCAATTGGTTCATGCAACTGTAATATTCAAGGGGCCTGTGTTGGTAACAAAGGATTCAAGCTATGACCTTTTTTATTGAAATAGTTCCTGTAAATCAATGGGTTTTAAATAAAAGAAAAAGATAGAACAAAGGGGTAAACCAGTAAGTATGAACCGAATTTATCTAGTATCTGGACATATACCTTCAATGATGAATGTTTCCTAACAGATCATAAAAACCATAATATGATACATTCTGTAGCATAATCTATACCACTGCATACATTTTAGGTGCTTCATTAACTTCACAATTACTCTTCACAAATATTTCAAGAATTTTCAAAACAACACACATTCATTCATCATGAAAATTATAGATCAACAGACTTTTTAATAACTTCAACTTAATGACAATCTAATAAGATGATCCTTAAATTTGATTCCTTCAAATGATTTTCATCATTCAAGAAACTCTTATGTTCAGCACAATCACTACATACAGATAGATCATAACTTTATCAGCCTTATCAAATAAGCAATTTAATTCCAAACACCATCTTTTGAGTAAACTTGTAATTCTATTAACTGTAAAAGATTTAAGTACAATGTATCTCTGCAAAACTCTACAAAATTCTATCTCTTAGCATTAGGCAAGCCAATCCAATTCTTAATTAGCCGACCCTTATAATGTGATACCCATCTGGTATTTATAGCTATACAAAAGAAGTTCAAACTTCACTTCTATTTTAGGCTTTCCACCTTTTTAGGAACAATCAACTTTCTTGGAAACTCAGATCAACTTTGATCTTGAGTCCTTACATTATATATTCAGTTTGATCTAAAAATAGAAGATAGAAATAGAAGAAAAGAAGTCATGCACCCTCAAGACTGTCAGTGATGCATGCATGCAAGATTTTATGCATGTGAAGCTAGATCCACCATGAACTCATCATAACTAGTGAAGACTTGTTGTAGCATATCCATATCTGGCCCATCAATCCAGTCATCTTCAAATTTGATCTCATCCAACTCCACTGCAGCAAAATCTCTCATACTTTTAACCTTGATCAATTCTCTCCCCGTAGCTTTTATTTCTTCTTTGACTTCTACAAGATGATCTATCACCCAGTCTCCTCCATCATCTTTCTCCTGTATGAGTCCTTGGAATCTTTCAATTTTCCTGCAAGCAAACTTCTAATTAGATCTTTAGATATCATCATAAAACATGCTTTTAAAACATACCTGTTACACATACATCGGAGTCGGAACCAGACAAAAGCTCAAAATAATCTCTTTTACAAAATTGGCAGACTCGGAGCAAAAACCGATATGGAAACTTCACCTAATAACAAAGGGCTCGGAGTTAGAGTCGGGGAAGTTATCAGAACCGGGATCGGAACAGAAAACAGATTTGGTTTTCTTTAAATTTTCATTTTTTCCATATTCTATTTCCATTCTGCCTCCGCCTCCGATTAGGTTATCATTACTTTAAAGAAAATACTTTTCCATTACACGCGGAGCCGGACATGGGATGAAAATAGAATAGATAACCTTTGCAAACAAAATTCTTAAGTTCAAGATCGGTTTCGATCCCACCTCCGCCAGTTATCATATACTTCAAGGAAACTTTTTAAAACTCAGAATCAGAAACAGGATGAAACATGGAATCGATACCTTTTGCAAAACAAATCTTTCAAGTCTGAGATCGATTCCAATCCCGCTTCCGATGTGATTGACCATGATCGCCAAAGAAACCTCCTAGAACTCGGAGTCGAAAACGGGATGAGAACATAATAGATAACCTTCACAAACAAAATTCTTAAGTTCAAGATCGGTTTTGATCCCGCCTCCGCCTATGCTAATCATGACATCATCAAATACTTTATTCATTTTCAACACAATTGCATGATTAAGACCTAGGTCGCTATAAAATGGCAAAGAAGCTTAAAACTCCACACCCATATGACCATGGGGAACAATAGCACTTTAGGATATCATTTTTTAATCATTTAAAGTAATTACAGAGACCAACAAAACCCTAATCTAACAAACCCAATAAAAACTAGGGCACAGATTTAAACCTTGCCATTTACCATATGACAAAACCCTAATCAAGTAATAAATCTAATCTACCCTAACTCACTATAAAACCTCTAATCTACCTCACTGTAGATTCTTAATCTAACAAACACCATTAAAAACCCTTAATCTAATCTAATCTACTGCAAACCAAAAATGACATGACGCAATCATGATTCAGACGTGAAAGTGATGGTGCCCTAAAAATAGAAAGAAACGACATGATAAAACAAGAAAACAAAGATTTAAAGTAAAACAAACAAGAAAAAACAAGAACCTGCTCATTCAATCACATCGATGATCATAGAATTGCTTTAAAACACAATGATTGAACACGCGAGCAGATATAAAGCAAAACACAACAAACACAACTCCAAATAAATAACAAACAACAAAGATAAAAGACCTACCTCAAATGCAAACAAACTGAAGCTAACTTTCTGAATCGATTCGCACACAATATCCCTTCTCTATCTTGATCAATTTGCTCAAACAAACTCTGCTATTGCTCTTCGCATTCTTAGACTTATAATAATAACAATAATGATTGACTTTAACCCTTAATAAAGGGTAATATGTGAATTTCTACCTACACTGGCAACCACCATTAATCCATTAAAACGCAGTAAAGGCGGAGTCAGAACTATAAGAGAATGAACACTGGTCTACAGTGCAACTTCAGTCAAAAAGTCAATGACAAAAAAGTGGTGGGGGCAAAACTGAAATGCAGTTGGGATCTTAAGTTAATAAAATTTCAAAACCTCATTCCCATTTTGGCTCCGCATCCAACAACAAAAAACACAACAAAAACAAACAAAACAAAAACTAAATACAAAAAGTTAAATAAAAGACCAACCTAATATAACAAAACACAAAAATCGAAAAAAAAAAAAAAAAGTAGTGGAGTCGGGATCGGAATCGATCGTGATTTTGCAAATTTTGATAACTACCATCCCAATTCCCACTCTGGGTCCGCTTCTGCTAAAGACAAAAAACTAAGGCAAAGAAAATACTGTCGGGATAGAATCAAAAACAAGCCTCAAAATAACTTTCAGAACCCGATCCAGTTCCGGTTCCGATTCCGATAGAGAAACCAAAGAAAAACAAAGTATTGGCAAAACTAGACTCCAAACTTTGTTTCAAAAACAACTAAGTACAAAAAAACACAAAGGGGGGCCCATTTTGACCAAGGAAAAAAGATGGGGTGGTTATGCAAGGCATAACAGTTCTCAACTGTCTGGTGTCACCCAATTGGTCCATGCAACTATAATATTCAAGGGGCCTATGCTGGTAACAAGGAATGCAAGCAATGACTGATTCATTGGATTGTTCTTAACGAAAAGAGGGTTTTAAATAAAAGAAAAAGATAGATCAAGGTGTACATCAGTGAAACATGAATGAAATTTATCTAATATCCAGAGATATATCTTCAACAATGAATGTTCTAACACTATTTTAAGAAAACCATAACATGATACAATTTATAGAAACAATCCATACTATTACATGCATCTATGGTGCTTAATTTAATCATCACAATCACACATCATAAAAACTTCAAATATTCAAAAGAACAAAAATTCTCATTCGTTGCCAAGATCATATATCAATAGATATTTAATAACTCAATCCACAGATAATCTAATGAAATAATCCTTAAATCCGGTTTCTTCTAATGATTTTCATCACATAAGAAACACCTATGCTTCAGCACAATCACTAGCATTAAGATAGACTATAATTCATCAACCTTATCAAGCAAAACTCAATTCCAACACCATATTGCGTAAAAAAAAAAAAAAAAACCTGTAATTGTATTCAACTGTAACTAAAAAATAACAAAGTATCTTTGTAAAGCTATAAAAAATTTATCTCTTAGTATCAGGTGGCCAATTCTATTCTTATCAACTTACCTTTACAATATTATACCCCATGGATATTTATAGATGTACAAAAATATGAAGTCTTCCCTATCGTAAGTTCAGATCCATCATTTTAGGAACTTGAATTTTCCTTGGAAACTCAAATCAATTGATCTCGAGTTCCTACATTAAACATTTAGTAAACTGGAGAGAAGAAGATAGAGGAGAAAAGAAGCCATGTGCTCATAGAACTATCATTTATGCATGCGGAGATAGGACTATTAGTTATCCATGTGGAGTTTGTTCTAAAGTGCACTCATCATAACTAGAGAAGACTTGTTGAAGCATATTCGAATCTGGCCCATCAATCCAACTATCCTCGAACTTGACCCTCTTCAGTTCAGCAGCAATAAACTCCCTCATGTCTTTTAACTTTTTCAACTCCCCTCTAGCATCTCTCACCTCTTCTTTAATATCCATTATCCGGTCCAACAATAGATCCTCTCCAACATCTCCCTTTTGCACATCCTCCTTAATTCTATCATCCCATTTCTCTTTTAATTGACTTAAAGGTAGGCCATCCTTTATTGGTATATCAACATTTACTATAATAGCAATAACTGCTTCTAACTCATCAATCTGTTCATTTAGATCCCTGCTAGAATCTTGAACTTCATTCTTATGTTTATACAAAAAGTCTGATCTAAACCAGATTATGCTGGAGGTCTTTTCCAAGAAATTTGCATTGTCCTCTTCAAGGATTGACTACTCTAGAAGAGTAGATTTTGGCAATTTACTAATCTCTTTCAGCTTCTAGATATATCCTCTATACTCTTATTCTTGTTCTCCCAACTCTTTAGCATGCTGCTTCATCTCTTCTATCAACTCCATTGTCATCTTGTGAACCTCAAAACTGTCTCTTAAAACTTCACCTATTTCCTGATTTAGCCTGTCAATCCATCTATCCATCATCTATGCCTTACTCCTTACTTGCACCAAATCATCCACCTCTTTCTTGCTAAGTAAAATTGGTGTCTCAATGGTGGCAATTTGTTGTGACCTTAGAGCAGAAACATTCTTCAAGAAAGTATGCAATTGATCCAGTTGAGCCTTAAGCTCATCCTTTCTTTGTTTATCCTTCATCATTCTTGATTTGGTGGATGATGCTACCACATCAATCAAGTTCATTTTTTGATCTCTGGTGGGTCTCCCCAAACTAACCGTGCCCAACTGGTAATCAGTCAGTTGCATCTTTCCTATATCCTTGTCCACCACTGGTATTGCACATTCAAAAATGATTTCTCCTCTTTCAGTAAGTCTAGTGGAATGTAGAATCTTGGCCTTCTTCTTGTGCCTTTCCTTTTCAATCTCCTTCATCATATCCCCCCAATCAAGAGGTTGTGATGATGTTATCGGCCTCTTTTGAAGATCCAATTATAACCAAGTAGGAGCACTTGGAGTAGTGGCCATCATAGTTGAAGAAGAAGCAATAGTTGTAGATGATAAAGGTTGCAGCATATTAACTTTAGGTTGAGAATCAACCTCTTGCACATTTTGTTGCTCTCCGTCTACATGTTTTTGTGCAATCTTTTCAGTTTCTTCTTTGTCTTTCTGCTCTTGCACCCTCTTGTCTTCATGTTCCTTCTTCAATCTTTCCTCTTCTAACCTTTTTCCCTCAAGCAACTTGTTTCTCTCTTCTTCTAGCACTTTGAGTCTATCTGAGGCTTCCTTTTCCTTTTGTAGCTGTTTGGCAACCTCGTCAACATCTTTTTCCTTTTATATACATTTTTCCTCTTCCTTCTTCTTATGATCTTCTTCACTTATTTTAATTTTAGCCACAAGGGCTTGTCTTTCCCTCCAATGCTTATCTTTTTCTTCTTCAAGCTCTTGAATCTTCTGCAACAACTTGAGCTTGTCATTTTCTTCCTTGGTCCTGAGCTCCTGCTCCTTTTGCCTTTGTTCTTTTTGAAGTTCACCAGCTCTTTGCTTGGCTTTTATTTGTTGTTGTTGAAGTAAGGCATCTGCTTTTTCCTTAAAATCAATTTCCTTTTGTTTCTCCATCACCTCTGCATGTGCTTGAGCATCTGAAGCCCTCTTTGCTTCCTCAAATAGTGCCCACTAATCCTCCTTTGTTAGCACATGGTCAGTTTCCTCTTCTAGAGGCATATTTTCTCGTGCATCCTTCTCTGAAAAAGTCTCATCAGAGTCCATTCCAACATCATGGATCTCCACCTCTACTCCTTTTCCCTTTAATGACTTAGCAATATCATGAAGAGTCCCCTTAGGCATCTCTTTAATTTGCTTCTCTGTAGGAGGGACTTGAGCAGATGACTCCCCTATCGTTGGTGTTGAAGCAATAGGTCTTGTTTGGGCATCCTCCTCCTGTGGCTTCGGTTCATCTTGAGCCGATGCTTCAAGTTCAATCTCTTCAATATCAGGAGGGAAGAATTCCAAAGGCTGCTTGGGAGGCAACTTCATCTTGATTCTCTTATATCCCTTCCCCTTCTTAGGAGCTAGACCCCCAAGAGTTCTAGTTCTTAGAACAACCTAGTGAATACTCCTATCCAAGACTGGTCTCCCTATTTGCTTGATGTCTATGGTCTCCTCACTATCCCAATCTATCGGATCCAAAATTTTGGTACCAATGTTCAATGCTTCATATGATGGATCCAACACTACTACATCATCTACTAATGTATTAGGATTATCATCTTTGATCCCGAATTCTACCATCAGTGAAATAGGAAACCTCTCATAATTCCTTTTCCTGAGGTAATATTCATTCTATAGATCACTCTAGAATTCCTCTAACAGGTTGAAATGCTTGTCAAAGACCGAAGCCAACAAAGCATTCATTTTCTTCTTTGGGTTAAAGTGCTTTCAGGCAGTATACAAGCCCAACTTCAAATGTATCAATTCACTACAAACCACCTTAGCTCGCACAAGGTGTGGGCAGCTGTATTCACCCAATTGCATGGGAAACTTATGACAACCTGTTTTGTGCTTCATCCCAAACTAGGCATTAGCCCCCAGAGCTTGATAGACAAACTCCATCAGTACCATCCTGTTGCTGCAACACCTTGGCAATAAGTGGGGATGACCCTCAAATACAGCCAGCCTGAAATATGTGAACTTGGGGTATTGGATGTACCAACATCCCCATTCTATAATAAAGGCCATGGCTTCTTGACTCAATCTGTATCTGGCATCTCCATTAATTTGGTTAATCACTACATATAGGAATGCATCATTAACCCTTCTAAATTGTGTTTCAAAAACCTATAGGGATAGCTGGTCATAGTGATTCCATACTTTGTCCATTAGCTTCCCCCAATATTCCCATTATGTTCAAATCGGGAAAGATACCTCCTTTGGCTACTGCATAAACAACATAAGAAGTCATGAAAAAGCTCTTGGTTTCCCTTATTCTGGTTAGCTGATCATGAATGGTATCTGAGACAATCATGGGAAATCAAACTATTGCTTGCCATTGAAGATTGTCTGAATGAAGGGAAACATCCATTCCTTGAAATAAAATGCATCCCTCTTCCCAAAGATCCTAGAATACATCATTATCAGGTCTTATACTTCTTTGTAAAAATTTTCCCTCTTTGGTTGATCTGAGAGCTTGGTTAGGGACTTCTTTTGCACTCTCAACCACTTATTGTTCAAATGAGCCTTGGTAGCTTCCTTGTGTTTTCTATATATCTCTAGAGCATCTGCCTCATTCAACTATACCAGGTTCTTTGGATCAAGGACACTAAAAATGTGTTGAAACATTTGAGGAGTTAAATGTATAATAACATTGTCCTATGAATCCATGCATTGTCTGGTAGCCGGATTGTAAGCTCCTACTGCTGTCATGATTAATTCCAGGTATTGGATAGACAAAGGAAATATAGTAATGTGAGCTAAGCCAGACTCAACTATTCTTTCAGTCCTCCCTGTTACATCCTCAGTGAATGTTTCTGAGTATAGCTCCTCAAAATTGAATGGGCCTAAATTAGTATTAGTTACATCCACCCAATCTGATTCCACCTTGCTTGTAGTGATAGCAGGACTCCTATGGTTATACCTCAAAGTATAGGGTAACTGCTCTAGCTTAATCTTCCTAGGTTTAGTTGCACCATTTGAAGTTTCTGCAGGCTGATTCCTTTGGGAAGCTTCTCCTGATATTCCTGACATTCTTTAGTTTCCTGCAACAAAACATCAAATTAGACCCTTGAATAAACATCACAAAATATGCTTTAAAATATTACCCTTCATATATATATATATATATATATATATCAAAGGCAGAACCAGGTAGAAAACATTCTAAACGGTCTCTTTTTAAAACACTGTCGGGATTGGAGTCAAAACAATCATTGAGCTTATAGTAATAACAAGCGAGACTGGAGTCGGAGTTGGAATGGTAACCAAAATTGGAATCAGAATGAAAACTGATTTGGTTCCATGAAGATTTTCAAATTTCACATTTAGTTCTAGTTCTGATTTTGCTTGAGCTGCCAATATTTTGAGAGAGTGCTTCTTATTGTAAGCGGATTCAAAGACGGGATGGAAAATGGAATCGATACTAATTACAACATATGTTTCAAAGTCTAAATTGATTTCGATCCCGCTTTTGGTTCAAATAATCATGAAATCATAAATATTTCAACAGACTGATAAATAATGTCATGATTCTAAGTACTAGGTCATATCAAACTGAAAGGGCTTAAAAATAACCTATGCAAGACCATCCCCATATGACCGAGAGGCAACCGTATGAGATTAGGGCATCATATTTTAAAAAAAGAACATGTCAAAACCCTAAATCAAAAATTGTCGATTTCAAATAACTAGGGCACAAATTAAACCCTATTTAAATTAACCATATCTAATGTGAAATAATATTCCTAAGTAAAAACCATGATTTACCAAACCCTACCAAAGTAAAAACTACAATTAATCTATGCTATTTTAAGAACTAGGGCATCACGATACGGTCACGATTAAAACATGAAAATGACTGTGAGGAAAAATGAACAAATGGGAAACAAACACTAGAAAAGTAGAACAAAAATGAACAAACAAAGAATAAAAAGAAAAAGAAAAAATGAATCACATGAACTCACAATAGAATCCAGAATCACGAATCTATGCAAACCAACGAAATGAACAAAAATGGAAAATGAGAAATAAAACAAAAGAGAAGAATAGAAACCCTACCTCAAACGCCAAATAAATAGGTTAATCCCTTGAAGCAATTCCATGTGCAACTGTCTCTCTTTCAATCGATTCACACGCACAAATGCTCCACTGCAACTCTAGTTCGCTCTTGATCTCTTTCAAACAATAATGATAAATTTGAGTTAATCCCTAATTAAGGTAAAAACTCACAGTTATGTGCATGCATGGCACCTATAATTAATGCCATAAATGTGGTATAGCGGAGTCAAAACTATAGAGGGAACTGGCATATTACTGTTGTGCGACTTCAGTAAAGTCAATGACCCAAAATGGTGGGAGCGGAATCGGGATGAGAAATGATTTAGAAACTTGTCTAAATTTCCAACTCGGTTCCTGTTCTGATTCCGGTTCTACTAACAAAGAAGAAAGAAAAACAAAATGACAAAATAAAACAAAAAAGACCGAAACGAACAAACAGAACACAAAAACCTAAGTTAAAATGAAAGACCAAAAAGCGGAGGCAGAGGGGGAACGAGATTTGATTTTGAAACTTCGAATAAATTCAGACTTAACTTTCTCTCTAACTCTGGCTCCAACATAGACAAAACTACAAGGAAAAAAAGATAGTCAGGACGAGGAATGGAATCAATATTTGAAACAAGATTCAAAACCCGATTCGGTTCCAGTTCTGGTTCCGACAGAACAAACCAAAGAAAAAAATAGTGTTTGAAAAGAAAGACTCCAAACTTTGTTTGACAAACAACCAAAGACAAAAACAATAAATGGGGACCCATTTTGACCAAGGAAAAAGGTGGGGTGGTTATGCAAGGCATAACAAATGGTGACTTGGCTGGGAAAATGGCTTAACCATTTTCAAGACACCCAAGAAAAATTCAGTCACCCAAAAACTACCTGGTTTATGAAGCATGCTAACTTGAATAAGATCAATCATATATAAGATAAGGTTGAGCTAGAATCTCAAATGTATGTGCTCATGAGTTGTTTATGAATTTGAGTGTGTTCATATATTGTGCATCATTATTTATAGATACTTTCTCTGCTCTTGAGCAACTATACCTAAGATTTAAGCTACATAGGTTGAGTCCTTTAACTATCGTGCAATAAAATCCTGGGTATTGCTCCGCTGCCAGACAGGCATCCATAGCCCCGATGGAGATGCCTCTAGTTCTCACAAATCATTGCTCTACTGCCAGCCAGCATCCATATCCCCGATAGAGATACTTGATTACCCATTTGATATTGAGCATGCCTTTTCTTTCTTTCTTTTCATTCTCTTTTGTTTACTTCACTTGTGGAAATATTTTATGCACCTTCCTCAATACTCAGATACAATTGATCTGAAATGTGGGTTGATAACTACAATGGATTTCATGATAGTCTTGGAATCAGATTTTTCACTCGAATCAAAGGTAGAGCCACTCTAAAACAAATAGGCATTTACTCATGCAGATTTTATCTAATTTGATGACGGATTTTTTCTCATAATTCATGAGATATTCACAATATATCTTCTATCCTTAAATAAATTTTCAAACCAAAATTAGAATGATCATAAGACATAAGCTTCAGATAAAAACTCCTTTTCAAACGATGATGATGAAAATACCTAAACCAATTTCTCTCCTAGTACCAGTAGCATACTTTGAATAACAACCCCTTGTCTTGAGATGGACAAAAATGAAGATCCCCAACGAAACAAGACAAACAAACAAAAAAAAAAAGAAAGAAAAGAACAAACAAAACGACAAAAAAAGAAAAAAAAAACAAAAACTTAAAGTTAATTACATATGATACAGTATAATACATTCCTCTTCAAAACATCAGATCTTTCATGAACCGAAATAGTGCTTGAGAAACTGACCATTAACTGGCAATGGAACAGGTTCTCCTATTAAGGTACTTAAACAAAAAGCATTCTCGCCTAGTATCTCAGCCACTTGATAAGGACCTAACCAAAGTCTATCAAACTTCTAGTGATCTCCCTTCTTTTCTCTAGCTTTATCCCATAGTAATACAAGATTTGATATCCTAAAATCTTTTATCTTGGCTCTTTTGTCAAACCAGCGTTTGATGATAGCCAAATGTTTAGAGAATTGTTGCAAAGTAGCATCTCTTTGCTCTTCCATGTTAAGAAAATTAAGTAATCTAACTTCGATCATATCATCCTTGGAGGAAAATTCCTGCATAAACTTAAGAATAGGTATTTGTAAATGGATTGGGAAGACTGGGTCTTGACCATAGACTAACTTAAAAGGTGAATTTCCTAGAGCTGCTTTGATTCGGGTTTGATCTGCCCATAGGGAAAATCTCAACTGGGTGTGCCAGTCCCTCAGATTGTTCTCTAACAACTTTCTTATTACTTCCAACAAGTTTTTATTTGTGGACTCAGCCACTCCATTTCCCTAAGGGTAGTAATTGGATGAATACTTCAAAACAATTTTATGTTCATATACCCATTGAATGAATTCAGCAGAAGAAAAAGTAGGGCCATTATCATATACCAGAGCAAATGGAACTCCAAACCTGGTTGTGATGTTCTCAGTCAAAAATTTGATGACCACCTCTATGGTGCTATTTTTGCAGGGTTGAGCCTCAGTTCAGTGTGTACAGTAGTCAGTTGCAATAAAGATGAATTTATGACCTGTAGAAGAATTAGGATTAATTACACCTACAAAATCCAGGGCCCATTGAGAAAATGACCTTACCTTATATACTGGTTGCAAATGGATTACAATATTTCTTTCCCTAGGTGCAGAAGTTTGACATACATGAAAAGTTCTGACATGTTGATGTGCATCCCAAAATACATAAGGCCAATAATAGCCTGATCTAAGAATCTGATGGGCCAAAGCATCAACAGACCCATGCCCTGTTCCATGCCTTCTATGGAACTCAGAAATGGCATGCTTGGCCTCTTACTGATCCAAACAGCATAGGTAAATCCCTTGAAAATTCTTTTTGTAGATGGATCCCCCTTTAAGCATTTAGTGAGCACTCTTCATCCTCAATGCTCTCCTTTGAGTAGCATTCATTCCTTCTAGACATCTGTTATTGAGGAGGAAGAAAATCATGTTTGTGTACTAGGGATCCTTAGTAAATGATTGGATAGTATACTGCTGACAGGTGATGTTTTTGTCCACATCTTCCATTTATTTTGATAAACCTTGCCCTTGAACGATTTTCTTCAAGTGACTCTCTAAGTCAAATTCTTGTAGAATTTCCATCCACTTTCCTCTTTTCTCTCCCAACTCACTCTGCATCAAAAGAGACTTTAGAGCTAGATCTGGAACTATAGCCATTACTTGACTTTGAAGTATGTAATGCCTTAACTTCTTTACTACTCATACTAATGTGAAGGCTTGTTTCTCTAGTGGTGGGTATCTCACTTCTGCATTCTTAAATGGAGAGCTCATAAAGGCAATAGGTCTTTCCTCTCCCTCTCCTCTTCATTGTGTTAACACAGCTGCACATGAATGGTTAGATGCAAAAGAATAGATATAAAAAGGTTTTAGATAATTTAGGCTTGTCAAAATAGGTGCCTCAGATATAGACTGTTTAATCTACGAGAAAGAAAACTTAGCCTCATTACTCCACTCAATTTTTGCATCTTTCTTCATCATTTCATTAAGAGGTTTGATGATCTCCACAAACCCTGTTATAAAATTTCTAACAAAATTGATCCTCCCAAAGAAAGATCTCATTTCTTTCTTGCTGCATGTCCTTGTCAATTTCAAGATAGCCTCCACTCAATCAGGATCTATAAATATCCCTTCCTCTGATATGATGTGACCTAAGAGTTTCCCTTCAGATATTCCAAACACACACTTCTTCGGATTGAGAGAGACACCATAGCTTATACATTTCTTGAAAACCTTTTCCAGATCAGCAACATGGTCTTCTCTATTCTTGGAGAAAATGGTTAAATCATCCACGTAAATAATTATACACTTCCCTATCAAATCTTTGAAAGCCACATCCATTGCTCGTTGAAAGGTAGATCCAACATTGATTAGACTGAATTGCATCCTCCGATAGGAAAATGTGCCCCATTTGGTGGTGAAAGTTGTCTTCATTCTATCCTCATGACTGACAAGGACCTGATTGTACCCAAAATAACCATCCAAGAATGACATCATCTGAGACCCATTAACCTTTTATAGTACTTCATCAAGAGAAGGCAATGGATAATTATCTTTCTCAGAGGCTTTGTTTAGATTCCTGAAATCAACACATAATCTGATTTCACTATTCTTTTTGCATATAGGAACTAAATTTGCCACCCAGGTAGAATGTATAACAAGAAAGATTATTCTTGCAGCTAGGAGCTTTTGCACCTCTTTCTGGATCAAGGGCTCAATTAAAGCATTGAACAAGCATTATTTTAGACAAAAAGGCTTGGCTTCTGTCTTGAGAGGTATGGTATGAGTGATCACCGAAGTGTCAAAAAATTTTAGATCATCATAACTCCAAGTAATGGCTTCAATCTTCTACTCCAAAACTTTGACTATCTTGTCTTTAATTTCTTGAGGACAAGTCTTTCCTATAACATTCCTTTTAGGGCCTGAGTGAGTCAAATTAACATATTCATATTTCCCTCCACCATTCTCTGTAGGCACCCTTTGACGAGCTCGTGGGTCAGAGTCAAATATTCTCTCCAAAGCTACCATCCCTTTCAGAATATTATTGCTCCTTAAATCCAATATCCCTTCTGCACTACCATTCTCTAGATCCCAAACTCCCTGATCTCTTTCAGATTCATCTATTATCCGCCCTTCAAAAACATCAGAACTTGCCAAAAATGCCAATATATTCTGATCATCATCAAATACTTGAAAATGTCGGACATTATCAAGAACAACTGGGACGAAGATTAATTCAACTGAAAATCTCTTTAGATTAGAGTCTTGCATGGGTTCCAGTGTACTAGCAGAAACAGCAAGAGCATCTACAATTTGATTAGCTTCTCTAGGGATCAGAGTAATCCCAAAAGCATCAAAGTCTTCAATTAAGTTCCAAACTTTGTTTTTGTATGCAGCCAATCTTTTGTTATGACATGTATACTGGCTACGTACCTATTTTACAATCACTTCAAAATCCCCCATGACCATGAGAGCAGTAACTTTATTTTTATGAGCAAACATAAGTCCACGAGCAAGTGCTTCATACTCAGCCACATTGTTTGTGCAACCAAACTGCAATCTATAAGAAGCAAAGTAAGTCTTCCCTTTTAGGTTGGTTAGTTCAATCCTTGCTCCACTTCCTGCTTTGGATTTGGAACCATCAAATTTAAGAGTCCACAATTGGTCTTGGGCTGGAAGTTATTTCTTTCTAGGGATAATGGGAGATGACTTAATTGGGATGTGTGGCAGCTTGGACTTTTTCTAGTCATCAGAGATTGACTTGGGGCAAGACTCACTTGAAGGTTTTTCTATGTTTTTAGCTTGCTCAAATATCACTTCCTGAATGACTTCTTGGGTTAAATTGCAATCCAATTCATTTTTCATCAATGACTTGGGCATTGGTAGAGTATCTGGGGTAGGTGTATTGAAGAGGAACCAAGATACCTCAATTTCTTCTTGAATTTTAGAGCATAAAACCTGAGTCTGTTCTACTGATGTGAAACCTTTCTCTTGAGAAAGGTCAACCCAAGTGAGAATGGTAGCATCTTTAGCTTTAAAAGAAAACTCATTGATGGGGGTCTAGGGTTCCTCTTGACATATTTGTTGAGGCTAACCTACATGACTTAGGATATCTAGGCATGATTGACATGTTAACTCTGAATGATTGTGATAATGGATCCTACACCAATTAGGAAGCAACAAACTACTCAAATCAGTTTCTCCTCCTAATACCAGCCTATCTTGTTGCAATTTTATTATTAGAACCTACTAGTTGATGCAAATCATTGGGTCACTGTGCTCTAGGGGCAATGTATCCTCAGGACTGATTACAGAGAAAGTAGGGACTTCCTCTTGCTTGTAAACTCCTATCTCAGTCTCAAAATATGCTACTTCATTTGAAGCATCATATTCTGTAATCATATGCTTGAGTCTTGGTTCACTCTCAATCCTTATCTGCATTGGTATCCCCTTCCATGGTAACCACATGTGAGAGAAATCCAAGGACAAATATCCCCCAATACTTTTCATTAGCTCCCGACTTAAGAGCATACCATATGTCTCTAGGATGTCAGCCACTTGGATATCTATGTAGGTTTGGATCCTTGGATCTGATCCAACCTGTACATGCATGTTCTTTAGTTCTCCTACAACATTGACCTCAGTTTTGTCTAACTGGATCACTTCCTTATTGGTTGGGATAGGATTTAATCCTAACTTCTTACATATTGAAAAGGGCATAAAATTACTTGATGCTCCAAAGTCCAATAAAAAATTATGCAAATTCTTTCCAAAAATCCTTAAACTTAAAAGAAAAGGTGGGGTACTGGTCTTACCTTTATAGATGGCTACATTAGACTCCTTTGCTAGAGTCACTTTATATTCTCCCTTTAAGCGATCTACCTCTTCCAAGGCTTTCAATACCACTTCACGTTGAGCTGGGCACCACTTCATGATGTCAAAGAATGACAATGATGTCTTATGTCTTTGTAGTTCTACAATAAAATCAAATTTTGAATCATTCTACTTGATATTTAGGAAAAGGAGGCAGATTGCCTCTATTCTAAAGGTAAGAAGGTCCCTTTGGTGGTGGAGGGTTATTATCTACATTTTAGTTCAGTGGGACCATGTTGTTTGGGGTGCAGATGTAGTAAATGGGCCCTTATTTTGGTTTCTCAGATTGTGACCACCTTTGGACTAAAAGGCTTGGGCCTCATACACATCTTCCTCTAGCTCATTATCTCCTTGCATTGGAAATTGGTATTTCTCTTCAATAGTCTCATAAGTCATAGCAGTACTCACTGGCCCATTATCCTGATTGGAATTTCCTGTTGGAGGCTAGGAATCAGCTTGTGCAATCTTTACAATTTTCTCCATTCCTGGGCAATTAACCTTAGAATGTGTTGCAGTATCATGTAGCCTGCACCAATTAGTCATAAAATTAAGATCAGCCACATTAGCAGTATGTGATCTCTCCTCACCTGACTGATAATTGTGGGAAACTCCCCCATTGTTAGTTCTAGTATTCCATTGCCTATTATTGTTGTTGAACCTCTGGTTATATCCTCTGTTCTGATTTTGGTAATTTTGATTAGAGGAGTTCTAATTTTGGAAGTTCTGATTGGTGTTCTGATTCACATTCTGATTGGATTAATTCCCCTAGTTGTTGTAACCTCCCTGGTTTTGATAATTCTGGTTTTGGTTGAGGGGAGGGTTTTTCCTAAGCTGTGCCATGTCATTTGACATTTGAGATAGATTATTTTTAAGAGTTTCTAACTCACTGGTTAGTTGAATAGTTTGTTCATTTTGCACATTCTGCATTATGGATGGGGAATGAACATGGGTTGATCCTCCTACTTGCTATTGTTGATTTTGAGGTTGTTGGGAGAAATCTTGCATTCCACTACCGAAAAAGGGAACATTGGGTGGGGCTTGTAACTCAAACATAGGTTTGTATTGGGAGTAAGACATCCCTGGGATAGTGTTGTACAATGGTGGGTTAGGCATCTGATAACTCATGGGAGGAAGAGTTGCTCCTAAACCTCTTGACTATAGACTTATCTACTGTTGCAATTTGATGGCTAGATGATAAACCTTAGACAGAGAGTCAATCTCATTGGCTTGATAGGTTCTTTGCAAGAATAGGCCAATCAAGGGATCAACAGCTCTTAAATATGCTTGAATGGCAATATTTTCAGCCACTAAGTAGGGATCTTGCAGCCTACGAAACATCCTTTGGAATCTATTGTTGAATAGAGGCAGTGGCTCATGATGTTCCTTTCTTATGGTGAAAAACTAGTGATACAAGATGGAAGGGTCTACATAGATCCTGAATTGATTAATGAAAGCATTTTCTAAATCTGTCCAACCCAGAATAGATCCCTAGAGCAGATTTAGGTACCAGTTATATGCCATGTCCCCTAAAAAATAAGGAAACAATCTACATACCACGTCCTGATAAGCAACTTGAGCACGGGTACAAGAATCTTTGAATGCTTGTATATGCTCCTCGGCACTTCTTGATTCACCATGCATGTACTTGGGTCAAAAAAAAATTGGGTTCTTCAGTAGATCATAGATTCCCCCTAGAATATTCCCTAACGGAGAGGGATTATTCACAAAGTAAGCCATGGGTAGGATTGGTTGAGCAGGTGGTGGTGATATAGGCCAAATTAGTGGTGACATAGGCCTAACCAATGGTGGTGATATTGGTCGAGCTAGTGGTGGTGATGTAGGTTGAACTGGTGGTGGTGTAGGTGGATTTGGTTGAAATCTAGGTGGAGTAAGCGGTGGTGGCAATGTAGGTATCAACATTCTATGAGCATGGGGTCTAGGTCTAACCCAGGTTTTGAGTTCTTGTAATGGTTCAAGGTCGGTAGAGGATCTGACAATCCTCTTGTATTTCTCTATTGAGAATGAAACAATGCGAGCCAGCCTGTTCCTTCAAGCCCTCCTTCTAGCGTCAGATCTGTTGATGGTGAAAATGACATAAACAATGTTAAACAGAATATTTCTACTCTATTTTTCCTGAAAAAGAAAGACAACATATAGTAGCCTAACTCCCAAGGTCCTGGTAGTTGGTTCTCAACTGTCTGGTGTCACTCAATTGGTCCATGCAACTGTAATATTCAAGGGGCCTGTGTTGGTAACAAGGAATGCAAGCAATGACCGATTCATTGGACTTTTCTTAATGAAAAGAGGGTTTTAAATAAAATAAAAAGATAGATCAAGGCGTACATCAGTGAAACATGAATGAAATTTATCTAATATCTAGACATATATCTTCAACAATGAATGTTCTTCCACTATTTCAAGAAAACCATAACATGATGCAATTTACAGAAACAATCCATATTATTGCATGCATCTATGGTGCTTAATTTAATCATCACAATCACACATCATAAAAACTTCAAATATTCAAAAGAACAAAACTTCTCATTCATTGCCAAGATCATAGATCAATAGATATTTAATAACTCAATCCACAGATAATCTAATGAAATAATCCTTAAATCCGGTTTCTTCTAATCATTTTCATCACATAAGAAACACTTATGCTTCAACACAATCACTGGCATACAAATAGACTATAATTCATCAACCTTATCAAGCAAAACTCAATTCCAACACCATATTGCGTAAAAAAAAAAAAAACTTGTAATTGTATTCAACTGTAACTAAAAATAAAAAATTATCTTTGTAAAGCTATAAAAATTATATCTCCTACTCTCAGGTGGCCAATTCTATTCTTATCAGCTGACCTTTACAATATGATACCGCATGGATATTTATAGATGTACAAAAATATGAAGTCTTCCCTATCTTAAGTTCATATCCACCTTTACAGGAACTTGAATTTTCCTTGGAAACTCAAATCAATTGATCTCGAGTTCCTACATTAAACATTTAGTAAACTGGAGAGAAGAAGATAGAGGAGAAAATAATCCATGCGCTAATAGAACTATCAATTATGCATGCGGAGATAGGACTGTCAGTTATCCATGTAGAGTTTGTTCTAAAGTGTACTCATCATAATTGGAGAAAACTTGTTGAAGCATGTCTGAATCTGGCCCATCAATCCAACTGCCCTCAAAATTTGATTCTCTTCAATTCAGCAACAGCAAACTCCCTCATGTCTTTTAACTTTGTCAACTCCCATCTAGCAGCTCTCACCTCTTCTTTAATATCCATTAACCGGTCCAACAATAGATCCTCTCCAACATCTCCCTTTTGCACATCCTCCTTAAGTCTATCATCCCATTTCTCTTTTAATTGACTTAAAGGTAGGCCATCCTTTACCAGTATATCAACATTTACTATAACAACAATAACTGCTTCTAACTCATCAATCTGTTCATTTAGATCCCTGCTAGAATCTTGAACTTCATTCTTATGTTTATACAAAAAGTCTGATCTAAACCGGATAATGTTGGTGGTCTTTTCCAAGAAATCTACGTTGTCCTCTTTAAGGATTGACTACTCTAGAAGAGTAAATTTTGGCAATTTACTAATCTCTTTCAGCTTTTGGATATATCCTCTGTACTCTTCTTCTTGTTCTCCCAACTCTTTAGCATGTTGCTTCATCTCTTCTATTAGCTCCATTGTCATCTTGTGAACCTCAAAACTATCTCTTAACACTTCACCTATTTCCTGATTTAGCCTATCAATCCATCTATCCATCATCTCTGCCTTACTCCTTACCTGCACCAAATCATCCACCTCTTTCTTGCTAAGAAAAATTGGTGTCTCAATGATGGCAATTTGTTGTGACCTCGGAGCAGAAACATTCTTCAAGAAAGTATGTAATTGATCCAGTTGAGCCTTAAGCTCGTCCTTTCTTTGTTTATCCTTCATCATTCTTGATTTGGTGGATGATGCTACCACATCAATCAAGTTCATTTTTTGATCTTTGGTGGGTCTACCCAAATTAACCATGCCCAACTGGTAATCAGTCAGCTGCATCTCTCCTACATCCTTTTCCACCATCGGTATTGCACATTCAGCAATGATTTCTCCTCCTTTAGTAATTCTAGTGGAATGTAGAATCTTGGCCTTCTTCTTGGGCCTTTCCTTTTAAATCTCCTTCATAATATCCCCCCAATCAAGAGGTTGTGATGATGTTACCAACCTCTTTTGAACATCCAATTTTAACCAAGTAGGAGCACTTGGAGTAGTGGCCATCATAGTTGAAGAAGAAGCAATAGTTGTAGATGATAAAGGTTGCAGCATATTAACTTTAGGTTGAGAATCAACCTCGTACACATTATGTTGCTCTCCCTCTAAATCATTTTGTGCAAGCTTTTCAGCTTTTTCTTTGTCTTTTTTCTCCTGCACCCTCTTGTCTTCATGTTCCTTCTTCAATCTTTCCTCTTCTAACTTTTTTCCCTCAAGCAACTTGTTTCTCTCTTCTTCTAGCACTTTGAGTCTATCTGAGGCTTTTTTTTTCCTTTTGTAGCTGTTTGGCAACCTCCTTAGCATCTTTTTCATTTTGTATATGTTCTGCCTCTTCCTTCTTCTTATGAGCTTCTTCAATTATTTTAATTTTAGCCACAAGGGCTTCTCTTTCCCTCTACTAAGCTTTTTCTTCTTCATGCTCATGAATCTTCTACACCAGCTCGAGCTTTGTCATTTTCTTTCTTGGTCCTAAGCTCCTACTCCTTTTGCCTTTGGTGTTTCTACAATTCATCAACTCTTTTCTTGGCTTCTATTTGTTGTCATTGAAGTAAGGCATCTACTTCTGCCTTAGCATCAATTTCCTTTTGTTTCTCCATTGCCTCTACATGTGCTTGAGCATCTGAAGCCCTCTTTGCTTACTCAAATAGTGCCCACTGATCCTCCTCCATTAACACATGGTCAGTTTCCTCTTCTAGAGGCATATTTTCTTGTGCATCCTTCTCTGAAAAAGTCTCATTAGAGTCCATTCCAACATCATGCATCTCCACCTCTACTCCTTTTCTCATTAATAACTTAGCAATATCATGAAGAGTCCCCTTAGGCATCTCTTTACTTTTCTACTTTGTAGGAGGGAATTGCACAGATGACCCCCCTATCATTGGTGTTGAAGCAATAGGTCATGTTTGGGCATCCACCTCTTGTGCATGTGGTTCATCTTGAGCTAATGATTCAAGCACAATCTCTTCAATATCAAGAGGTAAGAATTCCAAAGTCTCCTTGGGAGGAAACTTCCTCTTGATTCTCTTATATCCCTTCCCCTTCTTAAGAGCTGGACCCCCAAGAGTTCTGGTTCTTAGAACAGCCCAGTGGATACTCCTATCTAAGACTATCTCCCTATTTGCTTGATGTCTATGGTATCCTCACTATCCCAATCTACCGGATCCAAACTTTTGGTACCAATGTTCAATGCTTCATAAGATGGATCCAACACTACTCCATCATCTACTAATGTATTAGGAATATCATCTTTCATCCCGAATTCTACCATAAGTGAAATAGGAAACCTCTCATACTTCCTTTTCTTGAGGTCATATTCATCCTACAGATCACTCCAGAAGTCCTCTAATAGGTTGAAATGCTTGTCAAAGACCGAAGCCAACAAAGCATTCATTTTCTTCTTTAGGTCAAAGTGCCTTCGGGCAATATACAAGCCCAACTTCAAATATATCAATTCACTGCAAACCACCTTAGCTCCCATAAGGTGTGGGCAGCTGTATTCCCCCAATTACATGGGAAACTTATGACAACCTATTTTGTGCTTCAACCCAAATCGGGTATTCACCCCAAAGCTTGATAGACAAACTCCATCAGTACCATCTTGTTGCTGCAACACCTTAGCAGTAAGTGGGGATGACCCTCAAATCCAGCCAGCCTAAAATATGTGAACTTGGCGTATTGGATGAACCAACATCCCCATTCCCTTGGGAACCTTCTCTTGATACTCCTGACATTCTTTAGTGTCCTACAAAAAAACTTCAAATTAGACCCTTGAATAAATATCACAAAATATGCTTTAAAATCTTACCCTTCATATATATATCTGAGGCGGAACTAGGCAGAAAACATTCTAAATAGCCTCTTTTTAAAACATTTCAGAGATCGGAGTCAAAACAATCATTGAGCTTATAGTAATAACAAGCAGGACCAGAGTCAAAGTTGGAATGGTAACCGGAATCGGAATCAGAACGAAAATTGATCTGCTTCCATGAAGATTTTCAGATTTCACATTTAGTTCCGGTTCTGGTTCCGCTTGAGTTGCCAATATTTTGAGAACATGCTTCTTATTGTAAGCGGAGTCAGAGACGAGATGGAAAATGGAATCGATACTAATTACAACATATGTTTTGAAGTCTAAATCGATTCTGATCCCACTTTCGGTTCAAAAAATCATGACATCATAAAGATTTCAATAGAATGATAAATAATGTCATGATTCTAAGGACTAGGTCATATCAAACTGAAAGGGCTTAAAAATAACCTATGCAAGAACATCCCCATATGACTGACAGGCAACCGTATGAGATTAGGGCATCATATTTTAAAACAAGAACATGTCAAAACCCTAAATCAAAAATCGTCAATTTGAAATAACTAGGGCACGAATTTAACCCCATTTAAATTAACCAGATCTAATGCGAAATAAGATTCCTAAGTAAAAACCATGATTTACCAAACCCTACCAAAGGAAAAACTACAATTAATCTATGATATTTTAAAAACTAGGGCATCATGATATAGTCATGATTAAAATGTGAAAATGACCATAAGGAAAAACGAACAAATGGGAAACAAACACCAGAAAAGTAAAACGAAAACAAACATACAAAGAATAAAAAGCAAAATCAAAAAATGAATCACATGAACTCACAATAGAATCGAGAATCACGAATCTGCGCAAACCAACGAAATGAATAAAAATGGAAAATGTGAAACAAAACAAAAGAGAAGAATAGAAACCCTACCTTAAACACCAAATAAATAGGTTAATCCCCTAAAGCAATTCCACGTGCAACTATCTCTCTTTTGATCAATTCACACACACAAATTATCCACTACAACTCTGGTTCGCTATTGATCTCTTTCAAACAATAATGATAACTTTGAGTTAATCCCTAATTAAGGTAAAAACTCACAGTTACGCGAATGCATGGAACCTATAATTAATGCCATAAATGTGGTCAAGCGGAGTCAGAACTGCAGAGGGAACTAGCACATTACTGTTGTGCGACTTCAGTAAAGTCAACGACCCAAAACGGCAGGAGCGAAATCAGGATGAGAAATAATTTATAAACTTGTCTAAATTTCAAACTCGGTTCCTGTTCCAGTTCCGATTTCACCAATAAAGAAGAAAGCGAAATAAAATGACAAAATAAAACAAAAAAGACCGAAACGAACAAACGGAACACAAAAACCTAAGTTAAAACGAAAGACCAAAAAGTGGAGGCGAAGGGCGAACGGGATTTGATTTTGAAACTTCGAATAAATTCAGACTTAACTTCTGCTCTGGCTTCGGCTCCGACATAGACAAAACTACAAGGAAAATAAAAGACAGTCGGGACGAGGAATGAAATCAATCTTTGAAACAAGATTCAAAACCTGATTTGGTTCTGGTTCCGGTTCCGATAGAACAAACCAAAGAAAAACAAAGTGTTTGAAAAGAAAGACTCCAAACTTTGTTTGAAAAACAAGCAAAGACAAAAACAATAAAGGGGGACCCATTTTGACCAAGGAAAAAGGTGGGGTGGTTATGCAAGGCATAACAGGTGCTTGTTTTAGCGCATTCGAATGATGAAATAGCGCTTTTGATTTTTAGCTTTGGATGTCTATTATAGCTATAAGATGGGGAAAATCAAATAGTATTAGATTAAGTGACACCCAACACTTCTAAACTATAATCCCAATCTAAACAAGAGAATACAAACAAAGAGAGCAATCAAAATGAAAGCAAATGAAATAAAGCACTCCCCTTTGAAGTTGTTTTTTTCTCTTGTCTCTCCTATTTCTTCTTATACCAATATTGCCCTCAGATTTGTTGTTGAAGTTGTGCAAATACCTGCAAATAGTAAGCAAGAAATTTGGAGATAATTAGCTATTAAATTGAAAATGGAGGGGAAGGGTTTCTTTTATAACAACCATTTGAAAGGATGGACGACATTGATCTTCTAGAAAGATTCTAAGATCAACGGATGAGGATTCATGAGAGGGAAGTTATGAAATGGATGGCCAAGATCGAGTTTCTAGAAAGATGCCAAGATCTACGGTTGAGAATTCATGCAACCAGAATATGCCATGCATGGAAAAGATATGACGCCGACGGCTATGACGGCTGATGGCTATGACAGACATGTAGGACATGCAGACTATGACATGAAATAATGACAGGGGATCTTTGACCAAAATAGAGGGATAAATAATTTATTTTAAATTATTTATTCGAAAATGGAAGGGGATGACAAGTGGCAAATAAATAATTTATTTTAAATTATTTATTCAAAAATGGAGGAGAAGGACAAGTGGCAAATAAATAATTTATTTTAAATCATTTATTTGGAGGAAATGAAAAAGGAGATTTAATTAAATTCATAAATTTAATTAAAGGAGGAGATATAAATTAAATATGGATAATTGATTAGAATCAATTATTTAAAGGAGAAGAATAACACATAATTAAATAATTTCGTTAATTATTTAATTATAGAAAAATAAAAGGTCAAATAATTATTATTATCTGACTATAGACATGTGATAAAAGATAAATAATTAAATAAATAATGATTTATTTAATTATTGAAGAAAGGGGTATTAGTGAAGCAATTAAATAATTTTAATTGATCAAGATAGAAATGAGAAGGTGAATCAATTAAAAAATTTAAAAACTATTTAATTAATAAAGGAATAGGATCGAACATAATAGAATAATTAAAATTATTCAATTATTGAAAGATGATGACTAGGAAAAATGATGCTCATAGACTTAAGACATTTTTCAGTGTCTACATTTTGCCCCTCTTTGACATAATGTAGTTCATCGCATTGTGTCAAAGAAATTTAATTTTGAAATATGCCCCAATGTAAAGAGAAAAGGGAAGGATGACCAAGAGGGTCACGGTATGCCCCCTTGAGAGGACATGCAGGTTCAAAGAATATGAATGTGCTCTCAAAATGGAAGAGAAGACTAGAGGATGAAAGATGGAAGAAATGTTAGCATGAAGGAGATGGATGTTAGCATGGAAAAAAAAAGGGAGATGGGATGTTAGCATGAAAAGGGGAAAGAAGATAGACATGAAATGATAAGGGAACCAACTTTCACGCTTACATTGTTATATTTATCATCATTGGGCATCAAAAATGTCACAAATGGACCACAAACACCATGGTATGACATAAACCAAGGTGTGCAAGGTGACCATTTGGAAGAGACAAACAATCAAAAAAGACAAGGAATGCCCTAGCTCATACTAGGGACTTGATTGTCCTAGTCTTTTTGTCAAGACAAACCATAGGCAACAAACAAAGAAAAGAGGCCATGATCCATCATCGTCCCTCTAAATCCATTGATAGGAAATCCTCAAAGAGACTAGTAACATGACCCAAAACCAATCAAAAAGATAAGAAAATCCAGAGCAACAAAGTGTTTGCCAAGAGAGTGTTTTCCAGTGATAATGATGATTGTTTAGTTGGTTGATTAGGTTGACCAAGATGATCGAGTTGATTGATAAGTTAATAAGGATCGATAAAATGATTTAATTGACCATGCCTAGCCTTAGGAAAGACACATCTTGATGAAGGAAAGATTGATTGACCAAGCTGATAAGATTGAGTGGTGTGACAAAGTTGATTGATAATGATAATGCTCGGTTTTAGGAAGGACACATCCTAATTAAGGAAAGATTGATTGACAAAGTTGACAAGATTGTTTGATTGTTTGACAAATATTGATGAATATGACCAAGCGATGTGACAATACCCAACCATAGGAAGGACACATCCTATTTAGGGAGAGGACACATCTAATAAAGTTGACCAAGTGACAAGTGTTGACCTGACACCCTAACTGCAAGAAAGACACATCCTGCTTAAGGTGAATGACAAGGTTGAAAAAGTCCAATCCTAGGAAGGATGTATCTTGATAAAAGACAAGAGATAAGACCAAATGAGACAAACGACATGATGCCCCATTCTGATATAAGACTAGTGACTTGATTGAGTTGATGATAGGATAATTGATTGATGAAAGATTTAATTTGTTTGTTGTTTCTTGATGTAGTTTGAAGGATGATTGCTTTCGGATCAAGCACATGACCCAACTCGATGAACCCTAAAGGACTTGACCTAGGGGGCCTCGGGGGCTCATAGATAGATGGCCTTGCCTATGTAGCAGTGCACAAAGACCTCGTAGTTCGACACGACTTGAATTTTTCTTATTTGACAAAATACTAGGTCATGATTTTATTTGGACAACCTAAAGGGACTGATCTAATGCCTCGGGGGCTCATTTAAGATGAGTCTTGCCTACGTAGCAAACACGTAGAGGCAATGTAGTTCGACCATTCTAAAAAAAACTGGCTCAGACTCAGACTTACACTCTGTTTTTGGGATTTTTAAAGCTTTTTGATTTTTTTGGATTTTGAAATGTTTTGATTTTTTTTGGATTTTTTTTTTTTTTAAGGACATTTTATGATTTTTATGGATTTTGAAGGTTTTAAAGAGTCGATACCATGTATTATTTACCATGAAGATGCAAGTCAAGGAATTGCCCCCAGTCAGGTATAGGAATAACTTATTATGCACGAGGGGAAGTGGTGAATGCGACAGATGAATATGAAAGTGAAAGATGCTAAATGTCGGTGGTTTTCAGACCATGGGAAGGACGACGAAGCTTTATTATGGATGATAACTATAGCAATCATAAAAAATGCATGTGAAAGATACCCATAATCAACCAAAAAGGCATGCACAAGGACCCAAGGGTGAACATGATCTTGCCCCTAGTCAAGCTGAAAACCAATTGATAAGTGATGATGATGATGGCAACGTTGTTTGATAGGGGAAGGACGCATCCCAAAACAACATGAGGATGATGATTATGTGACTAAAGGATCAAGGTTTGTAGCAAGGCTAGGAACAAAGCCAAGGAATGTTTTGGATGATGTGGTAGGTTGCATAGCAAGATTGTATGGATTAGACTCATTGCATTTGGAATGACTAACCCTAGGACTAGATGGGATTATGGAGAGCACTTGGATAAGTGAGTTATAATCCTTAAACCAATAACAAGGGAAACCAATTCCAACAATAGGTATGAAGAGATAATGGATTGCTTTTGGCAAAGGATAAGAGACATGAGGATTATTGGATGGAAGAATTAGGATATCATCTCCAAGGACTATTTCGCATAGGAACAATTTGTTTTCTCCAAGATATGGGTTTGGATAAATTCTATGAAGGAAATGACATGATATTTCATGGGTAGTATATGACCAAAGGATAGACATGTCCAAAAAATTTCCAAAGCATGATTTATGTTTGTACCCCATTTCTTATCAAGATCAAGGTAGGCGGGAAAATGGATGGAAATGATATGGATTGGATAGATAGATGGAAATTCTATGAGAAAGGTGTGGGAGATGAGACAACTTGCCCCCAAGTGTAATAATCCACATAGATAATTTCTCTTACACATGACGCCTATTTGCCAGGTTTTCATCATGGTACTTATCCAAAGCGCCATAAAAATGGTTTTCACTATTGGACGAAATTTTTCTCTTTACTATTTTTTTTTCTTTCCTTTTGATGATGTCACACAAGACGCCTGCTTGCCAGGTTTTCATCAAGGTGACATATTTTTGAATTTTTATATCGATTTGATATTTTGGATGACTATTGATTGTTCTGAATCTTTTGATGGTGTTGATGTAGATACTAGTGTCATGATATGCCAATAGTGACCTTTATGGATTAATTGTCTTTTCAAGATCATAGCACTTGCTTACAACTGATCAATGTCATTGTGATCCTCTCTGATACTAGTGTTGGCCTTATCAAAATATGCATATCATGATAGAGTACCATGGGAGTCCTTATGATAAAGGGTTGCTGCCAAGATGCGATGGATTTGTGAAGTAAGATTTTTAGACTTTAGGCGAGATGCAAGATTATGATGGATGATGGTAGGTGCGGATGGAATATTTGGTGTTTTGGATGTAGCAATTTTTATTTTCCAAACCTGGGATAGTGGATGATGGAGTTTGGAATTTTGATTAGGATAGTGTTTGGAACCAACATTTTTATATGCCTTTCTTGATGACCATTTTAAAGGAGGTGGACATTTACTATAGGTGGGAGTCCTCTTTTCTTGTGGCTCCATATTTTGATTGAATTTTGGATTTGAAATATTTTCTTTGTTTGATCCATTTTTCTTTGGGATCCATTTTAACTTCATTTGTCCACTTGAATTTTTTTTTGATTCAATGGCCTTTGACATTTGATTTTGAATTTTGGATTTATAATAATTTTCTTTTTGTTGGTTCCAAATGGAAGATTTATTCATGTAGGAATGATGGTTTATGGTGTGGATGGAAGGAGTGTTGGCAACAACCTTATGACAAGGACTACTCATGGCCCCCATTTTGATGTTTGTATTGGATAAAGTTTCTCCCAATATCAAGGAGGTACCACTAACATCATTTGATTCTCTAATTGAAGAATAACCAAGACCTTGATGTCTAATATTTGCATAAAATTGTATTCGTTCTATAATGCCTTGCTCATGTAGGCCTAGTCCTCTTCCTTGATACTGCATGCTCTGATAGATTTTGTTTCCGATGAGGTATTTTTTATTTTGAAAACAAGATGCTAACCCATCATTTTGTATGTGGAAACTGTTACTTAGAATCTCCTCATCTACAAGAAATCCTACTTTGACAAAGGTGGATGCTCCTAGTTGATAGGATGTTTTGGATTCATCATTCATCATGCTTGTTTCTTCTTGATCATTTGGGATATGAATTTGATTTGTTGTATATTTTATATCTTCTTCTTTGACTTGACCCATAGTAGCTTCTCTATGTTCTTCTTGATCCATAGTATCCTTTTTATATTCTTGTTTGACTTGATCAATAGTAGTTGTTTTATGCTCTTCCTTGATGTTATCCATATCATTCATTTTATTATCTATGTGTCCAAAGGAGGCAAGTGTCTCATTTTGGAAAATGGAGGTATTTTGTGTTTGGATGGGATCATCTTCAAATGTTTGATCATGAATGGCATAAAGGTCAATAAGAGGATCATTTTGGATTTCTTGTCCAATGGTAGGATCTTGGTCAAAAATAGGTGTATCTTGGAGAACATGGTTGCGAATAGACTCTTGAACAAGGATAGGTGTATTTTGGATGCCATGATTATCTAGAAGGACTTCTTGGATGGACTTAAGGATGGGATCATGAGATGGACTGCCTCGATCTTGACATGAAGGTGAAGCTATGATGTCATGCTTTGGAATTTTATTTTGACATGTATCCCAAGGTGTAGGCAATGTGATGTGGTTTTGGAGACACTAACCAAATGTGTTTTCATGACCAAATGTAGCTTGGGATGGAGCGGATGGAAATGGGCTAGTGGATGATGGACTAGGATAAGATGTGGAGGTTTGGAATGGACTAGTGGATGATGGATTATGATAGGATGTGGAGATTGGAATGGACTAGTGGAAAGTTGGTTTCCCTTGTCAAAGTTAGGATAGGGATGATTAATAAAAATTTGTTGGGGATTAATGGTATGGACTATGTCAAGTGACTCTTGATAGTGAGGGTAGATGGATGAAGGACTGAAGCTTATGGATTGTTGGTAAGAAAGGTATGTGAGTGGTTGGTATTGGCGATTGAGGATTGATTGATATTCAGCTTGACTACGAAGAAGATCAAGGTAAAGTGAAGACATGGTCATGAATTTGGATTATGATGGATAAGGAAAACTTATTGAAGACCATAAAAAAAACCTGTGACCTTTGGATGGCAATGCAAGGTTCCAATGCAAAATGGATATGAAACTATGCTATTTTTTAATTTTTATTTTGGAGATTTTCAAGGATATAAGGATGCAAAGTGCCAATGTACCTAAGACCAATATTAAGGAATGGTGGAATGATAATGACCCTATTACCAAGGATATGATATACAAGGATGAACTTATGGGTGAATGCAAACTAAAGATGTCACTAATGGAAGATTTGAGCAATTTTTTTTTTTTTTGGTTTTCGATAGAGGTTGTTTGATATCAAATTGGACAAGTCTGGTCTTGGGTTTTAGACTGCAAAATTTGGAATTGTTTCAAGCCGAATGTGTGTGTTTCCAGATTTGTGAAAGGTGTTTATTTGTATCAATTTCATAGAAAAACACTTGGCAAACACAATATCTTGTCTTTGAAAAATTGAAAACATGCACAATGAAGACAAGCACAACCCTAGGTTAAGCAAGGACAATATTCACTAGATTCCACATGGGTTTCCCCAACCGCACTTATTCTTAGCATGTGAATCCAGAAGCTTGGTTGCACGGGCTCCCCCTTACATTGCACTCACTTCTAAGGCCAACCAAACTTCCAACCCCCATAAAACTCCCATGGAAGGTTGATCACCTCTACTAAGAACTGCGAGAATGTGGATGCCTTCACAATGACCGTTGATGCACTAGCAAATAGAAGGATTTTGGCAACTACACAAAGGTTTTTAGTTCGGGACCCTCGTTCGAGTGGCCATACATGGGGCACAAGATTAAGCTTCATTTAGGAGGGACTCCAGCCTGAAGAGGTTATGCTCAACAGGGTTTTGGGGAGTACTACTTGGTCTGTATGACACATTTGCACTCGTAATCCTAGGTTTTCCCTTAGGATTCACATTTATATATCGGTCGGGGGTAGCTTGGCCAAAAAGCTCTGTTGCCGATCTGAGTCGCCTTGGGGTGAGTACTTTTTCCCACCAAGGAAGGCCCAAGTTCTAGAGGCAATAATCATTTCTCTTACACCCAGGATAGCATAAATGCGCAAGGGGAGAGGATACTTCGATTATTGCATCAAAGGGTAACACAAAATTGAAGACACTTATAAATTTTAATTACCGAATGATAATGTGAGGAGGACACACAAGACGCTTTGTTCATTTTAAAAATTTAACTTGATGTGAAACAAACAAAGTTCATTTTAAGCCAATGACATGAAATGCATGTTCATTTTAACCCATGAGTGTGCATGCAATTTGTGTTCATTTTAATCTCATGAAATGAAATGCATGTTCATTTTAACCAATGAGTGTGCATGCAATTTGTTGTAGTTGTTGAAAATAAATAAAATTAATTATGCTTAAAGAAATGAAAAGCTCGATTTTTGTTTCTAAAGAAATAATTTTTTTAGACTCCCTCCAAGCTGTGCCACATGCTAAAAACAAAAGATTAGTAACTCAAAAGAAATGATAGCAGCAAATTAAAACAACTACAACTTTCTCAAAATTTAACGAAATTTCAAATCGTTTATATCTATGGAAAGCTAAAACTCAGACCTTCAAAACTCAGAAATTATTTTTTCAAGATTCTGCACGAAAAAATGTTATAGGCAAAAGGAAACGTGGGTTTTAAGAGCTAAACTTAAAAAAAAAACAAATACTAAAATAGCCATAACTTTCTCAAATCTTAACGAAATTTTAAACCGTTTGAAGTTTTGAAAAGCTGAAAAAGAGGGCTACAAAATCCAGATGATCATTTTTAAAGAATTTATGTGCCCATTTTTCTGTGCTCAAAAGAATATGATAGGATTTTATGCAACTTCTTGGCTATAACCTACAAAACAACCAAACAAACAAGAAAACAAATGATTTTTTTTTTTTTGCAATATTATTTGATTCACGTCGGGTTCACCAATGCAAGAATGGAGAAAATCAAATAGTATTAGATTAAGTGATAGCCAACACTTCTAAACTATAATCCCAATCTAAACAAGAGAATACAAACAAAGAGAGCAATCAAAATGAAAGCAAATGAAATAAAGCACTCCCCTTTGAAGTTGATTATTTCTCTTGTCTCTCCTATTTCTTCTTATACCAATATTGCTCTCAGATTTGTTGTTGAAGTTGTGCAAATACCTGCAAATAGTAAGCAAGAAATTTGGAGATAATTAGCTGTTAAATTGAAAATGGAGGGGAAGGGTTTCTTTTATAGACAACCATTTGAATGGACGGATGAGATTGATCTTCCAGAAAGATTCTAAGATCAACGGATGAGGATTCATGAGAGGGAAGTTACGAAATGGATGACCAAGATCGAGTTTCTAGAAAGATGCCAAGATCTACGGTTGAGAATTCATGCAACCAGAATATGCCATGCATGGAAAATATATGACATTGATGGCTATGACGCCTGATGGCTATGACAGACATGCAGGACATGCAGACTATGACATGAAATAATGACAGGGGATCTTTGACCAAAATAGAGGGATAAATAATTTATTTTAAATTATTTATTCGAAAATGGAAGGGGATGACAAGTGGCAAATAAATAATTTATTTTAAATTACTTATTTGAAAATGGAGAAGAAGGACAAGTGGGAAATAAATAATTTATTTTAAATCATTTATTTGGAGGAAATGAAAAAGGAGATTTAATTAAATTCATAAATTTAATTAAAGGAGGAGATATAAATTAAATATGGATAATTGATTAGAATCAATTATTTAAAGGAGAAGAATGACACATAATTAAATAATTTCGTTAATTATTTAATTATAGAAAAATAAAAGGTCAAATAATTATTATTATCTGACTATAGACATGTGATAAAAGATAAATAATTAAATAAATAATGATTTATTTAATTATTGAAGAAAGGGGTATTAGTGACACAATTAAATAATTTTAATTGATCAAGATAGAAATGAGAAGGTGAATCAATTAAATAATTTAAAAACTATTTAATTAATAAAGGAATATGATCGAACATAATAGAATAATTAAAATTATTCAATTATTGAAAGATGATGACTAGGAAAAATGATGCTCATAGACTTAGGACATTTTTCAGTGTCTACAATAGCGTATCCATGTCAGATTTGTAGATTTTGACACAGTTAACCTTGATTTTGTCAATTTCGATCATGTCCATTCTTCGGTTTGGTATGATTTGATTATCCAAATTCCCTAATGACTGATTCTAATGATAAATAAAACTTACTCTCATGATAGGTGAGAAATAATCTCATTTGTGATGATCCTTATGATAGGTGAGGAATGATTTCATATCTGATAAACCTCATGATAGGTGAGGTTAGATTATGGTTGTGATGAACCTCATGATAGGTGAGGTTAGTTGATGTTTGTTCATGAATTTTGATCAAAAAATCATACCAAAGTTTGATTGGATCTGATAGTAGAGTGACTTGTGAATTTTGACATAGTGTACTGATTTGTAAACCTTTTATGATGATAGGATCCTCTGGATAACCTCCAAATATGAGAGAATTTTCCATGGACTATTGATTTGATCCCACATTTGACTCCTGATAAGATTCAGATCATCTCTCGATGTGGTTTGTCTACTCTTCTTGATATACCCCAGATTAGGATTAATCAAGGTCTCCTTACTGCCTTAGCCAAGTGGTGGCACAACAATCATAACACCTTCCATCTACCCACCAACAAGATGACAGTCACACCAGAGGATGTGTGGCAGATATTACAGATACCTTTCATGGGAGAGATTGTAGTTTACGATTCACATGAGGCTGGTGGGAGAGATGCACTTCGCAGAGTATTTCAAGATAATCATATTGCAGGATTGAGTGTTTAGTGGCAGACGATGGTTGACATCTACACAACCCTACCAGTAGTGCTAGTTGGATTCATTGGAGGCTTCCTTTGTCCTGATCGTAGGTCAAAGGGATTCTCTATGGGTTGGGTCCATATTCTTGAGAGCATGGTCATGCACGGGACTAGATATGTGTGGGGGATGTGTATGCTAGCCCACCTTTATCATCATTTACACTCAGTGGTATATTTGGGAGGATACAGCTTATCAACAGGAGTGATTTTACTATAGGTTTGGGCATGAGAGAATTTTTCTATTGCTTGACCATTTCCTGTACGTGATAGACCTGCAGATAGACCATATGTTTTTCATTACAGAGGTCGACTTATCTAGTCTTAGATGGGTAAGTTAGAGCATTGGAGACGTGTTTTGGATGACTTAGAGAGTGTCATATGGTGGCCTTACCTAGATTGTGAGTAGTGGGAGGAGGATGATGTAGTGCTCAGATTTTTGTGTGATTCCATGTATCTGATCAGCAGGACCCCCTTTTTCCTTGAGATATTTTTACTACGATGGGTCTATAGGCAGTACGTTATTGTGTAGTGCATGCCTCAGGAGGTTGCTCATTATGCCTGACGATGGAGTGATACAACAGACTGGGGGTCGTGCTTTTCCTATGACACATTAGTGGAGGGATACCAGGCTCTGCCACCATCAGCTTGGGATATGCATTAGGATATTGTCGAGGCACCTGTGACAAAGGAGTATGCCTAGTTTTTGGCTTTACATCCATGTCCTCAGATCACTATTCTAGATGAGCCAGCACCATTACCTATGGAGGAGGATGTTGCTGAGGATCTTGTCATAGCCATTGAGGGTGAGGAGGATAGTGGATCTAACACTAAGTTGAGAAGCAGTGATGGGAGCAAAAGCAAGGATAGTAGTAGTGATGATGGGGATGGTGGTGGTGGAGGTGGCAGAGGGGTTGGGCTAGGCAGCATAGGTCCATTTTCGAGTAGGCCTCGCAAGAGGTGAGCAGTGGAGATGCCTTTTGTAGATCAGTAGAGACAGATTTTGAGCCTACAGGTGTAGATATAGACTCTGCAGGGTCAGTTAGTGTAGACACAGGGGTTACTTGTGTAGACTCAGACACAGCTGCAGACCTAGGCACAAGCATTGGCATAGGTTCAGGGATAGTTGGCAGCTGTTCAGACACAGGTTGGTACTTTGATATCCGAGAGGGACAGTGCTAGACAGATTGCAAAGAGGGCACATGAGACTGCAGAGACTTTAAAGAGGGTAGCTGATGGTACCTCCATTTCTGATCATATGAGGGAGGTTCTACGGGTTGGTCGAGAGGCAAATTTCTACAGGGGTCGGTATCATGATGCAATTCCTGCCAAGCACAGAGTGAGTTATGCCCCTTTGAGATCCGACAGAACACATACCAGGAAAGTTAGTGAGTGTGTGATGCAGCCTCCATGGAGAGATCCTAGAGATCCTGGTCCTTCTGGCGGTGGTGGTATTGGTCATGTGATTCTTGCACCATCTGGTAGTAGCGGATCCTAGATATTGTTTATGATTTTGAAACATATTTTTGTAGGCATGATGTGCACTTCGAGTCAGCCTATTTTGATGATGTGTCTCTTCTTATTCCATACTTTATTGTATACTTGACATTGATGATATATATGATATGTAGTTGATTTCTATTGATCTATGATGGTTATTTATGATCCTATAATGGATTCATTTATTTTAATGTGTTATATATCATGTCACGATTCTATGATGAATGCCTTTATTTTATGTTATGTGATGATTCTAAAATAAATGCTTATGTATGAATATGTGATGTATTTTGTGATGGATGATATATGGATGACAATGAGGTATGGGTTGAAATTGATCAAATGCATATGATAATAATGAAAAATGATGATTTTTGTTATGGATGATATATGGATAGAAATGATGATTTGTATATGGTAATAATGAAAATGATAATTTTTAACGGATGATAATGTAATAAGTGATATGGTGTAATGAACATGATGTATTTATTTATGATATGATGTGGAAAATATGGTGCAATAAATGCACAACTATTTGATGTTAAATGCATGAATGATGAGATGATGCTCCTATATTTTTTTGATGATTTTTGGTTTATGTCAAGTATACTCAATCATATTTGTAGAAAAGATAATCATTAATTGGAATCCTTTATGTAAAAAACACTCTGCAGATGTAGAATTTATAATGAATGCAGTCTAATTTTATCATGCAACTATATGCAAACCATTGTCATTTTAACAGTACTTTTGTGCTTGGTATCATCATAGATCTTTTTAGGATGTTGAAAGTGAGTACAAGCATTAATGGTATATGTTAGACCAATGACAACTTGAGTACTACTTTCATGATTTTTGATATTGCAAGAAAACACAAGCATCTAGGTATAATTGAACCAAGATGACTTGAGCATTTCTTGTGTAAACAAGCAGAGATTAATCATTTTAGTGTGTGAATTTTGAATGTCATTGGTGATACATTTGTATAGCACATTCTCTGATAATTCACATATTTATATGATTAACGTACAAACAACAGACAATAAAAATATCATTCTTCTTCCTTGTTTCTCTAGTTTATTTACATCATTGAGTTACTCCAAAGAAATGATAATAATTAATCAAAAATAAAATTTATCCACCTTTTACTTAGAATGTTTCAATCATTATTTAGATAATATCATCCATCCTGATTTTATGATTTTCTGAGATTTTCTAAAAATTTTGACCAAAGACCTGACCTACTAACCTATCCTAGGGGCCTCAGGGGGTAATCAAATATTATTCTTGCCTACGTTACACATGCACAGACCATGTAGTTTGACTGACATAGACTCATGTTTTTGGTTTTTTCTATTCTAGAATGAATTTTCGACTTGTTTTTGGATTTTCTTGATAGGATACGGATGTTTGATGTGTTTCCAATGGTGATTGATATTGCACTTTGATCATTATTTTCATTGTACTTGTCATACCGTTGTTTTCCCATTTGGAAAAGCCGATGTTTTTCTGCCCCCATTGATATCCAGATAATGCCCCCAAGCTAGAGTGAGACATGACGATCTGGAATGATTTGATAATGGATGCAATGATGGCAAGACTAATGATATGATATGAAATAGTAATGATGGCAAGACTAATGATCCTGATATGTATCAAAATAGATGGGAAATCTGGTTTAGAATCATATACGACACCTGTTTCCAGGTTTTCACCATATGTTTTGATTGCACTTTTGTTTTGTATTTTCCTTTTTCTCATTTTTGTTTTTATATTTTCTATATTTTTTTGTATTTTTTGTTACCAAGACGCCTGTTCGCTAGGTTTTCATCAAGGAAACCATTTTCCAGAAGTTTGACCCATGCACTAGGTAATTCAGGTATAGAACTTTCTAAGATGGATACTATTGATAGGTTCATCAAACAAATCCCCCTTTGATGTTGATAATTGATAGGCTCTTGATCCGTACACTGATATGATGACAAAGGGATGTAGCCAATTAGGTTCAAACTTCCCTTTCTTTTTCATGTCCTGTTGATTTCTAAGGTTCTCTTTTAGGACCAAATCGCCAACCTGAAAGACTCTAGGTTTTACCCTATGATTTTAGCTCCTTGATATTTGTTGTTGCTATGCCATGAGATGATTGATAGCTTGTTGACGATTCCCATCCAACAATTCCAATTCTTAAATCCTTGATACCCTATAGTCCTCATCTGAAATGATTCCTCTTAGTGATACACAAAACAGTGCTTGGAAGCGCTATTTTGTGGAAGTGCTAAAATAGAGTCCCAAAGCACTGAAACATATTTCCAGAGTGCTAAAACAGAGGGTGGATGGTTAAGACTCTTTATTGCAAAATTTTATTTGGCCTTGTGGCATATTCTATCATTGGTTGTGGGATGTAGGACTGACATATGTGTTGACTATGATAATTATATTGTGTGAGGGCTCTCCTTTGGAAGAAGGCTCATGAATAAAGAGGTTCTATGGCATAATCATCAGTATAACCTCTGGTGAAATCATGATACCTATGAATGAAGGTTCTATGTTGTAACAAAATCTTTCAACTTTGATATAAGAAATGCCTTTTTCTCAAAAGATTTTGGTAACCAAGTGGTCTCTTGGGTTTCTTGACTTTGATGGTTTTCTTAAAAAAAATTGTTGATTTCCACTCTCGAATCATGAATTTTTCTACCCTAATTGGATTTGTTGTTTTTTGGATAATCTGTTATCTGATTTTTAATGATTTTTGAAAACACAGCAAGCAAATTGTAGAATAATTTTTTTAATCTTAGAATTTGAACAGATAGTGTATATTCAAGAACCACGAATGGTTCTTATTGATTTTTATTGGTTTGTTTTGACAAATATATACTTTTAGACAGACTCACTCTTAAAGTCAAAAAGGTCATTGTTATACTCAATAGCCACATCTTAAAATTTCATTGACTCACACAGTCGTGTCACCCCCTAGAGGGTGCATGTTTTTTTATCATTTACAGGTGCGTACTCAAAGTTGGATTTCTCGTCCTCTAAGGAAACGGTCCTTGGAAATTATATGGTGAGTGTCTTGGGGGAAAATTCTTCCCTCCCCTTGCACCATGAGTATTATAATGTTTGGTTACTAACTCGGCTAGATACTATGCTATGGTTCTTTAGATAGGGTTTCCTTGTGGTGCGGAAAATGATAAACTCCCTCAAGAGACCTCCCAATCTTTAGAACAAAGATTTTGGGGATGGTTATCTTGTACACTACTGTCAAGTTGGACTTTCATCAACAACTTGCATTTGATTAGAGTGGGTTGGAATCCTTGGCTTTAGGTGTTCCCACTTAGGTCGTTCTTCTAAGGTGAGTACTTTTTCCCACTACGGTAGGCCTTCTAAAGGTTTTAATAAAAGCAAGAAATTGCATGAAAAGGAAAGGATGAGTCAGGCACTTTGATCACCCAATTAAGGGGAGAGCATAAGCCTATTCACCACACAAGCACAACAAATAAATGATTCAATTTAAGCCCAAAAGACAAATTTTACTAATCTATGTGAGGATTTTGCTTCACAAAAGTCATGATGTCCATTTTAACTAATATAGAAAAAAGTGTGATGGCTACCCTAGGATTGATAAATTTCAAACCAAAATGGCTACCCTAAGATTGATAAATTTTAAACCAAATGACTATCCTAGGATTGGTTCATTTTAGTCCAAATGTATCGAAATAAAATTTTGGCCGCGGTCATGTTAGATCTAAGTAAACAATTACAAAAGCGCTAAAATAGTCAATGAAAGCACTATAGTATTTACCAGATGCGCTAAAACTGAAAGTGCTGAAATAGAGATCCGAAGCACCAAAGTTGTTCACGGAAGCGCTATATCAGCTATACTAGAGATGGGTGGTCGATGCGCTAAAATAGTTCATGGAAGCGGTATAGTAGAAGTGCTAAAACATTTAGGAGATGCACTATAGTTTTATGGAAGAGTTGAAACAGAGCATGAAAGTTCCATAGTTTTTGAGGGAAGCATTATAGCTTTTCATGGAAGTGCTATAGTTTTTTATGGAGGTGGAAACAGAACACACCAAAAACCTGTATGACACTTTTCAGAAAAATTACCAAATATGGGGTTGATGCCCCACGGTGGGCACCAAATTGTAAGTGTGAATAAGTAAAAAAAAGTTAAAACACTCCTTAATAAAACATTGTATCAAATATTAAACAAATAAACTAATCTAAAGCAAGAAATCTACTGAAAGCATCTCATTGTCTCCTATCTTTAAATATTTATTAAGCTATTGTGCTCTCAGATTTAAGTAAAACACTATAACTGTTAAAATGACAATCTAAAGAATGGAATGATGCTAATGCAATGATGTGAAGCTATATGATAATGCTAAATGATAAAAGAAACTACTGTAACATGAATTGACATGAAAAACTATGGATGAAGCTACAGGAGGCAGACATGATATGAAAATCTCAAATGTTGGATGCTTGAATTGCTTGATGCTTGATGCTTGATGCTTGATGATTTCCTGCAGAGTAAGATTGCATAAAATTGATAATCTGAGATCCTTTCTTTGTTGAATGAAGTTGTATTTATAGATTTCTCAGCAGCATCTTTGCATAGGGGCAACAAAATAGAGGCTTGGATTCAATCTGGAGGATTTAATGGTGAAAGATGGAGGAGATGGAGAAGATTGTGGGAATGGTTCCTACCCATGAAAACACTAGGCAAGAAGATAGGAAGGATTGATGGAAGAGGATTGAGAGATGGATTTCAAATTTGTCTCCAAATCTTCCCGTGAAGATTGAATCAATTAATTTTGAAATATTTTTGACATAAATTAGAAATATGATATCTAATTTGGTTTTGAGGAAATATAGAGGAATATTCTTTATGCCTTTATTAAAATATTTTTTATTATTTAAAGTAGCAAAAGAGGGATAAATAATTTAATAGAACAAACTATAGAATTTGTTTATTAAATCAAAATAGAAGAATATGGTAATTAATCAATAAAGTGTTTGACCTTTATTAAATTAATTAAGATTGATGTGATAGAATAAAGTAGGGGAAATGATAATTAAATCAAACAAAGTATTTAAATTTTTTTATTTAATTAAGATGAGATAATAGAAGAATTAGAAGAATTTAAATATGAATTTAAACATGAACTATATAAATAAATATTTCTATTTATTTAATAGTAGAGGAATTTAGGATAATTAATCAAATAATTTGTATTTAATTAATCAGATTCTCCAGACCAATTTTAAGTGTATACACTTCCAATTTTGAAATGTATAAATAAGAGGCTTCTTTCCTCATTTGATCATCCACAATTTGAGCAAAATTATTATGAACAATTTCATCTTCCACCATATCCATTTTCATCTGTTTTTATCAAGTTCTTAGCTAGGTTATGTAGGAATTCAACCAAAGTGGATCAAATCCTCATCAAATCATCACAAAGCTTGCATAGGAGTTGGGAAAGGGCCAATTTCTACACATAATTGGCACCAACTCCCCCATGGGATCAAGAGTTTGATTTACATTGAATAAGATTTGATAGCTTTTCTTTATGTTTTCTTGTGTTCTTCATCTCATTTCTTGTTCTTTGCAATTTAAATGGATTTCATGGGGAATCCTTGTTCTTACTTGCATTTGATCTAATTATGTGTTTGTTTGATGTGTTTGTGCAGGTATAAGGATTGGGGTTCACATAATCCAACAAGGCTTTTCAATTTGAAACATGAGAGTCAAGAATATCTAGAGTCTAGGAAGAATATGACTCAAGAAAGAGCAGAATTATACATCAACTTGGCCCTCATACCAACCAGACGGTCAAGATCATTGAGTTTCTATACACCGTAGATGTATTATCAAAGGAATCTTTCAATAAATAAAACCCTCAACAATCAAATGAAGCACAAGGGATGGTCAAAAATGAAGAAGACAAATTTTTGAAGGTTTTGACAAGAGATGGGATGCCCAAATAGGTTGCTCGGAGAGTTTTAGCCACATGATGAACAGTTCACAGAAATTTATGACCGAGAGGCCGACACTGGCAATAGCAACCCAAAGACCAGTCATGAGATAACAAAGGGATGACTTCCATCACGTACTTCTTGACCCCAAGAGTCTAACAGAAGAAGAAGGTCAAAGCAAAAATACTCACAAGCCACATCCTCTACTAGTGTTTGAAGTAAGGGAAAGAGAGTCTGACAGTCCCCAAGAAGGTTTGCTATAGAACTAGAGGGCCAAGCTTTAGCAAGATCATTTGCTAAAGGATTGAAACACACCAGTTCAGGTTGAGCAAAGAGAAGGCGAGTCCAAGACCTGGGCACACCTGAGGTATCAATCAAGGCTAAAGAAGAGAAGTTGATTCTATAAAGTGTTCTTTTTTCCACGGTCTAGGTAAGCCATGCTCCCCCTCTTCTTCCTGCTTCTATGTCTTTGGTTACTCCTTTACCCCCATCCATTGAAGAAAATCCTCTATCCATGGACCCTAAGCTTTTGGTCCTCAATGAACCCCCTACTATTTTTAATACACCCTGTGATGTACCCCTGCATGCCAAGCGAGTAGTATCCACTTCGACCACTGTTGATTCTTTAATCACCCTTTCCATAGCCCCTATCGATAAATCTAAATAATCCATTTTACCCATTAACTCAGGTCCATCTTCATCCGGGAAAAAATCTTCCATTCCTCTCACTTCCCCTTTTACTCCAACAATTCTTTCTCGAGCCCAATCTCAATTTGGTATCCCATCATTTTCCATGATTACCCTCACATTTTCCTCCTAACATGCTCATATGTATGAAGTCTCTCCTTTTGTTACTCTTTTTAGTCTTCCTATTGGTGCTTCCATTGCAACACAAAGCATTGACACCTTGCAAAATCTTCAAGAGAATTTCAAAGCAACTAAGTAGGCCTGACAAGCCAGGAAGTAGAAAAGTTTGTTGAAGAATGCTAAACTATCAGCCGCCAATAAAATTCAAACCTGTTTCAATCAAGGGAGGAATTCTTTGTGGATTAATACCATGAAGTCGCTCATATCATGACTCGAAGGAAAAATGTAGATGGAGGACTAAGACATCAGGGCCATGGGTCTAGATTTTAGTGAAATTCACCCACACGACAAGGTGGATCTAGCCAAGACCACTCAAAAGGTAGTATATGCAGATTAAGAGAGGCTGGATCAAAAATTAAAGAAGTGTGAGGTAGAGCTAGTGAATGTAAGGGAAACAATGAATAGGTTTCAAATAGAAATCAAATCAAGAGATTTTGAAATGGCCTGCGTAAGGAAACTATAGGACCAGCAGGAGAAATCAACAAGATTGCTCATGGAGACTCAAGGTGAGCAGGTTCCATTGTATGTCAAGATTGATAGGTTGAAATTTGAGCTTCTTATTGAGCACCAACATGCTTAGGAAAGCATAAAGAGAGAGTTGGATGACATCCGATATTAGGCTTCTGACAATTTGCAAAAGGCCTAGGTGGAAGAAAAAAGGTCAAAACATGAAAAGCAAGAGGTCGAGTCTGCTCTACAGGCTCGTGATTAGGAGATCAAAAAATAAGGCTCCGAGCTAGCAAATTTCCTCAAAGAGAGGAATCAAATGGAGGAGAATGTGAAAGAAAAGGAGGATTAGTTACATCAATATCTAATAGTTGTGTAGAGATCTTAACTCTTCCTATGTTTAAAAGTTCAGTATTCACCTATTAGGAGCGAATCATAGTTGTACTCACCATCCTCAAACCAGCTCTACAGTTTCTGAAGGATGCTCAGGAGTTAAATGAAAGGGTTGGACCTTTGGCCAACCAAATTTTGCAGGAGTATGCCCCACAAGTAGAAGTGTCCCAGAATCTGATTTCTAGGTTGTGTGTGGCCACTGATGAGGCTCTAAGAAGTATAGGAATTCAAGATCAAAGGGCTACCTCAAGCAAAGTAAGCGAATTCATGCACTGTCACAAGGTCGTAGTAAAGAGTAAGGAACGCCAAGCAGTTTTGAACAAGAGGGTCGATGAAATCAAGAAATATTTTGGTGTCTTGCATAGCTTCGGATTTCCTCCCTTCCTTTCACCAAATTGATATGTGCTATCAGTCGAGCAGATTACAAATAAAATCAAAAATAAGGTTCAAACTTCTATAGACCTCCCAAGTTTCAGTGCAACACCCATTATCGATGACGTTGAGTGTGAGATCCTTCCACTTTCTCATCTCTATTATCACCTAGGAGTTGTTTCCGTAATATGGGGATTTTTTTCCTTTAAAGAGGTCTTCGAGCTATATCAAGCGTACAAGGTCATTTGTAATCTTGTCTGACTGACTAATGCAGTTTGGGAAATATAGCATTTCACTTTCCTCAAACTCCAGGAATTTCCAGAAGTCTAGGTTCATGCCTCCGCAAGTGAAGGCCCCCTGTGAGTCACCAGAACTATGAAGCAAAATTTTCCTTAGTCTTTTTATTTTGGCTTTTTACTTTTTGGATTCAGGAGGATCTGCACGCAAAAGAACATTTGGTTCCAAAATGTGTGCAATGCACCATGTGATGGTTGCACACATTTTGTTTATCTCTTTCCTTTCAGGAGACGGTCGGGCCATGTGTCAGCTTAGTGGAAAGTTTCTCAAAAATATTTTTTGCAAATCTAAGAATACCCACCCACTCAACATGTCATCTTTTTGTTGCAAGTAAGTTGTTTTGTAAGGAGTTTTCTCTTCGAAGATTTTCACTGGAGCATACGTTTCTTTGGTTTTCAGGAGAAGGATTTGAGTCGATGTCACCAAGCCATGTGATTGGTCAACAAGACTTTTTACTAGGTTGTTTTCTAGGATCTGAGCATTTATGGAGGGCAATCTTGCTAAATATCTAAGGGATATTATGCAACAGTTGAGAGTTGATGAGGAAAGATTGTCATGACTTAATTAAATATCTATGATCGGATTTTGAGATATCAGGTGCAGACATCTGGCAGTAATTACTTTTGAGTGGAGGTAGTGTTTCTCTCTCCTTGCGGTTATAAATTTGAGGCAGCAACAAAAGAAAAGGGTTCCTGAAGTTTTCCATAGTTATAGGAAGTATTTTTATTAAAGTTTGCATAAGACTACTTCACTCTAGCACATTATATCTATTTTAACTCAAACTATTGTTGGATTAGAATTCGACCTTTGTTTTAAAATTCAATTAATATTTGAAGTATGCACTATTTGGGAGAAATATTTGAAACTGTGCATGATATGGCCTATGTCAATGTTTTCTTCTTTATATCTTCATTTAGAATGGAGCACTATGTCTAGCTTAATCTGGATAGTTTTATTGTTTGATTTCCATGTTGTAGGCTTATATGATAAAGTGATAGCCTATAGAAACTAGATTATTTCATTGGACTTCTCTATTTTCTTTAATGGTTATTATTTCTTCATGTTATGCTATATTAAGAGGAAGAGTCTATGCAGCTTTTGAATTTTTTATGTTAACTATTGAAACTTCTATGCTTGATCGGATCTTAATGAACACTTCCTGCGGGTAGATTGGATTATTGCATTGTGCTTGTATCTAGCCTCTATTGTTCATTCTCTTCCCAATAATGAAGGGTTGTGGTGTTCTGTGTCTATTATATCACTCATAGAAAAGAAATTGAGGTTTTGAAATATTGTAAAAGCATTGGTACATCACCACTTTTCATGTTTTATAATTACATTTATTTCTACCTTTTTCCCAAACTCGAAGAAGAGTCGACTTTCTATAAAAATCCTCGAGGTATTCAGTGAGGCGGAAATTGGTCCCCCACTCACTGAATTTCCCATAAGACTATCAAAGAGGTACAAGATTTCATGATCAACAAGATCCATGGATTTGGGGTCAGTGTATGACTTTGCTACAATGATATTATAGAGCTCAAAAACATCATCATTCCCCAACTAACTCATGCAATGGGAAGAATGACAAGTAAAGAGCAAAAAAAAGAGAAAATATTTTGGGTCACCATGGAAGAGACCTAAATTTCTCAACACCTTGCATTATCCCCAAAAGGAAAACACAAGATAAAAGAAAAGATAAAGGTTTATGACCTATAGAAGAATTTAGGTATAAATAGAGGAATGAACATAAATATACATTAAACAGAAAGATACAGGGGATAACATTATGCACATGAAATCACACAAAGAACATGGAAAGAAAAACAAAGACAATACTAGTAAGGCACATGCTAGTCAACCTATAGTAGATTTTCTACATCCCAATCTTGTTCATCGTATGTGAAAGGGAAAAAACTAGCCAAAGGGACAACATCAAGTCCCAAACTAGGAAAATCACCAAGTTTAGCATGTGGTGAACCACTCTTTATAGGAGGATCATCACGATTGTTATCATTTAAGTTCATAGAAGATGAAAACAGTAAATTTAACTCTTTATTCACTTCCTCATCAATCTTTGCAATTTCATTTTGATCATCCAAGTTAATCACAACAGAAGGTCTAATGATAATATTCATGGAAGGTACTTTTTCTTATTGTGCTTGAGATGTAGGATTTTCTTCTTTTGATGGAGGTGGAGAATCATCATTCATTGCTTGAGATAAGTTTGGATTTTGTTTTTCTATGTTGTTCTTTTCTTCTTTTTCTTGCAACAAATGAGCAATAGCATGATGTCTATGCCTACGCTCTTTAGCATTTTGGTTTCTTTTCATTCATTTTTCAAGTTGTGATTGTGTAAGAGAATGTTTATCAACCATAGGTTTCTTTTCTTCCCTTAAGGGAGGAATGAAAGGAACCATGGGAGGTTGTTCAACCACTTTCTCTTTAGCTTTATAAACTTATTTGATTTTAGGAGGCACAACAAGACTTACTTGGTTATCTCGTGGTCTCTTATAGGAAATAGGTGAAGTATTTGTCATGTTTTGGTATTGGTTACTTGGAAGGGCTTTTGGTTCAATCATGATTTCATTAAGGATAGGCAGCTCAATCATGGATTGAAGAATATTACTAAGGGATAATTCTATTATGCGCTTTTCCTTATACTTTTGATAGGATTTGAAAAGGAATTCCTCATGAGGCCTAATAGGTTCCATAGGTTTGGGCCAAAATAAATCCAATCAGAAATTCCCATGAGAAGACACAAGATTAAAGCCACTATGGTGCATAGTAAATATCTCATTTCAAAATGGAAAATTTTAGCATTTATGTACTACTGATGGGATGAATTTCATGGAGTGAAGCCACGGGTATCCTAACTTCACATGAAATTGGTTCGACAATGGGATGATGGAGAATGATACACTCAATGTTTCTGGTCCAACTTTTAAATGAAGAGTTAACGAACCTATCATAGGGAAAAAAAAAAACCATTATGTGTTTTGATCCATGCTTTCAGTTTTTCATAAGTATCTTTATAAATCTCATGTACAAAAAATAATTCTTCAATGATCACATTCTCTACACAAATGAGATCAATTAATACCCCATTAGTAGGCTTGTCATTTATTCTTCCATCTATGTAAAGAGGACCATCAAGTGCATTTTTAATTATGTCATGTTGTGAGAAAGAAATGACAAGGGGAATTTTAGTTAGTCCCTTACGAGGTTGAAATTCAATGATTCCAATCATATTATCCATTTTTTTTGTGTTATCAACATTCATCATGTCATTCTTTGTTTTTCTAGCTTTGACAAAGGATATGTTATGATTTGGCATAGGATTAGTAAAGATTTGCAAGCTTTGGTTAGGAGGAGCTATAGACTTATTTCCTTAATCATTAATACTACCAGTTTGAATGTGATTAGAATCAATGAGGTCTTGCACAATATGTTTAAGACACTTGCATTGTTTTGTATCATGTCCATTTTGTCAGTGAAAATGGAAATAGGCATTTTTTTTATAGTTATGAGGCAAAGGTCTAGTAGGATCAGGAGCTCTAATAGGAGGTAAGGAAATTAAGTTTGTGTTTAAAAGTTGCAACATGGTGTTATGAAGGGTATTAGGTAGGGTGGTGAATTTTCTATTTCTATCTCCAAATGTATATGGATTTGTCATCTTTATTGTAGCCACTTGATTATCAACATGTTGAGTTGGTTGAGGGGGATTAATTGTAAAAAACCCTTATTTTGTTTCTCAAATGGTTGATAGTTGTTATGAGGCATGGATTCAAATTTTTTATTAGAGGGAGTTTTCACTTCACCACCACTAATCAATTTTTGGTAATCATGAAGGGCAGTACACAATTTTGTAAAGGAAATTTCAACATCTCAAGTTTAGCTTGGATTTTTTTCTACAAATTGGAAATAAACATTTTTTGAAGGTCAACATGAGGAATCTTAATGTTTATTCATGATAAATAAATTGGTATTGTGCTATGAAATCGGCGACCTTTTCATCATGTTTTTGTTTGCATGTCATTAGATCAGCTAAGGTAATCTTAGAACCCATATGTATTTAGAAGTGATTGAGAAAGGCATCAATAAATTCATTGAATGAATGTATTGAGGTATTCAGTAAAGAGAAAAATTATTCCAAAGTAGTATCTTTCAAGGATCTAGCGAAGAGTTTAGCCAAGATTTTATCCTCAAAAATGAAGTCACTAAATAGGGTTGTATATACAAAAACATGGCTAACAAGATCTCCTTTCCCACCATATTTCTAAAATCTAGGAATATCTATACCTTGTGGCATTTGTGTTCCCAATATCTCTAAGGATAAGGGCTTTCTTTTGACATATTGTGAAGGTTGGCCATTTTGATTTTGACTTAGTTTAGCAATTTATTGTTGGAGGGATGACACATTTTACAAGAGTTGGTTAAGTACGGAATCATTGTTAATTTTGTGAGTTTGAGGTGAATAAGGTGGAGGTGTATATTTATTCAGAGGGAAAGTGACTTGTAAGTTTGTGAGGTGAGACAGATTAGGAGATATGAGATTTGAATGCACAAAGCTAAAGGGATTCCCAATGGAAATACGAAAGAAAATATTGACATTTCTAGTAGCTTGTATAGTTTTTGTAATAGTTGGATTATTGTATGTTGGAATAGAGGTTATGGTTGTGGAAGGAGGAATTGGATTTCCAGCTTGACTTTGGGTATACCCCAAAGCTTCAGCACAACTAGTCATTGTGGGGACATGTTTATTAATGATATGAGATAGACTACACACAACTTCTATTCCTTATTCATTTTCAATCATTATCCTCATGTTATCTGTGACAAGAATGGCACTACCATCAATGTATTTAGAACTCATAAAGTCTTGTACTTTGTCAAGTTCTTCATCCATTCTTCTAAGGTTCTCATGAGGGAAATTAGAAACCATTGTGTCAACATCAGTCACATTGGTTGTTGGTAAGGAAGTCATGGGAAATGAAGTGTTAAGGGTATGATCCATAATGGTTTGACTAGTGTCAAAAATATGAGTGAAAGAGTTAGAAAACCCAAGATCCATGGTGAGTGATGTATCACGGGATGGCATGAGTCTTGAACTAAGTCTCACGATAGAATTGGTAATAGGACACCAAGCTGTGAAGCTCATACAAGTTTCACAAACCCAAGGTGCACCCAAAATGGATAATAGGTGAAATGCAATCAAATACCCTAGAACGTAAAGTGTAATGCAAGTATGTAAAAGCAGTTTCTAGATTTAAAACAAGATAACTTTCTAATTATGCTATGTAAAAACTTGAAAAAATGATGTCTTTTAGATGCAATTTTGAATTCAAACAATGCACTGAATTTCACAAATTAACCTTAATATGAACAATTTTAGATAACAAAAAATTTGGAAACTAAAATCACAGATTGAATATAGGAACACAAAATGTAGAAATGGTAGTTTTGATGCTCAAAAATTTAGAAAAAGATCTGATCAGGAACTCGTTTGCCCATGGGTGAATGGATCTCACTTTAGGTTTTTTAAAGATTAATTTATAAATTTTTGAAGTGATTTTTATAGTTTTCATTTTGATTTCAGATAGGTGGTTACAATTTTATATTTCTAGAAAATCATATCTAAATATGTGAAAAATGATGCTAAATGACAAGCAAAAAGGCCTAATTTGAGATGCAATTTTGATTAAATTTTTTGATGTATGACTAAACATGCAATTTTATGTAAACACTATGCAAAATGACGAAGATTTTTGAACTTTCTAGATTTTAAAGAATGCAAAAATGCAAACCTAAAACCCTAAATGAAATGAAAATCAATGCAAGTGAACAACCCTAAATGATATGAAAATCAATGCAATGAAAAGTTATGAAAATCCTAGATCTAGGGATGAAAATGGACTCCAAAATCAACAAGTTATGATGCTCAAAAGTTGGGTTCACCAAAATGAAACAGCAAAAAATAGGGTTTTGAACTAGATATGGAATGATAACAAGGGGGTTTACGATGGACCTACTTTCCTTTATTTCATTAGGAAATGAGATCCCCACAAAGAATTTACCAACAACCCTTAGGTGAATCAAGTCAATGTGAGAATCTTCAAATTTCCTTATGCTTGAAGGATAGGGGTCAAGGTCAAACAACACTTTTTGGAGAAAAACTAAAAATAGAAAATAAAATGAAAAATGCAATATAACACTTGAAAAAACAATATTAAACTCAATATTAGCATAACCAAAAAACCAATTACAAATCTGAGAAGGGAAGAAAGGTGTTTACCAATCACCAAAAGTCAATTTCTGAATGTTGGTTAGGACTCATTCACCCATGGGTGAATGGGTCTTTTGTTAGAGTTTATTTGCAAATTTTGGGAGCCTCTGATGTTTATTTGTAGTTTTTGAATTGTTCAAGTTTTAGTGTCATAAATCAGATCTGTAGGTTAGATTTCATGATTTGATGATAACTTTGACAATTTTTTAAATCTTTCTCTCTAAAAGATCTTCAATCCTTCTTCAACCTAAAATTTGCAACATAGACACAAGAGAGAAATATTATTTGTTTTTGGTGAATGGGGGTTTTCGTTGGTCAAACCCCATTTTGGTAATCAAACCTTGAATTAAAATAAAGCATGAAAGAGGGAATGAAGAATGAGCAAAGCTATGTTACCACTCAACAAACCCTTGAATGAACCTTGATAATAGAGATCTTGGAATTTCTGAAACTTGCATGAAATGGCTTGAATGGGTGTGGATCTTGATACTTGAGATAATTCTTTGAATGCTTGCCTTGGTCCTAAAACCTACATCACAATGTTAGCTCCAAAAACATGCATGATGCAAGAATACTTTGACATGATGAGTAGATCTTGATTGGTGCAATAAATATTTGATATATATTCTCTTGAATTCTCTTGATCATCAAATTTTCTCTTGTGAAATTGCTCTTGAAATCTCATGAAATTTCTCTTGTAAATCTAGGTGAAACTTAGTGAAATAACACTGTATTTATAGGTATGTATCCTTAATTTCTTGAACTTCAAATATCACAAGCCGACATTGAAATATGGATTTGGGGACCTTAAAATACCACCGAAAACATATTTTAAATGTATGTTCAAAGGCCTAGGGAGGACCCATTTGCTCATGGGTGAATGGGTCCCAAGTCCCTATTCCTAAAACACTCACTGCTCAAGGTAAAGTGTTATGTATTGGAATTAATTATTGTTGGGTTTCCCCTTTGGAAAATATAATTTATTAAGCTTGTAAATGAATAAAATGGATTATTAATGCCTAATTAAGCTCAATTTAATCAAGAGGGCCCAAATAAGTGTGAAAATAGAAAGGAGCACATTTTGCAACACTAAATTAAGGCATTATTAAGTCTATTTTAAATAGGAAGGCCCAAACAAGTGTGAAAATGTAAAGGGATACATTTTTCTACACTACAATATATAAGTGATTTTTTATGGCTTGGTGTGTGAGGAAACTAATCCAACCTTCACTAGAACCTATATGTACAATGTAACATTTTCTAGGATTCTAGACCTTCTATGATATTTGAAAACCCATAGTACATTTTTTTAACCCTAAAAATAGAAATTAAATAATACTAGCAAGTAAAATAAAAGTGGTAAAATTTAGGCCTATAAGTGTGAATAAGTAAACAAAGTAAAAATGCTTCTTAATGAAACATTGTATCAAATATTTACCAAAGAAACTAATCTAAAGCAATAAATCTATTGAAAGTGTCTCACTGTCTCCTATCTTTAAAGATTTATTAAGCTATAGTGCTCTCAGATTTAAATGAAACACTATGACTATTAAAATGATAATCTAAAGAATGGAATGATGCTAGATGCAATGATCTGAAGCTATATGATAATGCTAAATGATAAAAGAACTACTATAACATGAATTGACATGAAAATTGATAAATGAAGCTACAGGATGCAACCATGATTATGATTCTAAAATGTTGAATGCTTGAATTTCTTGATGCTTGAATGCTTGATGATTTCCTGTAGAGTAAGATTGCATAAACTTGATAATCTGGGATTCTTTCTTTGTTGAATGAAGTTGTATTTATAGATTTCTCGGCAACAGCTTTGCACAAGGGCAGCAAAGTAGAGGCTTGGATTCAATCTGGAGGATTGAATGGTGAGAGATGGAGGAGATTGAGAATATTTTGGGAATTGTCTCTACCCATGAAAACACCAGGCAAGAAGATAGGAAGGATTGATGGAAGAGGATTGATAGATGGATTTCCAAATTGTCTCCAATTTGTCTCCAAATCTTCCCATGAAGATTGAATCAATTAATTTAGACATATTTTTGACATAAATTAGACATAGGATATCTAATTTGATTTTGAGGAAATATAGAGGAATATTCTTTATGCCTTTATTTAAATATTTTGATTTATTTAAATTAGAAAAAGAGGGATAAATAATATAATAGAACAAGCAATAGAATTTGTTTATTAAATTAAAATAGAAGAATACGGTAATTAATCAATAAAGCGTTTGATCCTTATTAAATTAATTAAGATTGATGTGATAGAATAAAATAGGGGAAATGATAATTAAATCAAAAAATATATTTATTTTTGTTTATTTAATTAAGATAAAGATAATAGAAGAATTAGAAGAATTTAAATGTGAATTTAAACATGAACTATATAAATAAATATTTCTATTTATTCAATAGTAGAGGAAATTTAGGATAATTAATCAAATTCTCTAGACCAATTTTAGGTGTATACATTTTTCCCCTCTTTGAAGTGACGTGTTTACGCATTACTTCAAAGAAAATTTTGTGTTGCACTGCTAGTATAGACGAAAAAAATTCAGTATGCCCCAGACATGCCCCTAGATGAAGAAAAAAAAATCAGTATGCCCCAGACATACCCCAGATATTAATTTTCAAATGATTGATGATAATATGTCCCCTCGAGAGATAAATTAATGATTTTATGATTTTTGTGGATTTTTCAAAATTTAGAATTTTCATGATGATTTGATGATGATTTGACGAAGAAATAATTTATCTCCCGATATTGATGAAGAAAATTTGGCCCCTAGATGAATTTTAATTAATTTTAATTAAAATAATTAAAATAAATGAAAATCCCCACAGAAATCCCTTTGGAAAAACTTATATAAAGTCAAAAATGTCCTTTTCACCCTCATTTGTGTTTTTTGACTTTTCAAAACCTAGTGAGAGAGACATTTGAGCCACCTAGAGCAAGATGTCGATCCCCTACCACACCCACCAGTTTGAGCATGTGTGACATCACTTGTTCGAGAGTTGCATTCAAGGTTATTTATCTTGCAATGCATCACTTTGATGTCTGGTTAGAGCTTGCCAACTTAACTGACGAATTAAGAACTACTAATATATTAGTTCATTATTAATTCATTTTCGGAGCTTAGAACCATTCTTCTTGAAATGGAATGACCGTAGACAAAGACTGTCAATTAGTTTGGGGTGGACGTAGCCAAGTGGTTCCAAGGCAGTGGATTGTGAATCCACCACGCGTGGGTTCGATCCCCGTCGTTCGCCCAGTAAAAAAATTGACCGGATCACAATTCATTGTGATTTGATATAATCAATCAAATGATGAGTGGTTCACGATACACTGTATGTATATATGTATATACATACATATATACAAATGTTGTTATATATATATGTTACGTTATAACATATAACAAAGATATTTGAAAAAAAAAAAAAAGAACAAACTGAATCGATGAGAGGATTGGGATCTTTCCAAAACTATTTCCTTGGTTATTTCAATTTATTCATTGAAATAACCATAATTTAACATCATATATAACACATTCATTTGCAGGCAGTAATCAAATCGAATCCCAAACCTATCTTCTCCTGTTATCATTTGCCATGCAGTAAATTGGAAAAAAGAAATTTCTCTATCTGACTCACTCCATTTTTCCATTCTATTATTTGAATAGAGAGAACTAAGTCTTAATTAGCGGGTAGTTGCATCCGCTGCAAATTAATGAATAAAATTGCCTTTATCTGGGAATGAAGGAAGGGTTTTTTGCTTGGCTTCCTCCGTTTATTCAAGAGAGAATAAGGTTTAAGATGTGAGGGAGCTAAAAAAAAAGCAGGGCCAAACAATGTAATATGCTACAATCATATAAATAAGGCAAAGTAAAACTCAAAATGAGATCTTCCTAATAACAAATTCAGAAGATAAAAAAGAAATAAAAGGAGATCAAAAGATGAAAATAGAAGTTTAATTTATATCTTATAGATATAAGACATATCAATACATTTTTATTATCAGACAATTGGCATTAATTGATCTAATAGATGTATGATCAAACATTTTTTCTTTTTCAATTCAATAGAAGACGGTTACCCAAATCAGAATATGTTAAAAACATGATTTCCTATGTAATCCTATTGTATCATATATAAATATAGTTTAATTCTATTTATTGAACTATAATAAAGGTGGATATAGACATTTGTATTTTATTTGTAAATGATAGTAAAGGAGAAATATTTATGTATGAAGTTCAATATCTAGATTTAGTACTTACAGAAAAAAGTGTTAGTCTATTTGAAAAAAATCAATATATTTTAAATGTCGATTCGGGATCGAATAAAACAAAGATCAAAAATTGGATTGAACTTTTCTTCAATGTTAAAGTAGTAGGAGTCAATAGTTATCGACCTCCGCAAAAGAAAGAAAAAAGAGGAAATAGAAAACAAATAATGAAACATAGAATGCATTATAAACGTATGATTATTACACTAAAACCAGGTTATTCTATTCCACTTTTTCCTTCAAAATGAAACTTATTTAATTTCAATAAATAATAACATGACCACCCGTTCGTACAGGACTTTTACTCCGGGCACACGTGAGAAATCTCTATCAAGTTTTGATCGAAAAGTTCAATCTCATCCACAAAAGAAATTGACTTCCGGCCATCATCGTTGTGGCAAAGGTCGTAATAACAGTGGAATTATTACCATACGACATAGAGGAGGAGGTCACAAGCGTCTATATCGTCAAATTGATTTTCAACGTAGTGAGAAAAACATATTGGGAAAAATTGTAACAATAGAAAGCGACCCTAATAGAAGTGCATATATCTGTCTTGTGCACTACAGAGATGGTGAAAAGACATATATTTTGCATCCGAGAGGGATTATGATTGGAGATACTATTCTTTCCGGTCCAAGAGCTCCCATATCAATGGGAAATGCCCTACCTTTGAGTGCGGTTTGAATTATTAATTTACGTAATTGGAAATACCCGATTGGGTTTACAGCAAAACCTTAAAATCTATCACTGATCCAACTAGGATACTTTGATGGGATCAACCCCAAAGGGAAACTGAGGATAAAGAGCAGCGGGTGATTGAGTTCAATAGTTTCTGGAATTATTGACTCCAGAGATATGATAATATGGAGAAGACTTAATTGTCTGAAGCAGAAACAAATAAGGTAAAGGAACCCTTGTTATGAAGAGAAAAACAAGTAACTCACATTTGATTTGATGGTCAAAGGTAGATTCGAAGCTGAACAGTGAAAATATATTCTTGATTTTCGTGCCATTTACATTTTTTTGTAGTTTTAGCGCATCAATGTCATGCTTTAGCACTTTTCACTCTAGTGTAGCACTTCTAGGATATATTTTAGCACTTTGAAGAATTAGCGCTTTCATTAATTTCTTTAGCACTTTCGTAGGATAATTTAGCACTTTGAAGAATCATCACTTAGATTTATTTAGAGCTTTGATGCTTGATTTTAGCGCCTAGGAGGTTCTAGCACATCAATGTAATAACTTGCCACTTTGATAAACTATTATAGTGGATCGGTGTGATGAAATAGAGCCTTAGGAATTTTAGTGCTTCGGTTACCTGTTATAGTGCACCGAATTGCTGAAATAGCGCTACTAGTTTTTTAGCGCTTTGGATGCCTGTTTAGTGTATCGAATTGCTGAAATAGAGCTTTTGATTTTTGGCACTTTGGATGCCTGTTTTAGCACATCCATGTCAGATTTGCAAATTTAACACTTTTTAACCTTAATTTTGTCTATTTCAATCATGTTCGTTCTTCGATTTGGTATGATTTGATAGTCCAAATTCCCTAATGAGTGATTCTAAGGATAAATAAGACTTACTCTCATGATATGCGAGAAATAATCTCATTTGTGATGATCCTCATGATAGATGAGGAATGATTTCATATCTAAGAAACCTCATGATAGGTGAGGCTAGATGATGGTTGTGATGAACCTCATGATAGGTGAGGTTAGTTGATGCCCGTTCATGAATTTTGATCAAAAATTCATACCAAAGTTTGATTGGATCTGATATAGATTGACTTGTGAATTTTGACATAGTGCACTAGTTTGTAAACCTTTTATGATGATAGGATCCTGTAGATAATCTCTAGATGCAAGAGAGTTTTCCATGGACTACTGATTTGATCCCACATTTGACTCCTGATGAGATTCAGATCATCTCTCGATGTGGTTTGTCTACTCTTCTTGACATGCCCCAAATTAGGATTAATTGGGGTCTCCTTACTGCCTTAGCCGAGTGGTGGCGCAATGATCATAACACCTTCCATCTACCCACTGACAAGATGATAGTCACACCAGAGGATGTGTGGCAGATATAACGGATACCTTTCATGGGAGAGATTGTAGTTTACGATTCACATGAGGCTGGTAGGAGAGATGCACTTCGCAGAGTATTTCAGGATAATCATATTGCATGATTGAGTGTTTGATGGTGGATGATGGCTGACACCTACGCTACTCTACCAGTAGTTCTAGCTAAATTCATTGGAGGCTTCCTTTGTCATGATCGAAGGTCAAAGGGATTCTCTATGGGTTGGGGCTGTATTCTTGAGAGCATGGTCATGCACGAGACTAGATATGCATGGGGGATGTGTATGCTAGCCCACCTTTATCATGATTTACACTCAGTGGTATATTTGGGAGGACACAACTTATCAGTAGGAGTGACTTTATTACAGGTTTGGGCATGGGAGCATTTTTCCATTACTCGACCATTGTCGGTACATGATAGACCTGTAAGCAGACCATATGTTTTTCGTTATAGAGGTCGACTTACCCAGTTTCAGATGGGTAACTTAGAGCACTGGAGATGTGTTTTGGATGACTTATAGATTGTCACATGGCGGCCTTATCTGGATTGTGAGTAGTGGGAAGAGGATGATGTGGTGCTCAGTTTTTTGTTTGATTCCATGTATTTGATCGGCAAGACCCCTTTTGTCCTTGAGATATTTTTACTACTGTGGGTCTATAGGTAGTATGGTATTGTGCAGTGCATGCCTTAGGGGGTTGCTCATTATGCCCAATGGCGGAGTGATACAATAGATTGGGGATCATGCTTTTCCTATGACACATTAGTGGAGGGATACTGGGCTCTGTAGCTATCAACTTGGGATATACATCGGGATATTGCAAAGGCACCTGTGACAGAGGAGTATGCCCAATTTTTGGCTTTGCATCCATGTCCTCAGATCACTATTCCAGATGAGCCAGCGCCATTACCTATGGAGGAGGATGTTGCTGAGGATCCTGTTGTAGCCATTGAGGGTGAGGAGGATAGTGGATCTAACACTAAGTCAAGAAGTAGTGATGGGAGCAGCAGCAAGGATAGCAGCAGTGATGATGGGGATGGTGGTGGAGGGTTTGGGCTAGGCAGTGTACGTCCATCTTCAAGTATGCCTCACAAGAGGCGAGCAATGGAGATGCCTTTTGTAGATCAGCAGAGACAGATTGCGAGCCTACAAGTGTAGGTACAGACTCTGTAGGGTCAATTAGTGTAGACACAGGTTTTACTTGTACAGACTTAGAAACAGCTACAGACCCAGGCACAGGCATTGGCACGGGTTTAGGGATAGTTGGCAGCTATCCAAACATAGGTTGGTACCTTGACAATCGAGAGGGACAATGCTAGAAAAATTGTAGAGATGGCACAAGAGACTACAGAGACTTTACAGAGGGTAGATGATGGTACCTGCATTGTTGATTAAATGAGGTAGGTTCCACGGGTTGGTCGAGAGGTAGGTTTTTATAAGAGTCGGTACCATGATGCAGTTCCTATCAAGCACAGAGTGAGTTATGCCCCTTCTAGATCTGGTAGGACACATACCTGAATAGTTAGTGAGGGTGTGATATAGCCTCCTCAGAGAGATCCCAGAGATCTTGGTCCATCCGGTGGTGGTGGTGGTACTAGTCCTGTGATGTCTACACCTTCTCATAGTAGCAGATCCTAGCTGCTGCTATATGATTTTGAGACATACTTTTTGAGACATGATGTACACTTCAAGACAGCCAATTTTAACGATGTATCTCTTCTATTTTAGACTTCATTGTATACTTGACACTTGATGATATATATGATTTATATGATATGCAGTTGATTTCTATTCATATATGATGTTTCTATTTTGATTCTATGATGGATGTATTTATTTTTATGTGTTATATAACATGTGATGATTCTATGATGAAATGCATTTATTTTATGTTATGTGATGATTTTAATTATGATATTATAAATATATTATGTATGGATGTATGATTAATGAATTTATTTTAATATGATGAAATGTATGGATATATGATGTTTCTAAATGTATGAATGAAAATGATGATTTTTGTGATGGATGATATATGGATAACAATGATGATTTGTATATGGTAATAATGAAAATGATGGTTTTTGTTATGGATGATATATGGATGACAATGTATGGCTCAAAAATAATGATGTATTGATAATAAAAAAAATGATGATTTTGTGTAATAATGTAATAAATGATATGGTGTAATGAACATGATGTATTTATTTATGATATGATGTGGAAAATATGGTACAATAAATGCACAACTATTTGATGTTAAATGCATGAATGATGAGATGATAAATGCTTTGCAATTATGATATGATTCACCTATATGTTTTTGATGATTTTTGGTTTATGTCAAGTATACTCAATCATATTTGTAGAAAAGATAATCATTAATTTGAATCCTTTATGTAACAAACACTCTACAGATGTAGAATTTATTATGAATGCAGTCTAATTTTATCATGCAACTATATGAAGACCATTGTCATTTTAATAGTTCTTTTGTGCTTGGTATCATCATAGAGCTTTTAGGATGTTGAAAGTGAGTACAAGCGTTAATGGTATATGTTAGACCAATGACGACCTGAGTACTACTTTCATGATTTTTGATATTGCAAGTGAACACAAGAATCTAGGTATGATTGAACTGAGATGACGTAATCATTTCTTGTGTAAATAGGCAGAGATTAATCATTTGAGTGTGTGAATTCTGAAATGTCATCGGTGATACATTTGTATAGCACATCCCCCGATAATTCACACATTTATATGATTAACGTATAGACATCAGACAATAAAAATATCATTCTTGAGTTACTCCAAAGAAATGATAACAATAAATTGAAAACAATGCATCTACCTTTTACTTAGAGTGTTTCAATCATTATTTAGATTAGATCATCCATCCTAATTTTGTGATGTTTTTGTGATTTTTCGATTTTTGAAATTCAAAAATAACCTAAAGACCTATCCTAGGGGCCTCGGGAGCTAATCAAATATTAGCTTTGGCTACGTTACACACACAGAGACCACATAGTTTGACTGATCATCCATCCTGATTTTGTGATGTTTTTACTTTTGCTTTTCTAGACTGACTTTTTGACTTATTTTTGGATTTTCTGATAGGATACAAATGTTTGATGTGTTTTTTGATGGTGATTGATGTTCCACTTTGATCATTGTTTATGGTGTACTTTTCATACCGTTGTTTGCGCATTTGGTGAAGCCGATATTTTGTTGCCCCCAAGCTAGAGTGAGACATGACCATGTGAAACATTTTGATAATGGATGCAATGATGGCAAGACTAATGATCCTGATATGTATCAAAATAGATGGAAAAGCTGGTTTATAATCACATACGACACCAATTTCCAAGTTTTCAGCATATTTTTTATTGCACTTTTTTTTTGTATTTTCTCTTTCCTCATTTTTTCTTTTTTTGTATTTTGTATATTTTTCTTGTATAGTTTTTTTTTGTATTTTTTGTTACCAAGATGCCTGTTTTCTAGGTTTTCATCAAAGAAACCATTTTTTAGAAGTTTGACCCATGCACTAGGTAGTTCAGGTATAGAACTTTCTAAGATGGATACTATTGATAGGTTCATCAAAAAAATCCCCCTCTGATGTTGATAGTTGATAGGCTCCTAATCCATACACTGATATGATGACAAATGGACCTAGCCAGTTAGGTTCAAACTTCCCTTTCTTTTCCCTGTCTTGCTGATTTGTAGGGTTCTCTTTTAGGACCAAATCGCCAACTTGACAGACTCTAGGTTTTACCCTATGATTGTAGCTCCTTTATATTCATTGTTGATAAGCCATGAGATGATTGATAACTTGTTGACGGTGCTCATCCAATAGTTCCAGTTCTTGAAGCCTGGATACTCTATAGTCCTCATCTGAAATGTTTCATCTTAGTGATACACAAAGTGATGGAATCTCTACTTCAATGGGTAGTATGGTCTTTGATCCATATACAAAGGCATATGGTGTAGCTCCTATCGGTGTTCTGATGCTAGTTCTGTAGGCCCATAGTGCAGGATTAAGCTGAACATTCCAATCACGTTCAACATCGTTAACCATTTTCTTGAGTATTTTTAGAATTGTTTTGTTAGAGACCTTTGCTTGGCCATATCCTTGAGGATAGTATGGTGTTGAGAAATGATGTTGGATATGAAACTTCTCACATAATTCTTGGACATCTTGGTTTTTGAATGGTCATCCATTATCAGTGATAATAGATTGAGGTATGCCATACCGACAAATTATGTAGTTCAATATGAGTGAGGTGATATGTTTTCCAGTGATAGTTGTAAGAGAAACTACTTCTATCCAATTTGTAAAGTATTATGTTGTTGTGATTATGAACTTGTGTCCATTGGATGAAGACAGATTTATCTTTCCTACCAAATATAGTCCCCATTGACAAAAGGTCCATGTTGATGTGAATGGATGCAATTCTTGAGTTGGTGCGTGGATCAGATTACTATGAATCTGACACTTTTGGCATTTCTTTAAAAACTAATAAGACTCTTTCTCCATACATGGCCAATAGTATCCTAAATGGAGGAGTTCCTTTACTAGAGTTATACCACTCAAATGAGTGCCACAAATACCTTCATGAACCTCCCGTAAGGTCATCTCAGATTTATTATGTTCTAAAACTCGAAGTAAGGTACCATCTAGACCTCGACAATAAAGGATGTTGGCAATTAAAATATGTTTGGCGGATTGGCGGATGAACTTGCATTTTTGGTTCCTGGAAAGATCAGGAGGGAGGATATTGTCCTTTAAGTAAGCATAGGATTTCTCATAGACAAAGGATTCAATGGTATCTAAATGGCATATGGTACTGGATTCTGAACTATTATAAGAAGGACATGATACTTGTTCTACCATAAACTCATAATGACCACATTTCTCTGGCAATTGTAAGAGTGAAGCAATTGTTTCCATAGCCTCGGCCGCTTTGTTCTATGCCCTTGGAATTTGATCAAATTTGATATTGACAAAAAAAAAAAATTAGATCATCTACTAGTTGCTTATAGGGCATCAACTTTTCATCTTTCATTTGATATTCATCATTTACTTGACAAATGACTAGTTGAGAATCCTCATAGACCTATAATTCTATGATCTTCCATTCAATTGCGACTTTGACCCTAATGATTAATGCTTCATATTCTGCCACATTATTGGTACATTGAAACATCAGTCTCTAAGATTTTGGGATGGTGTGTCCTTGGGGTGTGATGAACAAAATCCTTGCTCCTGATCCTCATTGTGTATATGATCCATCAAAGTACAATATCCATTATTTTGGTGTCACTGTCAAAATGTCTGCATTTGGAAATTCCATTGTCATAGGTCAATCATCTAGTAAAGGAGCCTCAACCAATTTTTCGGCGATTGCTTGACCCTTGATGACTTTTCTTTCCACATATTGAATATCAAAATCACTTAAAAGAATGACCCATTTGGCAAGTCTACCTGTTAAGGAAGCTTTGCTAAGTAGATATTTTAAGGGGTCAATTTTTGCTATGAGCCTGATTGTGTGAGTCAACATATAATGCCACAACTACTGGGTAGAAAATACCACCGCCAAACAATATTTTTCAATGAAGGTGTAGTTTATTTCATAGCCATTCAAAGTTTTGTTGATGTAGTAAATGGCTTGTTCCCTTCCTTCATAATCTTCTTGTGCCAATAGTGCTCCTAAAGAGATATTTTTTGTTGCAATGTATAGTATCAAAGGTCTTCCTTGTGTAGGCGGCATGAGAATAGGCAGTGACATCAGATATTGCTTTATTTGGTTGAACATTGCTTCACACCCATTATCCCATTTGAAAACAACATTCCTATGTAATAGATGATTGAATGGATGACTTATGTCCGCCAGCTGGGATATAAATCTCCTGATTGATTGGAGCCTTCCCTGTAGTGAACTAAGTTGACTGATGTTTTTGGGTGGTGGAATTTCCATTATTGCCCTTACCTTTGTTGGATCTACTTCAATACCCTATTCTGACACAATGTATCCCAAGAGTTTTGTTGATGTAACCCTAAAGACACATTTCTTAGGGTTTAGTCTGACATTGAATTTTTCTAGCCTTGTGAAGATTTTTCATAGGATATCTAGATGTCCCTCCCTAGAACAAGATTTAGCCACAATATCATCCATGTAATCCTCCATAAAGGTGTGCATCATATCATGAAATATTGTGGTCATTTTTCTTTGATAGGTTGCCCCTGCATTTTTTAAACCAAATGGCATTACATTCTTGCTAAAGGTTCCCCATGGACATGTAAATGCAATTTTCTCCTCATCTTTTGGAGCTACCTTAATTTGGTTGTATCCGGAGAAACCATCCATTATTGACAACATGGCACGCTTTATCGTTAAGTCTACAATGATGTCTATATTAGGTAATGGGAAATCATCCTTGGGGCATGCCTTATTCAGGTCCCTGAAATCTATAGATATTTTGATACTATTGTCCAGCTTTGAGATAGGTACAATATTTGATATCCATTCGGCTTAATCAATAGACCCGATGAATCCAACATCTAATAATTTCTTTAGCTCAGCCTTTACCATTAATGCAATATGGGGATGCATTTTTCTCAAATTTTGTTTTATAGGCTTGATTCCTATAGGCAAAGACAAATGATGCATTAGAATATTTGGGTCCAAACCTAGCATATCAGAATATGACCAAGCAAATTTAATGCTTTTTTCCTCAAAGAATTTGATAAATTCAGGTCGCTCTTGCTCTGTCATGGATTCTGCCAGATGCAAAATCTTTTCTCTTTCTTCAATGCTAATGTTTACAAACTATGTTGGCTCCACCAGAACTGATGATCGTTCATGATAATGCTCTGGAAGAGTGTCAAATCTCCCATCTTTTAGCGCCTCAGAGAGGTTTTCACCTTTAGATGCGTTCTTTATTTTTTCTTTTTCAAGATCTAATGTTGCCATAGAATGGTCTTCACCATTAGATGCATTATTATTGTTTTTTCTTTTGCAACTGGAAGATTTGATACCCTCATGCTGAGTCACGTTGTTATGAGAATTATGGATAGAACTTGTACCAGGTTCATCACAACATAGGAAATTTATGATGGCATCATCATTTGCAAATATGGGTAGATTTATAGGTTCAACAAATTCCCAGTCAATAATTTTGGGATGGACTAAAAGCATGAAGTCATCAAATTGACTTAGGTTAATGGGGGTAAGGGTTAGGATAGCTATGTTGTCATAGTCATTATTAGGGATGTCGATATCAATGATGGTACCCTCTTCAAGATTGTCTAGTTCACTCGATGTTTGTTCATCCCCACTTGAGTCATCAATATTTTGTGATCCTAATATGAATGGTCTAGACCTAGAACCCTGTCCCTCCTCACGTGTAGGTGCATATTGTTTTATTACATCAATTTGGATATCTATATAATATATATCAGAACATATATCCCATTCATATTCATTTGGATCCATTTCAGAGCTATCTCTAACCTAAAGGATTCTTTCAACAACCTTCTTTGTCATCTCTTGTTTTTCTTCTTTTGAGTATCCCATTCCTATCTTATCTTTTGAATGAAGAGTAAGAGGCTAAATAGGTTCTATGATGCCTTCCTTCCTTTTTCCAATAGGTCCCTGTCCTTCATAACCCATTTTTTTCCAAAATATTGTTCCCTTTGTCATACTTATCTATGTTGATGTTGATGTTTGTTGATGTCGATGTTTTTTCCATCTTTGTATAACCAATCAAGGATAGCTTTTTCATCTAATTCATCCTCTATAGTACAGGATTTTATAAATCTTTATTCTAGAATCATGATGGGTAGTGATGTTTTATGTTTGATCATTGATGGTTGGCCATATGTCTTTGGAGATGGCATCAATTGTGAAAGATTAAGAGCTTGCTCAATAGAATATTGCCCCATTCCCTTGTATGTCAGCTAGACATGCTCTTGGAATTTCTATGATAAATAAGTTTGGGGATCTGGATTGTCTGTTAATTGAGTGTCAACAAGACTCACATCTTTTGATTTATCCGTTTTCTCTACCCACTTGGTGATAATGTTTGGATGATTTTCTTCATTTGATGAATGTGAACTACATACTTCCCTATTGTGAGGCACAAAGGTGTCTTGAGAGATTCTAAGTGTGTCAAAATGATGAGGATTATTATAATTGGCTGATATAGTCACCTCCTATCCATTTACTAGGATTTTTAAGCATTGGTGATATGTGGAAGGCACTACCTGCATTTCATGAATCCATGGGCATCCTAAGAGTATGCTGTAAGTTAACTCTTTTTCCACTACCTGGCATGCTATATGTTTCATCAATAGTCCCACTTGAATGGGTAACACAATCAGTCCCTTAGAAGATCTCTCTTCCTCATCATATGCCTTTATTGTCATTTTCCTTCGGGCATCAATAGCATTATCTGAATACCCTAGTGCACGGATTAAATCTAGAGTGCAAATTTTCAAAACAGCTCCCCCATCTATTAAGACTCTTTTGACTTGATGATTGTGGATTAAGACTTCAATATGGAGTGTGGTGTTATGGGGATGGTTAAGTGACACATCATCCTTTTCAGAGAATGATAGACAGTGTGGTGTAGTCAAATGTCCCCCCTTAGCCTGGAATTGGCAAATATCTAGATTTTTTCAGTACCGTAGTGGCAACTAGTGCTTATTCTAGAACCTCCTTATGTGATAGTGATAGTTTGAGGAATTCCAATATTGATATTTGCACTGGAATGTTCTGAATTTGATTACATTTACTAGTTGATAGTCTTGTCGTTCTCTGATTTTTAAAATGTTTATTTCATTTTCAAAGACTTGTATGCTTGGGAGCAACTGCAAAGGGGTAATGTCATTGGTTTTGTGTTTTTCCATGTTATGACCAATGGTATTATCATTTTCTACCTCAATAAGGCAAAGGATCATGGTATCATAGACATGATTGATATTTTTACCTTTGTTTTTCATAGAAGATGATTCTCCTTTCTCATAGTTTGGTAAAGGGTCCTTGAAGGGTGTATGATCATTATTGTTTTGGTTTCCCTTTACATATACCTTTTTATTTTCAGTCAAATCTTGAACTGTGTGTTTTAACTCAATGCAATCATTAGTCTTGTGGCTTTTATCGTTGTGGAAGTTGCAATAATCTGCGTCATTCCACCATGGTGGTTTGAACTTTGGATCCCATAATCTTGCTTCCCATGTAGTGATAAGACCACTTGTGACTAGTTCTTTCATTTCTGATTACAATGTTTGGCCTAAAGGTGTGAACCTACATCGGTTTGATGATTTTGGTATATTTTCAGTTTTGTGATTTCGTTGTTTTGAATGACATTTGACTTGATGATTTGATCATTTTTTTGATTTGTTTTTGAAGTAGATGTTGTCAAGTTGAAATCTGGTTTGTAATTTTTTAAATCATTTGTCATTTTGTTGGTCCCCGTATTTCTGCTCTTTTGCCAAAATTTTGGCTTGTCATTGTTGGGGTATTGAATTGAGGAGTTTGTGTTATTTGATTTTTCCTTGTAATGTTTAATAACCCCTCTTTTCACTAGAGATTCTTCAATTTTAAGGCTATTTTCTATCACCTTTTCCAATGTGGGAAGACATTGTAATTCGAGTCTATAACTCATCTAATCCATCAAATTTTCTATGAACAACTCCATCTTTTCTTCCTCAGGAATGGAGCGAGGATATCTAGCGAATAGTCATCGCCATCTTTGTAAAAAGGACATGAATGTCTCCCCTTTGTTTTGTTTCGTGTTATATAGATCCTTTTTGTGTTGGATGTTAAAATAATATTAGGAGATGAACCTATTGACGAGCTCTTCAAAGGTTTACATTCTTGGTTGCAATTTGGAAAACCATTCCATACATTTCCCTCCTAAACTTCTTGGAAATAACCTCATGAGGTAAATTTCCTCTTGTCCAAACTCTAGGCTCATGGTTTTGAATTCGCATATGTGATCAATTGGATTCATCTTACCATTGTATTTGTCATACTTTGGAAATTTGCAATGTCTAGGGAAAGGTATCATGTCCACTGTTGAGTCAAAAGGATAAGGAAAAATGTCCTGTAATGCATACCTTTTGGTGTTTCTTTTTGTCATGTCTTGTATTTGTTGCTGTAAGTTCTGCATTTGGGTTGTTAAGGCAACAACCGGATCTACACCTTATGTGTGTTGTGTTATTTTGGTTTCACTTGTTCCAAGTGCTTCTTTTAGGTGATTTACGTCAAAGTCTTTGGGAAGCTTAGCACCCAATTCAACCAACATTAAAAGGTATTTCTCCATGTCCTGCTCTAAGATCTTTTCCATGAATTTATGAATTTTGGATCATGTTGGGCTGTTTGTATGTCTTCTAGAGTTATTTCATTTTTGTCACTTTGATGTAGACTATTCTAGGGATTTTATTCTTCCATTGTATTTGATGTTTCAAGTTCCTTTTATAAGAGCCTTTTTTTTTGCAACCTAGTGAAGATTGGCATACAAGTATTTTGTTCTTTCTACCAAAATTTGATCTTCTATATTGGAAAATGTCAAGTGAATTTTTAACAAAGTCAAATAAGATGATATATCTTATTGACACGACTAGGTTAAAAATTTGATTCTTATGCCTTATTTCATGATAATAGGATGATAATATCCTGATGATGAAACTTTAGCTTAATAATCAATATTTTGTTTTGATTTGACACTTTATGATTTGCAAGATCTGTGTTTTAGTTGAAAAGACTGGTAACTTGTACGAACCTATCTGATTTTGGTTTCTAGATAGTGACTCTGTTAAAAAGATACTTATGTTTGACAAGAAATCCATGTTTAGATGATAATCAAACTGACTGATATGTTTTGAAACTCTTTGTTTTGAAATCGCCAAAATAAAGTTCAGAAGCACTAAAATAGGACTTCGAAGTGCTATTTTGTAGAAGCTCTAAAATAGAGTTTAGAAGCACTGAAACAGATAATGGAATCGCTATTTTTGTGAAAGCACTAAAACAATGCTCAGAAGCGCTATAACAGTGCTCGGAAGTGCTGAAAAAGTGATTAGAAGTGCTAAAACACACTCCCAAAGCACTGAAATAGATTTCCAGAGTGCTAAAACGGAGGGTGGATGCTTAAGACTCTTTATTATAAAATTTGATTTGGCCTTGTGGTGTATTTGATCATCGGGTGTGGGATGTAGGACTGATGTATGTGTTGAATATGATTATGATATTGTGTGAGGGCTCTCCTTTGGAAGAAGGCTCGTGAATAAAGAGGTTCTATGGCGTAACCAGCAGTTTAACCTCTAGCGAAATCGTGATACCTATGAATGAAGGTTCTGTGTTATAGCAAGATCTTTCGACTTTGATATAAGAAACGCCTTTTTCTCAAAAGATTTTGGTAACCAAGTGGTCTCTTGGGTTTCTTGATTTTGATGGTTTTCTTGACAAACTTTTTTGATTTCCACTTTCAAATCATGAATTTTTCTACCCTGATTTGATTTGTGGTTTCTTGGATGATCTCTTATTTGTTTTTATAATGATTTTGAAAACATAGCAAGCAAAATGTAGAATAACTGTTTTAATCTTAGAATTTGAACACATAGTGTATATTCAAGAACCACGAATGGTCCTTATTGATTTTCAATAGTTTTTTTTAACAAATATATACTTTCAGACAGACTCACTGTTAAAGTCGAAAAGGTCATTGTTACACTCAACAACCCAAATCTTAAAATTGTGTTCACTCACATAGTTGTGTCACCCCCTAGAGGGCACCTGTGTTTTTGTTGTTTCCAGGTGCGTACTCAAAGTTGGATTTCTCATCCTATGAGAAAATGGTCCTTGGAAATTATATGGTGAGTGTCTTGGGGGTAGATTCTTCCCTCCCTTTGCATCATGAGTATTGCAACGTTTGGTTATTGACTCAGCTGGATACTATGCTATGGTTCTTACATAGGGTTTGCGTGTGGTACGAAAAATGATAGACTCCCTCAGGAGACCTCCCAAAATTTAGAACAAAGATTTCAGGAATTGTTATCTTGCACACTATCATCAAGTTGGAATTTCATCAAAAACTTGCATTTGATTACAGTGGGTTGGAATCCTTTGCTTTAGGTGTTCCCACTTAGCTCGAACCTATAGGGTGAGTACTTTTTCCCACTATGGCAGGCCTTCTAAAGGTTTTAACCAAAGCATAAAATTGCATGAAAATAAAGGATGAGTCTGGCACTTTGATCACCTAGTTAAGGGAAGAGCATAAGCCTATTCACCACACAACCACAGTAGATAAATGATTCGCTTCAAGCCGAAAAGACAAATTTTTCTAATCTATGTAAAGATTTTGCTTCACAAAATTCATGTGTCCATTTTAACTAATATAGCAAAAGTGTGATGGCTACCCTAGGATTGATAAATTTTAAACCGAAATGGCTACTCTAGGATTGATAAATTTTAAACCAAGTGACTATCCTAGGATTGGTTTATTTTAGTCCAAATGGATCAAAATAAAATTTTGGCCGCGGTCGCATCGGATCTAGATAAATAATTACAGAAGCACTAAAACTGTAAATGAAAGCGCTATAGTTTTTACCAGATGCGCTAAAATTGAAAGTGCTGAAACAAAGATCCAAAGCGCCAACGTTATTCACGAAAGCACTATATCAGCTATACTAGAGATGGGTGGTCGATGCACTGAAATAGTTCATGGAAGCGCTATAGTAGAAGTGCTAAAACATTTAGAGGATGCGCTATAGTTTTACGAAAGCGTCGAAACAGATCACAGAAGTGCTATATTTTTCCACAGATGCGCTATAGTTTTTGATGGAAGTGCTAGAAAAATTATCAATCACGCTAATCTGAACACGCCAGAGACCTGTGCGACACTTTTCAGAAAAAATTGCAAAATATGGGTTTAATTCCACATGGTGGGTGCCAAATTGTAAGTGTGAAGAAGTAAACAAAGTAAAAACACTTCTTAATGAAACATTGTATCAAATATTTAGCAAAGAAACTAATCTAAAGCAAGAAATCTACTGAAAGTGTCTCATTGTCTCCTATCTTTAAAGATTTATTAAGCTACGGTGCTCTCAGATTTAAATGAAACACTACGACTATTAAAATGACAATCTAAAGAATGGAATGATGCTAGCAATGATGTGCAACTATATGATAATTCTAAATGATAAAAGAACTATTGTAACATGAATTGACATGAAAATTGATAAATGAAGCTACAGGATGTAGCCATGATTATGATTCTAAAATGTTGGATGCTTGAATGCTTGATGATTTCCTACAAAGTAAGATTGCATAAACTTGATAATCTAGGATCCTTTCTTTGTTGAATGAAGTTGTATTTATAGATTTCCCGTCAGTAGCTTTGCACAGGGGAAGCAAAGTAGAGGCCCACTCCCCCTATGCTAGGAGACAACACTAGGCACCATGCATAAGAAAGCAACAAAAAAAAATTGACTGACACTAAACATCTAGAGGAGACTCCCTAAAGCAAGAATCAACCAAAAACCACAAGGAATTTCACAAAGACTTTAAGATACTTCAAGAGGTCCAACACATAACACAAATGGATAGCCAACTTTAATTTCTCTTTCTCAGCAGTTCATAAATAGAACCAACAATGCATAACCAAGGTACAATTGATCTTTACATAGTACAAAAGTCTCAAAACAAGATTTCAACAATAGGAAGGGATTGTCAACATATAAACAGTAAATATATTCAAGCACAAATGGTACAACACAATATATATCAAAGGACAAAGCTATATCCTTCTATATAATCTTTGAGTAGGCCTCGCAAGAGGCGAGCAGTGGAGATGCCTTTTGTAGATCAGCAGAGTCAGATTACGAGCCTACAGGTGTAGGTACAGACTCTGCAGGGTCAGTTAGTGCAGGCACAGGGTTTACTTGTGTAGACTCAAACACAACTGCAAACCAAGGCACAAGCATTGGCATAGGTTTAGGGACAGTTGGGAGTTGTCCAAACATAGGTTGGTACCTTGATAGTCAAGAGGGATAGTGCTAGACAAATTCTAGAGAGGGCATAGGAGACTACAGAGACTTTATAGAGGGTGGAGATGGTACCTGTATTGTTGATTATATGAGGGAGGTTCCGCGGGTTGGCCGAGAGGCAGGTTTTTATAAGAGTCGGTACCATGATGCAGTTCCTGTCGAGCGTAGAGTGAGTTATGCCCCTTCTAGATCTGGTAGAACACATACCCGGACAGTTAGTGAGGGTGTGATATAGCCTCCTCAGAGAGATCCCAGAGATCCTAGTCCATCCGATGGTGGTGGTGGTACTGGTCCTATGATTTTTGCACCTTGTCGTAGTAGTAGATCCTAGCTGCCCCTATATGATTTTGAGACATACTTTTTGAGACATGATGTACACTTCGAGTCGGCCAATTTTGACGATGTATCTCTTCTATTTCAGACTTCATTGTATACTTGACACTTCATGAATATATATGATTTATATGATATGAAGTTGATTTCTATTGATCTATGATGTTTCTATTTTGATTCTATGATGGATGTATTTATTTTTATGTGTTATATATCATGTGATGATTCTATGATGAAATGCATTTATTTTATGTTATGTGATGATTTTAATTATGATATTATAAATATATTATGTATGGATGTATGATTGATGCATTTATTTTAATATGATGAAATGTATGGATGTATGATGTTTCTAAATGTATGATGAAAATGATGATTTTTGTGATGGATGATCTATGGATAACAATGATGATTTGTATATGGTAATAATGAAAATGATGATTTTTGTTATGGATGATATATGGATGACAAAGTATGGTTCAAAAATAATGATGTATTGATAAAAAAAGAAATGATGATTTTGCATAATAATGTAATAAATGATATGGTGTAATGAACATGATGTATTTATTTATGATATGATGTGGAAAATATGGTACAATAAATGCACAACTATTTGATGTTAAATGCATGAATGATGAGATGATAAATGCTTTGCAATGATGAGATGATGTACCTATATGTTTTTGATGATTTTTGGTTTATGTCAAGTATACTCAATCATATTTGTAGAAAAGATAATCATTAATTTGAATCCTTTATGTAACAAAAACTCTATAGATGTAGAATTTATTATGAATGCAGTCTAATTTTATCATGCAAATATATGAAGACCATTGTCATTTTAATAGTTCTTTTGGGCTTGGTATCATCATAGAGCTTTTAGGATGTTGAAAGTGAGTACAAGTGTTAATGGTATATGTTAGACCAATGACGACCTAAGTACTACTTTCATGATTTTTAATATTGCAAGCGAACACAATAATCTAGGTATGATTGAACTGAGATGACATAATCAATTCTTGCGTAAACAGGCAAAGACTAATCATTTGAGTGTGTGAATTTTGAAATGTCATTGGTGATACATTTGTATAGCACATCCCCCGATAATTCACACATTTATATGATTAATGTATAGATAGCAGACAATAAAAATATCATTCTTCTTCCTTGTTTCTCTAGTTTATTACATCATTGAGTTACTCCAAAGAAATGATAACAATAAATTGAAAACAATGCATCTACCTTTTACTTAGAGTTTTTCAATCATTATTCAGATTAGATCATCCATCCTGATTTTGAGCTGTTTTTGTGATTTTCCGATTTTTGAAATTCAAAACTAACCTAAAGACCTATCCTGGGGGCCTCGGGAGCTAATCAAATATTAGCTTTGCCTACGTTACACACATAGAGACCACATAGTTTGACTGATCATCCATCCTAATTTTGTGATGTTTTTGCTTTTGCTTTTCTAGACTGACTTTTTGACTTATTTTTGGATTTTCTGATAGGATACAAATGTTTGATGTGTTTTTTGATGGTGATTGATATTGCACTTTGATCATTGTTTTCATTGTACTTTTCATACCGTTGTTTGCACATTTGGTGAAGTCGATGTTTTCTTGCCCCTAGTGAGATCCAGATGTATCAAAATAGATGGAAAAGATGGTTTGGAATCACATACAACACCTGTTTCCAAGTTTTCAACATATTTTTTTATTGCACTTTTGTTTTGAATTTTCTCTTTTCTCATTTTTTCTTTTTTTTTGTATTTTTGTATTTTTCTTGTAAAGTTTTTTTTTGTATTTTTTGTTACCAAGATGCCTGTTTTCCAGGTTTTCATCAAGGAAACCATTTTTCAGAAGTTTGACCCATGCACTAGGTAATTCAGGAATAGAACTTTTTGAGATGGATACTGTTGATAGGTTCATCAAAAAAATCCCCCTCTGATGTTGATAGTTGATAGGCTCCTGATCCATACACTGATATGATGACAAAGGGACCTAGCCAGTTGATAAGCCATGAGATTATTGACAACTTGTTGATGGTGCTCATCCAATAGTTCCAGTTCTTGAAGCTTGGATACTCTATAGTCCTCATCTGAAATGATTCAGCTTAGTGATACATGAAGTAATGGAATCTCTACTTCAATGGGTAGTGTGGTCTTTGATCCATATACCAAGGCATATGGTGTAGCTGCTGTCGGTGTTCTGATGATGGTTCTGTAGGCCCATAGTGCAGGATTAAGCTAAACATTCCAATCACATTCAACATCGTTAACAATTTTCTTGATTATTTTTAGAATTATTTTGTTAGAGGCCTTTGCTTGGCCATTTCCTTGAGGATAGTATGGTGTTGAGAAACGATGTTGGATATGAAACTTCTCACATAATTCTTGGACATCTTGGTTTTTGAATGGTCGTCCATTATCAGTGATAATAGATTGAGGTACGCCATACTGATAGATTATGTAATTCAATATGAATGAGGAGATTTGTTTTCCAGTGATAGTTGTCAGAGAAACTGAATCTATCCATTTTCTAAAGTATTATGTTTTTGTGATTATGAACTTGTGTCCATTGGATGAAGCTGGATTTATCTTTCCTACCAAATATAGTCCCCATTGAAAAAAGGTCCATGTTGATGTGAATGGATGCAATTCTTGAGTTGGTGCGTAGATCAGATTACTATGAATCTAACACTTTTGGCATTTCTTTAAAACTAATAAGACTCTTTCTCCATACATGGCCAATAATATCCTAAATGGAGGAATTTCTTTACTAGAGTTATACCACTCGAATGAGTGCCACAAATACCTTCATGAACCTCCTATAACGTCATCTTAGATTCGTTATATTCTAAACATCAGATTAAGGTACCATCTAGACCTCGACGATAAAGGATGTTGGCAATTAAAATATGTCTGGTGGATTGGCAGATGAAGTTGCATTTTTGGTTCCTAGAAAGATCAGGAGGGAGGATATTGTACTTTAAGTAAGCATAGGTTTTCTCATAGACAAAGGATTCAATGGTATCTAAATGGCATATGGTACTAGATTCTGAACTATTATAAGAAGGGCATGATACTTTTTCTACCATAAACTCATAATGACCACATTTCTCTAGCAATTGTAAGAGTGAAGCAATTGTTGCCATAGCATCGGCCGCTTTTTTATCCGCCCTTGGAATTTGATCAAATTTGATATTTGACAAAAAAAAATTATATCATCTATTATCTACTTATAGGGCATCAAATTTTCATCTTTCATCTGATATTCATCATTTACTTGATAAATGACTAGTTGAGAATCCTCATATACCTGTAATTCTATGATCTTCCATTCAATTCCAACTTTCACCCCAATGATTAATGCTTCATATTTTTCCACATTATTGGTACATTGAAATATCAGTCTCTAAGATTTCAGGATGGTGTGTCCTTGGGGTGTGATGAACAAAATCCCTGCTCCAAATCCTCATTATGTATATGATCCATCAAAATATATTATCCATTATTGTGGTGTCACTATTAGAATGTTCGCATCTAGAAACTCCATTGTCATAGGTTGATCATCTATTAAAGGAGCCTCAACCAATTGTTCGGTGATTGCTTGACCCTTGATGACTTTTCTTTCCACATATTGAATATCAAAATTACTTAAAAGCATGACCCATTTGGCCAGTCTACCTGTTAATGCAGCCTTACTAAGTAGATATTTGAAGGAGTCAATTTTTGCTATGAGCCTAATTGTGTGAGTCAACATATAATGCCACAACTACTGGGTAGAAAATACTAGCGCCAAACAATATTTTTCAATGAAGGTGTAGTTTATTTCATAGCCATTCAAATTTTTGTTGATGTAGTAAATGGCTTGTTCCCTTCCTTCGTAATCTTCTTGTGCCAATAGTGCTCCTAAAGAGATATTTTTTGTTGCAATGTATAGTATCAAAGGTCTTCCTTGTGTAGGCGGCATGAGAATAGGCAGTGACATCAGATATTGCTTTATTTGGTTGAACATTGTTTCACACCCATTATCCCATTTGAAAACAACATTCTTATGTAATATATGATTGAATGGATGAATTTTGTCCGCCAGCTAGGATATAAATCTCCTGATTGATTGGAGCCTTCCCTGTAGTGACCTAAGTTGACTTTTTTTTTGGGTGGTGGAATTTCCATTATTGCCCTTACCTTTGTTGGATCTAGTTCAATACCCTTTTCTAACACTATGTATCCCAAGAGTTTTGTTGATTTAACCCCAAAGACACATTTCTTAGGGTTTAGTCTGACATTGAATTTTTCTAGCCTTGTGAAGATTTTTCGCAGGATATCCAGATGTCCCTCCCTAGAACAAGATTTAGCCAGAATATCATCCACGTAATCCTCCATAAAGGTGTGCATCATATCATGAAATATTGTGGTCATTGCTCTTTGATAGGTTGCCCTTGCATTTTTTAAACCGAAGTGCATTACATTCCTGCAAAAGGTTCCCCATGGACATGTAAATGCAATTTTCTCCTCATCTTTTGGAGCTATCTTAATTTGATTGTATCCCGAGAAACCATCCATTATTGACAACATGGCTTGCTTTTTCATTTAGTCTACAATGATGTCTATATTAGCTAATGGGAAATCATCCTTGGGGGATGCCTTATTCAGGTCCCTAAAATCTATACATATCCTGATACTATTATCTGGCTTTGAGACAGGTACAATATTTGATATCCATTCGGCATAATCAATAGACCTGATGAATCCAACATCTAATAATTTCTTTAGCTCAGCCTTTACCATTAATGCGATATGGGGATGCATTTTTCTCAATTTTAGTTTTAGAGGCTTGATTCCTGTAGGAAAAGACAAATGATGCATTAGAAGATTTGGGTCCAAATCTGGCATATCAAAATATGACCAAGCAAATTTAATGCTTCTTTCCTCAAAGAATTTGATAAATTCAGGTCACTCTTGCTCTGTCATGGATTTTTCCAGATGCAAAATCTTTTCTCTTTCTTTAGTGCCAATGTTTACATACTGTGTTGGCTCCACTAGAACTGATGATCGTTCATGATAATGCTCTGGAAGAGTGTCAAATCTCCCATCTTTCAACACCTCAGAGAGGTTTTCACCGTCAGATGCGTTCTTTATTTTTTCTTTTCCAAGATCTAATGTTGCCATAGAATGGTCTTCACCATTAGATCCATTATTATTGTTTTTGCTTTTGCAACTAGAAGATTTGACACCCTCCTACCGAGTCACGTTGTTATGATAATTATGGATATAACTTGTACCAGGTTCATCACAACATAGGAAATTTACGATGGCATCATAGTTTGCAAATATGGGTAGATTTATAGGTTCAACAGGTTCCCAGTCAATAAGTTCGGGATGGACTAAAAGCATGAAGTCATCGGATTGACTTAGGTTAATGGGGGTAAGGGTTAGGATAGATATGTCATCATAGTCATTATTAGGGATGTCGATATCAATGACCGTACCCTCTTCAAGATCGTCTAGTTCACTCGATGTTTGTTCATCCCCACTTGAGTCATCGATATTTTGTGATCCTAATACGAATGGTCTAGACCTAGAGCCCTATCCCTCCTCACGTGTAGGTGCATATTGTTTTATTACATCAATTTGGATATCTATGTAAGATATATCGAAACATAGATCCCATTCATATTCAATTGAATCTGTTTCAGAACTATCTCTAACCTGAAGGATTCTTTCAACAACCTTCTATGTCATTTCTTGTTTTTCTTCTTTTGAGTATCCCAATCCTATCTTATCTTTTGAATGAAGACTAAGAGGCTAAATAGGTTCTACGATGCCTTCCTTCCTTTTTCCAATAGGTCCCTGTCCTTCATAATCCATTTTTTCTGAAATAGTCTTCCCTTTTCCATACTTATCTATGTTGATGTTGATGTTTGTTGATGTCGATGTTTCTCCATCCTTGTATAACCAATCGAGGATAGCTTTTTCATCTAATTCATCCTCTATTGTACCAAATTTTACAAATCTTTCTTCTAGAATCGTGATGGGTAGTGATGTTTTATGTTTGATCATTGATGGTTCGCTATATGTCTTTGGAGATGGCATCAATTGTGAAAGATTAAGAGCTTGCTCAATAGAATATTGCCCCATTCCCTTGTCTATCAGTTGGACATGTTCTTGGAATTTCTATGATAAAGAAGTTTGGAGATCTGGATTGTCTGTTAATCGAGTGTCAACAAGACTCACATCTTCTGATTTATCCTTTTTCTCTACCCACTTGGTGATAATGTTTGGATGTTTTTCTTCATTTGATGAATGTGAACTACATGCTTCCCTATTGTGAGGCGCAAAGGTGTCTTGAGATATTCTAAGTGTGTCAAAATGATGAGGATTATTATAATTGGCTGATATAGTCACCTCTTGTCCATTTACTAGGAATTTTAAGCATTGGTGATATGTGGAAGGCACTGCCTTCATTTCATGAATCCATGTGCATCCTAAGGGTATGTTGTAAGTTAACTCTTTTTCCACTACCTAGCATGCTCTATGTTTCATTATCGGTCCCACTTGAATGGGTAACATAATCAGTCCCTTAGAAGATCTCTCTTCCTCATCATATGCCTTTATTGTCATTTTCCTTCGAGCATCAATAGCATTATCTAAATACCCTAGTGCACGGCTTAACTCTAGAGTGCAAATTTTCTAACCAGCTCCCTCATCTATTAAGACTCTTTTGACACGATGATTGTGGATTAAGACTTCAATATGGAGTGCGGTGTTATGGGAATGGTTAAGTGACACATCATCCTGTTCAAAGAATGATAGACAGTGTGGTGTAGTCAAATGTCCCCCCATAGCCTCGAATTGGAAAACATCTAGATTTTTTCAGTACCGTAGTGGCAACTAGTGCTTATTCTAGAACCTCCTTGTGTGATAGTGATAGTTTGAGGAGTTCCAGTATTGATATTTGCACTGGAATGTTTTGAAGTTGATCAAAAATTTTGTAATGAGATGGTGGTGGAGTTTCATTTTTAGGCGCAACTTCCTTTAACACTACCTTGGATTGTCCCCTTGTCATTACATTTACTAGTTGATTTTCAAAGAGTTGTATGCTTGGGAGCAACTCCAAAGGGGTAATGTCATTGGTTTTGTGTTTTTCCATGTTATGACCAATGGTATTATCATTTTCTACCTTGATAAGGCAAAGGATCGTGGTATCGTAGACATGATTGATATTTTTACCTTTGTTTTTCATAGAAGATGATTCTCCTTTGTCATAGTTTGGTAAAGGGTCCTTGAAGGCTGTATGATCATTATTCTTTTGGTGTCCCTCTACATATACCTTTTTATTTTTGGTTAGATCTTGAACTATGTGTTTTAACTCCATGCAATCATTAGTCTTGTTTCCTTTATTGTTGTGGAAGTTACAATAATCTGCATCATTCCACCATGGTGGTTTGAACTCTGGATACCATAATCTTGCTTCTCGCGTATTGATAAGACCACTTGTAACTAGTTCCTTCATTTCCAATTCCAATGTTTGGCCTAAAGGTGTGAACCTATGCCGATTTGATGATTTTTGGTATGTTCTTGGTTTTGTGATTTCATTGTTTTGAATGACATTTGACTTCATGATTTGGTCATTTTTTTAATTTTTTTTTGAAGTAGATGTTGTCAAGTTGAAAACGGGTTTTTAATTTTGTAAATCATTTTCCATTTCGTTGGTCCTCGTATTTCTGTTCTTTTTCCAAAATTTTGGCTTGTCATTGTTGGGGTATTGATTTGAGGAGTTTGTGTTATTTAATTTGTCATTGTAATGTTTAATAACCCCTCTTTTGACCAGCGCTTCTTCAATTTTAAGGCTATTTTCTATCACCTTTTCCAACATGGAAGGACATTGTAATTCAAGTCTATAACTCATCTAATCTATCGAATTTTCTATGAACAACTCCATCTTTTCTTCCTCAGGAATGGAGCGAGGATATCTAGCAAATAGTCATCGCCATCTTTGTAAAAAGGACATGAATGTATCCCCTTTGTTTTGTTTCATGTTATATAGATCCTTTTTTTGTTGGATGTTAAAATAATATTAGGAGATGAACCTATTGACGAGCTCTTCAAAGGTTTACATTCCTGGTTGCAATTTGGAAAACCATTCCATACATTGCCCTCCTAAACTTCTTGGAAATAACCTCATGAGGTAAATTTCCTCTTGTACAAACTCTAGGCTCATGGTTTTGAATTCACATATGTGATCAATTAGATTCGTCTTGCCATTGTATTTGTCATATTTTGGATATTCGCAATGTCTAGGGAAAGGTATCATGTCCATTGTTGAGTCAAAAGGATAAGGACAAATGTCCTGTAATGCATACCTTTTGGTGTTTCCTTTTGTCATGTCTTGTATTTGTTGTTGTAAGTTCTGCATTTGGGTTGTTCAGGCAACAATCGGATCTACACCTTGTGTGTGTTGTGGTATTTTGGTTTCGCTTGTTCCAAGTGCTTCTTTTAGGTGATTTACGTCAAAGTCTTTGGGAAGCTTAGCACCCGATTCAGCCAACATTAAAAGGTATTTCTCCATGTCCTGCTCTAAGATCTTTTCCATGAACTTATGCAATTTTGGATCCTATTGGGTTGTTTGTATGTCTTCTAGAGTTATTTCATTTTTGTCACTTTGATGTAGACTATTCTAGGGATTTTATTTTGCCATTGTATTTGATGTTTCAAGTTCCTTTAATAGGAGCCTTTGTTTTTGTAACCTAGTGAAGATTGGCATACAAGTGTTTTGTTCTTTCTACCAAACTTTGATTTTCTATATTGGAAAATGTCAAGTGAATTTTTAACAAAGTCAAATAAGATGATATATCTTATTGATAAGACTAGGTTAAAAATTTGATTATTATGCCTTATTTCATGAAAATAGGATGATAATATCCTGATGATGAAACTTCAGCTTAATAATCGATATTTTATTTTGATTTGACACTTTATGATTTACAAGATCTGTGTTTTAGTTGAAAAGACTAGTAACTTGTAGGAACCTATCTAATTTTGGTTTCTAGATAGTGACTCTATTAAAAAGATACTTATGTTTGACAAGAAATCCGTGTTTAGATGATAATCAAACTGACTGATATGTTTTGAAACTCTCTATTTTGAAAGCGCTAAAACAGAGTTTAGAAGCACTAAAACAAGACTTAGAAGCGCTATTTTGTAGAATCTCTAAAACAAAGTTTAGAAGCACTGAAATAGATAATGGAAGTGCTATTTTTGTGAAAGCGCTAAAACAGTGCTCGAAAGCGCTATAACAGTGCTCGGAAGCACTGAAAAAGTGATTGGAAGTGCTAAAACGGAGGGTGGATGCTTAAGACTCTTTATTACAAAATTTGATTTGGCCTTTTGGTGTATTCGATCATTGGTTGTGGGATGTAGGACTGATGTATGTGTTGAATATGATTATGATACTGTGTGAGGGCTCTCCTTTGGAAGAAGGCTCATGAATAAAGAGGTTCTATGGCATAATCAACAGTATAACCTCTAGCAAAATTGTGATACCTATGAATGAAGGTTTTGTGTTGTAGCAAGATCTTTTGACTTTGATATAAGAAATGACTTTTTCTCAAAAGATTTTGGTAACCAAGTGGTCTCTTGGGTTTCTTGATTTTGATGGTTTTCTTGAAAAACTTTTTTGATTTCCACTTTCGAATCATGAAATTTTCTACCCTTATTTGATTTTTGGTTTCTTGGATGATCTCTTATTTGTTTTTATAATTATTTTGAAAACATAGCAAGCAAAATGTAGAATAATTGTTTTAATCTTAGAATCTGAACATATAGTGTATATTCAAGAACCATGAATGGTCCTTATTGATTTTCACTAGTTTGTTTTGACAAATATATACTTTCAGATAGACTCACTCTTAAAGTCAAAAAGGTCATTGTTATACTCAACAGCCCAAATCTTAAAATTGTGTTGACTCACATAGTTGTGTCACCCCCTAGAGGACACCCGTGTTTTTGTCATTTCCAGGTGCGTACTCAAAGTTGGATTTCTCATCCTCTAAGAAAATGGTCCTTGGAAATTATATGGTGAGTTTCTTGGGGGTATATTCTTCATTCCCCTTGCACCATGAGTATTACAACATTTGGTTACTGACTCAGCTGGATACTATGCTATGGTTCTTAGATAGGGTTTTCATGTGGTACGGAAAATGATAGACTCCCTCAGGAGACCTCCCAATATTTAGAACAAATATTTTAGGGATGGTTATCTTGCACACTATCGTCAAGTTGGAATTTCATCAACAACTTGCATTTGATTAGAGTGGGTTGGAATCCTTGGCTTTAGGTGTTCCCACCTAGGTCAAACTTGTAGGGTGAGTACTTTTTCCCACTATGGCAGGCCTTCTAAAGGTTTTAACCAAAGCGTAAAATTGCATGAAAATAAAGGATGAGTCTATTGCTTTGATCACCTAGTTAAGGGGAGAGAATAAGCCTATTCACCACACAAGCATAGTATATAAATGATTCATTTTAAGCCCAAAAGACAATTTTTTCTAATCTATGTGAAGATTTTGCTTCACAAAAGTCATGGTGTCCATTTTAACTGATATAGCAAAAGTGTGATGGCTACCCTAGGATTGATAAATTTTAAACCGAAATGGCTACTCTAGGATTGATAAATTTTAAACCAAGTGACTATCCTAGGATTGGTTCATTTTAGTCCAAATGGATCAAAATAAAATTTTGGTCACAGTCGCATCGGATCTAGATAAATAATTACAGAAGCACTAAAACTGTAAATGAAAGCGCTATAGTTTTTACCAGATGCGCTAAAATTGAAAGTGCTAAAACAGAGATCCGAAGTGCCAACGTTATTCATGAAAGCACTATATCAGCTATACTGGAGATGGGTGGTCGATGCGCTGAAACAGTTCATGGAAGCGCTATATTAGAAGTGCTAAAACATTTAGCGGATGCGCTATAGTTTTACGGAAGCATCAAAACAGAGCATGGAAGTGCCATAGTTTTCCACGGATGCGCTATAGTTTTTGATGGAAGCGCTAGAAAAATTATCGATCGCACTAATCTGAACAAGCCAAAGACCTGTGTGACACTTTTTAGAAAAAATTGCAAAATATGGGGTCAATGCCACATGGTGGGTGCCAAATTGTAAGTGTGAATAAGTAAACAAAGTAACAACACTTCTTAATGAAACATTGTATCAAATATTTAGCAAAGAAACTAATCTAAAGCATGAAATCTACTGAAAGTGTCTCATTGTCTCCTATCTTTAAAGATTGATTAAGCTATAGTGCTCTCAAATTTAAATGAAACACTACGACTGTTAAAATGACAATCTAAAGAATGGAATGATGCTAGCAATGATGTGCAGCTATATGATAATTCTAAATGATAAAAGAACTATTGTAACATGAATTGACATGAAAATTGATAAATGAAGCTACAAGATGCAGCCATGATTATGATTCTAAAATGCTGGATGCTTGAATTTCTTGATGCTTGAATGCTTGATGATTTCCTACAGAGTAATATTGCATAAACTTGATAATCTAGGATCCTTTCTTTGTTGAATGAAGTTGTATTTATAGATTTCTCGGCAGCAGCTTGGCACAGGGGCAGAAAAGTAGAGGCGCACTCCCTCTATGCTAGGAGACAACACTAGGCACCACGCACAAGAAAGCAACAAAAAGAAATTGACTGACACTAAACATCTAGAGGAGACTCCCTAAAGCAAGAATCAACCAAAAACCACAAGGACTTTCACAAAGACTTTCAAATACTTCAAGAGGTCCAACACATAACACAAATGGATAGGAAACCCAAAAGCTGATCAATATACCACAACACATTACATCATTTGCACAATCTTATAACATGATAGCCAACTTTAATTTCTCTTTCTCAGCAGTTCATAAATAGAACCATAGTACAAAAGTCTCAACACAAGATTTCACAAATAGGAAGGGATTGTCAACATATAAATAGTAAATATATTCAAGCACAAATGGTACAACACAATATATATCAAAGGAAAAATCTATATCCTTCTATATAACCTTCAGAACTGAACTAAATCCCTCTTGACAACTGTCAAGTCTCCCAGCCATAAATAGTCAAATCAACTCGAAATCCAAATCTATCGAAACCCATTTTAGATTTGGCCCTCAACTACTCGGTTGCATGGGCACAATTTACCAAAAATGAATAAAAATTCACAAAATTTAAAACAATCAAATGGCTCCCTTAAAACCCTCTTTTTGACATACCCGATTATAATCAAATGACAAAATGAAAAAACTAGCAACTAGATCTTTTCTAGATTACCAAAAACATTAAAACCTTAATTAATTTAACCCTTTTCAAATTCCTATAAATCTAAAATTCATAAATTAACAAAATCAAGAAAATTCCTAACTCAAATTCAAAGAACAATGATGAAAAAGAAGTTGAACCCTAAAAAATCCTCCAAGCTCAAACTACCAATCAAAAACCATGATCAAAACCAAAAATACAAATCACCTTTTTCAAATCCCATCTCAAATAACTTGAGATCTCACTAGAAACATCAAAATTCATCACAATTCTTTCAACTTTCAAAACCTCCAAATTGCTTCTTTCTCCTCACAAACATGGAAAGAACTCAAAAATGAAGAATCAAACATGAAATCCCAAACAAAACAAAAAAAAAAAAGAAAAAAGAGAGAAAACCCCCTCCTCCACATAAATAGAGAGAATCAATGGAAGGGGAAAAGGCAACCTCCTTTTCAACTTCCCACTAAAAAGGAAACCCAAAAATGAGACTTCTCCTAAACAAGAGTCTCCAAAAGTAATTATTAAATTAATTTTAAATTCTATTTCTCCAAACAATAGTAAAATAAACATTATTCAATAAACAATAATCAAATACCAAATAAACAATAAACAAAACACATGATAATAATAAACAATAATTAAATAACTATTCGCCAAAATAATAACCTAATAGTATGCACATAATAGCACTATGACTTATTAACATAATCTCACGACAATATTAAACCACCCCCTTAGCATAAATAATAATAATAATAATAATAATCAATACCCACTCACACCAATAATGACAATATATAATAACATAACAACACACTAACATAAATAAATATATCACTTATTAATAATATTAAATCACACCTCAAACACATTAATAAAAAGTATAATAGCAACTAACATGATCAAACCAACATCTAACTTCACTCAAATAATCCACAATCCAAGGTTAGGCATAAACCACAAAATAACTTCTCACATAAAAGAGACATTCACATCAAAGCATAAATAACACTAATCACCATAATAAAAACCCGACTAAACACATGAATTGGCACCATATAGTTGGGATCCAAAACCAAGGCTAGACACTAGAATCAAACAATCACATATCCCATAAGAAACATTCAGATAAATGTACCACTCCAACTATAAGGTATAGGTGATCGGGCATTATCTCATGACAACCTATAAAGGTTAACACATTCTTAATCAATTGGCCCTAATTAAGGACAATGGTTAGGTTTAAGGTATATTTGGGCCTAGATGTTATCTCCTCAACCACTATTGGGATTAGAGGCACACTCAGACCTGCTAATTCAAGTGGAGACATAGCCTAGTACCTGTCAAACATACAAGTTAGAGCACATGTGCATAATAGTTGGAGCACTAGGAAAGGAACTCTAGCAATCATATCTCATTCTTGTATGTCCCCCATACATCTAATGGTATGATGCCGATCTTTCCTCCTAAACTAACAATATACTATTGCATCACCTAACTATCCAAATAACTCTCTGCATAGCAATAATAACATGACAATATACATCATACTCACTAAATCACTAACAAAATCTCATGTCCCATCTGCAACCACAACACTTGAACACAAGTCAATACATCTTCATGAAAATAAAGATAATCAAAATCAAAATCATAATGACATGTCACGGTGAGACTGGAGGGGCACTACACTATTTTTTAGGTATTTACACATGTGAAGCAACAAATCTGAGGGCAAAGATTGCACAAAGGAGAAATAGGATAGCAAGGTAAGTGATTCAAGATTCAAGCATGGGGAGTATTGTGATTTAATGTTATTTTTTTCTCTTGTTTAGGTGTGGTTAATGGTCTAGAGGTGTTAGTTGTTACTATTCTAGGCTAGGAACTAAGAAACCCCATCTTACATATATAACCATCACTATATATAGAAGTATAATTCATATGTGAATCATGGATAATTATAATTATATATCCGAAAGAGAAATAAAAGTAATAAAAAAATCACCAAAGAAGAAGGTACATATATGGTAGTACACTATTTCCATTGATAAATGTTCCTATTGTTATGATAAAGTGCCTTAAATGAATTGAGGACATTAAAATTAAATATTATAAAGTGTATAAACATACCAAAATATATAAATGAAACATGAATAATAGTCAAAGATAAGAGAACATAATATCCTACAATGTGAATATATAAAAATGAAGGTTTATCCAAGGGTGGATGGGTAGAATTCACAAAATTATGCAATAAATGCTTAAAATCATAATAAAAGTGAATAAATGGGACACAAATGAGGTGAGGATTAATATAAATTAGAAAATTGGTCAATAATCAAGTCTAAAAATAGATTCTATAGGTATTGTCAATGATTGATAGGATGGGTATAAGTAATATCACTTGATGAAGCTCAAATTGTAGAATAAAGATATAGCTATAAACATACATGTGAAAAGGAAATCATGCCCTAACCAGATATGGAAATAAGATATAGCAATAAGAAAACACATGTAAAATACCTAATTGAAAGAATGATAAACCCAAAAGGAAAACCTTGGGAGCTGTAGCAATGTCGATTTCACCAAAATACGAGGAAATAATTAGCTTCACATAAATGATATAGGCTAATTAAATCAAATACAATAATGAATCACAATTAACTTAGATTAATCAAGAGTTAGATAAGTGAGCAATAAATATAATAATTAAATAGGGGGATATATGCACTTATCTTTGGGAACAATAATGAATTATTAAGGTTGATTTTGTACATAATCTAGTTGCTAGGTACATAAAATCAATGCTCACAATGTAATGAACATTTTGGGTTTGTGTAGTCCCAAAGATATATCTGGTTTGAATCCAAATCCCTTGATGTCAACCTTCATATTCATGAGAATGTCTTGGTGCATCATAAATGATCTCTAGCCTACAAGAATGATCTAGAAGAAATTTATAAGAGTAATCCCTTGGCATTCTCTATATTTTATTTAGTTAAGGTGGTGTTTATAAACAACTTAGCGAAGTTTTCTAGATTGCTAGCATCAAGTTCTCCTAGGTCAACCCTCTATTTTGATCAAATTTATATTTTTGAGTGAATGATTGAAGACGTTAATCTTAAGCATCTAGAGAGCCTATGTGAATATAATTCCTTTTGTTTTGTTAGAAATTGAATCATGCTCTTGATCTTCATTTTTTTCCCCAAATTTCTATTGGAAATTGTTGTCATTGATGTCAATACTTGAGGAGATTGTTGGTAGTTATTGTCATTGATGTCAACACTAATTGTTGGTTGACATTAATGTCAACACTTTAGTAGTAAGTTTTTAGTCCTTAGCATTGGTTTTCATTGTTATATTCAATTTGGGCTAACATTGGTGATGAATTTCATGGTTGGATGTCATGCCTTATCAAAGAAGAATTATTGAATTTCATGGTTGGATGTCATGCCTTATCAAAGAAGAATTGTAGAAGATGGTTGGATGGAATGCCTTATCAAAGAATAATTTCTAAAGTTCATGGTTGGATGTCATGCCTTATCAAAGAAGAATTGTTAAAGTTCATGGCTAGATGTCATGTCTTATCAAAGAAGAGTTTTTGAAGTTTTTATAATGCATTATTATTGTTAATAGAGTTGATTTCACAATGATATATTCAGATGAGGATTAGAAGCACAATTGATTATAGAGAGATATTGATGAAGGTATATAGTATAGCTTATGCTCTCTCTTTTTGGTCCTAATAATGTATGTGTTGTTGAAAGTAAGTCTTGGCCTTCGTAAGTTATGAAAAGGCTTCTATTTCAAGAAGTTGCATTGATTTTTTTCTAGGAGAATGTTGTACATTCCTCTATTATTGAATTTTTGGTCTTGCGGTTTGGTATTCAAATTTAGTACTTTATGGATGTTACACTCCCATATTTTTAAGTCACCTATGTTTCCAAGGAGAGTTTTGTGAATTGTAGAAGGTTGACAATGTTGTTGGTTGTCTAGACTAGTCTAGGAAATGCTCCACATTTATCCACATTGATGTCTCTACTCATGAGGTTTGGTGAATGTGATTTCAATGTCTATGTAGTGTCTTAGTTCCAATATCATGTGTTGAACTAGTCCATAAGCTGACATGTTAATGTTATATCTCATGCCTAAGCATGTGTGTTTTTGAAATATAGTATCATGTTCCTAGTTCATCTGTGGTGGCTATTGATGGAATGAAAGTGTGAAATAAGTGTACGGAAGTGATGTTGAATGTTCAAGGAACATCCCCATGTGATCCATGATGAGATCCAATTATGTCCCATTTTATGTCATATTTCAACCTATTTCATGCACCTTCATACCCATTCCCACATTCTACTTCCATTCCATTTCATACCATTTTACTATTTTATGTTGCATTTGATTAATTATATATAAGTTGTATTTAATATAGTTTTTGGATAAAATATCGAAATTAATTATTTATTTTCTTTACTAATAAGAATTATGATTTCAATCCGAACTTGGTCAAAACTTGGTCTTGTGATGGCGTTTTCGGGAGCCTGCAGTAGGCGCGCTAGGGCACCCATTCCCTAGCCTCCTCTGGTTCATGTTCCTGGCGTCTGTGTGTGGGGGACGGGTTTTGGTGTGGTGCAGGTTGAGGCCAGGGGTGGCTGTTTCTGCTTTCTTTTCCTGAACGCTGGTTTCCTTCCGGATTTTCTTGGTGTTGGCTATTGGGAGTGTGGTATGGACGTAGGGGTGGCTCTTTATCTGCGATCTCCTTCTCCTTTGCTGGCTGGGTGGAGCTCTATTTGTTTCCCTATGCTGGGTGGTGTTCCTTGAGGTTATTTTCTCTTGCATGTGAATTGCGGTGGGCTGGTTTTGGTTTGGGGTTTTTGTCTGGTGCTTTTGGTGGGTGGTTTCAATGGCATTGAATGCATCGACTGGTGAGGTGAGGGGAGATAATGTTATGACGGAAGCTGGTGATGGGGTTTCCTTTGGAGAGGGTAGGACAAAATCAAATAACTTTAAAATGCATAAGGTAAATGGATGCTTGGAGAGGGTGCAAGTTCGTCTTGTGTTGGTGATTCAATCAGAGGCAGTAGTTGAAGATCTGGATTACTACAACAAACATGTTTTGATTTGTAAGTTTATGGGGATGAGGGTTTCTCTTTCTTTCTTGGACACTTGGATCCACAAGACATGGTCTCTGGAGGGTGACTTTGATGTTTTGTTGGCTGCAAACAATTTCTTTCTGGTAGAATTCTCGTGCATTTCAGATCGAAATAAGGCATTTGAAGGGGGGCCTTATTTTTATAACCAAGTAGGTCTTTTCATAAAACCATGGCATGTAGGCTTTAATTTGGCAGAAGAGTTGCCTTCGCAAGTCCCGGTTTGGGTCCACCTTCCTCAACTGCCACTTGAATGTTGGAGAACTGATATTTTACAATCGATCGCTTTATTGTTGGGTAAGCCTATTGGTCCTTCTCAACATACTTTGGATAAGAGAATCTTTACTTATGTGAGGGTTTGTGTCGAGATTGATCTAAGTCAGCCCCTGCTTGATTCTATTGATTTGGTTGTTGGCTCTAATTCCTGGACCCAACCATTGGATTATGAAATGTTGCCTTTTCGGTGTCGGCTATGTCATGAATATGGACATCTGCTGCGGAGGTGTCCTCGGGCTTTTAGTACAGGAGGTAAAATTAATGTAGATTCCCAATCTAATACGAGGGTGGAAAAGGGTAAGGATCCAGCGCAGGGCTTGGCCATGGACAAAGAAGGTTTTGTTCCTGTTAAACCTCGCAATCGAGGACGAGGCCAAAAGAGGCCTTTTCAAGACAGACAGGAAGGGGAAACTTTCAATAGATTTGAGGCTTTGGATGGGTTAGTTCAGGAGGAATGGTTTACAGCTGACATGCAAATGGTGGATGGCTCTAGCTCTAAGGAGTTGGTTGAGGTACAGCCTTCGGTGGCCCCTAGTGTGGATCAACTTGGTGCCCAAGATCCTCAGATGGTGTCTGGTCTAGCTCCTTCCGCCCTAGCTATGGGTGAGGGGGATGGGGTGGTTGGTGATTCTGGTGGTCCCTCTGGTGCTGGTAAGGTCTACTCATAGGCTCAGGATAGCCTTGATTTAGGTAAGCTTAAACCTTCTTCCTTTATTTTGGGTGTGTAGCAAAAATATTTTAAGAAAGGGATTCTGGAGAAATCAGTTAAGGTTGGTCGCAAAAAGGACCAAGAAAAGGTGAAGATTGCTGGAGAGACATTGGTTGAGGCTGGTTCGGTGAAGACTATTGATGCACACTTTTCCCAACCCCAACGATGATAGTTCTTTCTTGGAATGTGAGGGGTATGAATAGCATCCCTCGACAAAAGGCTATTCGAGATTTGATTCACATTCATTCTCCAGATGTGATTTTCTTGTAGGAAACTAAGTTATCAGTGGATAGTCTGTTAAGTGTGGCTCCTAAGATTTGGGGTCGTGGCCAATGTTAATGTGTGGGTGCTTCTGGTAATTCTGGTGGAGTGGCTTGTTTCTGGGATCCCTGAAAGGTTAGTCCTCTTTGGTGATCTCCTGTAAGAGTTCGATTTCTTGTGTTGCTTCTCATTTAGAGTCAGGGGAGAAAGTTATTTTCTCTAATATTTATGCTCAGGCTGATTTCCAAGGTAAAGCACAACTGTGGGATCATGTTAGACATGTGAGGTCTTTGGATCCTTACCTGCCTTGGATCCTGGCTAGTGATTTTAATGCTATAATTTCTTTAGAAGAGAAGAGAGGAGGTAGTGCTCATTTGGAGCCTTCCTCTAGGCTCTTGCAGGATAATATGGCTCTTTTGAGGTTACTTGATGTCAAACCAACTAATGGAGTTTTCACATGGAATAATAGGAGAACTGGAGATGTTGCTATTTCTGAAAGACTAGATAGATTTTTGGTGTCTAGTTTTTGGATGGGGGATAGGTGGATGACTAGTTCTGAAATATTGGATTGTCGTGGCTCCGACCATTGGCCTATTAAGCTTGTGGCTATTGTGCCTCAATGATGTGTTAGATAGAATTTCCAATTCCAACTTATGTGGCTCTGGGATGAGTCTCTTCATGATATGATTTTTGGCTGGTGGGATCTTGGGAAGCCAGCTTATGGCACTGCTATGTATTCATTCTCAAAGAGGTTACAGTACGTCAAATACAAGTTGAAAAGATAGAATAGGTAACATTTTGGTAATTTGTTTCATGAAAAATAGAAGGCTCAGGATAACTTGGACTTAATCACCAAGCAAATTCGTGATCAAGGCCTAACAGAAGAGTTGAGTTTTTCCGAGATTGCTGCAATAAAAGAGGTAGAGGAATGGGAGTTAAGAGAAGAAATTTTTTGGAAACAAAAGTCTCGTATTGAATGGCTCTAGGTTGGTGATAGGAATACTTCTTTTTTTCACAACTCAGTTAAAGACCGAAGGCAAGGTAATGTTATTTCTTCTCTCGTGTTGTCTGATGGGGAAATTTTGTCCTCTTCTACTTCTATCTCTGCGGAATGCATTTGGTATTTCTCTTCATTATTTTATGAAGATTCACCTCCAGCTGAGGAGGCTGAAACAAGGATTTTGAATTGTATCCCGCAGCTAGTGTCTAATGAAATGAATGAATCATTGCATTCTCCTATTACCTTGTTGGAGCTTGAGAACATTGTGTTCCAGATGAAGAAAGGTAAAGCTCTAAGGCCTGATGGATTCCCTGTTGAATTCTTTCAGGAGTTTTGGGAGGTGGTTAAGTTGGACCTCTTAGAGGTTGTTAAGGAATCTTTCATGAATAAACAAATGTTGAAGTCTCTGAATGCAACTTTGTTAGCTCTCATTCCAAAGAAGGATGGGGCTAATTCTTTGGATCTTTTTCGGCCTATTGCATTATGTAATGTTGTTTATAAGATTATTACTAAGTTGATTGTTGAAAGGCTGAAACCTTGGCTTGGTGGGTTAATATCTGAGGAGCAGGGGGGTTTTGTTGCTGGCAGACAGATCATGGATGGTGTTGTGATTGCAGCTGAGACCATCCATTCTATGGAATCCTCAAAAGAAAAATCTATGTTTATCAAGCTGGACATGGAAAAAGTGTATGATCATGTTAAATGGAGCTTTCTATTCAAGATTCTTGGAGCTTTTGGCTTTGCTAGTGATTGGATTGAATGGGTTAGGAGTTGTGTTACTTCTTCCTCTTTCTCAGTGCTTCTTAATGGTGAGCCCACTGAGTTGTTTGGTGCTTCTAGAGGCCTCAGACAAGGAGATCCTTTGTCGCCCTACTTATTCATCCTACTTGTGGAGGGATTGGGAAGGCTTATTCATGCTCAGGTTGCAAGTGGCTTGATTCAAGGTTGGAACTGGGGAAATGAACTTCCCCCTCAAACTCATCTTCAGTTTGTTGATGATACTGCCTTGATGGGTAGGGCAAGGGTTGAGGATGCTTTGAACTGGCACAATGTTTTGGACAGCTACTTGGCGGCCTCTGGGTAGCGCATTAATGAGGGGAAGTCTCTCATTTACTTATTTCATACTCCTAAGGGTATCCAAAGGAGATTAGCAGGTATTCTTCATTTCTAGATCGGTTCACTTCCTTTTCTCTATCTTGGAATCCCTCTTGCCATTCATTCTCTCCCAAAAAGGTTTTGGCAAGAGACCCTTGACAAGTTTCAAAGTTTGGTCAGCCATTGGACTTGCAGGTGGCTTTCTTCAGCTAGAAGAGTGACTCTTCTTAAGTCTGTGATCCAGGATCTCCCTCTTTATAAGTGCTTTGTTCTTTCTGCTCCATCAAGTTTTATTCAAGATTTCGAGAGACTGTCTTGTCAGTTCCTGTGGTCTAGCAACCTTCTTCATAGAAAGTGGAGCTTGGTGAAATGGGATGTTGTTTGTAGGCCGAAGCATGAAGGGGGTCTTGGTCTATGTTGAACTGATTTGAATGGGCAGGCCTTGGCTGCTAAGCTGTATTGGCGTTGGTGTTCACAATAGCATATATGGTGGGCTAAAATTCTTACCCTCAAATATTTGGGTGTGGTGGAAAGCATGGAGATTGTAAGATTCAGTCTAGAGGGGAAAGGTTCTATGATTTGGGGTACCCTCAAACGGGGTGCCAAGCTTGTGAAACAGGTCCTTTTTTGGATTTGTAATGGGGGTCGGGAAGCTCTCTTCTGGCATGACTCTTGGGATGGTCATCCCCCTATTTTGTCTTCTCATCCCCACCTTCAGGACTTGTGCTAGATTTTTGAGGAGGCGGGTTGGTGTCATGTGGCCGACTTCAAATCTCAACATTCCTCGAGTCAGATTACTATATCCAGGTGGAAGGACCCTCGGGATTGGCCTCCTGGGGGGGTTTTGGAGGATCATCAAATGCTTGCTAAAATTCTTTCAGATCGCACCTGCAACTCTCTTCTTGAGAGAGATGTACTTGCTTGGGGTCCTGATTTGCGGGGTAAATTTTCGGTTGCCTCTAGTTATCAGGTTTTGGATAAACAGTCCTTTGGGAGCTCTGAGGTTCCTTGGTGGAAGCATGTTTGGAATAAATTTGCTTGGCCTCAGTGTAATTTTTTCTCTTGGCTTGTTGTCCAAGGTAAGTGCCTTACTTGGGACAATCTTTGGAAATGGGGGTTCCAGGGCCCTTCCATGTGTGTTTTGTGTGGTCGGCATGAAGAATTCCTCTCACATCTCTTTTTTCAGTGTTCCTTTGCTAAGGATATCCGGCATCACTGGTGGAATCTCTGGAGCTTACCGTGTTGCCATGTCTCTTCCTTGGATGATTTTTGGAGGAGACAAGGATCATCTCCAGCCAAAACCTCTTTTCTTAAAATTGCTTGGAGCATTGGCCCTAGTTTGATTGTTTGGCATCTTTGGTTGGAGCGCAACAGATGAATTTTCTTGGATAAAAAATTGGTCTTGGAGCAACTTTGGAGGCGGATTCTTGGGGCTCTACAGGAGACTTTGTATGCAAAGTGTGATTTGTCTGTGCCAGTTGATCCTGGGGACTTGGGTGTTGTTAATTCCCTGGGTCTTGTTGCTGGGGATAGGAGAAATTTGGGCAGTGTGCATCGTAGGCATGGGCGTGAGAGGGTGGCTTGTGATGGCTCTTGGTGTCCACCTGCTCTTGGGGAGCTAAAAATTAATACAGATGGGTCATCTAGGGGTAATCATGGGCATGCCGGAGTTGGTGGTATTGGTAGAGACAGCTTGGGAGTGGTGGTGTTTTTCTTTTCCATGTATCATGGTTTGCATTCCAATAATCTTATGGAGGCTAGTGCTATCCTTATGGCGATTGAGCATGCGGTTGACCTTGGGTGGCAGTGGATTCTTTGTGAATCTGACTCTCAGGTGGTTATTGATATGTTGCATAAGTGACAGTTGGAGAATATGAATTGGCAGCTTGTTGTGGTTGTCAAGCAGATTATTTCTATGTGCTCTTCTCTAGAGTCCATTATTTTTCGCCATATTCTGCGAGAGTGGAATAGGGTGGCTAATGGATTGGCTAGATGGGCGTCGGAGAAGACTGATTCTTGGTATGTGGATGGTTGGGGCAATCTTCCTAATGACATGGCCCCTGTTCTTGAGGAGTGGGTTGTGGAGGATATGAGATGCTTCTTGGGTGTGAATTAATTCTTGTTTTGTTGGGCCCCTTGTGGCTTCTTTCATCTGACTTTGTAATTTTGTTTTGATTCAATAAAGTTTTTACCCTCTTTTTTAAAAAAAAAAAAAGAATTATGATTTCAAGCCTATGGAAAATCAAGCTTGTATCATACAGATTATAGGAATTTCCTTGTCTTCCTGTCGCCTTCTTCATGGGAACCTTCCTATAGCTTTCCTCACAAGAATATAGCTTGCACTTACTATTTTGGTTTTCCTACGTGGCCAGCTCAAGTTTCAATGGTGGCCATATTAAATTTTGATTTTGATTGTGTATATTATTCAATGGTAGATTTTACCTTCCTTCATGGTGATTCTCGCATGTATTCTTCATCCATGTGAATTCATTTCACGTTTCAACTGCTTCATCCATGGGGATATTTGCTAAGATATTTACATAACGTTCATTTATGCAACCAAGTATTTTTGTCAGCACCTCATAAGTCACCACTTCAGCACCATCGTATCCCAAATGGAAACTTGTGGTGGAAGAGGTGCTTGCAAGGTTGGAAAAAATCTATTCTTGTGCATGGTTATAATAGTTAATGTTGACCTCCACTTGAGATTCAACATTGTTAGAAAGCACCACTCCCATGGTTCAGCAGATGGATTTTTTCCCTCTCACTACAGCCATGTTGAATGAGTCGTTTAGAATTAATAAGAGAAGACTCTATGCATATCTCAAGTGTTTTGTGATGGAGATAGCTAGATAGCTATTTATTTCTATTTTTTTCCTTCGTTATGTAACATGTGAAACTGTTGAATTTTTTGTTTTACACGTGTGGCTACTATATTTTGGTTTGTTGGCTACAAGCCCAAAAAAAAAAATCTATCTCTTGTATGATTTTTTTATAGGTTTCATTTATAAGCAGTGTAAGTAGACTTGTAGAAGGAAATTCTCATATGTATCAAAACTCTAAGAAATAAACTAGCATTTTGTTGATCAAGTCGAACGTAGAAGTTTTGTAAGCGTCTTTCTTCAATCGGTTTGCTAGGAGGAAGGGTGCCCACTCTTCAGTAGCCAATTGAATGTATATATTTAATTTTTGTGCAAGGTATGATTGTGTGTGTATTTTATGTTGCGGATTATGTTCTATAACATTTAAATTGATATTTCAGCTATGGTAAATTTTGTGTGTTTATATTTATAAAATAATTTAAATTAATTCTTGTGCTTTTGATTTTATGAATTTAATTTTTTCAATGATTGGAGATTAAGTTTTTGTTTTAAAAAAAAATGTAATTTTGTATAGTTCCTATCACCTAAATAGAATAGAATAGCTCATGTTGCCAGGAAGTGACAGTTCCTGTTGCTAGAATTAGTTTGATTTGTTGAAGGTTTATTTTCATAGGCTACATTCATAACCACTTATCTCACGACTCTCAACCCTTGTGCAGATTTCCATGATACCTTTCACAAGCTTATGATCCCCAGATTTACACGTATAGACCAAACTAAAATTCATTATTAAACATCGAATCCATTTCACTCTTTACCCCAATTTTGGCCTATCAATCCACATGTTGCTAATTGGTCATTTTGGTTTCACTTTAGGTCTTGAGTTGTATTTTTGGGTTATTTGTGGATATTTGGCCAACAAGGCTTGTTCCCTTACTTGTGTCATGTGTTTGGGGGTCTACACCAGCAATGGAAGATATTTTATGATAGATTTGGGTCTTGAACTATCTTGATTGGGATCACATCAAGTTAATTCAATTAGAAGTATCCTTATGGGTCGATTGGTTATGAGCTTCATGTTTCATTCACACATTTCCTTGATGCCAACTTAGGTTGATGTGTAGTTGCATGTAAATTGCTTTGGATCACATTGGAAGAAGTGCTAAGATTGTTTTTGGTGTTATGGTTAGAAGGAATATATCTAACAATTTAAATGCATATTTGATAAATAAAATAGAGAAATAAAACACACACAAAATTAAAGCAAAAATAAGACAACATAGAGAATTGAACATGGTTCACCCAGTCCAAGCTACATCCACAAAACTGCATCCATGCAATGATTTTATTATCTAGTGTAAAACATATTACAATCTCGTGAATAATGCCATGCTACAACTCCCCATCCCAACCACTTATAACAAGCTTTTAGAAGCTTCTAGAAATTAGGGTTTTACAAAGTCACCTTTTCTCTTTTTTAGTACATGAAGACTGTATAGCATAGCATGATCAGTTGTCACATACCAACATTTGGTCCTCTCTATCTTTGGGATAGGACTGCATTATGTTTTTGGGGGCCAACTAGTTGAATTCATTGTTTATGTTATTTCTGGATGACCTAATTGAAGTTTTGAAATGTTGTGGTGGATATAAATGCAAGATCATTTTAGATGCAACAATATGGATAAGTGTACAAGTGAGAAGAAGTGTGTGTGAAAATTGTATTGAATATCTAGCTGAGATAGTTCTCAAGTGTGTGAAAGGAAATATAAATTATGCTTTAATGCCTCATTCAACAAAGTGAATTGTTGAAAAATATTGTAATCTCTTATAAACTTTTAGTATCCTACTCTGAGATAGTGAATCTCATCGGGTCCTCTTCATCTTGCTCCTAAAGTTGTGTTGGCTTTACTTTTTTAAGTCCTAAATTGTATCTTTCTCTAAGGTAGTGAGCCTTTGTTCAAGTCTTTTTGGCAGTGATCCTTTATATTATGTGTTAACTCTCACCATGGTTTTTCCCTCATTGAGTTTTCCATGTAAATCTAGTGTTCTCCTTGTACATGTGTGTGTCCTCTATTTCTTTCTCACTGTTGCTAATCTAGTTAGAAGTAGAATTGTTATATCTTGTATTTCTTAAAGGTTGTTGAAGTTTCTAAGGATTCAAACTGCTATATCATTCTTTGTTACTATTATATTTTAATTTTTTGATCTAATAAAGAAGGTTGTATTGTACTAAAAGTTTCATGGTCCGGAAGGGTTTAATTTTTTTGTGTAGACTGATTCACCCCCCTCTTAGCCTCTGGGTGTGCTCAACAATTGGTATCAGAGCCAAGTTCCTCTATAGAAGCTTAAACAATTGAGGCAAATATCTGATATGGTTCATACAATGGGCCTAGGTTTGATGGGACTAATTACTCTTTCTGGAAAATGAGAATGGAAGGACATCTAAACTCTCGGGTTTGGTGTGTGCAAATTAGTCAAAAATGGTTATATCACTTCTAATTAAAGACATTATATTTTAACGGTCCATATGGATGTAAGCTATTATTTTTGGATTCAATTGTGTGAATTTATTTTCATCAACATTTCAGATCACACTCCATGATCCATCATCAAGATGAACGAAGAGCTGAAAGAGAGAAGTATGAAATTGTAGACCAAAGTTAAATAATAAGCGACGGTGAAAGGAGGTTGGGTTTCACAAGGTTCAAGAAATAAATATAAAATAGACAAACCAATTTTGGAAAAGAAATAGAGAGAAACCACTAAAATTAGAGAGAAGAAATTTTGAAAAAACAAAGGAAAAGAAAATAGCTTACCTAGCCAAAAATTAACTTGAAAAAGAAAGAAAAAGTCATAAAATTCAATTTAATTATCAAGTAATGAGAGATGAAATGAATTAGGAGGAAAAGAATAAATTAATAAAGATAAAATAATTAATAAATTACCAAGAGAAAAATAAATATAAAGGAGAAACAAAGGACAATGAATATAAAAACAATAATGAAAAAACTAAAAAGAGGAAGAAAGAGGAATCAAAAATAATAATAAAATAAAAAGAATTGAAAGACAATATAAAACAGAAATAAAAGGGGATTAATAAAATAAATAAGAGGAGAATAAAAGGAGAAAAATGGAAAGAGGATGAATTAAGAGAGCAAAAATAAATGAAAAATAAAGAAAAGAGAAAATAAATTAAAGGGAGAAATAATAAAAGAAATAGGAGGAGGTAAAAAGGAGAAAATAAAATGAAATAGAAAGACAAATATAAGAGAAAGAAATGAAAGACCAACAAAGGAAGAAATAAGAAGGTAAAAGATAATAAAATCTAACACAATAAAATAGAAGAAGGACAAAAATATATAAATAATTAAAATAAAATAAAAAGAAGGAGAGTAAAAGGAGCAACAAAGAAAGAAAGAGAAGGACAAAATCAAATGAAAAATGGAGAGGTGAAAATAAGAAAACAAACTAAATAAAAGAATTAAAGGAACTAAAACAAGGAAAGAAAAAAAGAATTGAAAGACCACAAAAATGAAACAAAAAGAGACAAGAAAATGAATAAAAAGAGACAAAAGGAGAAAAAACAGGACAAGAAAGTGAAAAAAAATAAAGGAATAAATAAAAAGAGAAAAATAAAAGAAAAAGCAAAGAGAGAAAAGGACAAAAAATACAAAATAAATTAAAGGAAACAAAAAATATTAAATAATAAAAACTGAATAAAGAAAGATGATATATATATAGCATAAAAATAAAACATGAAAAGAAAAATGAGACATGAAAAGAAATAAAAAGAAAATAGATGAAAAAAAAATAATGAAAAATGTATATATATGTATATATTTATAATATATACATATATATATATATATGCATATAAAAAGAAAAAAGAAAACAAATAAAAAGAAAATAAATGAAAACAAATTAATAAATAAAATAAGAAAATAAAAATAAGAGAAAAAGAATAAGAACATAAAAAATGACAAAAGGGACAAAGAAAGAGGAATACAAGAAATAAAAGAGAATGAACAACTAAAAGAAAGAAAGAGAAAGAGAAAATAAAAGAGGGGAGACTGAAACCGTAGAAGCGAGAGGAGGAGCCAGGGACCAAAGATTTTCCAAAAAAGAGGAAAGGAGGAGAGGAAGGGAGTGGGAGAGCAAGGGGCACATAGGAAGCTATGAGTTAGGTGGGTTGGAGGGGAAGGGGTCATATAATAGAGGTTTCTAGGAAGAACTTAAGCTCCACCCTTCATCTCGATTAAGGTTTGAAGGGTGGTTGTTTATTTCAATGGCTTCTCTAAGTTTCCTTTTGAAGAAGTTATTTTCAATGGATTAGATTTGAGTGCTCTCAAGAAAAATGTGGTGCTTGGTGGGGGAGTGGTTAGCAAGGGCAGACTTGAAGACATGTTTGTGCTTAATTTCAACACCATGCTCTTTGATTTTGGTTCTAAAAGAGCGACCAGTCTCACCTATGTAAGGGATTGTTAGGATTGGAAAAGTCTCACATTTTCACTAGCCTCCACCCACTCACCTTTCACATACCACATAAATTAACCACACCTTAATTTAATGATCAACTACAAATTGTTGAAATTTGTGTGACCAAATCCATATTTTAACCCATGTTAACTAATAATCCCATAAATATGGCCTTTGAAATATTAGCATCTCTCTGATCACAATTGAGAAAAAGCTTTGAAGAGTAACTGGTCCTTATCGAGGAAGATCATGTGTATGTCTATCTCGGATCAACAATTTTTAGCCCTTTATTTGAACATTTTTATGCAATATCAGGAAGACATGAATCAAGTTACAATGATCAAAGATCTTGAAGATAACATGTGCGCTTAATCGGGAGGACAAGCCCTATCATTTTACCAATTAAAACCTATCGACAAGAGCAAGGAAATCAGAGCAAAATTTTCAAATCATACCGAGCTAGTGAGCCACGCTGATGGAAACCTCATTGGCAAGAAACATATATACTTTCACCGATATAGCAGAAGAACAGATGTATTGGGGAGACATGTGAAATTGGAATAAGTCCCTCGGATCTCTTTGACCGTGTGGGTTACGCCGATAAAGGAATGTTTTGAGGAAAGTCTCACCAACTTATCCAAACGAATCAAGTAATAGAGGAAATACATCGGGGAGACTAGGATCATCAGAAAAGAATTTTGTTCTCTCAGCGATAGTGCATGTCAACCTGATGGTAACATGGAATGATCACAATTTTTTGAAAAGACATTGGGCGATGATTAAAAGGATTTCTAATGCTCCAGACCACCTTGACATCGGGAAAACTTTATAATTTTCTCCTTGAAATAATAAAAGTTGAAAAGAAAGAAAAGGGGCAGTTGTATAATATTGGTAAGAGTATTAGGTGGTCTTCCTGACTAAGGATGAAAATCAAAGGGACACTTCATATCGAAGGGAAATACAGTTATGTCTTGACGATCACTTATGAATGCATAAATAAAACTAGCGCCAAATGAAGAACACAAATCGGCCTAAGATTAGAAGGGTTTCATTGATGCAACCTTCCTATCAGTCTGACATTTCAAAATTTGAAAATATCATTGCATTCATTTCCAATGGCAGACATTAATGGCTGCGTGAATGAAAATTATATGAACATTCTTGATTAAAAAGAGATTGAACCAAAATAATTTCCAAAAGTTGCAGTAGGAAGGACGGGAGATCAAACGGAAGTCGAGGAATTCAGTACAGCTAGAAATTCACAAGTAAGCATATTGAGTTTTCCTAAAATTGATAGGCTACAATTCAATTTTTCCACCTTGTGAAAGATCATAATGGAAGTTTCAAGTTCTTTAAAAATAAAAGGTAGGAAGCAACAGGGCGAAAGTAGCCAATCCAAGAGTAAGAAACACAAAACTGAAACTGGCCCGAAATTAAAACGTAAATTAAACCAAGACCTCATTGATCAATTTCCTGGTTCGGGACCAAAAGCTCAAAGGCCTGCACAATTGAGGGCCGATGTAGAAAAATTAGAAGATAAATGCAAACATATAGGTAGTGTATGGACTCCTAATAGGGGATATGAATTGTTTATGTTTCATTACTATCCAAGAAACATATTTGAACCAGTGTGTAACCCCTAGAATTTTAATTTGGGAAAACTAGTTGTTCCCAATGTCTTAGTGAATGTAGAGATCATTAAAATTTTGGCTAAATAATATGAACTAGACCTCAAAGCCATCTGCAACCCACAAGGAGAGCCTTTTATACATATATCCAGAAAATGCACCTGGTGAATTTTTCAACCTAAATGATTCTTGCGATGAGCCCATAGTACATGAGGGTTTCGAGGAGTATTAGAGAATGGATACTACTTACAAGGGATGGAGGCTACCGCTGCACAAGCCTAGGAAAGATGGGAACCTAGTTCCGCTTGAAGATAATGAAGGGCCTCCTTTTCATGTTGATTTATTCGAGCCCTACTTGAAATATACTTACTTCTCAGTATGCCAAATAATAGGAACAAAGACTTCTAAATTAATGAATATAGGGCCAATGGTAATTGTTGATGATATACAATGACAAATGCAAGACCTTTTGATTACGCTTCACACATTGCCAGAGAGATTGACTCGGGACTAATGGCCATCAAGAACAGATCTCCTATAATGCACTTTAAACATTATCCCCCTCTTATGCACATGATATTGTATTATGGACAAGAGTTAGGAATGTGGCCAGAAGAATTGGGAATCACACAATTGGATAAGGAGGCTCAGCCATTATAGGTATAGTTATGGACCTCCATCTGGGACAATCGATTTGTCAATTCCAATTATGATTATTTTGAGGAACACTTTGTTAAAACATTGTACAAGTTTTATAATCACCTGTGTGATTATTCATTATCTAATGAAATCAAAAGATTCTTAAGGTCCAAGGATTTCATTGGACCACCAACTATAGGTCATGATTGGGGTGATTGGTATTGTTATGTTGATTCAACCATTATCAGAGTGTATGGTTTTGAAGATACACCTTTTATTTTACCAAAAAATATGTCGGATATGATTGCATATCTAGAAATTGTCAGGAAATTAGATTACTCCAATGTTATGAATTTGAGTTCCTATGAGAAATAGTCATTTATGTCTAGTACATTATGCTTTGGAGATTTCATTGTGGTATCGAAAGAAGGGTATGATCTTATTTTGGATAAGTTATCCCATTTCAATATGAAGAAGGTTGCACCAAGGAAGAGATTTGATCCTGAGGGTTATGTTGGTATTGCAAGGAAAAAATAGAATCTAGGTGGATATGATCATATACCATATCCTCATGATGATATAATCAGAAACATGGAAGAGAGGGAAGCTGAATTGGTCATTGATAAATACAATAGAGAGATGGAATAGAAGATGAGGGAAATATAAGAAGCATAAATGTTGTCCTTTGCTCGTGAGGAATCTTCTAATGAAAAGGAACCCCGAGGCCAGCCTGACAAGATTCCCAAACTAAGAATTGAAGAGTATCAACCTCCAAGCAGAGAACGAGAAGTTGAAGAATCATCTGACACAGAAACTAGGAAATTGGCCTATAAGTTCTTTGTTTCTGATGATCAATTTATAAAGTCTCCTAAATTTAGATCTTTCTTGTACAAACAAAAGGGAAAAGCAATAAAAGAATCAGTCACAAACATCACACCTAGCAATGAAAATCGGTTGCTTAGCACATTGAAGGTGGATGTAGAGAATGAGATGAAGAACATAACTCTGGAAAGAGGAAGAAAATTATTAGAGGATTCTGGTATGATGATTTTCCCTGGTTTAGATTTAAATTTTTCTCTTGTTTTTTATAGTCTCCTGCATAATAATGATGCTAAGCATAAGCTTAGTCCAAAAGGTGTGACAAAAGTATATACTGGATCAAGATATAACCCTGATGAGAACTCTCTTATGATTTGGGCACTGTATCCCCCAAATAAGAAATTTGTGATCATTGATACTAAGAAGGAATTTGGTCATGTGATGACACTAAAAGTAGGAGAGATTAATCCTGTGGTCATAGTTGACATTGACATAAATGTAGCAAAATTGAATAAAGCACATATTCAAATTTTGATCAAGGAGCGGGATATGTATAGATTGGATAGTGAGAGAGTGTTGAAAGAAAATTATTTCATGAAAGACACAGTCAAGAATGCATTCAAGGGATCTGCTAGAATCTTAACTCAAGGAGAAGGTTCCCAATCAAAGGAACAAGGTGAGGAAGTGTGGACTCAAGTGAGTAAAGCTAGATTTGACACAGTTTATGCAGTATTCTAAAAGAGGCACACTAACCTGATGGTCTGGATGGATAAATTTTGGGTGACTCACTCCAAGATTCACACTTCTATTGAAGAACATGAGAATAAATGACAAAATTCGGGAAAAGATCCAAGAAATGCAAAAGAGAAGCACTTCTGACACTAGAGCCATTACAACCATCAAACATATGATGAGGAAACACAAGGACTATCATAAGGATCTGAAGGTGGATGTAATGCCCCACCATGCAAACCCCAAAGGATAACAAAAGATAACAATTTACAGCATAATCTTTTTTTATAAAAGGATAACAACTAGGAAATACATTAAATAAACATACAACATTATGATATAACAACACCTAACTAGTCCCATGGGGTTACATGGTTGCATTATTCAAAAATGTTCCCAATCAATATCGATATAAACTAAATACCAAGTAAATAAACAACAGAAACATGCACTACACAATATAACGTAATGATAAACATACGACTATCCATAATCAATTGAGATGACAAAGACACATACATCATTTTATTACATATCAAATCCATAGTTCAATATTACAAATATGGAGCATATTTCCATAGATACAACACATCATAAATATAGTGATACATTACATATTGCTTCCCTTGTATCATGGGAAGAGTACATTGAGTACAATTATAATACATCAATTAAGAATAAGGTACAAAACATCGAACAACCTTCAATCAAGTGAAGCCCTAGAATCTCTACATCCGCTTCCACTCCTCGCTTCATGAACACAACTTGGGAACCCAATGGGGTGCATAACACATTCCACATGACCTTGTGGACCCGAAGGTCCATCCCCCATGCTAGGAGATGACAAGAAAGAACCCACATCCAAACAAAGGTCAAGCAGACAAGACTATCACAACTCCAACACAAAACAGCATTAAACCAAAGAAACAACACTCCTAGAGGCAACCAAAGAAAGGGAAGGTAAACGGGTATAGTAGGAGAGTGTCATTGCATGGCCTTATATGGATTATCCAGACTACATATCACTAGGAGCCACCTCCATCTATCATTATCCTGATAGCCTATCTCAAGGCACCGCCCCATAGGGTGACTCTTGCAGAACCACCTACCTTTTGTTAGGATAAGGTAGTGATCTTACCAACCAGATCTTCTCACCCCATCCTTAGCTTGTGAAAGTACTAAAGGCATGGGTGATGCACATAATTAATCTTGTTTAGTGTTTGATTACCCAGTCCCACTAGTTCATTAATTAAGTTATCACTTATTTAGAAAGCTCTTCCATGGGTTATCCTGACAACCCCTTTGTGCTTCGTCCCCCATGAAGAGCCACTCTCCCTACGGACACCCAAACCGACAATAAAGTAAGGGGTGTACCTCATCTCACATAAAATCGAAGTGTACATAACACACAACATGTGAGGCATGAACCATCTCGCAAACACATTCCATATCACTGAACCAAGTGCAAAGGAGGTACCACCTACCAACATAAATAACATGAATCCACATATGCACTAAACCAATAGAGTGCCCAAAAAGAATCAAAATTTCCCACAAGCCTCTGGAAATTACTAAAAACATTCACCCATATCTTTGAAACACAACACCAAGAAATGAGCATAACTCATGGATTCCTATGACTCAAAGCCAGCACAAAAATGAACCAACCCATAAAAAAAAACATCATTTAATCTTCTTTCGAATCCAATAGAACATCAATGGATAAATCACATTCATCGAATAAAACATTCAAAAGAGATACTTTCTTCTAAATCAAACAAGGTTAAATCTTATCAACTAATTTTAACGCATAGTTAAAATTACAACATTTAAATAAACAAACACTCAATTTATACATCTAACTAATTAAAAGAATGCATGAGTATTAAAAGATCACTATTACTAATATCAATCCAAGCTTTCTTTTAAATAATCATATTGATTATAAGAATGATGATTCTACTAACTCAATACTACACAATTACGTTTTTACTCATAGCTTAGCCATTAAATGCACTCAATTAATAATTAACCCTAATCACACATATTCTAAATAAATATCCATATAGAGAATTTACAAATCAACTTATTAAATGAATGTGAGAGTATTCATCATTTACAAGATCATCTAATTTACATAAACCCTTTGTTTATATCCAAATATAATTAATCAACTCTTCCCTATTTAACCTTCCAATTACTTATCTACATGTTCAATTACTTACAATTTAGAGTGTTTATTTCACTATAACCCTAATTCAACATATAGTTCATAAAATTTCTAATGAAATGCAAAACATACTCGTACTAGCCTAATTCTAAGTGTGCATATTCCAATGACTAAGTAACCTACTCAATTTAAGCTAGAAAATCCTTTCTAGTCTTCAACCAATTAATTAATCTAAGGAAACTTAAAGCATATTTTGATCAACTATAATCCATTAAACACAATACAACATTATTCTTTTTCTAACACCAACCTGTTTTCAAGTATACATATAACTATATAAATATATTATAAATAGAAGGCAGTTTGTAATATCATATTTCAATTTTAAGTGATATATATATATACAATTATTTGCATACATTTCCTTATACATATATATATATATATAATAAACTGAGTTGTTGTTTTCAATTGAATAAACCAGATATGAATACAATGAACACAATTGTACAAGCACTACATATACAAATATATATATATACCTATATTGACTCAACAATAATCGCATATACTAAATTTGCAAACACAATGCAAAACCTTCAACTACCATAGCCTGAATACCATACATAATAAATCAAATGAAAATTCTCCTTTCATGTATCAACGCCATTACAAATAACCATTGAATTACAGATATACTTTTTCATTTATCTAAAGTACCTAACTCCTCTCCTCAACTATAATTCATTATTTACTAGTAAACCCACACTTTTATTAAATGACATTAATACAAAACTCCTAAATTCTTCCACAATAGTACATATAGTTATTCAAAGAATTATTGAATACTACCTTAAGAATTATAATGAAGAATATTGCATATCTAATATTTAATTCTTAAATGCAAAGGTTTTCTCTACTATGATCTTAATATACACTTACCTACATTTATATACATATATGATTTTATATATATATATATATATATGAATACATATATAGGAATATACATATTTCAGTATATACTTATATATTATATTTATATATATAGGTACATACATATCTATATATTTATATACGAGTACAAATATATATATATATATATATATATATATATATATATATATATATATATATATATATATTTCAAGAACAAAATATTGTTCTAAATAGATAATAATGCGACAGGCACACTTAAAACATATGCATATAAATACATAAACAATTTACCAAATGACATACTTAGCTATCGATTTCCAGCATGATAACAATCTTTCATAACCCAACCTTATAGTAAGAACACTGAAAGCGTATTCATACATTATATTTTCCAACTATCCAAACATCAATTGACAATAAAACCAAAATGCAAGTTATTGAATTTTCAAATGAAGAAAAATAAGAAATCAAAATATTCAGCATCGAACCCCATACGAGATACATCCATCTATTGAAATTAAAATACACCAAACATAAGCCACAATGTAAAAGTATAAATTTTAAATCACAATGCATATTAATCGAACCAGTTAGTACTCATTAAAAACCGCCTAAGCTTGAAAATTCGGTACATAGAGCGAGAGAGAGAGGGACGTACGACACTCAAAACAAAAAGGGAAACAAAAGATCACGTTTCAGGAATAAGTTGACACGAAGGTGCGCACTATTTTTTGGATTTTTTGAAAAGCCTTAGAAACTTTTAAGCAAATGCAAATGGGATTAGCTCCAAATAAAACACTGATGTTGCATACTCAAAGCACCCTACGATCAAGTAATCATCAAGTAATCCGGAGATGACTAAAGAAGAGTAGCGGCAGCGACACCAAGCAGAACTTGCAAGGAAAAAGAATGAGAAGATGGTAGGAAGGTTGGCCGCAGGGGCAGCGACCAAGGGAGAGAGGGAGAAACAAACCCAAATTGATGCCATTCCTAGCATTCATCACAGCCAATTCTACACAAACCAAAGTCTCCCAAAACAAAATATATGTATGCCTACTATTACAAGGCATGGCTAGAGCAAGTTTTCTCTTTTATTTTTGTTCCTATTGAACTATCCTACAATCGGCTACACCAAAAAAACACGGATTTTCAAGGAGTAAAGAATTTTCATTCAAGTCGACTAAAAAGGTAAAAGGAAAATATTAAATCAATCAATCAAGGCGTCGATAGACATACTTGCAGAAATATGTAATCATGAACAAGGAAATGATTCATGCATCATTTTCGCTTCAACCAAGGATATCAATAATATCACATTAAATCGATAGAGCATGGTAAAGAAAAGAATACAAACAACCGACCCAACAATAATATCGATTTCAATGAGTGAAATTCAATCAATCATTTGCGAAAAGAGCAGGGAAATTCGTTAACAAAAGTGAAAGATGATAAAATCAAATACAACACCGACCTGGGTTCCTATGCTTAGAAATGGTGAGAGCGAACAGAAGACCTCTCAAATGCAACTTCCAAACCTTCCTTCAAGCTTGATTTCTATCTGAACAAATTTCGCCCCCATGCAATCTCAAACCAGGTCTGTAAATTACTTTTCTCCTATTTTTTTTATTTTTATTTTTACCTCCCGATGTTGCAAAGAATTCTTTCTTTTTCAAACAAATGAAAAAAGACTCCCATATTCCAAAAAAAAAAATCTGATATAAAATCCTAGAACACCCGAATAAGAAAGTTCCCACCAATTTTCTAATTAGAACTCAACATGAAATTAGCTTCTTCATTTTATTTCTTTTCCCAACTTTTCCAAATTAGAAAATAGCACTTACTTTCCTTTTTGATTAAATCTTGAATAATAAATAAATAAGCATTATTATCAAATACTAAATTAAAATTTAACAATTTGGCAATTCAAATATTGTTCCATCATCAATTGAAATATTTAATATTAACAGAATAGTAATTCGTTAAACATTTGAAAACATCCAAACATTTAAATTTACAACTAATTTAATATTAAATTAAATACTTGACATTCTAACAAATCACATTAATAATAAAATTTAATGTTTTAATTAAATATTTTATTAAAACAACTTATCAATATACATATATTTAAAATAAATGATATTCTCATCATTAATTAAAAATACATAATATTAATAAAATAAACAACGTCTCATTAAAATATTAATAACATTAGTAATTTATATTTTTTGAATTATAATATTTTAGCCAACTAATTTATTAATTAGTTAACGATATTCATATCAAATAAAGTTCAATTGTTTAAACTAACATATTCATAGAATATCATTTAAACTAAAACAATAATTTAATGACATCATAACAACTATATCTGAACCATTAAAACAACATCAATAAAATAATAGAAATAAACAGCTCAAAATGAATCGATACCCACAAGAACACGGTACAAACAAACGACGTCATCAAACAATGACGAGGTGACAGACACATCACAAATATACACTAACACAAGTGGCCCAAAGACCAAAGTGGAGAGGCACTACATCCTCCCCCCTAAGCCTTGACTTACTCCTGGAAGTCGCAAGGTAAGGCAAAACATATGCAAACATGAACATCATCACATTTCTCACACAAATAGAAGTTACCAAACCAGACAACAAACAAAGAAATCGAACTAACGGATGGGGAAAATTCTTGTCAACTCGCTAAACCACATCATATCCATTGGGTATGTGAGGCATGCTCAGACCCGACGGTGCGGGTGGAGTCAATGCCCGCTACCTACAATCCTGTATAAAATCAAGTGTCGAAACAATATATATTCAATGCCAAACACACCATGAGAGAAAGTTGCAGTGTTGCAGGGTGCTCACAAATGAGAAATGCAACACCGTCCCTCTCACCCAAACCTAAACAATAATCAAAACATCAAATAACAATAATTACATTATAAATAACATCATTAGACAATAACTAATCATCAGCATAACAAGCATAGAACACAATCCATATAAAATCAAATTATTCCAAACACAACTAACTCCATAAATCAACTGTAACACCCCACCACGCAAACCCCATAGGACATAACTACTAAAAATAATAGAACAATCTTTTTTTGTTAAACAACAATTACATTAAACATAAATAATTAATTAATCAACATAAATATATCATATAACATCAACCTAGTCCCATGGGGTAACATGGTGCGCTACTCGAAATGAACCCAAACCAACTACAACGTTAAATGAAACCAAACTAAACAAATGATAGAAGCATGAACAAGAAATAATATAAATATAACATCCATCCAAACATGAATAAGATAGATAAATAAAAGCATGAATACATATTATTACATTACAATTTCCAAGTTCATAATTACATTCGTGGAACATATTTCCATAGATACAACACATAAGATGCCAATATTAAATTACAAAGTTGCTTTCCTTATAATATTGGGAAGTGTACATCATAATCCAGAAGAATACAATAATGAAGAATTCAATACATAATAAGGTGTAATCTTTCTTCAGGAGAAGCTCTGAGATCACTACAACTAGTACATCTCCACAACATCATGATCGTCAGTGGGGAACCCAATGGGTGCATAGCACATTCCACCCAACCATATGAATCCGAAGGAACACCCCCCATGCTAGGAGATGACAAGAGGAACCCCATCCACAAGGTAAAAAAAAAAACATAAAAGACTAACACCACACAACAAAAAACAACATGAAAACATAAAAAACAACAATAATACTCCAGAGGCAACAAGAGCAAGGGAAAAAAATTGGGTACAGTGGGAGAGTGCCATCACATGGCCTTACATGGATTAACTAGACTACCTAACACTAGGATTTGCCTCCATCAATGTGGATTAACCATACTACCTAACACTAGGAGTTGTCTCCATCAATGTGGATTAACCATACTACCTAACACTAAGAGCCACCTCCATCTATGGTTAATCTGACAATCTATCTCAAGGCACCGCCCCATAGGGTGACTAATGCAGAGCCACTTAACTTTCATGGAGACAAGGTAGTGACCTTACCAACCAGGTCTTCCCACCCATCCTTAGCCTTTGAGAGCACTAAAGATAGGGGTGAGGTGCATGTTTTAGTCTTATTATGTGTTTAACTAACCCAACCCACTAGATACTTTAATTAGGTTATCACTTATTTAAGGGAACTCTTCCATGGACAACCACTTGTACACCGGCCCCTATGAAGAGCCACTCTCCCCTATGGTTACCCAAATACTAAAGTCAAGTAAAGGGTGTACCTCAATACTCAAAACATAAAAAACATTCTTGTAAAACAATACACATGAGGCATGACCATCTCGTGACTACATGAAGTATCAAAACTCATAAAACAAGGAGGTACCACCCATACACACATCCTCAAGGTAAAAAGAATAAATATAAAATTACAACAACAAATGTGCAAACGCACAACTTTCCCTAGCCTCTGGAGGTAAGTAAACATCTACCCAGGAACTAAAATAACACACGTTTCAAGAAATCATGAAACAAATAAATCAAATTCTTAGGTGCATAATAAATAGATCTTCCCAAATAAATAAATCAACAATTCATTTTTACAATCAAAAGAAAACTCTTTTAATAATACATTAATCCAAATAAAACTATGTTATAAAGCAATATGAGCTAGACATAAACAAACATATTGCGCATGAATAACAAATCCATCATCTAAAAATCACTTAGTATAAATAAACAACTATAAATCAAATCTATTCCAACTTATAATATTCATAGTGGAAATAAAGTAATTTAACTTAAACTATTAAAGTAATTATAAATAATTTGTGACTATTTTAGAAACTACTTTAACACAAATATTTATTTTCCCAGGTTAGAAAATCTAAATTTCTTTAATTGTTTCTAAATCAAATTTAATAAAGATAAACTACATTTTCTACAATTATTTAAACACACAAATATACTTCAAAAATAAAATATTTAAGCTTAACTATTAAAACAATTATAAATAAAATGTGTATATTTTAATACTACACAATATTTATTTCCTCGTTTTATTTCTTTTTCCCAAACATAATATTCTCTAAATATTATTTTTCCATGATTCTTAAATCTAATTTGTAAATTCATTTCTAAATACAAGTCTAATAAAATAATATTTAAATCTAAGTTTTAATCAAGATAATTTTGTTCTTAATTTTGAGAATTGAAAATTACTTTTGCACTACCACAATAAATTTATTTTCTCATTTTTCTTTTTTCCCAAATCAAATAAATCTTAAAACTGATTTTCTATATTCCTTATATCTAATTTACATATTCTTTTAATAAAATCATATTCAAATCTGAATTTAATAAAAATATACTTTTTTGTTCAATTAATTTAGAACAAAAATTCACATTTGAACAATTATAAATACACACACACACACACACACATATATAAATATCTGACATTAAATTAAATAATATTTTTAATGCTAGACTATTGGAAATTACTATTTGACAACAGATTTAAATATCATTTTTTTTTTATAAAATACAAATCAGCATATTTAATACCTCCATATTTTCTAAACAAAACCAATACATTTATACATTTACACACACACACACACACACATATATATATATTTAATAAATAATTGTCTCCATACAGTATTGACATATATACATATATAATTTAATAAGATAAAAACTCAATAAATACCCATTGTAATAATCACATAACTCATCAAATACAAAGCAATTTAAATGCAGCCCCACACACACACACACACACACACATATATATATATATATATGTATATATATTAAAACACATAAGGAAACAAATGGTGGTTACAGACCCACACACAAACCACTCCAAAATACAATAGCTAGAATGCAAGAGACAACCAAAATAAAATAAGGAGATCTTTGGTAAAGAGAAATCTACAAAGTAATTGGTTGAGCAATATCAATGGACAAAACAAAGCGGGGACAATTTATTCAAAAATAAAATAAGTTTCCAAACGCTTTGTCAGCCAAACTCACACATCTAAAATGTTAAATAAAACGATACTGGATAGGGAAACGAAGAGGAAAGTGAAATCCAAAGGTTGCATATGACATTTAAACAACAACGATTGCACAATAACAACAATTCAAAACTCATACAATGCATTATTTATTACATAGAATTTTCGACAAGCAACACAATACAATTTCAAAATTTCAATTTTTCTTTTCAACTGGAAAGAACAAAGATATTTAAGTTTTTCGTACCACCTGGAGTCCTTCCCTTGAATTTAATTCGGAGACGAAATGCTACATCGAGCGCTTCCAGATAGCCACGTTCTTCACCAATTTTTGAAATTCACCGCTTACATAACCAATTCCGAAGAAACAATATCCAAAGCAAACTACGATTCTAAATTATTTTATTAATAATTTTCCAAAGAACTGTTGACAACACAATTTTTCTAGAAAAACTAAAGAATGCCAATTGCAGAGCAAAATTCCTTTCGTTCTCCTCCTTTTCGAAAAACAACCAGATTGGATATAAAATCCAAAAAAGGTAAAAATCTCAAAGTTACTAACAATTTCTAAATTTCACTCCACACGGAAAATAGCCACTTGCATTAAATTTCAATTTTTACTAATTTTCAATTAAGCATTTCACCCAAATTTTCTAATCTAACTATTTCTTTGAAAATATAAACAATATAATTTCCTTGTTAAAATATAATTAACTTTAAGACGAATAAATATTATCAAAATAAATAAATAAACATTATAACCCAAGTAACATTTAAATTTAAAATTTAATATTAAATTAACTACTCGATGTTAGAATTAGTCATCATAATAATAATTTTAAATGACTTAATTTAAATATTCAATAAAACAATTTATTAATTTATATTTATTTAAATTAAATGGTATTCTAAAGATAATTTAAACTATGCAATATTAATAAAAAAATTAATGTCTATATAAAATAAATAATGCTACTAGCACCTTTTCTTTTCTAAGAGAATTAATGCCATTTACTGACAATGTAATTTAATTACTTAACTATCCACATCGAAGAATAACATTTAATTAAAGCAATTATTTAACGACATTAACATAGCCATAATTGAAACCTTTAATAAACATTACTAAAATCATGGGAATAATAACTCAAAATAAAACAACACTATTAATACTATCAAAATTGATCAATCAAACCAAAACGAATAAAAACCTACATAAATAAACTCTTACCCAATCGACCCAAAGACCCAAGTGGAGAGGCACTACATCCTTCCCCTAGTCTCAACTTACTCTTGGAAGTCGAAAGGTCGGGTAAGCATACACAGATGCGGACAACATCATTAAAAGTCACACTCAAAATTGGAAGGTACTAAACAAGGAAACATGACAAAATAAACAACCAACAAACGAGGTTATCAAACACAGGTTGGGGTCTTTTTTTCAAAACCTATTTACACATCATATCCATTGGGTTCTTGGGGTATAGTCAGACTTGACAGTGCAGGTGGAGTCAATACCCGATACCTACAACCTTCATAAAACAAGGTGTCGAACAAAACATACATATATATCAATTAGCAAACACATCATGAGAGGAAGTCATAGTGTAGCAGGGCACTCACGAATGAGTGATGCTACCCCATTCCCCTCACCAAGACCTCATACAATAACCAAAACATCAAATAACAGTGATTACATTATAAGCAACATCATAAAGTAGTAACTAATCATTAGCATAACAAGCATGAACGTAAGCCACATGATACTTATAATCAAAACTATCTAAACACACCACTAACTCCATAATGACATGATCATCAAAAATCAGATGAAATGTCATCCCAAACCCATAACATTAAGTAACCGCAATTATATCACAACAACGTCGTAAGGTAATAACTAATCATAATAGGCATAGTAAAAAATCCATATGATGACACCTAATCAAATTGTTCCAAACACAAATAACTCCATACAACAACATAAAAAAGACAACAGTAAACAGTGTCATAATCATCTGATTTAAAGTTAAATTGTCAACCAATCCAAACCAACATGGTGAAACAATCACGAACATAATCTCAAGTATGCATCAAACATACACTCCACACCAACTCAAGCATCCAGCAACAACGAGAGGGAAAAAGTCACATAGCGTCATGCACAATGACTAATGTCGAAAGGCAGGCACAAAATATAAATACATACACTCAATTTCACCTCACTAGGAAACACACAAGGATACCCAAAAGTCCATAATGCATTCCCTAGTAGGAAAGATATCGGTGCATTGTGCACTACATTGAGGGTCCTATCATTTCCACTGGTTCTCTGCACCGTTGGACCAACGCCACCTAAGGACACACTCAGATGGCTACGTGAGAATGACAGAAGGGTGAAAACCTAAACTCAAGAGTACAACACCTAGGTCAATGTACCGAGCTCACAGTGCCCAATGTATGAACCTATGCTCTAATACCATCTTGTAATACCTTGCCACACAAACCCCATAGGACACAACTACTAACAATAAAAGAATAATTTATTTTTTAAACAATAATTACATTAAACATAAATAATTAATTAATCAACATAAATATATCATATAACATCAACTTAGTCCCATGGGGTAACATGGTGCACTACTCAAAATGAACCCAAACCAGCTACAATGTTAAACGAAACCAAACTAAACAAATGATAGAAGCATGAATAAGAAATAATATAAATATAGCATCCATCCAAACATGAATAAGATAGATAAATAAAAGCATGAATATATATTATTACATTACAATTTCCAAGTTCATAATTACATTTGTGGAACATATTTCCACAGATACAACACATAAGATGCCAATATTATATTACAAATTTGTTTCCCTTATAATATTGGGAAGTGTACATCATAATCTAGAAGAATACAATAATGAATAATTGAATACATAATAAGGTACAATCTTCTTTTGGGAGAAGCTCTGAGATCACTACAACTGGTACATCTTCACAACATCACGATCGTCAGTGGGAAACCCAATGGGTGTGTAGCACATTCCACTCAACTTTGTGAACCCAAAAGAACACCCCTCATGCTAGGAGATGACAAGAGGACCCTCATCCAATAAGGTCAAAAAAAATTATAAAGGACTAACACCACACAACACAAAATAGCATAAAAACATAAACAACAACAATAATACTCCAGAGCAAACAAGAGCAAGGAAAAAAAATCGGGTATAGTGGGAGAGTTTCATCGCATGGCCTTACATAGATTAACTAGACTACCTAACACTAGAAGCTTCCTCCATCAATATGGATTAACCAGACTACCTAACACTAGGAGTCGCCTCCATCTATGGTTAACCTGACAGCCTATCTCAAGGGCCCGCCCCATAGGGTGACTCATGCGGAGCAACTTACCTTTCATGGAGACAAGGCAGTGACCTTACCAACCAGGTCTTCCCACCCATCCTTAGCCTTTGAGAGCACTAACGATAGGGGTGAGGTGTATGTTTAAGTCTTTTTATGTGTTTAACTAACCCAACCCATTAGATACTTTAATTAGGTTATCACTTATTTACGGAACATCTTTCATCGACAACCACTTGTACACCGGCACTCATGAAGAGTCACTCTCCTCTATAGATACCCAAAGACTAAAGTCAAGTAAAGGGTGTACCTCGATACTCAAAACATAAAGGAAATTCTTTTAAAACAATACACACGAGGCATGACCATCTTGTGACTAAATGAAGTATCAAAACTCATAAAACAAGGAGGTGCCACCCATACACACATCCTCAAGGTAAAAAAATAGATATAAAAGTGAAACAACAAATGCACAAAAGTGCAACTTCCCCTAGCCTCTGGAGGTAAGTAAACATCTACCCAAGAACTAAAATAACACATGTTAAAAATCACGAAACAAATAAATCAAATTCCTAGACGCACAATAAATAGCTCTTCCCAAATAAATAAATCAACAATTCATTTTTATAATCAGAAGCAAACTCTTTTAATAATACATTAATCCAAATAAAACCATGTTTCAAAACAATGTGAACTAGACATAAACAAACATATCGCGCATGAATAAAAAATCTATCATCTAAAAATCACTTAGTATAAATAAACAATTATAAATCAAATTCATTCCAACTTATAATATTCATGGTGGAAATAAAGTAATTTAACTTAAACTATAAAAGTAATTATAAATAATTTGTGACTATTTTAGAAACTACTTTAACACAAATATTTATTTTCCCAAGTTAGAAAATCTGAATTTCTTTAATTGTTTCTAAATCAAATTTAATAAAGATAAACTACATTTTCTACAATTATTTAAACACACAAATATACTTCGAAAATAAAATGTTTAAGCTTAACTATTAAAACAATTATAAATAAAATGTGTATATTTTAATCCTACACAATATTTATTTCCTCGTTTTATTTCTTTTTCCCAAACAGAATATTCTCTAGATCTTCTTTTTCCATGATTGTTAAATCTAATTTGTAAATTCATTTCTAAATACAAGTCTAATAAAATAATATTTAAATCTGAGTTTTCATCAAGATAATTTTGTTCTTAAACTCGAGAATTGAAAATTACTTTTGCACTACCACAATAAATTTATTTTCTCATTTTTTTTTCCCAAAATCAGATAAATTTTAAAACTGATTTTCTATATTCCTTATATCTAATTTACTTATTCTTTTAATAAAACCATATTCAAATCTAAATTTAATAAAAATATATTTTTTTGTTCAATTAATTCAGAACAAAAATTCACATTTGAACAATTTTAAATATATATCCAGATATATGTACACACACACACACACATATATATATATATGCATATATATCTAACATTAAATTAAATAATTTTTTTAATGCTAAACTACTAGAAATTACTATTTGACAACATATTTAAATATCATTTTTTTTTACAGAATACAAATCAGCATATTAATGCCTCCATATTTTCTAAACAAAACCAATACATTCACACACACACACACACACACACACATATATATATATATATTTATACATATACTTATATATATCTATATATATATATATACATATATATACATATATGTATATCTGTAAGCAAAATAAATAGATTTTCACACTAATGAAAATTACCATAATCAATAGATTTAATAAATAATTGCTTCCATACAGTATTAACATATATACATATATATTTTTTAATAACATAAAAACTCAATAAATATCCATTGTAATAATCATAGAACTCATTAAATACAAATCAATTTAAATGCATCCCCACACACACGCACACACACACACACACACACATATATATATATATATATTAAAACACATAAGCAAACAAATGGTGGTTACAAACCCACACACAAACCACTCCAAAATACAATAGCCAAAACGTGAGAGACAGCCAAAATAAAATAAGGAGATCTCTGGTAAAGAGAAATTTACAAAGTAATTGGCTGAGCAATATCAATGGATGAAACAAAGCGGAGATAATTTATTCAAGAATAAAATAAGTTTCCAGACGCTTTTCTAGCCAAACTCACACATCTAAAATATTAAATGAAATGATACTGGACAGGGAAACGAAGAGGAAAGTGAAATCCAAAGGTTGTAGGTGACATTTAAACAACAACAATTTCACAATAACAACAATTCAAAACTCACAAAGTGCATTATTTATTACATAGAATTTTTGACAAGCAACACAATACAATTTTAAAATTTTAATTTTTCTTTTCAACTGGAAAGAACAGAGATATTTAAGTTTACTGTGCTACCTAGAGTCCTTCCCTTGAATTTAATTCAGAGATGAAATGCTACATTGAGTGCTTCCAGACAGCCATGTTCTTCACCAATTTTTGAAATTCACCGCTTACATAACCAATTTCGAAGAAACAATATCCAGAACAAACTACGATTCTAAATTCTTTTATTATTAATTTTCTAAAGATATGCTGAGAACACAATTTTTCCAAAAAAAACTAAAGAATGCCAATTGCAAAGCAAAATTCCTTTCTTTCTCCTCCTTTTCGAAAAACAACCAGATTGGATATAAAATCCAAAAAAGGTAAAAATCTCAAAGTTACAAACAATTTCTGAATTTCACTCCTCATGGAAAATAGCCACTTGCATTAAATTTCAATTTTTACTAATTTTCAATTAAGCATTTCACCCAAATTTTCTAATCTAACTATTTCTTTGAAAATATAAACAATATAATTTTCTTATTAAAATATAATTAACTTTAAGACGAATAAATATCATCAAAATAACTAAATAAACATTATAACCCAAACAACATTTAAATTTAAAATTTAATATTAAATTAACTGCTTGATGTTAGAATTAGTCATCATAATAATAATTTCAAATGACTTAATTTAATTATTCAATAAAACAATTTATTAATTTATATTTATTTAAATTAAATGGTATTTTAAAGATAATTTAAACTATGCAATATTAATAAAACAATTAATGTCTATATAAAATAAATAACGCTACTAGCACCTTTTCATTTCTAAGAGAATTAATGTCATTTACTAACAATTTAATTTAATTACTTAACTATCCACATCGAAGAATAACATTTAATTAAAGCAATTATTTAATGACATCAACATAGCCATAATCGAAACCTTTAATAAACATTACTAAAACCATGGGAATAATAACTCAAAATAAAATAACACTAATAATACTATCAAAATTGATCAATTAAACCAAAATGAATAAACACCTATACAAATAAACTCTTACCCAATCGACCCAAAGACCCAAGTGGAGAGGCACTACATCAACATAAGATAAACAATAGTAAACAATGCCATAATCATCCAAGTCAACTAAACTGTCAACCAACCAAACCAACATGGTGAAACAACCACCATAGAGTTTCAAGGTACATAATCATATCATAAAAAGTGTCAATCTTGTAATGCAACAAAGAAAGTACTACATCTATCCTACAACTATCAAGCTGCTCACTGCCCGATAGAGGACACTCCTCAAGGTCCTCATCCAAGTCCACAACCGCCTTCATGGAAGCAGAAGGCTGAGCACGAAGGTTTTCCTTCTCTTCCTTGGACAATATGGTTGTGTTACATCCACACCCCACTGGCCAATCCTAGATTGTGGATGGCTTATTCCCTTTAACTCTGTGTCTCATCTCTTCAATCTTCTTCCCCTTTTTCATCTTGAGCCGATAGAGGGCCTGGGCCAAGGTCTCGTCATCAGAAATGCAAGGTGGGGCTTCTCGTATGGGATTTTCTTTGATGACCACCCCCTTTTTGGCAGCCTTCACTGCCTTCCCTTTCTTCTTTCCGGACTTTGACCTTCCCATCCCTACACACTAACATGGGTAAACATTAGCCTTTAAAAAAAATTTAAATCCCAACTAATCCTAACTTAACATACATTTACACGCTACACAAATTTCCATAATGCATTCCCCAGTAGGAAGGATATCGGTGCATTTCACACTACACCATGGGTCCTATCCTTTACACTGGTTTACTGCACCATTGGACCAACAACGCCTAAAAACAACTCCCGAAAGACAAGCGAGAACCACTCAAAACAAAAAAAATATTACTCAAGAGTACAACACCTAGGTCAACATAATGGGCTCACACGTATCTAGAGTGCCCAGTGTATGAACCTGACTCTGATACCATGTTGTAACGCCCCACCATGCAAACCCCAACGGACAACAAAAGACAACAATTTACAGCACGATTTTTTTATTAAAGGATAACAACTAGGCAATACATTAAATAAACATACAACATTATGATATAACAACACCTAACTAGTCCCATGGGGTTACATGGTTGCATTACTCGAAAACGTTTTCAATCAATAACATCAATATAAACTAGATACCAAGTAAATAAACAATAGAAACATACACTACACAAGATAACGTAATGATAAACATATGACTATCAATAATCAATCGAGATGACAAAGATACATACATCATTTTATTACATATCAAATCCATAGTTCAATATTACAAATGTGGAGCATATTTTCACAGATACAAAAAATCACAAATAGAGTGATACATTACATATTACTTCCCTTGTATCATGGGAAGAGTATAGTGAGTACAAGTATAATAAATCAATGAAGAATAAGGTACAAAACATCGAACAACCTTCAATCAAGTGAAGCCTTGGAATCTTTGCATCCGCTTTCACTCCTCGCTTCTCAAACACAACTTGGGAACCCAATGGGGCGCATAGAACATTCCACCTGACCTTGTGGACCCGAAGGCCCACCGCCCAAGCTAGAAGATGACAAGAAAGGACCCACATCCAAACAAAGGTCAAATAGACAAGACTATCACAACTCCAACACAAAACAACATTAAACCAAAGAAACAACACTCCTAGAGGCAACCAAAGCAAGGGAAGATAAACGGGTACAGTAGGAGAGTGTCATCGCATGGCCTTACATGGATTATCAGACGAGCACACTTAAAACATATGCATATAAATATATAAAAAATTTACCAAATGAAATACATAGCTATCGGACTCCAGCATGATAACAATATTTCTTAACCCAACCTTATGGTAAGCACACCGAAAGCATATTCATACAATATATTTTCCAACTGTCCAAATATCGATTGACAATAAAACCAAAATGCAAGTTATTGAATTTTCAAATGAAGAAAAATAAGAAATCAAAATATTTAGCATCGAACCCCATACGAGATACATCCATCTATTGAAATTTAAATACACCAAACATAAGCCAGAATGTAAAAGTATAAATTGTAAATCACAATACATATTAATCGAACCAGTCAGTACTCATTAAAAACTGCCTAAGCTTGAAAATTCAGCGCATGGAGAGAGACAGGGACGTATGATGCTCAAAACAAAAAGGAAAACAAAAGATCACCTTTCAGGAATAAGTTGACACCAAGGTGTGCACAATCTGCTGGATTTGTTGAAAAGGCTTAGAAAATTTTAAACAAATGCAAATCGGATTACCTCCAAAGAAAACACTGATGCTGCATACTCAAAGCATCCTACGATCAAGTAATCATCAAGTAATCGGGAGATGACTAAAGAAGAGTAGCCACGGCGACACCAAGCTGAACTTGCAAGGAAAACGAATGAGAAGATGGCAGGAAGGTTGGCCACAAGGGCAGCGACCAAGGGAGAGAGGGAGAAACAAACCTAGATCGACGCCATTCTTGGCATTCATCACAGTGGATTCTACACAAACCGAAGTCTCCCAAAACAAAATATATGTATGCCTACTATTACAAGGCATGGCTAGAGAAAGTTTTCTCTTTTATTTTTGTTCCTATTGACATATCCTACAGTCGACTACACCAAAACAACACAGATCTTCAAGGAGTAAATAATTTCCATTCAAGTCGACTAAAAAGGTAAAAGAAAAATCTTCAATCAATCAATCAAGGCATCGATAAACATACTTGCAGAAATATGTAATCATGAACAAGGCAACAATTCATGTATCATTTTCACTTCAACCAAGGATATCAATAATAGCAAAGGAAAGAATACAAACAACCAACCCAACAATAATATCAATTTCAATGAGTGAAATTCAATCAATCATTTGCGAAAAGAGCAGGGAAATTCGTTAACAAAAGTGGAAGTCGATAAAATCAAATACAACACCAACGTGGGTTCCTACGCTCAGAAACGGCGAGAGCGAATAGAAGACCTTTGAAACACAACTTCCAAACCTTCCTTTGAGCATGATTCCTATTTGAACAAATTTCGCCCCACAACAATCTCAAACCAAGTCTATAAATTACTTTTCTCCCAATTTTTATTTTTATTTTATTTTGCACCTCCCGATGTTGCAAAGAATTCTTTCTTTTTCAAACAAATCAAAAAAGACTCCCATATTCCAAAAACAAAATCTGATATAAAATCCTTAGAACACCCGAATTAGAAAGTTTCCACCAATTTTCTAATTAGAACTCAGCATGAAATTAGCTTCTTCATTTTATTTTATTTTCCAACTTTTCCAAATTATAAAATAGCACTTACTTTCCTTTTTTATTAAATCCCGAATAATAAATAAATAAGCATTATTATCAAATACTCAATTCAAATTTAACAATATGGCAATTCAAATATTATTCCATCATCAATTGAAAGATTTAATATTAACATAATAGTAATTCGCTAAACATTTGAAAACATCCAAACATTTAAATTTACAACTAGTTTAATATTAAATTAAATACTCGACATTCTAACAAATCACATTAATAATAAAATTTAATGTTTTAATTAATTTTTTTATTAAAACAGCTTATCAATTTACATATATTTAAAATAAATGATATTCTCATCATTAATTTAAAATACATAATATTAATAAAATAAACAACGTCTCATTAAAATATTAATAACATTAGTAATTTATATTTTTTTGAATTAAAATATTTTAGCCAATTAATTTATTAATTAATTAACGATATTCACATCAAATAAAGTTCAATTATCTAAACTAACATATTCATAGAATATCGTTTAAACTGAAACAATAATTTAACGACATCGTACCAAATATATCCGAACCATTAAAACAGCATCAATAAAACAATAGAAATAAACAACTTGAAACGAACAGATACCCACAAGAACGAGGTACATAGAGATGACATCGTCAAACAACGATGAGGTGATGGACACATCACAAATCTACACTAACACAAGTGGTCCAAAGACCAAAGTGGAGAGGCGCTACATCCTCCCTCCTAAGCCTCAACTTACTCTTGGAAGTCGCAAGGTAAGGAAAAACATATGCAAACATGAACATCATCACATTTCTCACACAAACAAAAGCTACCAAACCAGACAACAAACAAAGAAATCAAACCAACAAATGGGGAAACTTTCTTGTCAACTCCCTAAACCACATCATATCCATTGGGTATGTGAGGCATACTCAGACCCGACGGTGCGGGTGGATTCGGTGCCCGGTACCTACAATCTTACATAAAATTAAGTGTCGAAACAATATATATTCAATGCCAAACACGCCATGAGAGAAAGTTGCAGTGTTGCAGGGTACTCACGGATGAGTGATGCAACATCGTCCCTCTCACCTGAATCTCAACAATAATCAAAACATCAAATAATGATAATTTCATTTTAAATAACATCATCGGGAAATAACTAATCATTAGCATAACAAGCATAGCACACAATCCATATGAAATCAAATTATTCCAAACACAACTAACTCCATAAATCAACATAAGATAAACAATAGTAAACAATGTCATAATCATACAAGTCAACTAAAGTGTCAACCAACCAAACCAACATGGTGAAACAACCACCATAGAGTTTCAAGGTACATAAACATTTCATAAAAAGTATCAATTTGGTAATGTAACAAAGAAAGTACTACATCCATCCTACAACTATCAAATTACTCTCTGCCCAATAGAGGACACTCCTCAGGGTCCTCATCTGATTCGACAACTGCCTTCACAAAAGTGGAAGGTTGAACATGAAGGATTTCCTTCTCTTCCTTGGAAAATATGGGTGCATTAGGTCCACACCCCAATGGCCAATCCCAAATCGTGGATGGATTCTTTCCTTTAACTGTGTGTCTCGGCTCTTCGATCTTCTTCCCCTTTTTCATCTTGAGCCGAGAGAGGGCCTGGGCCAAGGTCTCATCATCGAAAATGCAAGGTGGTGCTTCTCGTGTGGGATTTTCTTTGATGACCACCCCCTTTTTGGCAGCCTTCACCGCCTTCCCTTTCTTCTTTCCAGACTTTGACCTTCCCATCCCTACACACAAACAGGGGTAAACATTAGCCTCTAAAAAAAATTTAAATCCCAACTAATCTTAACTTAACATACATTTACACACTACACCATTGGACCAACAACGCCTAAAGACAAGCGAGAACCACTCAAAAGAAAAATATATATATATATTACTCAAGAGTACAACACCTAGGTCAACGTAATGGGCTCACACGTATCTAGAGTGCCCGGTGTATGAACCTAGCTTTGATACCATGTTGTAAGGCCCCGCCACGCAAACCCCAAAGGACAACAAAAGACAACAATTTACAACACAATTTTTTTTATAAAAGGATAACAACTGGGCAATATATTAAATAAACATACAACATTATGATATAACACATAAGTAGTCTCATGGGATTACATGGTTGCATTACTCAAACATGTTCCCAACCAATAAAATTGATATAAACTAAATCCCAAGTAAATAAACAATAGAAACATACACTACACAAGATTACGTAATGATAATCATACAACTATCCATAATCAATTGAGATGACAAAGATACATACATCATTTTACTACATATCAAATCCATAGTTCAATATTACAAATGTGGAGCATATTTCCACAGATACAACACATCATAAATACAGTGATACATTACATATTGCTTCCCTTGTATCATGGGAAGAGTACATTGAGTACAAGTATAATACATCAATTAAGAATAAGGTACAAAACATCGAACAACCTTCAATCAAGTGAAGCCTTAGAATCTCTACATCCACTTCCACTCCTCGCTTCACAAACACAACTTGGGAACCCAATGGGGTGAGTAGCACATTCCACCCGACCTTGTGAACCCGAAGGCCCACCCCCCATGCTAGGAGATGACAAGAAAGGACCCACATCCAAACAAAGGTCAAGCAGACAAGACTATCACAACTCCAACACAAAACAATATTAAACCAAAGAAACAACACTCCTAGAGGCAACCAAAGCAAGGGAAGATAAGTGGGTACAGTAGGAGAGTGTCATTGCATGGCCTTACTTGGATTATCCAGACTACCTATCACTAGGAGCCGCCTCCATCTATGGTTATCCTGACAGCCTATCTCAAGGTGTCACCCCATAGGGTGACTCATGCATAACCACCTACCTTTCGTGAGGACAATGAAATGATCTTACCAACAAAGTCTTCTCACCCCATCCTTAGCCTATAAAAGTACTAACGGCATGGGTGAGGCACATAATTAATCTTGTTTAGTGTTTGATTACTCAATCTCACTAGTTCATTAATTAATTTCACTTTTTTAGAAAACTCTTCCATGGGTTATCTTGGCAGCCCCTTTGTGCGCTGGCCCCCATGAAGAGCCACTCTCCCTACAAACACCCAAACCAACAACAAAGCAAGGGGTGTACCTCATCTCACATAAAATCAAATTGTACATAACACACAACATGCAAGTCATGAACCATCTCGCAAACACATTCCATAGCTCCAATTGTTGGAGCGTTTTTGACACTTTGCATTGGGCAAGTCAAGTATCATTCCAAGTGTCAATCTGTGTAATGTCCCCAAATTTTTGATAAAGTGATTTAATTAATTTAATTAATTTAAGTTGTCCAAAAATTAATATTATTTCAAAAGGATGACTTTAATTAATTATTTTAATTAAAATAAAGTGGAAATAATTAAATAGTAAAAAGGCCACTTTATTAAATAAATTTTCTTCTAGAAGTTGGGGTTAGTTACAAGTTGGCTTCTTCTGGAAGATTAATTGGAGCTATTAAAAGGAGTTGATATGCAAGGAATTTTGCATCCAGTGTTGAGTTGATATTTCTCATGATTTATGCAAAGGGCCTGAATCTCAAATTCAGCTAAATCTCTAAGGACGAAAACTTTTAATAGATTTTGAAAAGCGGTTGGACAAAAACCTAAGTCTTTCTAAGAGTGGATTTGTGATGGAGTTCACATTGGGAAAAATTTGTAAGTCTTCTTTGAAGGAAAATTTATGGAGGTATTTGGATATCTTCATAATAAAGTTTATTATTCAGAAATTTAAGATTATTTTCAATGATGTGGAGTGATTCTGAATAATGTTTTAATGGCCCCCATGAAGAGCCATGGATGAAGAGTATACTTCTTTGATGAATAATCATACTTGGGATCTTTTTCCTCTTCCTAAGGGAAGAAAACTAGTTCGGTGCAAGTGGGTGTACCTTATCAAGTATGTTGAAGATGGTTCAATTGATAACTATAAGGCATGTCTTTTTGCAAAGGGGTTTTCTCAGGTAGAGGGTATTGACTACTCTAAGACCTTTTCCCCTGTTGCCAATATTAATTCTAGTTGCTTTGTACTTTCACTTGCAGCTTCACAAGGATGGACAATTTTTTAGATGGATGTGAAGAGTGCCTTCTTGCATGGAGACCTTCATGAAGAGATCTTCTGGAGCAGCCTCAGGGATTTGTGCAGGACACTTCTTTGGTTTGAAAACTTCGGTGTTCATTATATGATCTCAAACAAGCCCCTTGGGCTTGGTATGAGAAGATGGACCCTTTCTTGCTTTCCTCTCACTTCACACACTATCATTCTGATCACATAGTGTGCATTCAACGTAATGAGGGTGATATTTTGATACTTGTGCTATATGCTGATGATCTCATTATTATAGGTATCTCATCCTCCATGATTCAAAGTGTTCAGAGAGCTTTGATGGAGCATTTTGAGATGACAGATCTCGGTCTTCTGCATTTTTTTTGGACCTACAGGTTATTTAGTCTTTGGATGGGATTTCCATATTTCAACAAAAGTATTCTCTTGATATCCTCCAGTGATTTGGCATGCTTGATTGCAAGCCTACCCCCACACCATTTTAATCAGGATTTGTTTTGTCTTCCACTTGCTCTACGCCTCCAGTAAATCCCACTTTATACAAGCAGTTGGTCTGCAGTTTGTTCTACCTAACACATTCTCATATTGATCTTTCCTTTGTGGTTGGCCTTGTCTCTTGATTCTCACATGATCCACATGAGAGTCGAAAGATGCCAATAGTATCTAGAGGTACATTCAGGGCACCACTCATTATGGAATTCACTACACTTCAAGATCCCCTCACATTATTGGCTTCACTGACTCAGATTGGGCTGGTGATGTCAATGATCAGAATTCTACTTCTAGCTTTGTTTTTTGCCTTGGTTCTGGTACTATCACATGGTCTTGAAAGAAGCAGTATGCTATTGCATTATCATCTATAGAGGTTGAGTACCAAGCAACATTGTTAGCTAGTCAGGAGATTCTATGACTTTGGTAGTTGATGACAGAGTTTTGGTTTCCTCCTGATAGTCCCACTATTCTCTGGTGTGACAATCTGAGTTCCACTCAAATTTCTCGCAACCTAGTGGAGCATCAGTGGACTAAGCACATTGAGATCCACATGGAATTCATTAGGTAGTTGATTCGGGATGGTTCTCTCATCTTGGAGTGCATTCCTAAAGAGGAGAAAGTTGCAGACGTGTTCACTTAACCTTTGGCATTACCGCGCTATCTTCAGTTGCACTCCATACTTGGGGTGAAGGAAGTTGTCCTTGGGGGGTCTCTGTGAGGCCTTCCTTCCTTCATGTTTTCTTTAGCATGTTTCTTCATCTCTTTTTGGAGAGGATTTTTTTCCCACTGGGTTTTCTCCTTTACTCCGCTTTACAAAGATTTGGTTGTATTCAGGTACCTGATTAGGCCTAGTTGTCGGGATCCTTGTTTGCTTTCATGCACTTAGTTTGTAACTACTCCCTAAGTTCATCTTAAGGGGGTTGTTAGAGTAAAAGGTTCTTTACTTAATTATTTTAATTAAGTTACCTTTTATATTTCTCTTAAGATTAGCTTAGTTTGTATTTTGTAGGCATTTAATAATTATTCTAATTATTAAATGCATCCCTTTCAGGTTACACTTTAGGGTTTCTTGATCTCCTTCATAAGGATTGATCTCTTTGTATTATTTCATTTAGTTAATACATTTTTCATCTTGAATCTTGCAGAGCACCTTTGCCTTTTTCTCTGTATCTCTTTCTCATGATAGATTATTTGCATGCAGGTCATTCTTGGGTTCTATGAAGCTGGATTTCTCAACTTCTACATGGTATCAGAGCACTGACCTATCGCTTCCTATTCATATTTTCAGGGATTCATAGAGCTTCAAGGGTTTGGGATTTGTCTCTTTTGATCCAGGGCATACATGTTTGATCAGAGCCTTTTGAGTCCAAACGGACCTCACCATTGATTCCATAGCAATCCAAAACCCTATAAACGATTGTTCATTCGTCCAATTTGGACACAGCTGATCCAGGAAGCAAAAAAAAAATAGCCCCAAGGTCATACGGGCCTAAGGCATGTTTTTCAAGAAAAATATCAAAAAAGCACTTTTTAAAAAGTGATGCCCATTAAAAATCTGGGTGCCACCCTATGGCCACCCAGTGGCCATCACACATCCACCACCGCAACCGGCTACCTCTGGTTATGGTCGAGCAGCCTCCCAGCCGTCATCAGCTCACCACCAGCCCACCACCGGCCCGCCGCTCCGCCCATACACCGCCTATGTGCTGCCCACCAGCCACCAAAATTCCACTTGGCTTCAGCCCCTGGTCACTCACTAGACCAGGGGCCCTTTTTTTAGCCCCAGGTGCTTGATGAAGGGCTTGTTGGGCAATTTTTTCCAACTTTCAGTAAATCGAGTGTAAAATGGGCGTATGAGCTTGGATTTTCAAAAACAAAATATCACCAAAAAGCTGATTTGGAGCTGGATCTAGTGGTCTAGGTCTCTTTTTCTTATTTTTCCATTTTGCTTCTTTTTTTGCTAGTCAAAGTCATAACATGTTTTTTGCACTCTAGGGGGCGTAACTTTTGCGTCCAAACCCCGTTTTTCGAAAAACAAATAGGTGTTGGAAAGTTGTTCAAGTTATCTCTTTAGACCTATAGTTTATTTCATTGGAAAATTTACCAGGTATACGGAATATTGTCTAAATAATATTTTTATTTTTCTCACTTTTCAGCTTTCAAAATTGTACTAGGGCTTGGGTTCTTATGTTGTGGGGGTGTTTTATTCTTTCTTTCTATAATTTACATCAAAAAACCAAAAACCTCTTTCATAAAACATTTTAAAACGCATTCATTATGGCAGACTCTTCTTCTATTGAGCATCTTTCCCCACATAACTATCACACCTGGAAGGCACAAATGACCAGACTTCTCATGTCAAAAGGGTTATGGTCATGTTTGGATGATGTTCAACCTCAGTTGACACAGCCATTTGAGGTTTTGCAGCATAGGAAAATAATGGATAAGGCCATGGGTTTGTTATCCTTGCATGTTTTAGATAGTCTTCTATTCCATCTAGAGGGTTGTATAATTCCTTGGGCTATGTGGTTGAAGTTTTAAACTCTATTTGGCACCATTACTCAGTTTCGAGCACTTCAAATTGAGGCTGAATTGACTTTCTTAGTACTTGATTCATATCCTACCATTGAGGATTTTTTTATGAAGTTCAAATCACTATGATCATTGTTACAAGGTTGTGGTAAGAAAAAAATAGATGAAGAGTGCATTTACCTGATTCTCTCTAAGCTTCATGGTTCATTTCAGATTTTTTCCTCTACATTTTATTCTACTATGGATGCCTTGGGTGCACACTTTACCATGCCTACATTTGAGGTGTTATGTGATCGGTTGACATGAGAGCAGGACAAGATATCATAGTTGGATGTTCTTAGAGGATCTAAGAACCAAGAACTATTAGCTCAGTCATCTAAGGGGAAGCAGAAATAGAAACAGAAGACGAAGATAGATTTAGTATGTAGTGAGAATTACTCCAAGCCCACTCCAAAGTTTGATTCAAAACCACAGTCCCATCCCAAACAGGGAAAATTTTCTAAGTCTAGTGAGTCTTCCTCCAAGACTAAGAATAAATCAGGTGATCCTTTCAATTTTTGTGGCAAGGAAGGACATCCAGTTTCCAGGTGTTGGAAACGATTAGAGGCTTTAGAGGAAGCCATGTAGTAGCATCATATCACCTCACCTCAAGCTCCTTCTCCACCCACAGGGAAAGGTCATTCTCTTTCTGCACGAGCATTATCTTCAGGGTCCACTTGGTTTCTATATTATGGTGCCTCTCACCATATGACACACATAGGATTTGGTCACCGCACTTGCCCCTACTAGTACTACACGCATTATAGTGGGTGACTCAGCACAACTTTTATTTAAGGGTTTAGGTACTGTTTCATTGGATGGTGATTGTCTTCAGGATGTACTTTTTGTTCCTGACATTTTGATGAACCTTCTTTTCGTTTATCATATTTTTCATTTTGGCTCTGGTAAGACAATTGAGTTCTCACCACATGATGTGGTTATTCAAGACCTTCATGATCCTGATTTGGTTGTGGCTACTGGGAGTGTTGATTTTGCATCTCACTTATATAGGTTTGATGGATTTGAGAGTATAGACAGTTTAGGTTCCTCTCTTATAGCACATGCAGACTTAGTGAGAAGGCTTTGGCATGAGAGTTTGGGCCATGTCAATTACAAATATCTACAACAAATGAGTACACAAGCACTTTTGATTGGGCTCCCTAAGATTTCTTGTACTGATGGTGTTTTTTGTGGGTGTGCACTTGGCAAACATCATCAGGATTCTTTTCCTACGAGTAGAGCCACACATGCTAAGGCACCCTTGGAGTTGGTCCATAGTGACCTTATGTCTTTTTTAACTCCTTTTTTAGGGGCCTGATATGTGCTCACTTTTATTGATGACTTCTCCATACGCACATGGGTGTACTTTCTTAAGTACAAGTCTAATGTCTTTGATTCATTCAAGATCTTTAAGACATTTGTGGAGAAGTAGTCTAGACTTTCTATCAAGAGGATACACACAGATAATGGGGGGGAGTATATTAGTCAAACTTTTAGGGATTTTTGCACTAAGCATGGTTTCCAACATTAGTTTATAGTACCTTACACCCCTCAGTAGAATGGTGTTGTTGAGAGAAAGAACAAAACCTTATGGGAGATGGCCAATTGTATGATACAGTCTTGAGCTATGAGTCCTTCATTTTGGGTTGAGGTAGTCAATTATGAAAATTATATTTAGAATCAAATGCCTCATAAGGCATTGCGACATATGATTCCTGAGGAGGCTTGGACTCATGTCAAGCCTAATGTTTCTACATTCTGAGTTTTTGGTAGTGAAGCTTGGGAATTTATTCCCAATGCTCAGCGGAAATCCATGGAGAGGAAGAGATGACCACTCATATTTGTTGGCTACTGTGAGGATGTTAAGGCATACAGGTTGTTTGATCCTAATTCTAGAGAGGTATTTTTTCGATGGGATGTCTAGTTTGATGAGCACTTTCCTCTGATGGATTCTCCATCACCAGCTTCTCCCTCATTGCTTGCTCCTCCCTCTTCATCTCTTGAGGATTACTTATCTCTTGAGGATGATGCAGATAATGATCCACCATCTCCACCACCACCAGGTACTCAACATTTTCCCAAGTGGGCCCATGTTATTGTTGAGGTAGCTGCATATTTGGCAGGTGATCCTTCATATACTCGTCGCACTCGTGCTTAGACAACTGGTACTAGCCTTTTGATTCATGCCATTTCGGATGATCCTCAGAAGTTTTCAAAGGCGACAAGTCACCTTGAGTGGGATAGGGCCATGGATGAGGAGTATTCTTCTTTGATGAAGAATAATACTTGGGATCTTTGTCCTCTTCCTAAGGGAAGAAAACCGGTTCGGTGCAAGTGGGTGTACCTTACCAAGTATGTTGAAGATGTTTCAATTGATAAGTATAAGGCATGTCTTGTTGCAAAGGGGTTTTCTCAGGTAGAGGGTATTGACTACTCTAAGACCTTTTACCTTGTTTCCAAGATTAATTCTATTCACTTTGTACTTTCACTTGCAGCTTCATAGGGATGCACAGTTTTTCAGATGGATGTGAAGAGTGTCTTCTTGCATGGAGACCTTCATGAGGAGATCTATATGGAGCAGCCTCAGGGATTTGTGCAGGACACTTCTTTGGTTTGCAAACTTTGGTGTTCATTATATGGTCTCAAACAAGCCCCTCGGGCTTGGTATGAGAAGATGGACTCTTTCTTGCTTTCCTCTCATTCTGATCACACAGTGTAAATTTAGCGTCAAGAGGGTGATATTTTGATTCTTGTGCTATATGTTGATGATCTCATTATTATAGGTAGCTCATCCTCCATGATTCAGAGTGTTTGGAGAGCTTTGATGGAGCAGTTTGAGATGACAGATCTCAGTCTTCTACATTTTTTTCTGGACCTACAGGTTATTTATTCTTGGGATGGGATTTCCATATTTCAGCAGAAGTATTCTCTTGATATGCTCTAGTGATTTGGCATACTTTATTGCAAGCCTACCCCCATACAATTCCAGTCAGGTGTTGTTTTGTCTTCCACTTGCTCTATGCCTCCAGTAGATCCCACTTTATACAGGCAGGTGGTTGGTAGTTTGTTGTACCTAACACATTCTCGTCCTAATCTTTCCTTTGTGGTTGGCCTTGTCTCTTGATTCTCACATGATCCACATGAGAGTCATTGGAAAGCTTCCAAATGTATCTTGAGGTACATTTAGGGCACCACTCATTATGGCATTCACTATAATTCATGATCCCCTCACATTATTGGCTTCACTAACTTAGATTGGGCCGGTGATGTCAATGATCTAAATTCTACTTCTAGCTTTGTTTGTTCCCTTCGTTTTGGTCCTATCACATGGTCTTGCAAGAATCAGTCTGCTATTGCATGATCATCTATAGAGGTTGAGTACCGAGTAGCAGTGTTAGCTAGTATTGAGATTTTATGGCTTCGGTAGTTGATGACAGAGTTTGGGTTTCCTCCTGATAGTCCCACTATTCTCTGGTGTGACAATCAGAGTGCCATTCACATTTCCTGCAACCCAGTGGAGCATCAATGGACTAAGCACATTGAGATCCACATGCACTTCATTAGGCAGTTGATTCAGGATGGTTCTCTCATCTTGGACTACATTCCTATAGAGGAGCAGGTTGCAGACATCTTCACTAAACCTTTGGCATCACCACACTATCTTTAGTTGTGCTCCATGCTTGCAGTGAAGGAAGTTGTCCTTGGGGGGTCTCTATGAAGCCTTCCTTCCTTCTTCTTTTTTTCAGCATGTTTCTTCATCTCTTTTTGAAGAGGAGTTTTTTCCCACTGGGTTTTCTCCTTTACTCCACTTTATAGAGATTTGGTTGTATTCGGGTACCTGATCAAGCCTAGTTGTCAAGACCCTTTTTTTCATTCTAGCTTGTAGTTGCATTTCTTTCATGCATTTAGTTTTTAGCTACTCCCTAAGTTCATCTTAAGGGGGGTGTTAGAGTAAAAGGTTCTTTACTTAATTATTTTAATTAAGTTACCTTTTATATTTCTCTTAAGATTAACTTAGTTTTCATTTTGTAGAATGAATCCCTTTTAGGTTACACTTTAGGGTTTCTTGATCTCCTTCATAAGGATTGATCTCTTTGTATTATTTCATTCAGTTAATAAATTTTTCATCTTGAAGCTTGCAGAGCACCATTGCCTTTTTCTCTGTATCTCTTTCTTATGACAGATTATTTGCATGTAGGTGATTCTTGGAATCTGTGAAGTTGTATTTCTCAACTTCTACAATCTATATATTTATATACGAGTACAAATATATATATATATCAAGAAAAAAAATTTGTTCTAGACAAATAATAAAGCAGCAAGCACACTTAAAACATATGCATATAAATATATAAACAATTTACTAAATGAAATACTTAGCTATCAGACTCCAGTGTGATAAAAATCTTTCATAACCCAACCTTAAGCGTATTCATACATTATATTTTCCAACTGTCCAAACATTGATTGATAATAAAACCAAAATGCAAGTTATTGAATTTTCAAATGAAGAAAAATAGGAAATCAAAATATTCAGCATTGAACCCCATACGAGATACAACCATCTATTGAAATTTGAATACACCAAACATAAGCCACAATGTAAAAGTATAAATTATAAATCACAATACATATTAATCAAACTAGTCAATACTCATTAAAACCGCCTAAGCTTGAAAATTCGGCACATGGAGAGAGAGAGGGATGTACAACGCTCAAAACAAAAAGGGAAACAAAAGATCATGTTTCAAGAATAAGTTGACACTAGGGTGCGCACAATCTGCTGGATTTATTGAAAAGGCTTAGAAACTTTTAAGAAAATGAAAATGGGATTAGCTCCAAAGAAAACACTGATGTTGCATACTCAAAACACCCTACGATCAAGTAATCATCAAGTAATCGGGAGATGACTAAAGAAGAGTAGCGGTGGTGACACCAAGTAGAAATTGCAAGGAAAAAGAATGAGAAGATGGTAGGAAGGTTGGCCACAGGGGCAGCGACCAAGGGAGAGAGGGAGAAAAAAACCCAGATTGACGCCATTCCTAGCATTCATCACAACCGATTCTACACAAACCAAAGTCTCCCAAAACAAAATATATGTATGCCTACTATTACAAGGCATGGCTAGAGAAAGTTTTCTCTTTCATTTTTGTTCCTATCGAGCTATCCTATAGCAGGCTACACCAAAACAACATGGATCTTCAATGAGTAAATAATTTCAATTCAAGTCGAATAAAAAGGTAAAAGAAAAATCTCCAATCAATCAATCAAGGCATCGATAGAAATTTTTGTAGAAATATGTAATCATGAACAAGGCAACGATTCATGCATCATTTTCACTTCAACCAAGGATATCAATAATATCACATTAAACCAATAGATCATGGCAAAGGAAAGAACACAAACAGCCGACCCAACAATAATATCAATTTCAATGAGTGAAATTCAATCAATCGTTTGCGAAAAGAGCAAGGAAATTTGTTAACAAAAGTGGAAGATGATAAAATCAAATACAACACCAACCTGGGTTCCTACACTCGAAAATGGTGAGAGCGAACAAAAGACCTCTGAAACACAACTTCCAAACCTTCCTTCGAGCTTGATTCTTGTCTGAACAAATTTCGCCCCCCAGTAATCTCAAACCAAGTCTATAAATTACTTTTCTCCCAATTTTTTTTTTTTTACCTCCTGATGTTGCAAAGAATTCTTTCTTTTTCAAACAAATAAAAAAGACTCCCATATTCCAAAACAAAAATCTGCTATAAAATCCTCAAAACATCCGAATTAGAAAGCTACCACCAATTTTCTAATTAGAACTCAACATGAAATTAGCTTCTTCATTTTATTTCTTTTTCCAACTTTTCCAAATTAGAAAATAGCACTTACTTTCCTTTTTGATTAAATCCTGAATAATAAATAAATTAGCATTATTATCAAATACTAAATTAAAATTTAACAATGTGGCAATTCAAATATGATTCCATCATCAATTGAAATATTTAATATTAACAGAATAGTAATTCGTTAAACATTTGAAAAAATCCAAACATTTAAATTTACAACTAATTTAATATTAATTTAAATACTTGACATTCTAAAAAATCACATTAATAATAGAATTTAATGTTTTGATTAAATATTTTATTAAAACAGCTTATCAATTTACATATATTTTAAATAAGTGATATTCTCATCATTAATTTAAAATACATAATATTAATAAAATAAAAAAATATCCCGTTAAAATATTAATAACATTAGTAATTTATATTTTTTTGAATTATAATATTTTATCCAATTAATTTATTAATTAATTAACTATATTCACACCAAATAAAGTTTAATTATTTAAACTAACATATTCATAGAATATCATTTAATCTGAAACAATAATTTAATGACATCGTATCTATATCTGAACCATTAAAACAACATCAATAAAACAATAGAAATAAACAACTTGTAATGAACCAATACCCACAAGAACGAGGTACAAACAGATGACATCATCAAACAACAACGAGGTGATGGACACATCACAAATCTACACTAACACAAGTGGCCCAAAGACCAAAGCGGAGGGACACTATAGTGGATGTTAAAGAATTCATAGATGCTTCAAAGGAAGGGGTTCCTTCACTACTCAAATATGATGGAGATTTGAAGAGACGGAGTGAATGGAAGAAAGAGTGCTAGTCAATACTACAGGGAGCCTTAGAAGTAGCCAAGAATGAGGATTCGGCATTGGAAGAGGCCTATGAACATTTGGAGAAGATGATCATGGAAATCACTTCAAGGAATGCTTCAGAGGATGTTGAATAACACTTGAGATAAGAATTTGCATCCACAAAACCCTCAGAGCACATGTAGACAATTTGATTTAATAAGGTACCAATTATATCCATACCCAATTGACAGCAATTGGAGGAATACCATTCCCAAATTTAGTGGGAATAATGTGATATCAGCTGAAGAACATATCAGAAATTTCAATTCTTTTATACAAGATATTGGTATGGAATATGAAGATGTAAATATGAGACTATTTATGATGTCCCTAACTGAAGAAGCAAGGGATTGGTTCAATGGTCTACTAGATGCTTTGATTGATTCTATAATAGAATTTCACAATCAATTTATAGAACAGTATGGGAATCAATGTGCTCCCGAATTCACCCTTCATGAATTAATAAGTATTCAAAAAAACCAAAACTAGTCAATCTATGATTTCAATCAAAGGTTTTCCAAGTTATATAATAAAATACCACATGACTGATCCAGTAGCCTTAAGTATTTATTTAAAGGCCTTTGACTTGAAGAATGGGTATGAACTTAGGAATATATTCACTAGAAGTTTAACTGAAGCACAGAAAGGCTACAGGGTTGACCAACAAAAGGGATAACCTTAGTGTTCCCCAAAACTTTAACAATCCTCAAAATAAGTAGGAGAACTCATATAGAAATGAATGACCTAGATTGCATGATATGCCATACAACACAAACTAGAAGTATGGAAAACCCATAATTGATAGACCCAAATATAAAGAAACTCTTGATCATTAAAGAAAAAGGGAGCCTACATGGTCAATAACAACCCTTGGTTTCAAGTTTGCAAGATTCCTCATTCCTCGGATCATTGTGTTGTAGCACAATCAATACAAGAAGAATAAATTCCATATGACAACGAAGAGGAAGATCGTACAATAAACTTGACTTCACATACCCTTCATCTAGTTGAACATGAATATTCATCCTCAAAAGATGAAGGCTATGATTATGATGTGAATAACGAGAGATACAACATTCACATGGTAGAACAACAGGTCTTCTCTGATCAAGAGAATGAAAGAAATGATGAATCACATCCCCCTTACATACCACCTAAGTCAAATAAGTCAATATTGAGGAGGCCAACTAAAGAGGAGATCAAAGAGTTAACCATTGCTACAGTAGAGCAAGAAAAAAGAAATTATAGGCTAAGAAACAGAATGATAAATGCAGATAAGGGCACTCTGAGAAGATTGTTTTTGAAAGAAAAGGGAACAACTCGGGAAAAACCAAAGGAGGTAGAGAATAAGAAACTCAATAATAATGAGCAAATACGTGTTCCCAAAGAAGAAGACAAAGAGATACAAAATAAAACATAAGCATGATGAAACTAATAAAAAGGAGAAAGAAGAAAATAAAGGAGATCCACTAGAACAAAAGAAGGTAGCCAAAATAGAAAACGCCTCTTCATTTGACTTCACACAAGAATTGTCTCAAGTAAAAATGTTTGTGCCACTATTGGAAATAATGAAGATAAAATAATATAGAGACGGTGATATTCAACTAATATCCAATGGAACCAATAAAAATGCAAACTTGGAGAATAAAGAAATCACCAAAATCAGTAATGGCAGGTAGGGAGATATAAAAGTCCCTAAAGTTTGTCTTGGTGATTCATTGATGAATCCCCCACAGGTGGATCCATTTTTTACCACATTACTCATAAACCACAATGTGAGAAATTGCATGATTGATTCAGGAGCTGCTATTAACATCATGCCAATAGGAGTCATGAAACAGCTTGGTATGTGGGTAGACACTATTGGTGGTAAATGTTATGCTATGGATAGTAGGCCTGTCCTAGTGGTAGGAATCATGAAGGATGTAGAACTGAAGTTAGTTGCTTATCCACAAGTAGCATACAGAATTGACATAACTATAATAGACACACCCCCTCACTTTGGGATTATCCTATCAAGATAATGGACTTCTTTAGTGGGAGGAAATGTGCAATTCGATTTATCCTATGCCACAATACCAATAAATGGTGAAGAGGTTAAATTATATAGAGAACCAAGAGTGAACCATACTGTGGAATATGTTGATCAAAATTAGATGAATTGCTTCTATGAAATGGACTTGGGAAGTTTCAAAATAGAACATTCACAACCTGAATTATTGAATACTTATCTGATTGATAGGGATGTCTCCAAGAATGAGCATGGTGTATGGCGAATGTATTTTTATGGAGCATGCAGTAAAGAAGGTAATGGAGCAGGAGTGGTTTTCATCTTGCCTAAGGGTACAACATTCAAATATTCATTCTTATTGACATTTGAATGCATGAATAATATAGCAGAGTATGAAGCCTTGCTGATTGGATTGAACATGGTTGTCAAACACAACATTAAACTGCTGACTATTTTTGGAGATTCTGAGTTGATCATCTCGCAAGTGAGATCAAAGTATGCTACAAAAAACAAAAGGCTAAAATAGTACAGAAATTTTGTATGGGACACCATTGAATTGTTTGATGCTTTCTCTATTGAATGGATAGATAGGTCCATGAATTTAATGGCAGAATTCTTAGCGAATGTAGCTCTAAAGAAAGATGATGTCACTCTAGCAGGGATTTCGCAGGTTGAGCTCAAAACAAGACCTACAATCCCTAATAACATCTATAGTTGGCAGGTTTTAAATGGCAATATTGATCTAATTAAATTCTTGCATTGCATTGATCAGTATGAAGCCTAGGAAATTGATTTTAATGCATTTGTGGAAGAAGTAAATGGTAAGAAAACTATATTTGGAAAGAAATTTGTTTAGCTCAAGACTAATAAAATTCCTAAGGGACTTGTGGCATTAGAGAGGGTGTTTGATGGAAATGACCGAGCCCTCATGAAATAAACACTAGTAAAAGGGGAAGACATTAAAGAAATTAACTTGGGCACTGAATTAGCACCAAAGAGGGTGTATATTAGGAAAAATATAATCCCAACAATTAGAAGGATGTTGATTGCATTAATAAGGAAATATAAGAACATTTTTGCATGGTCTTATGATGATCTTAAGGCTTATAAAGAGGATTTGTTCCAACATGAAATCCTATTGAAACCAGATGCAAAGCCTTTTAGACAAAAAAAGAGGCCCATAAATCCTACCTTAGAACCTAAAATGCATGAGGGACTTATGAATCTTAAGGAATGAGGTATTTTTAAGCCTATCAAACATTCATCTTGAGTCTCTAATTTAGTACTTGTCAGAAAGAAAAATGGAGATATAAGGCTCTGTGTAGATTTTTGAAACTTGAATGTATCCTCTCTTAAGGACAACTACCCACTCCCAAACATGGAGGCTATGTTGTATAAGGTCATAGGATGTGAGCTACTATCTATGATGGATGGGTTCTCAGGTTATAACCAAGTGAAGTTTAAGGAATCAGAGCAATACAAAAGAACCTTCACCACACCATGGGGAACGTATGTATATGTCAGAATGCCATTTGGACTCACAAATGCTAGTGCAACTTTCTAGAGAGCTATGGATGTATTTTCTGATCTAATTAATGTAATAATGGTGGTATACCAAGATGATTTGACTGCATATTCAAAGAAGGAAGAAGACTATGTTGAGCATCTAGAAAATAAATTCATCAAAGCCATTGAATATGACATCTCTTTAAATCCAAAAAAGTGCCACTTTTCAGTCACAAAAGAGAAACTATTAGGGCACATAGTGTCCAAAGAAGGAGTGAGGATTGATCCAGAAAGGGTGGAGGCCATTGACAAGATTCCTATTCCTAAGACAATTAAGGCTATCCAGTCCTTCTTTGGGCAGATCAATTTTGTGAGAAGATTCACATCAAACTTTGTTGAGATAGTGAAGCCAATATCAAAGATGTTAAAGAAGGGTGCAAAGATTGATTGGATAGCTAAGGCCATAGATGCATTCATATCCATCAAGAGAGAAATTAAGGAGGCCCTAGTATTGAAGTCCCTTGATTTCAGTAAGCCTTTTCAAATATTTTCATTTGTGTCCTATAACATCATTGCAGTAGTAATGTTACAAAAAAATAATGAGGGGTATGAACAGCCTATGTCTTTTTTCAACAAATCCCTCCAAAATTTAGAATTGAAATATGACATTGTGTAAAAATAGGCATATGCATTAGTAAAATCTTTCAAAGCATTTAGATCATATCTAGTGGGAGAAAAGGTGATAGCTTATGTACCTAATATTGCAGTAATATATGTGTTTGTACAAACTGACACAATATACCGTAGGTGTAGATGGATAAACAGAATCCAATAATTTGACATTGAATTCCAAATCACCAAGCTTGTAAGAGGATAAGGATTAGCCAAATTAATGGCTGAAAAAATATTGAAGCTGCCCAAGAGTGCAATTTGAATAATGAAGATAACATGATTACTAGTATTGAGGACACACCATGGTACACTGATATTGTGTATTATCTTAAACATATGAAATGTCTTGAAGGATTTAATGATAACAAGAAAAGGATGCTTAAATTACAGGCTTTGAAATATGTGTTCATGAAAGGAGACCTCTATTGGAAAAATAGAGATTGTGTTTTGTTGTTATGCCTAGATGAAAATCAAGCAAGGCATGTTTTGAAGGAAATGCATGAAGGAGTCTACGGAGGGAATTTCTCAGCAAAAACTAGTGCACATAAGGTGTTAAGGGGAGGCTACTATTGACCTAGATTTTTCAATCATGCCTATGATTATGCTAGAAGATGTTAAGCATGTTAGAATTTTTCTAGGAAATTGAAGTATCAAGGAGCATTGCCTTTGAGACCTTTAGAAGTTGAGGCTCCATTCCACCAATGGGGAATTGATTTTATAGGAGAAATTGTAGAAAAATATAGTGGAGGACATAGATGGATACTAGTAGCCATAGATTACTTCACAAAATGGGTAGAGGTTGTACCTACTAAATAAGCAACTAGTAGGGTTGTGACAAAAAAATTGTTGGAAAATATTATCACTAGATTCGGGGTACTAGCAAGAATCATAACTGATAATGGGATGTGCTTCAGGTCAGATGAATTCAAGGGATTTTTCCAATCCTATGGTATAGTGATCTCATATTCTTCACCATATCATCCACAGGAAAACAGGCAAGTTGAATCCAGCAACAAGAGCATCTTGAAGATCATAAAGAGAAAGTTGGATAATAACAAAAGGGCTTGGGATTCCAAGTTGAGACTAGCCTTGTGGGTAGACAGAATCAGTGTGAAGAAGGCCATCAGAAAATCACCTTTTGAACTTGTGTATGGGACTCAAGCTAGGCTCCCTTTGCATAATTTATTACTAGTATGTAAGTTCATTTTGCAAGAATATTTAAACATTCTTGAACCTATGGAGGAAAGGGTTGACGAATTAAAGAAACTTGATGAGATTAGGAATCAGGCCCAACAACACAATAAGAATAAGTAATTACAAATGAAATACTTATATGAAAAAAAGGAAAAAAATAAAAAATTTGAAGTGAATGGCATGGTTCTCATGTGGAATTCTAGGAGTGAAGACAAAGGGAAGTATGGAAAATTTGAAGCTCTATGGTTAGGACCATTTATCATTGTTGGTAAGGGTGGTGAAGATTCATATTATCTTCAGAACATGACAAGGGAAGAACAAGAATTGCCAGTACATGGGCAATTCTTGAAGAACTTATTTTCTTGAAGACCTAAAGAGGATTAAGAATTACTAGTGCATGGATAATTCTTGAGCAACCTCTTAAAATAATTTCATTCCATGCATAGTAGTCTAGGAGAAGGTCCAAAATTGCCAATGCATGGACTGTTCTTGAGGATACTTCTTAAAATATATAATTTCCATGCACAGTATTTTTAGGTTCTCATTTCATTTCATCTTTCATCCTTGGTCTGCCTCCTAGAGATTATTCGAGATTCGTGCAATGATATCACACTCATTTATCCCCAGTCAAAGCCACTGTTAGGACTAGAAAAATCTCATTTTCACTGGCCTCCACCCACTCACCTTTCACATACCACAAAAATTAACCAAACCTTAATTTAATGATCAATAAAAATTGTTGAAATTTGTGTGACTAGATCCATATTTTAACCCATGTTAACCAATAATCCCATAAATATGGCCTTTGATATATTATCATCTCTTTGATCACAGTTGAGAAAAAGCTTTGAAGATTAACTAGTCCTTATCGGGAAGATCATGTGTATGTGTTTCCAATCAACAATTTGTAGCCCTTCATTTGAACATTTTTCTGCAATATTGGGAAGACATGAATCAAGTTACAATGATCAAAGATATCGAAGATAACATGTGTGCTTAATCGGGAGGACAAGGCTTTTTTTTTTATCGATCAAAACCTATCGACAAGAGCAAGGAAATCAAAGAAAAAATTTAAAATCATACCGAGCTAGTGAGTCACGCAGATGGAAACCTCATCACTGACAAACATATATACTTTCACTGATACAATAGAAGAACAGATGTATCAGGGAGACATGTGCAATCGGAATAAGTCCCTCAGATCTCTTTGATCGTATGGGTTACGCCAATGAAGGAAGTTTCTAGGTAAAGTCTCACCAACTTATCCAAGTGAATCAAGTGATAGAGGAAATACATCAAGGAGACCAGGATCATCGAGAAAGCATTTTGTTCTCTCACCGATAGTACATGTCAGCTTGATGGTAACATGGAATGATCAAAATTTGTCAGAAAGACACTGGATGGTGAGTAAAAGGATTTCTAATGCTCTGGACCACCTTGACATTGGGAAAACTTTATAATTTTCTCCCCGAAATAATAAAAGTTGAAAAGTAAGAAAAGGGGTAGTTGTATAATATCAATAAGAGTATTAGGTGGTCTTCTTGACTAAGGATGAAAATAAAAGAGACACTTCATATCAAAAGGACATTCGTTTATGTCTTGATGATCAATTATGAATGTATAAACAAAAGTGGCACCAAATGAAGAACACAAATTGGCCTAAGATTAGAAGGGTTTCACCGATGCAACCTTCCTATTACTCTGACATTTTGAAATTCATAAAGATTTTTGCATTCATTTCCAGTGGTGGAAATTAATGGCTACACGAATGAAACTTATATGAAAATTCTTGATTAAAAAGATATTGAACCAAAAAAAATTCTAGAAGTCGCAGTGGGAAGGATGGGAGATCAAACGGAGTCGAGGAATTCAGTGCAGCCAAAAATACACAAGTATGCATATTCAATTTTCTTGCAATTGATAAGTTATAATTCAATTTTTCCACCTTGTGAAAGATCATAATGGAAGGTTCAAGTTCTATAAAAACAAAAGGTAGGAAGCAACAGGGCGAAATTAGCCAATCCAAGAGTAAGAAACATAAAACTGAAATTGGACTAGAATCAAAATGTAAATTAAACCAAGACCTCATTGCTCAATTTCCTGCTTCAGGACCAAAAGCCCGAAGTTCTGCACAATTCAGGGTCGATGTAGAAAAATGGTGCAATCACAGTAGGAGGGTCCTCAAAGAGAATAGTCTAGACCATGCAGTAAGAGTTAAACAATAGAAGCCACACAAAAGATGGAGGCAAATGTAGATTCAAATATTATTATTACCAAAAAATTCAATTACAATCAGTCGGCAACATCTGGGTTCACGAATTGGGCTCACGAGCCTAATACAACATGCTCAAAATATAGTATTCCTATGTATGCTCCTTAATACTAGCCAAAATCTTACATATCAAATCCAATATTCATTCTACTTGCTTTCCTAATGATTTGTTACAATGATTTATATCACATTCAGAGATCTAGAATTCTCCACGTTGGCCAAAGATCATTACAATCTTCGATGAAGGAAACGTAATGTGTGCATGAAATAGGTTGGTCTTAAATTTTAATTTATCCTTGGCAAGTGCATAGGATGAAGTGTGGACCAAAATTAAGGTCGAGGACACTCCACAGAATAATTTGGAACACCTCGCAAGGATCCACAAGTTACGAGAAGGATCCACAAGAGACAAAACTAGTCGTTAGGCTCGAACTGCTTCGGTGCTCTATTCTAGAAACTGTCACTTAATCTAAAAGTGATAACTTGCTAGAAAAAGATCCAATCATTCTTAAATATTAGAATAAGGGAAAATGAACATATCCATGATGAAACATAGATCTGCAAGGTTCGGTGAGAAAATATGATGAAATGTTGAATTTGCCAACTTGAACTGAACAAGAAAAAAACTGAAATGAATTTTTTTTTGGTTGATGCAGGATTGTAAAGAACCAAGGATGCTCCTGCATTAGACATCTGGGGTTATTTAAAAAGTGATTCCCTCAATTTTTTGGGGCTAAAGGAAAACCAATACGGTCTACCTCAGCCTAAGAAATCCAAGAAGAATCTTCCACTAGTCTACCTTTCCACTTTACAAGATATTATTTGCACTGTCTTCCATGCATTGTCCTCCCAACTCTGATATCCAAAATCTCTTCTATCTCGTTTAATTTTTGTTTAGGAAACCGTTTCTCCAATTTTTCTTTACTGTCTCCACTAAATTTTGCTTCATGGTACTGATTTAGATCTGTATAGTTGAATATAGGTGATATACCTATGCCATCCAGAAACTCTACTTCATAGGCATTTCTTGAATCAAATTTCTTCAAAATCTTACAGGGTCCAAACTTCCTCATTTTGAACTTATTGTATGTGCCAACTAGAAATATTTCCTTCCTCAAATACACCATCACTTCATCTCCAACTTTGAACTCCTTATGTCTCATCTTTTCATCTACTTGCTCCTTATACTTCTAGTTCATATCTTCCAATTGTTGCTTTACTTGAGTATGCACTTTCTTCATATTTTCTAAAATTCCTCTGCTTTTGTACTCCTTTTATCTTCTTTACTGATGTCTTGCAACTCTGATATACCTCTAGGATGAACTCCAATAACAATCTCAAAAGGTGTCTTTCTGGTACTCCTGTTCATTGAATTATTGTAAGCAAACTCTGCTTGTGCAAGGACTAAATCCCAACTTCTAGTCTTCTCCCCAACCAAACATCTCAACAAATTCCCCAAAATTCTATTTACTACCTATGTCTATCCATCAGTCTGTGGGTGAAAATTAGAACTGAACTTCAAATTTGTCTTTAACTTCTTCCAAAGTGTCTTCCAAAAGTAACCAACAAACTTTATATCTCTGTCTAAAACAATACTCCTAGGTAATCCATGCAATCTGACCACTTCCTTGAAAAACAACTCTGTTGCATGCGCCTCATATGTTGTCTTCTTACAAGGTATGAAATTTTCCATTTTAGAAAATCTATCCACCACCACAAATATAGAATCATTACGTCTTTGTGTCTTTGGAAAACCAAGTATGAAATACATGTTGATATCCTCCCAAGGTCTCTTCGAAACTGTCAAAGGCTTAAACAATCCAACATTTTGACTTCTCTCTTTTGTAGCTTGACAAACTCTGCAACTTTTCACAAATTTCCTAACATCCTTATGAATCTATGGCCAAAAGTAATTCTCACTTACCAATGCTACTATCTTTTCAATTCCAAAGTGTCATGCCAATCCTCCACTATGTTTTTCTTTCACCAAGCTATCCCTCATTGAACTCTAGGGTATACACAACTGATTCCCTCTGAACAACATATCCTCATCAATGAAATAATCCAACCACTGACTCCTATCCTCCAAGACTGGTTCTTTACAAGCTCTCCAAGGTTCTACAAAATTCAAGTCTTCTTCATACAAGTTCTTCAATTCATTAAAGCCTAATACCTCCACTCTCATCTTTTCTAGTAAATTCCTTCTCTTACTCAAATAATCAATGAATCTATTCAACTTTCCACTCCTATGTTTCAAAAAAAAAGTATAACTCTACAAGGATTCCACCCATCTCATGTGTCTCTGATTCAAATTTCCTTGATTGTTCAAATACTGCAATGTTTGATGATCTGTATACAAAACAAACTCCTTAGGCAACAAGTAATGTCTCCACTTCTGCAAGGCTTGAACTATGGCATAAAACTCCTGGTCATACATTGAATACCTTCTCCTAGCATCATTCAATTTCTCACTGAAATAAGCTATTGGTCTTCCTTCTTGACTTAATACTGCTCCAATTGCATCATAGTCTACCTGAAATTCCTTATTAAAGTCTAGTAAATTCAACACAGGTTGCTCAGTCACCTTTTTCTTCAACAAATCAAAACTTCATTATTCTCTAGATGTCCACCTAAAATATTTTTTATCCTCTCTCATTATTTATTTCATAGGACTGCAAATAGAACTAAAATTCCTAATGAACTTCCAATATAAACTAGCCAATCCATGAAATGATCTTACCTCCAATGATTTCTGGTGTAGGCCATTCAATAATTGATCTTACCTTCTCAAGGTCCATCTCCAATCCATCTGCAAACATCACAAATCCCAGATATACCAATTCTTCCTTCATGAAATTACACTTCTTAATGTTTATCAGCAACTTCTCTTCTCTCAACCTCTGCAAAACTTGTCTTATATGAAAAAAATGTTTTTCTCTAGTCTGACCAAAAATCAACATGTCATCCATATAGACAATCACAAACTTACCCAAGAATTTTCTCAATACCTCATTCATTTGCCTCATGAAAGTACTCAATGCATTTGTTAGTCCAAAAGGCATCACCAACCACTCATACAATCCTTCACTTGTCTTGAATGTTGTCTTCCACTCATCCCAATGTCATCCGTCTGGGGAAAAGGAAATCTATACTTCACTATTATTTTATTTGTGGCTCTAGAGTCTATACACATCCTCCATTCTCCATCCTTCTTAGGTGCTAGCATAGCAGGTATTGCATTAGGACTTAAGCTTTCTCTAATCAAACCCTTCCTCAAAAACTCCTGCACTTGTCTATTCAACTCTTCATTCTCTATCGGTGTCAACCGGTGTGCTGATTTGTTAGGAAAACTAGCTCTAGGAATTAGATCCATGCAATGACTAATACTCCTCACAGGTGGCAATCCGTCAGGTACATTATCCAAAATGATAGCTTCATATTATACCAACAACTCCTTTATCTCCTCTGGTTGTTCTTCTACATGCTTCAAGTCTTTATCCTTCTTAGGAACCAAGGCATAGCACATTTTCTCATGTCTCATTCCATCCAGAAATCTCCTTCCATCAACCAGACAAATTCTAGCATTCATAAAAACCTCAACTTTAGGAACATCCTCCAATGGCAACAAAGTTTTCTTCATCCCATTAGCAACAATGGTATATGTGTTCTTATTTCCATCATGAATAGCATTTCTATCATACTACCAAGGCCTTCCCAACAAAACATGGCATACATCCATAGGCATGATATCACACAAAACTTCATCATGATAATTTCCTATCTTCAATTTCACCAAACATTGTTCACTTACCAGTATCTTATGCTCATCTTGACTCCATGCTATCTGATAGGGTTTTAGGTGTTTCAATCTTTCCAATTTCAATTTGGTCACCATTTCTTTAGAAACCAGGTTCTCGGAGCTTCCACTATCAATAATCACTCTACAAGATTTACCAGCTACCTTGCATCTGGTCTGGAGCAAATTATTTCTCTGCAACGGTAACTACTCCATCTCACTTTGACAAAATACTCTTTTGTTCACCAATACTTCTCCCTCTTCTAGTTTATTAGATGATTTGGCATGATCCTCCTTAGCAAATGTTGTTCTTCTACTGTTCTATGTCTTTTTGCTTGTCTCTCCTTGATTACATTCAAATTCTCTATGTCCTTCTCCACCACACTTAAAACAAGTTCCCCTGAATACTCTTTTCTCCTATCCTCTCTCACCTTTTCTATAACCCTCATTCCGATAACCACCATATTATCCTCTCTGGTAAGAGTTTCCATCATCTCTACGGTATGGATTATCAGTCTTACTAACTTCCTTATCTTTATTCTGATCTGCAAAAGATCCTTTTCCTCCTCCAATAAAAATTCTTCCTCTTTGAAATCTTTTGCCTCTTCCTCTATGTCTCTTCTCATGTCTTTTATTCAACTTCTCTTCTACTTTTAGGGCACATTGATATGCCTCCTCCACACTCAACAACTTGATCAAACTGATCTCATCTTGTATAGACTGCTTCAATTCATTCACATATCTGGCTACTTGCTCGGTCTCATCTTTCAAATGTTTGGATCTGATATTCAACTTGTAGAACTCCTCATTATACTCTATCACACTTGACTCTTCTGCTTCAAATTCTGCAACTTCCAGAACAAACTAATCTAATAGTTTACAAGCATAAACTTTGTCTTTAACTTATTCACCATCTGATCCCATGATTTTATCTTCTCCTTGCCTCTTCTTTGCTTATTTTTCTACAAATGTTCCCACCAAAGGGATGCATGTCCATTCAAATTTGTACAAGAAAATTTCACCTTCTTGTCTTCATTGGTACCTTCAAAATCAAAATACTTCTCCTTCTCCATTATCCAATCAAGCGATTCATCTAAATCCAACTTACCACTATAATCCAGTGGATTGAAATTTGGTTTAGTATTTACTATGGTTAGGTCTCTTATGAACCTCTCTTATCTCTGATCAAGGACAGGTTGATTTTATCTTTCCCCTTCTTCATGTTCTTCTACCTCTTCATCACTCACATAATCAATTTGTCGACCTCTCCTCTAGGTCATTTCAACTGCTTCTAATCTAGTAGCGATTCCTCTCAACATATCCATTATAGTTGGGTTTGCATTTCTGCATGCTCCATTTTCTCTACCATTTCTTCTTCTTGCCATCTTTACACGAGTCCTCTACAGTTGCAGGTTGGATCCTCAATCTGCCACCCCACAACAAATCTTCAGCAAGACTCCACAAACTCTGATGATCTCTCATGGAATGAATCTTGCTCTAATACCAATTTGATGCAGTCATGGTAGAAGGGTCCTCAAAGAGAACAGTTTGGACCATGCAGCAAGAGTTACACAATAGAAGCCACATGGAATATGGAGGAAAAAGTAGATTCAAACATTCTTATTACCAGAAATTTCAGTTACAATCAGTCGGCAACATTCGAGTTCATAGATCGGGCTCACAAGCCTGATACAACATGCTCGAAATATAGTATTCCTATATGCTCCTTAATAGGAGTGTAAATCTTACATATCAAATCCAATATTCATTCTACTTGCTTTCCTAATGATCTATTACAATGATTTATATCACATTCGAAAATCTAGAATTTTTCACATCAACCAAAGATCATTACAATCTCCAATGAAGGAAGCGTAACATGTGCATGAAATAGGTCAGCCTTAAATTTGAATTTCTCCTCATCAGGTGCATAGGATGAAGTGTGGACCAAAATTAAGGTCGGGGACACTCCATGGAATAATTCAGAACACCTCGCAAGGATTCACAAGTTATAGGAAGGATCCACAAGAGACAAAACTAGCCATTAGGCTTGAACTACTTCAATGCTCTGTTTTAGAAACTGACACTTAATCCGGAAGCGATAACTTGCTAGAAAAAATCCAATCATTCTGAAATCTCGGAATAAGGGAAAATGAACATTTCCATGATGAAACATAGATCTGCAGGGTTCAATGAGAAAATATGATGAAATGTTGAATCTGCCAACTTGAACTAAACAAGAACAAAATTTAAATCAAAATTTTTTTGGTTGATGCAAGATTGCAAAGAACTAAGGATGCTCTTGCATCAAAAAATTAGAAGATAAATGCAAACATATAGGCGATATAGACTCCTACTAGGGGATATGAATTGTTTATGTTTCATTACTGTCAAAGAAATAGATTTGAACCAGTGTGTAGCCCCTGGAATTTCAATTTTGGAAAACTATTTGTTCCCAATGTCTTTGTGAATTTAGAGCTCATTAAAATTTTGGCTAGATATTATAACCTAGACGTCAAATCCATCTGCAACCCGCAAGGAGAGCCTTTTATACATATATCCAAAAACGCACTTGGTGAAGTTTTCAACCTAGATGATTCATGTGATGAGCCCATAGTACATGAGGGTTTGGAGGAGTATTGGAGAATGGATACTACTTACAAGGGATGGAGGTTACCATTGCATAGGCCTAGGAAAGATGGGAACCTAGTTCCACTTGAAGCTAATGAAGGGCTTCCTTTTCATGTTGATTTGTTCAAGCCCTACTTGAAATATACTTACTTCTCAGTATGCCATATAATAGGAACAGAGGCTTTTGAATTCATGACTATAGGGCCAATGGTAATTTTTGATGATATACAATGCCACAATGCAAGACATTTTGGTTACGCTTCACAAATTTCCAAAGAGATTCACTCAAGACTAATGGCCATCAACAATGGATCTCCCATAATGCACTTTAAACATTATTCCCCTCTTATGCACATGATACTGTATTATGGACAAGAGTTAGAAATGTGGCTAGAAGAATTGGGAATCACACAATTGGATAAGGAGGGTCAACCACTACCAGTACAATTATGGACCTCCATCTGGGACAACCAATTTTTCAATTCCAATTATGTTTATTTTGAGGAACACTTTGTTAAAACATTGTACAAGTTTTATAATCACCTGTGTGATTATTCATTATCTAATGAAATCAAAAGATTCTAAAGGCCTAAGGATTTCAATGGACCACCAACTGTAGGTCATAATTGGGGTGACTAGTATTGTTATGTTGACTCAACCATGATCAAGGTGTATGGTTTTGAAGATACACCTTTTATTTTACCAAAAGTTGTGTCGGATAAGATTGCATATCTAGAAATTATCAGGCAATCAGATTACTCCAATGTTATGAGTTTGAGTGCCTAAAAGAAATAGTCATTTATGCCCAGTACAATATGCTTTGGAGATTTCACTATGGTATTAAAAGAAGGGTATGATATTCTTTTGGATAAGTTATCATATTTCAATATGAAGAAGGTTGCACCAAGGAATGGATTTGATCCTGAGGGTTATATTGGTATTGCAAGGAAAAAATAGAATCGAGGTGGATATGATTATATACCATATCCTAATGATAATATAATCAAAAACATAGAAGAGAGGGAAGTTAATTTGGACATTGATAACTACAATAGAGATATGGAACAAAATATTATGGAAATACAATAAGCATAAATGTTTTCCTCTGCTAGTGAGGAATCTTCTGATGAAAAGGAACCCTGAGGCTAGCCCGACAAGATTCCCAAACTGAGAATTGAAGAGTATCAACCTTTGAGAAGAGAAAAAGAATTTGAAGAATCATCTGACATAGACACTACACAATTAGCCTATAATTCCTTTGTTTCTAATGATCAATTTATAAAGTCTCCTGAATTTGCATCTTTCTTGTACAAACAAAAGGGAAAAGCAATAAGGGAATCAGTCATAGACATCACACCCAGCAATGAAAATCAATTTCTTAGCACATTGAAGGTGGATGTAGAGAATGAGATGAAGAAAATTACTCCAAAAAGAGGAAGAAAATTATTAGAGGAGTCTGGTGTGATGATTTTCCCTGGTTTAGATTTAAATTCTTCTCTTGGTTTTTATAGTTTCCTACATAATAATGATGCTAAACATAAGCTCAATCCAGAAGGTGTGACAAAAGTATATACTGTATCCCCCACATAAGAAATTTGTGATCATTGATACTGAGAAGGAATTTGGTCATGTTATGACATTGAAAATAGGAGAGACTGATTATGTGGTCATAGCTGACATTGGCATAAATGTATCCAAATTGAATAAATCACATATTCAAATGTTGATCAAGGAGTGGGATATATACAAGTTGAATAGTGAGAGAGTGCTGAAAGAAAATGATTTCCTGAAAGACACAGTCAAGAACACATTCAAGGGATCTTCTAGAATGTTAACTCAAGTAGAAGGTTCCCAATCAAAGGACCAAGGTGAGGAAGTGCAGACTCATGTGAGTAAATCCAGATTTGACACACTTTATGCAGTATTCTAAAAGAGGCATACTAACCTGATGGTCTAGATGGATAAATTATGGGTGACTCACTCTAAGAATCACACTACTATTCAGAAACACAAGAGAATAAATGATAGAATTCAAGAAAAGATCTAAGAAATGCAAAAGAGAAGCACTTCTGACACTAGAGCCATTACAACTGTCGAGGATATGATGAGGAAACACAAGGACTATTACATGGAACTACAAGTGGATGCTAAATAATTCATAGATTATTCAAAGGAAGAGGTGCCTTCACTACTCAAAGATGATGGATTACTGAAGAGTCAGAGTGAATGGAAGAAAGAGTGTCATTCAATACTGCAAGGAGCCTTGGAAGCAACCAAGAATGAGGATTCAGCACTAGAAGAGGCCTATGAACATTTGGAGAAGATGATCATCATGGAAATTGCTGCAAGGAATTATTTAGAGGATGCCGACACACACTTGAGACAAGAATATTTAGATCACATAACACAAGTTCATTTGTGGATCACTAGAGCATAGTTGTTAATGATTTAAGTTGACAGTTGTAAATATTGTTGTGTTCTATTGATGCCGACATATGGGTGATTAATTCTTAGTTGCGGATATATATATGATATTGTTCACATAATTTTGAGAAGTGTATGAAGCATGTTGATGTGAATTGTGAATAAGAGTAGATCAGAAGAGTGATAATGCACAGTTTCGCTTGTGCATAAAGGATTTGTGTTGTGAGTTTGAGCAGAATAGAGTAGAAGTGTAGAATCAGTATGAAGGACAAAAGATCGAGTATTGAGCCTAACCGAAACTATAATCAAGCATATGTAGATGCAATTTTCTCAATTCAAATTATTATATGGTTTTAATCTAATTTTCTTTGTAAGACAGTGAGTCTTCTTTGAGCAGTGAGCTCTAGGTAGTGTGCCTGAATGCAAGTGCATTCCCCATATTGTAAATTTCATTTGAGTATACTCAGATCATATTGTGGATTGGCCATCCACCGTGGTTTTTCCCCTAATGGGGTTTCCACGTAAAAATTCTTGTGTTATGGTGTTGTGATTGTTTTCTTCTTGTTCATGCATTTTGGTTGAATGTTACAAGTGCTTTGAAGATAAAGTTTAATAAAGTTAATTTTTGCACAACATTGATTCACCCCCCCTTTGAGTTTAGCTTGTTTCCAACAATTGGTATTAGAGCTAGTTCCTTTGAAGAAGAAGTCTAACAACTTGGGGAGATCTTGGAAAGTGTTTCAATGGATTCAAGAAGTCTTCAACAAAAAATTTTGGTGGACCTAGATGATCTTGATTAGTCAAAGTTTGAAGTTCGGAAATTGCAAGCAAACCTCATGGATGCTGAGAAATTCATTGAGTATTTGAAAGAAAAAATTAATAAGTCCAAAGAGAAGAGAAAGGAACTTTGTGATCAGATTAAGTAGAATAACAGTAAGAGCATTGAAGATGAACAACTCAGTCAAGCCCTGAAGGAAAAGACAGAAGAATGTGAAAAGATTACCAGAGATAATGTTGTCCTAAAGCATGAGATGGAATCCATCATGATGAGGATGACCAAGGAGCTTGAAGACAGAAAGAATAATTAAGATAACCTAGCACAGTCCTTGAAAGAAAAATCTGAAGTATGCATCCATTTGGACAATGAATTGGAAAAAACTAAAAACAATGAGGAAGAACTTGAAAAATAGATTAATGATCTCAGAGATAAAATTGCTACTACAAATGAGTACAAAGAAAAGTTCAAAGCTAGTTTATCCAAGCTTGATGAAATAATTAGTAGCTAGAGGACAAATGGTGACAAGTGAGGTCTTGGATATGAAGAAGGAGAAAGTTCCAGATTAGGACAAAGGAGATTCAGACAAGGAAATCAAATGAACAAATCTGGAAGGTATCTGGTAAGGCAACCTAATGCTAAGAGATTTAATGGATACTATTTCAGTTGCAATAAATTTGGACACATGGCTACTCAATGTATAAGAAGGATGAATCAAAGTGGTCCATCATTCTTAGGTTGGTGCTTTAATTTCCATAAGTTTGCTCATAAGTCAAATGAATGCAGGAATATGATGAAAAAAATTCATAGAGATGTTAGATGTTATACATGCAATAGACTTGGCCATATTGCTAGCCAATGCAGATCAAGAGAAAATTAGTGGAACAACTGGTCTCAACAAAAAAAATTTGTGTGCTACAATTGCAACAAATTTGGTCACATTGCTACATTTTGTTGGAACAGAAAAGGTCCAGTAAATCAAAGGAGAAACATGAAGAAGGATATTAAGGGAAAAGGAAAATTCACTACAGATGTGATCAAGCAATAGATGCAGAAGAAATGGGTAAAGAAAAATCCCTTTGTTGAAGGAAATGACCCAACACCAAAATCTGCTTCTAGTAATTCCTCCGCGAATTAGTTTCAGGCCTTCGGCCTAGGGGGAGTTGTCAAGAAAATCTCTCAACCCCCTAATTGGTAAGTGACACTGGATTTGGATAAGTTCAGTAAGTGGACATATGCTCTATAGATGTTGTTGAACTCATTGGAGAAAGTAGTACGTAGTATTGGAGGTCTGTGGAAGATTTATCTTTCACAGTGTGTGAAAACAAGGTATTCGGATGAGTTAGGGTAAAAAGCATTTATCGCGACAAAAAGGGTTAGGCATGCGAGTGATAAAAAGTCATTTCTATCTTTCATTTGTCACTTTGTATTGTGAAGAAAAGAATTTTAGAGAGCTCTAAAGAAAACTTTGGCAAATCGAGGCAAAATCCAAGGGTAAAGGCAATTCCAGTGGAAGCAAGAGACACTGCAGAGGCAGTGAAGAAATTTTTGGTAGAAAAAAAAAAGAGTTTGATTTTGAATTGATCGAGGGTCCGATCGACCTATCTACCCTGAGTCCAATTCATAAAATGAAGGTAGCGTCATTTTCCCAAGCAAAAGCTAGAGAAGAACTATTGAAGTCCCATATTGAGGACAGTGAACATCTAATTCTTGCATCTGGAGTCCTAGAAAATATAATGCCCACTCATGTGAAAGATCTGATAGGTTCCTCCTCCGGTGAATTAAAGAAACTTTGTAACTTTGTAACTACTCACTTCGTTTCACTTGAGAAATCGGCTATGATTAAAGTTCAAAAGGAATTTGATACCAAAAGATTAAATGGGCTGAAGGAAATAATAACAAAGGATAAAACTTTGCTAGCCACCTGTGTGCTAAATATCCAAAATACTCTATCCAAATGTGGGAAGATTTACAAATCATGTTTTTCTTTGACAAAATTTACTGAAGTAAATGAGAAAAAGGTTAAGGATCTCGAAAAACAGCTAGCCACTATTTGTGAAGCGTTTGATCCTTTAACTAGTGGTGTTGGAAAGTTAGAAGGTGAAGTGATATATTTGATTGACAAAATGAAGAGATTGAAGCATGAAAATGACAAAATTGTTGCAAGAGCATGTGAACTTAGAGGCCTAATTGGCCCAAAGATAGAAATAATGTCAAGTGCACTAAAATAAGTTGAAGATGCTAAGGCAGTTGGTGATCCAACGAACTTGGAGTATGCAGAGACACAATCCTACTTGGTATGTGGTCACATAACAATCTTGGAGTCTCAAAAGAGTTTGGGACATGAATTTGGCTCTGCTGAAGAAAGATTTTTCAGATATTTTGAAGTTTATGTAAGTTGAAGAAGCCTGTTTTTACATAAGCAATTTGTTCATAACAGTTTTGTTTGATTTTTGTCATGTGGATTCTTGCCTTTGCCATTTATGTCAAAGGGGGAGAGTAGTAGAGTGAAAAATGCATAATCATCTCAGGGGGAGAATTGTGTTTTCGAGGAGAGTTTGGTTTTTGAAATTTTGGGCAATGTAATTGATGTTGGTACTAATCCAACACTTAGTCATTTTTCACTAAGTGTTTCCATCAATGCAAAAGGGGGAGATTGTTGGCAAGAGACACTGTAAATATCTTTTGGTGTTGTCATTGATGGAAACCAAAATCGGTGATTGGATCCATGCATCATCATTTGTTCACACCGGCAGTCAGATTGCAAACAGTAAAGGAAGAACAAAGCATTTGGCATTTTTGTGTTCATCGATTCACATGAAGATTTCTTGTTAATATTTTGTGTTGCGTATCTCAGGGAAATTTGATCGATGTATGCTTTGTGTTATTCCTGAATCTCAATGCCTCATATTGACTCGTGTGCGAGTTAGAAGATACAGTTGGCTAATTCTCTGCTTTATCAGTACTGGAGCCAACTTCATGAATGTATCTTGTCGCGGATGTTAGGGAAGTAATTGTTCATGTTTGTGGTCGAGCATCTTTTTTTGGGTCCTAGCTAAGTTGTGGCCAACCATTGTGGATGTGCATTATACTTTACTCATGATTTGAGCTGACAGTTGTAAATATTGTTGTGTTCTATTGATGTCGACATATGGGTGATTGATTCTTAGTTGTGGATATATATATATGAGACCATTCACATTATTTTGAGAAGTGTATGAAGCATGTTGATGTGAATTGCGAATAAGAGTAGAGCAGAAGAATGATAATGCACAGTTTCACTTGTGTATAAAGGATTTGTGTTGCGAGTTTGAGCAGAACAGAGCAGAAGTGCAAAATTAGTCTGAAGGACAGAAGATCGAGTATTGAGCCTAACCGGAACTATAATCAAGCATATGTAGATGCTATTTTCTCAATTCAAATTCTCAGATGGTTTTAATCTAATTTTCTTTGTAAGACAGTGAACCTTCTTTAAGCAGTGAGCTCTAGGTAGTGTTCCTGAATGCAAGTGCATTCCCCATACTGTAAACTTCATTTGAGTATGCTCAAATCATATTTTGGATTGGCCATCCACCATGGTTTTTCCCCTGGCAGGGTTTCCACATAAAAATTCTTGTGTTATGATGTTGTGATGGTTTTCTTCTTGTTCATGTATTTTGGTTGAATGTAATAAGTTCTTTAAGATAAAGGTTAATAAAGTTAATTTTTGCACAACACTAATTCAACCCCCCCTCTCAGTGTAGCTTATTTGCAACAATGGTGGCATTAGGAAGGGGATGTGTAGAGAAAGAGGTGGGGTCAGAGGGAGGGGGTGAAATGTGGGAAAGGCTAAGCGAGGGCTTAACTTTTAGGACAACCACATGGGAAGGGGAAGGTTGGAAGGATGATGAGACATAGGGGGTGGACGGATCAAGGTGAACATTGTGAGGGGATCGAGGCTAGATTAACTTGTGATAGGAGATAACATCACATTTAATGGGCTGAAAAAAATTTAGAGAACGTTGAGAAAGTGGAGTAGAGTCACATGCACCTTAGCACTTAGGAGAGGAGTCATTGAGATGAGGGAGACTAGTTCCCACTTGAGAGAGAGCATGAGGATGATGCCAGGAAGGGGCCTCCAAGGAAAGAACACCAGCTAAAGGAGAACTCAATCTAGAGATGTGAAGAGGAGAATTACCATTTGAAAGAGAAGGTCCCGAAGTGGCAACACGAGATGGAGAAATCATATGGGACATAAATTCCATGTCTTGCAGGGGTGGTATTTTGGAGAAGTCAATTAGGGAGGAGGATTCAAGTAGGGAGGAAACACCTAGGGATTCAAAGGGAGAAAAACATGTGAAAACAAAAACTTTTGGATTGCAAGGGGAGAGCTAGAAGCCAAAGGAGGTAGGAATCCTATGACAGGAAAAGACAGAGGAATAAATGGGGGTAAGGTCATGGGAAAGGGGAGAAGAAGAGGGAGCACGGTGAGAGGGCGAGAAAGAAGAAGCATAAGTAGGTGAGGGGGAACAAAGAGTTGGGTTGGAAGAAGGAGGAGGGAGGATATAGAGGTGGCTAATAGGAGGAAGAGGGAGGGGGTGATGGAACTGGTTCCAAAACATAGAAAGAAACTTTATCTTTTGTCTCTTGATACAATCGGCTCTCCATCCTAATACCCTTTCTTGAGAGGAATTGTCCAACATGATCCATAGGCCAGGCCAGAGAGAAGAGGAAAGCTCAAGATGAAGGGGGAGGAGTCTAGAATTAGTAGATTGATGGATTTCCTGGTGGATTTGATGATAAACCTGAGGAGTGAAAGACTAGCTTGGTTGAAAATATGCTTGGTTTGGTGGCTCCAAAGGTTGTGAGAAACTTTGATGAAAGAGGGGAATAAACCTGTCTCTGGATCTTTTCAAGAAAGTGAGGTCTACAATTTTCTACCACTCCTCTTAGAGATTCGACTGAGATCAAACTATATGAGTGTAATGCCAAAGATAAGAATGATATCTTGTGTGGGTTGGGTGATTCAAAACTTTTGAAGGTAATGAATTGTAGTTCTGCCAAAGATGCTTGGGAAAGTCTTAGTAGCATCTATGTATTAGATACTAAAGTGAAGCAAGGAAAGATGTAGATCTTTAAGAGAAAATTTGAGACTCTAAGGATGACAAAAGATGAAGACATTGCAAGCTATATGCTTCGGGTACAAGAAGTTGTCTCTGGAATATCTGATCTTGGTGGAGAAGTAAAGGAAAGTAAAAATGTGAAGAATTTTTTGAGATCTCATCCAAAATCTTACAGTCATAAAGTGTCTGCCATTGAAAAATCAAAAGACTCGAATCAGTATTCAATTGATGAAATGTTTGGTACTCTTAGTGCCTTTATAATGAGAGAGTTTGATAAAGATGTTCCAAAGAAGGAAGTTACTTTCAAATCCAACAAAAAGATTGGCAATGAAGATGACCTTGATGAGGTTGAAGCAAAATTTTTGAGAAGATTGAAGAAAGGTGTTGGAAAATACAAAGGTAAGTTACCATTCAAGTGTTTCAATTGTGGAAGAATAGGTCATTTTGCATCTAAATTCCCTTATAAAGAACCAGATGATAGCAATAAAATAAATAAGGTTAAAAAGAGTCTCTATTCCAAAGAAAGCACAGGTTCCTCTGAAGATGATGAGAATGACTCAAATGATGAAACTCTCTTTATGGATTTCAATACTACTAAAAGAAAATGTAATATTGAGAAATCCAAGGAATCTGGCTCCTTGAGTGATGAAGATATATTTTCCTCTAATCCAAATCTAGAATCTATGGAACTTGAAGGTTGGGACTTCAATTCAAATAATTGGGAAATAAACTTTGAAGGAAAACTTTGATTAGCTCTGGAAGACCTAAATGAAACAAGGAGGCTAAATCAGAAATATAAAAGCTTTCTTGCAAAATCAAAAGAAGAAAATGATAAATTAAAAATACAAGTTGAAAAAGGTAAAGTATATGAAATCAAACTAAAAGGGGCAGAAGGTATGATTTTTGATTTGAATGTAAGGGTTGAAGAAGGTAAGAGGATTGAAAATTGTTTGAATTTCAAGCTCAATGAAAAAAATACTAAATTTTCAAAGCATGAAGAGGAGATTGTCACTCTGAAAAGAGAAAAGGAACAAATTGAAAAAGGAAAGAAGTCTAACCCTAAGGATAGTCCCAAAACATTTGAAAGGCCTAAAACAAAGGAAGAAAAATCTTGCACTCAAAACTCTAAGAAGAATGACTTTGAAGATGCAAAGAATATTTAGAATGGAAAGAAAGAAAGTGGATCCAATCCTAATTGGAAACAAAACAAGTTTATAAGTCCTCCATCTACAAAACAACATGCTCCTTCTAGGTTCAATCAATCCTTTCAAGGTTACTATTTTTCTTGTAATATTTTTGGGCATAAGGTTGTTGATTGTAGAGTTAGATAGAGAAGGAATAATAACATAGGTAGAAGATCATTTATGTGCCTCAAAGAAATAGTACTATCTTATTTCATGGATATTGTCATGCTTGCAACAATTATGGCCACAAAGTTGATGAGTGCATATCTAAGGTGAAGAGAAGCAACTTTGTTCCAGCGCATAACATTGTGTGCTACAAATGTAATAATATGGGACATAAGGCAAAGTATTGTAGAAGTTTCTTTGCTAAGTCATCAGTTCAGAAAAAGGTTGAATCCCATAATCAACAAAGGAAGGGAAATGAGAAGGCCTAGAAAGAAGACCATGAGAAGAAGGATTATACTACACTTTTGCATTATGCACAAGATTCAAAGACAAACTGAGATAGAGCATTACCTTAGGGGGAGATGTCTCTTGCAAAACCTTTTTTCCCCTAAAAAGAAAAAGGTGTTGAAGACTTCAGCATGAAAGAAGATTTGAATCAAATTAGTCGATGTGCAGATCAGTTGTGCATAAATGGACCTTTATTCAAGATCCTGGTGGCGACAAATGGTGTGTGAAGGTTGGTAAACTTGTTCTAATTGATGACATTCTAGTTTGGTGTACCACACATAAAAATAAAGTCTCAAAAAATTAAGGCATTCATAGTGCATTCTCTTTGGCAAATTCAAGGTATTTTGGTCCACTTCTCTACATAGAAAAGGGTTTTTTCTTGTGGTCCAAAAGTGGAATTTATCAAGATGTGAAGGTACTATATCCAAGTTTGAAATTCTTTATACCTTATGAAGTGGAAGATATTAGTGATATATTTATAGTTTGGCATAACAGAAGTGATGTTGAGGGCTTGTTGGAATGCCCTACTTTCACTTGAAATTCAAGTTTTGTCCATGTCTAGTGCATGTTATCTTGTATGAGATGATTTGGTGAGCCACAAAGTTCTATTTTGAAATAACAATGTGCTATAATGCCTTATTCTATATAACATGTTTGGGTACTTGTGCCAACTGGTGCTTGAAGAGATCAATTATACGAGTTGGTGTAGTTGATTTCAAGCCAATCCTAAGAAATCGCATGGGAAAGTTGTGAAAAGAGTCTTTAGATACTTCAAGGGAATTCTGAATTATGGCCAATGGTATAAAAATGATAATTTTTTTATCTAAATTCCTATACATATGATGATTGGGTAGGTTGTGTTGATGACCTGAGAAGTACAAGTCGAAGTGCATTATTTTTGGGAGACAGATTGGTCTCATGATTTAGTAAAAAGTAGGATTCAGTATCTTTTTCTATAGTAGAAGAAAAATATATTGTTGTAGCATCTTGTTATACTCAGGTGCTTTGGATGAAGCAAATTTTAAAGGATGTGAAGGTGAATTATGATTAACCTATTCATATATTGTGTGACAATACAAGTGTTATTAACATTTCCAAGAATCTAATAATGCACTCAAGGACTAAACACATCTCAATTTGGTATCACTTTCTGAGAGAGAAGGTTGTAGAACATGAAGTCATAATGGAGTATATGCCTACCAAGGACCAAAGTGCAGACATTTTCACTAAGGAACTTTTAAAGGATACTTTTGATTATATTTGGCAAAATTCGGGGGTTATTGCCCCTCATTATTCTAACTAGATGCATTAATGGTGCATCTATCTAGGGGGGAGAAGTTCATGTCATATCATTTTCTCCTTGATTGATGAGTGCCACCTCTCGGGGGAGTTGGTGAAAAAGGGGGGTTCTGAAGAAATTGTGCAGTTGTTGTGCATGTTTGAAAAATATGTGTTGTTGGTCAAAGAGGGAGTATGTACTGCTATTTCAATAGAATATATTTTTCCCTTTGTACCTGAAGTCAGAATAGGTGTTGTTGCCTCATACTAAATTATATATGGCCTTTTTACCTTAATGTCAAAGGGGGAGAGTAAGTAGTGTGTGTTGCCATTAATGCCAATGGGAGAGATTGTTGGAAGTTGTTTTCATTGATGTCAACACTTGAGAATATTGTTGGTAGTTGTTTTCATTGATTTCAACACTTGAGGATATTGTTGCTAGTTGTTGTCATTGATGTCAAAATTGATTGTTGGTTGTCATTAATGTCAACACTTGAGTAGTAAATTTTTAGTCCTTAGTATTAGTTGGCATTGTTATATTCATTTTGGGCTAACGTTGGTGATGAAGTTCATGGTTGGATGTCATTCCTTACCAAATAAAAATTGTTGAAGCTCATGGTTGGATGTCACACCTTATCAAAGAAGAATTGTTGAAGTTCATAGTTGGATATCATGCCTTATCAAAGAAGAATTGTTGAAGTTCATGGCTGGATGGCATGCATTATCAAAGAAGAATTGTTGAAGTTCATAGTTGGATTTCATGTCTTATCAAAGAAGAATTATTGAAGTTCATGGTTGGATGTCATGCCTTATCAAAGAAGAGTTGCTAAATTTCTTATAACACATTATTATTGTCGACATAGTTGATTTCATAATGATATATTCAAATGAGGATTAGAAGCATGACTAATTGTGCAGAAATGTTGATGAAGGTCTACAATATGTCTTATGCTATCTCTTGTTGGTCCTGATAATGTATGTGTTGTTGAAAGTAAGCTTTGGCCTCCGTAAATTGTCAAAAGGCTTATGTTTCAAGAAGTTGCATTGAAGTCTATCTATGATAATGGTCTGTATTCCTCCACTGTTGAATTTTCAATCTTGCGGTTTGGTATTCAAAGTTAGTGCTCTATGGGCATTACAATCTCAATTTTTCAAGTCACCTATGTTGCTGAGGAGAGTTTTGTGAATTGCAAAAGGTTGGAAATGTTGTTAGTTGTTCTGATAGGTCTAAGAAATGTTTCACATTTCTCCACATTGATGTCTCTGCTCCTCCAGCTTGGTTAATATTTTTTCAATATCTATGCAGTTTCTCAGTTCCAATCTCATGTGTTGAAGTGGTCCACAAGCTGATATGTTAATATTATATCTCATGACTAAGTACTATGTATTTTTGGAATATAGTATCATATTCCTGGTTGATCTGCAACTGTTGTTGATGGCATGACAATATGAAAGAAGTGTAAGGAAGTGTTTATTATCCGCACATTGCTAATTACTCTCTTTGGTGTTGTATTGGGTCTTGAGTTGGCTTGTTGGGTTATTTGTGGATATCTGGTCGACAGGGCTTGTTCCCTTGCTTGTGTCGTGTGCTTGGAGGTCTGCTCCAACAATGGAATATGTGTTATGATAGATTTGGGTCCTGACCTATCCTACTTGGCATTGCATCAAGTAAATTCAATTAGAAGTATGCTTATGGGTTGACTAGTTATGTGCTTCACATTGCATCCACATGTTTCCTTGATGTCGAGTTAGGTTGATGTGTTTTTGTGTGTAAATTGTTTTGGATCACATTGGAAGAAGTGTTAAGATTAGTTTTGGCCCTCTCTATCTTTAGGATAAGATCACATTTTTTGGGGGGTCGACTAGTTGAATTCATTGTTTATCCTATTCCTAGCCGACCTAATTGAAGTTTTAAAATGTTGTGGTAGATATAAATGCAAGATCATTTTGAATGCAATAATATGGAGAAGTGTACAAGTGTGAAGAAGTGTGTGTGAATTGTATTGAATATCCAATAGAGATAGTGCTCAAGTGTGTGAAAGGAATGATCAATTATGTTTTAATACATCAATCAGTAGAGTGAATTGTTGACAAATATTGTAATCTCATAAACTTTTTGTATCCTAATCTGAGATAGTGAATCTCATTAGGTCCTTTATATCTTGCTCCTGAAGTAGTGTTGGCTTCAGTTCTACAAGTCCTTTTGTATCTTGATCTAAGATAGTGAGCTTTTTTGCAAGTATTTTTGGTGCGGTGAGCCTTTATATTATGAGTTAACTCTCACCGTGGTTTTTCCCTCATTAATTTTTCCACGTAAATATGGTGTTCTCCTTGTACATTTGTCTGTCCTTTGTTTCTTTCTCGCTATTGTTGATCTGGTTAGAAGTTGAATTGTTATATTTTGCCTTGTTTAAAGGTTGTTGAAGTTGCTAAGAATTCAAACTGCTATATCATTCTCTATTACTGCTATGTTTTAAGGTTTTGATCTGATAAAGAAGGTTGTGTTGTGCTGAAATTTTCATGGTTCAAAAAGACTTAAGATTTTGTGTAGATTGATTCACTAGTCTCGAACGTGCTCAACAATTTCAGCATGAAAACAAATGTACATTGAGTGCCTTGAAAAATCAAAACATAGCACCAAGTCATCTCATAACAACTCTAGGAAAAGAGGTGGTCTAGAATTTTGAATTTTAATGTCAATTATAAACTATTTGAAATTGACTTAAAATAATAAAAATGCTAGTTTGAAGACATGAAATGAAAATATATATATATAATAGAAATGTAATAAATCTATTTGTAATTTTGTATATAAATAAATGTATAATGTACATATATACATATGTATTTACGAACATGTACGTATATATATACATACACATATATACATATATATATACATGCATATCAAAACAATAATAAACTATATTAAATTGTTCTATTAAAATGAACCCTAAATATATATATAATACAATGCTTTGTAACAAACTTAGGTTTACAATGTGAACCAAATAAAGTCTTAATTGGAACAATATAATACCTCACACCACACTAGTAAATAGTTGTATCCCCATATAAATCACAACCTTCAAGAAATAAAGGTGCACCGATACATGTAATATGAGCTGCTATCATCATTGAGAATCAATTATAAAATTGATCTTAGTTTGGTATTCATCGCTGTTCTACATTAAGAGAAGAATTGATGAGTTCGAGAGCTTCTTAAGATAGGTATCCATGCAATCTGGTTTTTTAATAATATTTGTGGTGCCTACGACGGTTTTACTTTTCCATTTGTTTTTTTCTACTTTCCTAGGGATTTATGATTTTGCCCTTGGCGGTGGAGGGTGGGCATTTCCCACCGCCTTTGCCTCCAATATAGCTTATACAAATATATATACAATGTATATATGACCATGATATTCTAAACAAAGGAGTGAAATGAGTGCGATCATAGCTTCCTAGAAGGTATGAAAGCAAAGGAAGGGTGTCAGAAGTGTGAATATACTCATTGTTAGGGTTGTGATATGATTTGGGGAAAGAAAGGCATGGAGGGAAATGAATTTTTTGATGATTTGAGTCAAGTATGGGATGGAGGAAAAAGAGGCTTTGAGAGGCTCGTGGGAAAGAGGCTAGGATTGAAGTTATGATGAGATTTCATTGTTTATGAGTCCCAAGGTCATAGATTTTATCACACTATCTTCCCAAGTACCATGAATGAGAAAGGAAAGCTGATTATTTTAAAGGAAAAGTCCATATTTTATGTGGTCACTTGATCGAATCCCACTACATGCCTACTATGATGCCACCATGAGCCTTTGGGCCATCTCCTAGATGTCACTTTCCCTACATTATGTCAATATCTCTCTAGGGCCAAGTGCTCCACTAGGAGGGGCTTGCAATTTCCATGTCAACCATGGGACCCAAATCCAAACTTCCTTTGTCTTCCCCTTTTTCTAAGACTAGTAAAAGTAAAACCAAAACCCAAGAAAGAGCCCAAAAGATGTAGGTAAATGGCTTACTTGCTCAAAATGAGTGTGTTTTTAATCTTGTTAAGTTGTGGACCCTTTCAGTGTGAACTTTAGTTTACTTGATTATATTGTCTAGACATTCATGGGTATGTATGTTTCCATCTGTCGTTTTAATCATGTGTGTGTGGTTGTCTAAAAAGTGTTTCTCTTGACTCTCATTATGTGGTAAGCATTTCGATTACAAGAGCAAAGTTTTGTTCACATTCTTGTCTCCTATAAATGGCATGTGCTAATTGTACAAAAGCTTAATTGCCAATTCATCTTTAGCTATGTCGGAGGACTTGGCAAAAAGTTACAATTGGCCCATTCAAGGGTATAAAAAATCTACGAAACCCCCCAAATTGAAGAGAAGCTAAATTTGGTGGACTATTTAGTGAGCTCCAAATAATATATAATATTTTTTAATATTTTTACTGCTTTTGGATATAATTGTATAGTAATTTTAATCTTTTAGATTGTATTTTGTAAATTAGAATGATGAAATATATAATTGTATTTTTTTTAGTATTAATATTTTAGATCATAGTTTAGCATTCATATTTTAGATTACAATCTATGATTTACTATTAAGAATGAAAAAAATACTCAATATTTTGGAGCACACTCTATGACTCATCATTACAAATGAAGAAATAGTTAACATTTCAAGTTTTTAATATTTTTTTTCATATCCTAATAATGGATCATGGATTGTGTTCTAACATGTTGATGCTCAAAATTACTACACAATTATGTCCAAAGCACTCTCAAATAGTATCAGAGACTATAGAAATATCACGTTTCTTCACAATATTGTTGCAATGAAAATAAATGCATTGCATAATTATTTAGATTAATTAAATAAGTAAAAAATAATTTAGTTCAACATGTGTTTTAGTTCACACTATATGATCCATTATTAGGAATGGAGAAATTCTCAATATTTCAAAGTATGCTTGATGATCCATCATTTAGAATGAGGAAGTACTCAACATTTTAGAGTTCCAAAATGTTGATTATTTCCTATCCTAATGATGGATCATGGATTGTGATTTAAAATGTTGATGCTAAAAATTAGTACATAATTATGTCTAGAAGCACTCTCAAAATATATCATGAATCATAGAAATATCATGTCTCTCAACAATATTATTGCAATTAAATTAATTGTACTTTATTGATTATTTACACTAATTAAAATTAATATAGATAAACTCTAAACCATTGATGAGTGTGAATTGAAACATTGATGCTAAAAATTCTTACATAATTAAGTCTAGAAGTACTCTCAATCGCTATCATAGATTGTGGAAATGTGATGTTTGTGAATAATATTATAATGAAAATTGATGCTAAAAATTACTACATAATTAAGCCTAGAAGTACTCTCAATCACTATCATAGATTGTGGAAATGTGATGTTTGAGAATAATATTATAATGAAAATAAATGTACTACATTAATTATTTAGGCTAATTAAATAAGTAGTAATTAATTTAGATAAAAGAGTTGGGATAGATAATTGTAATAAATATATATGAAAATAAAATTTAAGGATCAGGGGTATTTTACTAAATAATTGATGATGAAGAATATTCTTGAGTTAAGAATCAATTTGTCACTATATAAAAATTAATATCCTCAATTTGATGACTTTCTTAGAATTTATATTGTCTTAGAAATCATTATTAGTGAATTGTCAATGTTGTAAGGTCAATCCCAAGCAGTGCATACTTGATCTAGCATGTGGAATTAATGTCATATGAGAACAACATGATAAATTATACTCTTGAAAACTTATCTACCTATCTTCTAAATAACTATATTTATCAAGGTGGTCTCTACGAACACTTTTGAGGAGTTTATTGACTCGATAGATGAAGAAGTTCTCCTAGTAAAAACCTCTTTGATGATTTGAAATAACTAATGAGAGATATCAAAGACAACATACATAGACATGCACATGGCCTATATATGAATGATTTAGATCTAATTATTTATCACCTTTATAAATTAGAGCGTCATTTAATGATTTTATCTTTATTACATTCATATTATGAGTTAATTGTCTATGTAATGATGGTTTTGATTTAATGTTTTATTGCCCTTCAGAAATTAGATTATATCCTAATTTGATCTTCTCTTTTTCTTTCATTTGTCCTATAATTTAATGTCAAACAATGTGCATTAAGTTAGCTCATAAAGATTAGTTGAAGAAGCGAGGAAAATATTACTTGAATTTGGGGGTCATTCTTGTGTATTTTAGGGTTGAACTAAGTAAATCTCAAGTCAATTGGAAATAAATCTCAATAATAAGATACCAATTTTGAGACAAAAGACAAATATTTAAATATAAGTAAAAAAATGATGATGATGAATAAATGAATATGTAAAAAAATGTAAATATGGATGAAATGAATATAAATATTAATTAGACCATAAATTAAACTTAATAAAAATATCAATTATTGATAGTTTATTATATTAAGATTTTCTAATCAAAATAGATATCAAATTAAATAAAAAATTATATAAATATAATAATTTTATCCTTACAAATATAAAAAATAAACCAAAAAATATCTGAAATTTTTAAAAAATTCAAAGCAATGCTAGAGAATACACAAACTAGAAAAAATAATTAAATGGATGATAGAGAATCTATGGGAAAGAGGAATGCCTATTCAGTGGGCTCCTAGATTGTAGGAACTATTAAACTACTAAATATAATAATATTGAGTTTATCTAGGAAACTAGAAAGGAGAAGGAAATTTGATTGAGGATTTATCTTTCTCAAGTGGGAGTGCCCACCAAAAAAGGGATTTCTTATCACTTGGTGTATATTACTTCTCTTGGAAAATTGTGTTAATTTAATAAACTTCTTATAGTGGAACTATAAGGTCCTCACATGTTACTCGAGAATGTAGATCATTTTTTATTTTTTTATTTTACTTTTGGATATGGTTGAAAACATGAAAATTGATTTTGATTATATATATGAATGACAATATCTATGTTGATTTGAAAATGGGTCTAAATATAAGTAATTATTGTGAATGTGACTTTTAAAGGTGAATGCCATGAAAAATAAAATGGTTATTTTTTAATTGGAAAAAGTTTTATTGTAAAATTAAATATTTTTATAATAATTATGGTAAAGCTTTTTAATTAATTTTTTTGGATTATATTTATGATTTAAAATATTGATTATTTTTCTTATATAATAATTATTAGAAGTATTGAAATTTATTTTTATAGATTTAGAAATATCATGTTTATGTTTTTAATTGATGAAAATATAAATATATTAATATAATATTATAAGTAGTTTAAAAATAATTTATTCATACATAATATTATTTGTGAGAAAATATTGATAATAAGAAATAAAAATAAAAATATTATATTATCTAAAAGAGAAAAATAACAATTGTCAATAGTGGCATAGTGTGATGGTTAAGTTGTGTTATTCTTGTCATCAAGGTTCAAACCTCATTGGGGTATAATTGGTTGATAATTTATATTGGGGATGAGGTCCCCCATTTGTAATCTCACCTAGATCAAAAATGTTTACCCCTCTTAACAATGAAAAATTAACACTAAGAAAAATAATTAAAAACTTATACCTTTAGTTTTTTATAATTAAGATCAATATTTAAATGTTTTCACATAGTTTATTTAGATATACTACACAATAATATTAAATAATTTTATGTAAACATTTAAGATGTTATTTAGATTTGAATTATTCTCATTTAGTTCACTTTAAAATGCATCTCCAAAATATTCTAAGATGATGTGTTATATACATAAATTAAATGTGTGATAATATTGAAATGATGTAATTTAGTTCATGTAAATTATTAAAAAATAAAAATTATGTGATTTTAATTTAACTTTTGGTTAAGTATATATATGTATATATAATATATATGTTAACAAGAGATTATTTAAATAAATTTATTTTTTTAATATTATTAAAAATAAGTAAAATGATATGTTATTTTTAAATTATATTTAGTAAATATAATATGTAATATAATATAATTAATTTAATTTAGAGTAGGGTAGTTATAAAGGAAATAATAATTCTTTTATGGTTAATTTAAGTTATTAAAATAAGTGCAATCAACATAGTATAACATAACATGTGAATAGATAATTGAATAATAAATGTTAATTTAGAAAATGAAATGAGATGGATAAGGTGTGATTAGCTCTAAAATTTAAGAGGGACTATGAAATATGATGATTTCTAATATTTCTTGTATTAATAATAATATAAGTTCAAAAGAGTTACATTGTAGTTCATTTTAGTCGATGCTTCATTGCATTGTATCACCATATATTTACATAAAAAATCTATAGCATATATATAATTGTAGTAACAAAGCATGTACAAAATTTACTTAACATGTATAGAATTGCAATAACAAGGCATGTATAGGATATACTATGCATGTACATAATATAATGCACATACAAAACTAAAATTAAAAAAAATTGAATAGTATTACATAATATTTGTCAATGGCTATAACTATGCATAGTTATGAAAAAAGGAACAAGTTATCTTATATATGTATGCTTTGGCTACCCTCCTCCAAAGTGTTCCAAACTGATTCCACCTCAGAAAGCTCTTCATTGGATCTAACTTCCTTTATTATCGGGTAATCACCTTTATATATGTAAAGTCGGGTACCATGCATCCCTTTTTCTTTCTTTGGTTTTTTGGCTACTACCACTTCATTGAAGGTATTTTCGAATTCACTAAGTGCTCTCATGAAGGTTGTAGAGTCCCCATGTTGATAGTGCTAGGTATGTCCATATTTGATTTCCTCCTTGTTTGCCCGAATAGTTCCATCTCCCAACAATTTCATGAACTTGAACATAGATAACTCCATGGTTACATTTACTTGCAAGGTGGAATTAAACATTATGAGTCTTTTTGAAGACTCAATAAGTGTCTTTCTACACCCATTAAATTTATCCTCATTTCTTGCCTTCTAGATGTGTCAAAGAATTTCAGTTGACAATCAATACCAAAATAAATTGAGTTATTTGTCTAATTTTGTACCATTCCCAATTAAAATTTCTTTCCAATTAACTTTTCCATTTTTCCCCATATCAACTACTCATTGCAAAAACACTTCTAGATTTCATTAGCATAAAAGAAATCAAAAAAGATATGTTCAATAGATTCTAGAATTTTACAAATACTACAAATATTAATGTCAGTGTGGTTCATTTTGTAGGGAACCCTTTGAATAAAAATTAACCATCTAAAGTAGGATTTCTTTGGGTCCACAACATTAGACAAAATATTTCTAAAAATATTATGCCATTCTTTGTTCTCAAGACTTAATTTGCAGGTTTTGTGCTTGAGTGTACAATTAAAGGCTCAAAATTAATTAGTTCTTTTTAAATTATTTTCCTTTTCAAATTAGAATGAGGGATGTTGCCTTTCCACCTATAGTCCTTTTTTAGATCACGGTTTGGCTTACAATTTGTATAGAACTGAATTCCTTTGTAGGAATCCTTAAGAGAAAAGTAGGTTCTTAGACTTGAATGGGGCAATCCAAATTCCTCTCTCAGTAGATCCTAGTCCTTCAAGAGACCATTCCTCATGGAATTTTCAAATTTTTGGATTCTAGCTTGGGCCCACTTCTTGGTAGAGCAACCTTGAAGGAGAGCAAGTGGCTTTCCATTATGTTCCAAGTTCCATCAAATGGATATACTGGGATGAATTAGATTGCAATTGTTTTTAGCGAATTGAGAATTTTTTATATTACTCTTGATTATCTCCCATTCCCTCCATATACCTTTGAACACCATTGAACCAACAAGAATTATTAGGTGCTTGGTAATGAGAAGATCACTGAAAGGTAGCATTTTCCATTCTTTTTCTTACTTAGGCACAATAAGTTGGATATTTTTGCTCACCAAGATTTTCCAAGGTTTGTTTCCTTCTAATACCTTAATGATCTATTTGGAATCTAGAGTTTTTCCATAATTTTTCAAGTCTTTAAGTCATATCCCCCCTTGTATTTTCTCCAAAAAATACCAGTCCCACTTAACTGGGTGATTTTTCCTCTTTCCCTTTCCATTAGACCATAGGAAATTTCTATTTTTTTTTAATCTCATTGACTTGATAGTTGTTAAAGGACCACATAGAGGCAAAGTAGATAGTGTAAGATGATAGATTTTTTTGACATACTTGAATCCTACCTCCTATGGATAGTTACTATTTGTTTCATCCATCAATTTTATTTTCATTTTTTTCCTTGATCCACAACCACATCTCTTTTATATTAGGGCTAACTGCAAAGGGGGTCCCCAAATATCTGACTTGCTTATAGCCCCACCATTAATATTAATTTTTTTGTAGCCAATAAAGGGGTGACTCTACCCATCCCAGAATGATAGACTTTGCAATTTCTATTCTTACCCCATAATCCTTGCAAAAAAGATTGGTCTTATGCATTAGATTATCTATTTTCCCTTCTTATAATTCCATAAAGATTGCAGTATCATTTGTAAATTTTATGTTTAAAATCTCATTGTGGTCAAGGAGTATCAAACCCTTGATTGTGGGGGAGATACAAGATTCTCTTAGCAGATAATACATTGCATCAAAGGAAATAACAAATAGAGCAGGGCCCAAGTGGAACCCCTTCTTGATATACCTTCCAATCTTGAACACCTCAAGGAGGGAACTCTTTACTTCTACTTGAGTTGTTGCATCCTTCAAGAGAGTATCTACAATATTATAGAATATCCTAGGAAATATAAATGCTTCTAGTGTTGTTATTAGGAAGGCCCGTTCTACCCTCTCATAGTCCTCAAAATATAGCAAGAGCATTTTTGAGTTTTGCATGGAGTGTCTTGCCCATTCCATAGCCTCCTAGCTCATTATCAAGTTGTCAAGAATATACCTCCCCTTGATAAATCTAGTTTGGGTGTTGCTTATAAATTTAGGAAGGATATTGATTAGCCTCATAGCTATTATTTTTTCCAAAATCTTGTAGGACAAATTCAATAGTGTGATTGGACTCCAATTCTTTATAATGGTTTTGTCCCCTTTCCTTGGGCAACATTTTTATGATCCCCTTATTTATTTTCTTCCCAAGTGACCCTTTATTTATGGCTTCCATGTACATTTGGTGTAATTCATCACAAATCTAATCAATAAAGATTTTATATAATTCAACGAATAACCCATTTGCCCCAAGGGACTTATCATTATTCATAGATTTAATGGCTTTTTTTATTTCATCTTTGGATATACCTTCAGATAAGCTAATTACATCTTCTTTGGAATTTTTTTGGAATCATTTGCTTAATGAAGGCTCTAGCCTTGTGACTATCCTCATTGTTTCCTTCAGAGGTGAATAGTTCCTTGTAGAAAAGAAAGAATTGGTTTAGGATCTCTTCTTGATTTGAGAGGAGGGAACCATCATGCCAAATCTGAGCAATTTTCTCTTTTATCCATTTCTCTTTGATGTATCTAAAGAATAATTGTGTTCCTTTGTCCTCATTGCTCAACTAATCTATCTTGTCTCTGATTTTTAGACCATGTATCTTATTTACTTGGAGCCTCCTTAGGGAGTTTATTTCCAAATTAAGCTCTTCACAAAGTTTATCATTTAATGGTTCATTTTGGACTTTAGTTTCAGCCTTTAGCAGTTCATCTTGGAGATAGTTTTCCACCCTCCTATCCATGGCCCACTTTTTTCCTATAGTTTGGAATAGAATCTTCCAACCATTTAAATTATGTTCCCACCTTTGAATTACACTTAGATCTTTTAGGCGCATCTATTTTTTATTTCCCTCAAGGTAATTATGGTTTCCTTACAATCACTTTCCTTCAACAAATTTGTGTTAAGGATGAAATTATCCCCTTTCTTTGATTCCTCCTACCTACCATTATTTAGGATTATGGTAGCCTTAATTGGATGATGGTCATGTTGATGAGTGTTTTAGCATTGCACAACACAGATGAAACACAAGTGTTCTATCTCTCTTGAAAGGTGACCTTCAAAAAATGACCCCAATGTTTAGAATGTCAGGTCTTGATAATGCAAAAACAACTCAGTTGTTGATGTGATTTGATGGTAATCACAAAGGGAATTTATGGTGACAAAGACTGAAATCCTATGGGACTACAATGAGGTTTCAAAATTCTGAAGACTGGTTAAAACCCTTGCTATAATTTTAGAACAACAATCTGAAAACAACCTTTTGTCATCAAATATTGCAATTTGGGTGATGCTTCAAACCTATTCTAACTCAAATTTATAAAGAAATAAAAAAAGATTGGGTTTGAAAGGAATCCTAATTCTGAGAACCTAAGGATAGCTATAACAATGGGTGATGTTTCAAATAGACAAACTCCCAAAACCTAGCTCTACTTAACCAAGTGTAACCTATAGCACTACAAAACAAGTGCAATCTTCAAAGGTAACCTTCATATTTTCAGATTTTAACATTCATACATAAATGCATAAACATACACAGTTGAACTTGAGTGTGGGGAAATAGTTTAGAATAACCTTACAAAGTAACTTACAATCAATAAATTACAAAATGTATGGGCAAGAAATTCATCAAGATATCTTAACACTTCACCATTATTAAAATTGAACATAAACTAACAATGTTGAAATAAACTAGAAGATGGAATCATGGATACATTCAAAGAACACAAAGAATTCACCAACACTTCAATGCCTTCTTTTGTATTTCTCCAAAATGTCTATTACAACAATTCTTCTCAACCCCTTGCAAATGAGAGAGGCTGCCCTTTTATAGATTTTACATTGCAAATCAATGGCCAGGATTAAATCTCATTCAAGGCCCATATTATATTAGTATTTAATATTTGAATTACACTAGGTCCTGGCAACACATACCTCCATTACATCCAATCAAGAGATTTTGTTGTAAATTTGGTCTAAGGAGAAACAAATATCCTCCTCGATTTCGATGAACACTCCTCATTGGAGGAATAAAAATAGCCTCCTTGGTTGTCCCCTTTAAAATAATTTTCCAACTAGTAGGTATGGATTCCCATGCATATTTGCATTAAATATTGATATTTTCCATTTAATTTCAGTTTGAAATCTCCTTGGTGGTGAATAGGGCCTTGTACGAATCCATATGTAGGTTCATACATTTACTCCTCCCTTAATTAAATTAGAGCTCACTCCAACACATGTCATGGTTTCATATGTCGATCATTTAATTAATTGATCCTTTATCCCTCCAAGCATCCTGAGAAGTACCTATGTCATAAAAATATCATTATTTAAACCTCTAAAAATGATAAATTTCCCTTATTTAAAATATTAAAATTTATCAATTTATAGTCCATCAAGAAAATTTCATTTTTTGAAAAACTTTCCATTTTAGGAAATATTCCAACTCGAGAAAATTTCCATTTTGGGAAAATTTCCCATTTCGAGAAATTGACTTTTGAGGGGATTTGACTTTTGTGGGTCAAAGCAATGTGGAAGCCAAAGGACTTGACGTCGATGAGTGAAAATTTCGTTTTTGAAGGAATTGGACCACTACGAGCCGAAGCAATATGAAAGTTGGAGGCTTCGACACCAATGAGTGAATTTTTTGCTTTTGAGGGAATTGGACCACTACATGTTGGAGCAATGCGAAAACCAAAGGCTTTGGCACTAGTGCAATGGAAACCAATGAGTGAAAACCCACAAAGGCCAACACTTAGTTATTTTTGGATTTATCTATTTGAGCACATGGGGAAATGGATATGAAGGACGTCTACGATTAATACTTGATGATTCTTCCCTTTTCTAGAATTGTAGAAAATACGATTGCGAAAGCTAGAGACTTGCAGGTCAGAGCAATGCGAAAGTCGGAGGCTCTAGCACCGATGCATAGGAAACCCACAAATGGATTTCCTCAAGGCCCCAACACTTAGTATTTTTGGGATTTATATGTTTGAGGACATGAGAAAATGGATATGAAGAGTGCCTAGGCCTAGTACTTGATGATTTTACCCATTTCTAAAATTGCAAAAAACACGACTACGAAAGTTAGAGACTTGTCGGCCGAAGCAATGCGGAAGTCGGTGGCTCCGGTGTTAGTGCACTGGAAACCTACAAATGACATTTTGCAATGGAATTCCTACACAGATTTTCCGTAAAAGCTAAAACTTATACTTTTAAATGCAAATCAACTTGATATGTGAGGAAACCATCATGCAAAGGCCAAGGCTAAAATATTATGAGTTGAATTTGTTAGTAGATCACCGCATGGACAAGTAAAATGACCCCAAAATTGAAATGTAGAGTGAAGTCACCGCCCAAAGGGTAAACCTATGCAGACCTAGTAAGTACCAAATATGACCAGTCCTTGAAGCGAGAACACGCAACCGGAGAGGGCAAAGCAAAAAAGGGGTCCTTGCTTTCAGTGAGGCATGTGTACAAAAAGCACAACAGGTCAAAGTATATGGATATACCGTCACTCTACTACCTTCACTATGGGGGTCAAAGTTGAAAATCCCTATTAGAATAGAATCTATTTAGCTTACAGTATATCCTTTTCCCACCTATTTGTTCATTGCACCAAGTGTACCAAATGCTATTATTTATGATTTTCATTCCTTCCAAGGGGTCAAAAAGGTTAAGTTTGGATTTTAACCTCGACCAATAACACTTTTCACTACCCTTATAGTCCATATCAAATCCCCCTTTCTTGTCCTCTCTTCTTTCTACCATATTAAAGTCACCCCTAGGATCTAGGGGATATCAAAAAGATTGAATAGCCATTTCCCTAATTCAATTATTTCTTTGTATTCATTGGACACATATATTGAGCAGATGCCAAATCTAGAGACCTTTCTTGAAGGTAGCCCGAATAGCTCTATTACATGGGGAAGTTCCAAAGTTTATTATATGTTGATTCAAGTCTTTAGCCAGAAGAATGGAAGTCCCACTTCCTTTTCATGATTGGTGACAAGGTGAGAGGAATTGTTCCAAAGAAACCTCAAATCGGTTTCAAGAGTAAATCTAGTTGCTTTAACTTCCTGAACCAGGACAAAATCCTTGTTTTTTTATAAGTTGAGGAATATTCTAACAATGTGCTTTCTATATGGGGATTCCACACCCCTTACATTCCATGAAGTGCAGTTAAGACTCATCATTATCAAGTTCTGGAGGCGGATATTTCTCATTCCTAAAAAACTCAAAGTATTTAGGAACCTTTTCTTCAACTTCTAATCTCTTTGAAGTGGGAAAGGGCAAGACAATACTTGTTTTCTTTCTTTCACTCTTGCCAATGTTAAGACTACCTTTGCTGAGAGATACAATATTTCCTTTTTTCCTTCTCCTTCTTTTTGGCCCCAAGGGAGGACTTGGGCTAGGATCATGCTTTTTTTCAGTGGTTATCTCTTTATTAATTCACCCAATAGGTTCTACAAGTTTAATGGTGTCATTGGGTTCTTCAATAGATCTTTTTTCAATTTCATTTTTTCCACATTCCATTTATTAATCATTTTAGTTATTGTTTCCAAGTTTTCCTTTAGCAATTGGGCCTTGTTGTTCCCAGTTTTAGATGTGGGATCTAAACCATAGGGTAAGAAGGTCCCCTCAATATTATTGTATGAGACTATATTACTTATTTACTATTTGTATTCTTTTTAGATATTGTTTCCTCCTTAGAATCTAGTCTCTTATCATTATTATTTGGTTTATCACTTGTTGCATTCTCAATTTCTTCCATCTTATTATTAGGATCCCCAAAGGTATTATAATTCATCTAGCCTATACATTCCATATTTTTTGTTTCTCAATTAGAAATTTTCCTTTATTAGGGATGCATATATCCATTTGAGTGTTAGTACCTTATTGGTTTAAAACATTCTATTATTTGTGTTCAATTTCAGAGAATGTTTTTCACCAAAGAGGGTCCTCTACTAAAATCCTTAGTAGTATCCTCTTCTATCGAGTTTGGGCTTGTTTTAGGATCTTTGGAGGTGTTATTAAGATTCGCCCCTGTATACAGACTTTTAATTTTTCATATTCCTCAATGGATCTATTCTTATTTTCATTTTTTGATTGGTTAGCTAATTCAATATTTTTCTATTTTTTTCCATCACTAATTATTGTGCATTCCTTTTCACATCGATCGATTCATTATTTTTTGCAATCGTGGTGCATTGGTTTTTGAGGTTTTTTGTTATATCAGATTCGTCATCCTCTTCTAAAAGAGGATCAAAATAATTTTCCATACTAATTCTACCATGGTCTCTAGGGAGGGAGATACCCTTCCCTTGAAATTCCCCAAAGATTGAATATGAGGTCTCATTGTGCTTTCCTAGTGAGAGGTTATCACTCCCCCCTTCATGGTTAAAAGTTCAACATTCATTTGGTTTGGGTCCAAATCCCCAAAATTCCTTAATGTGGATGAATGCATAATGTACAAGGCATTTTTTTCCTTAGTTGGGTTGAATGAGAGTGTTTTAAACTTATCTTGTTCAAGCTTTCCAAGTTCTACATTTTGAGAAACAATCTTGTCATCAATATTTGGCCTAGAGATAGGCTTGTTAGGTTTTTTGTAGATAATGGGGAAATTATTTTGAATGTGCCCTTCCCTCCTACAAAGATAGAAAGTGTTTATACCACCCAATATTTATAATTGGCATGAGTGCAATGATTCATCAAGATTAATTTAGATTGGGACTCCAGGAATTCAACCCCCGAGGTTAGAGATACCAATGCTCGAGCATTCATATTAGGAAGTGAAACCCTTTCTTTATTAACCCTAATCACATTCCCAACAAGTCTCAAAATTTGGGAAACAAAGGATCAGAGATCTAGGGGTACATTTTTAAAAGCACCCACCTAGGGCACGATAGTGTCATTATCTCCTCATTGTTGGCCTCAAGTGACCATGCGAGGGCCCTAAATATACATTTTCCTACACTCCAATAGGGTTTTATAAATATTTTTTCTTGAATTTAATGATATTTTAAGAAAATAAGGAATAGGCCCCATTGGACAATTCTACAAAATGAAACCTGAAATCCTCATTTTTTCCGCACATTAATGAACCACCCACCTAGATATTTCCTAGTAGGTAGTTTTAAGGAATCAACAAGTGTAATGAAACAGCAACACTAGTTAATCTATATCTTTCATTACAGATCACTTCCTTCATTTTAGTGTTTAGAGCAATAACCATTTTTGGGGGAAAGTTAGAGGAACACTTATTTTATTCCTCTCCATCAACATCGAAACCCTCACCAACACTGCTAGATAGAGTAATAAATTTTGCACCTACTGAACAAGATAGATTTTATTTCGCTACAACATCTCAAAATAACCTAGAATTGTCATTACTACCATTCATAGTCTCTAATACACTTGTAGAGGATTTGGGGGGGTTCATACCCCCTCCATTAGAGCCCACAAAAAATGAAATAGAACTAAATCACCAAAACATAAATGCAATAAAAAAGAGAACTCACACAAGCATGTGAAATGCTAAATCCACCACACAACCACATAAGGCATTAAATGAGGGTAAATGCAAGGGGTGTACAGGGACCTAAAAAAAATGAAAACCTTTGTGGGGAGGGCCCTACCTCCCCCCACAACCTTCACCTGAAGGAAAACCTAGCCTACTACCACAAACACCTCCAGGATTCAGTCATGTGCATCCTTCATTGGTCTTTATCTCTAACCATGTCCATAGTATTTTTAAGAATGAGTTCATGATTTCTAATATTAATTTTCTTATTAATAGAAATTGATGACTCATAAGTAGGTACATATTGATCTTGAATTATATGCAAGCCTAAATTTAGAGAAAAGTTAATCTTATAGATCTAAATCAATTTATTATTTTTTGAATATAATATGTAACCTATGGTTATGATATATAAATATTTATGGTAATACTATTTATTTTACTTTTACCTCTACTACTTGGTGACTATAAGGACTGACAATATTTTAATAAAAATTGAGAAGATTGTCAAATTTGTAGGGTCAAGTTCTCATAGATCAACCATTAAATGACCAACTTTATAATTTTCAAACTAATAATCAAAAAATAAATAAGCATGCATTTCATATATATGATAATTCTAAAGCAATAAATTATTCCTTTTAGAGATTCAAATAAAAATGTCTCTAAGTGCTCTATTAAGACTCAATATTTTAGTGAAAAAAAAAATTATTGACTTTCTCTTATTTTTTCACTTAGGTTTTTTTGAATCCTATTTATAACCAATCTAAGGATAACTTATATGGGTTTCAATTTTTTGTTTTTCCTAAGTATGAAGCTTTGTGTGAGCTATTAAAATAAAAAATATACTTAGGTCTATAAAAATTATAAATTTAAATATTCGTGATATTTTTTGTGTTTTGTGGAAGTTGTTAGAGTTTCCTTGCTAGACATTCCTTTCCTCCCACCCATGCTTGCTTTTGTTCCTTTTTGGAATTGTATACTTCCCTTTCCCATCATAATTCCCACTTGCAATTTAAATTTCCTTTATACTTATTGGATAGTCAAACTTTTCCCTTCCTGAGTACTCTATCCTTCTCCTTGGGATCTATATTGCACGGTATTCTCAAATTTTCACTATATCTTCTCATCATCATTAAACCATCAAGATTCATCCATTCCCCCTACCTCTATGCCATGATTTTCTTTCCACATCTAACTCTTGGAAATTTAACCAAGTGTATAAGGTGTGAATTTTTTCCAACCCCCAAGAATTCAAATTTCTCGCTTGTTTTTCACCGACCCCCCACCAACTCACTAGAATGATCTAGAAAGGAAACATGGTAGTTGGATGAAAACTAATATAAATTTAATTTGACCATTTAATTTGGTAAATGGTTATAGTTTTGTTTGATGATAATTTTTTCCCTATCCTACCCATGATTACTCAAATGATTTTTTTGATTCCTTAAATTATAGATCAAGTAAAAATGACACTACAATATCCATGATGAAATTAATATAGGTGAAGTGACATGGATCATATTTTTTGTTCTCAAGTATTAATGTTGGTAATTATATAGATTCACTATTATTGCATAGCATTGGCCTTTGCAAATGCCCAACTTGATTTGATCAACTACCATGATGGATTTTATGTCTCAAGCGAGGTTTCAAAGAGGAGAAAGAGAAACAAAAACCATGTCAATGTTAATGTGATCACAATGAAAATAAAATATGATGTATTTAGATCATGTTTTGGATGATTTATGGTGGAATTCTTGACCTATTTTGGATCCACAGGTAAAAGAACAAAGTTGTGTCACACTTTTGGCCAACTAAATATTTTAGAGAAAAATAGTTTTTACCCTAAACCATTTCGGGTGAAACAGTTTTGTTCAAAACCATGTGGCACGTGTAGTTTTAAGCAAAACTATTTCACTTGAAACTATCAAATTAAAATTTTACCATTGAAAATTTGAAATACGATTAAATTTAGGTGTAAGGTTTTGGGAAAAAGGGTTTTGGTTGAAACAATTTTGATCACAACCCATTGAACCAAAATTATTTATGTGATTATCTATGTGTAATTTTAAGCCCTCTTTTGGGGAAAATTAAGAATAAATTCAACTTCAAATCTTAATGTATTCAACTAGGGGTAACTTCATGAAAATATAAAAAATAATCTTTTGCATAGGTTATAGTCTAAAATTAAAAAATGTAATTTTTTGATATTTTGATTAGTTTTATTATGATTTTTTAAAATTCACTATAAGTACGTTTTTATAAGCAAACATGGGGTTGATTATAAATTTTAAAAATATTAATTTTTTTTTAAATATATGGTGCACTTGAGAGAGAATCCTCTTCAAAAGGATATAATTTTTTTTAAATGTTAAAAAAATTAGACAAAAGTTAGTCTCAAGAAAAATATGGCGTTTTGTTGAAGTTTGACTTTAAAACATTACTACAAAAAAATCATCGAAAATTAATTTTTTTCCATGCAATAGATATTGAAGTTAGCTATTTAGGGAAAAACAATTGTGGAAAAATAAAATTGTTTTCTCTTTTTTTTGTTACATCCTATTGACCTCACTTTTTTTCTAAAATTTTCAGCAATTTAAATTTTTCTCTTAAATTTATAAATTATATCAAACCAATTTTTTATTTTTATTTTTAAATTAAAAATGTAAACTTCATCAAGATTTCTACATTTCATTAGTTTACATCATTTTTAGATTGAAAGCATAAAGACCACTTTTATGTGGTTGAAGTTGATTTTTAATTTGTGTTGGTCATTTCCTTTATAAAAGTGTGACATAGGTTTGTACTTTTACCCCTACGCACTCAAAATCACTATCCGTCATTGTACATAGCAACACAAATCAAAATGATGAGGATTTTTAGCTCATTTAAACTACACAACAATACTAAGGGAGTTGAGTTCAAGTGCAAACATTAATTGTAGCAATGACGATATTTTGTGCAACCTCTCTAGTGTTATTGTATCACATCTCCTCTACTCATCCCAATTTATAAGGCTAGAGATCTATATGTATACAAATTTTCTTCTTTATAAGGGTTGGTCATTTTAGGTTTTCATTGTATTAAGTGTAGATTTTCAATTTTGATAGTGTTTCCACAATTAAAACTACTCTCAAAGTTGTAGAGGTAGCTAATATAGCATGCACTTGTAAATAATTCTCCTTAGCTATTCATGAGTGTTTTAGATGGTTTTAAGGGTTTTGAGGTGTTATTTGAACTCTCCTTGTAAATTATCTTAAACTATATTTATTGGTGTAGCTATAACAAATATTTGAGAAACGTTGCATCATTTCAATCTATAATATTTTTTTATATGTATTAATATTTTATCTATAGTGGATAAATACTAATGAATTCAAAGAGGTATTATCAAGTAGAACTATCTATTTTTGCATAATCTCTACTATTTATTATTAATTTATTCTTCTAATGGTTAGACATTACTTTTTTACCTAATAAGGCACTGGTAACTAAGGATCTTGACCTTCCATACTCTTAAAATATAGAAATTTTCTTACTAACTCTATGAAAACAGAAGTAGAAAAAATGCATGTGTCCATGATTCATTGAAATAAATAATGGTAAATATTGAAAAAAAATCATATGTTTAATGAATCACACATAATAATCTATCCCTTGCAATATGAAACATGCATTGAATAGAAATTAATTTTTTTGGACTATAAATTGCTATCACTTTACACACATGATCTAAGGTATATAATCAAGTATATTATAGGTTTGGTGTAAGTAGAATTTTATTAATTTAGTGGAATTTTTAATAGGTAAAGAACACAAATGGGTATAGTTTATATTTAATTCATTGACCAGTCATTCAAAAACTAAAATTATAACTTATTTTAGTGACCTATAGGAACACCCTCTTAGGTTTAAGATGAGCCCAAAGAGTAGGAGACCTTACTAATTTTTTTAGTTAGAATTTAACCTTACTAAACCTATAGATGATCCTATATTTACCTCAATAATAAAACCATAGCCTTGAAGTTAAAGAAAAAAAATATGACATTTTGAACCTATTATTTTAGGACCTAAAATTTTGGTGTTGTTGCTAGGGATAACATAATTTGTTGCAAGTATGTTGCAGGTGTTGTCATTGATGTCAATAGTATGGAGTTTCTTGGTTTCCATTGATGTAAACTATATGGTGGTTGTTGATGATGATCTTGTCTCTATTGTTAGCAAAGTGGTAGTGTGTGGTTGGTTGCATATGTTGCAATCAAGAAGGATGTCATGAGTTGTTATAGCAATTGTTTCATGTTACTCATGAATGTGTAGATGATTCCATGAATTTTGTATTAACTATTTGTTGTTGTAATTTGCATAAAAGAATCTCTTATAATCAATGCCTTAGGAAGGTGCTCTAAAAGTGCTCCAAAGAATTCTTCACATTCCTCCACATTTTATGATTTTTTTTTTATGGTTTGAAGGTTATAAAAATTCAAGTGTTCAACATATGTGTTCTAGTTTTCAGATCTTGGATGTTATCATATAAGTTTCCTAAGTAAGCAGAGTGGTGACTGAACTATTGTAGTCATGGAAGGTTTTGAGAAATTATCCATAGTTCTACATAGTTGTTGTTATGGTCTTGTAGTTTGGGGGATGTGTTTCTAATGTCTATCTATTGAAGTTATGTCTCAAGACTATGTTGGTTGGGTTTGCAATAGATACTAGTTTTGTATTTGTTTTCTTGCGCTAGTATAATGATGCATGAAATTATGGAAGAAAAGCATGAAAATATTCTTGAATATCATTTGATGCTTTTGATGTTATCCATGTGTTTCTATATTTCTTCTCTGGTACCTCTTGTGGTTTGGAGTTAATGTTTCAAGAGTTGAGTGTTTTTTGGGTTGACTTAGTGTTATAAGTCTCTTGCACCAAGTTTTTTTGGTGTGCGCTAGCATGGGAATGTGTGCAGATTTGAAATAGGTCCTAATTATCTCCTAGCTTGGACTATAGCTGATTTCCATTTCTTTTGGATGTGTTGAGGACAACTTAAATATGGTTGTTGCACATTTCATGTTCATACATTTCAAAATGGATGACAAGGAGAAATTTTTTGATGCTTTTGGATGGTATAAATGTAAGATCAAGTGTGTTATCAAGGTGTACAAGTGTTTAATGAGCGATCAATGTAATTTTTTGAAAATAATGCATTGAAGGCAGAGTAATGTGTGTGAATTTGCAGTGAAGTGTTTAATGCAAGTTGGAGGCAATGAGCAAAAGAAAGAGTTTAAGTGGTGTGTAGAAGATAGTGAGCTGAAAAAATTGTGTGAGTGTTGGAGGTTGTGAGTCGAAGGTAGAAGTCCAAGAGTGAATACCAAATGAAATGAGAAAAAGGTAGAGTGGTGTAAAAGTGTTGAAGGGAGTGATTCAAAGGCAATAAAAGTGTTGCTGTTATGATTTATCATTTGATTCTTCAATGAGTTATACTCTGAGGTTGCAACCTCATTATGTAATTCAACAAGGAGTTGTAAACTTCCTTAGGTTAAATAATTTAAATCACTTATAATTTTTGATTCATTTATGAGGCTTGATTTAGTAGCTCGAAGAAGCTTTTTGCACTGTGGTTTTTTCCCTTGTTAGGTTTTCCATGTAAATATTGTGTTATGGTTATGTGTTCTTGCTTTGAATGTGTTATAATATTAAGGTAGTTTTAAGTTTTTATAGATAAGTTGAAATTGAATTGATTTGATGGATATTGATTCACCCCCCCTCTTAGTATATCTATGTGTTCTAACAATTGGTATCAGAGTCGAGTTCCTTGGTGCATCCTAATAGTTGAAGGTAGATCTTGGTTTAGAACACATGGCTTAGGAGTCCTCTTCTAAGTAACCACATTTTGATGGAAATAATTATGCCTTATAGAGTATGAGGATGGATGCCTATCTCACATCACTTGGTTATGTTGTTTGGAGAGTTTCCAAAGATGATTATGTTGAACTTTATCATCCTATCATTGATCCAAATACAAAAAGGTCTCATGAGAATAATGCTAAAGAAAATAATGCTATCCTAAGTGGGTTGGAAAATTTTGAATTTTTCAAAGTGGTGCAATGTAAAATTGCAAAGGAGATATGGTATAAGATTAATAATCTCTATGAAGGAAATGACAGTGTGAAACAAGAAAAGCTGTAATATTATTGGATTTTTTTGAGAATTTGAAGATGAAAGAATAAGAGAACATAGTTAGCTATTTGTGCTAGGTAGATGAAGCTATGAATGGAATTAGAGGTCTTGGAGATGGCATAATCTACTTTGTGGTGGTTAAAAAGGTTCTCAAAAATCTTCCCCAAAATTTTGACTCAATTTTTTTTGCAATTGAAGAGGCCAAGGATCTAACAAAGCTTACCATGGAATAATTTTTTATATATCTCATAGCCTATGAGATGAGAAATGAATTTTATAGTACAAATAAAAGAGAAGCTACATTCAAGGTTTTCAAGAAGGAAGAAGTTCCATATCACCTAGTGATTCTGATGAAGAAGAGGAATACTTTGTGAGAAAGATGAAGAAATGACCAGGCAAGTACAAAGGTAAATTACCATTCAAATTCTTTAATTTTGGAATAATTGGTCACTATGATTCTAATTTTCTTTTAAATAAATTGAAAGTAGCAACAAGGATTTCAAGAGGAACAATTTCAAGAAGAATCTTCTCTCCAAAGAAAAATACTACTCCTTAGATGAAGGAGACCATTGTACATCAGAAGATGATGTACATGAATCCCTATTCATGGCCTCTGTGATCCCTGGAATCTCAATTATATCTATGGATGAAGAAGAATGTGAAGTTGATTTTTAAGGTGATCTTATCTTTGCTCTTGAAGATCTTAATTATGCAAGGAAAGAGAACAAAAGACTAAAGACTAATAGAATCCAAAATAAGAGAATGTAAAAAGCTTGAGAAGGAGTTCCTATCACTCAAAAAGGAGTTGAAGAAAGCCATGTATAGAAGTCAAGAAGCTTATATTATACCTAAAGAAATATCACATCAGGTAATTAGATCCTCCTCAAGTAGGTTTAATCATGCACTTTTTGGTTACTATTTCATTTGAATAAGTATGGACATAAAGCTATAAAGTGCAAATCTGAAATGAATGAAAGAAATTTTGTTAGTAGAAATTATCTTTCTTCTATGGTAGATTTCAATGTGACATTCAGATCTACAACAATGTTGGGCATATAGTAAAATTATACATAACTAATTTTCAAAAAATAGAAATTCAAAAGGTTGTTGATGTTGAGAAAGTCAGGGAAATAAGAAAAGAAAATTCAATGGTTTTTCAAACAACATTTCATGCTCAGGGAAAATTAAATCTTTGGATAACTGAAAATGGGTGCTCAAGTCACACGATTGGTGAAAAAATAAATTTCATCAAGTTGGTGAAATGGAATGGTCTTTTTGTAAAGTTTGGAGATAATTCATTAGTAAAGATTTATGGAAATGAAACTATAAGTATTGATGGAAAATCTAAGACTAAAGATATTTTCTATGTTTAAGGTCTCAAGCATAATCTTCTCAGTGTAATTCAAATGTGTAGCAATGGATACAATCTCTTATTTAATGAGAAAGGATGTGAAATTGGAAAAGAAAAGTCTAGAAGATTGGTGGTAGAAGGTTCAAGGAATGAAGGAAACTTATACAACCTGAAGGGTATGGTTGGAAATAGTCTTCTAGGATAGAAAAATGAATGTTTGTTGTGGCATAAATTATGGGATACATCAACTTTGATAACCTTGTAAAGATCATCTCCATGCATGCAGTGAGATGCATGCCAAGGATTGTTAAGCCCACAAGTGCCATGTGTAAAGAATGTTAGATTGGGAAGCAGTCAAGGATAAAATTCAAGACTAAAGAGTATCCTACTATAAGACCGACCTTTTGAGCTCATTCATACCGATCTATGTAGACCTACTAGAACAAATATTCTTCAAGGTGAAAGGCATTTCATATTACTCATTGATGATTTCTCTAGAATGACATGGGTTAAATTCCTAAAATAAAAATTAGAAGCTTTCAGTAGATTTAAGATCTTTAAGTCAATGGTTGAGAAAAAAATGAATGCTAGAATCAAGTGTCTAAGATCTGATAGAGGTGGTGAGTTTACATCAAGTGAATTTAAATAATTTGTTGAAGAGAATGGGATAAAAAGATTATTTTTCTACTAGAACTCCTCAACAAAATGGAGTAGTAGAAAGAAAGAATACAATTGTTCAACAAATGGAAAGAGAAATGCTAAATGAAGCCAAATTTCTTGATGTATATCGAAAGGAAGAAGTCCTTACTATTTTCTATATCATCAATAGAGTTCAACTATGGTTGGATAGCACCAAAACTCCCTATGATCGTTGGTATGGGAGACTAGCTACTATCAAATATTTCAAAAATTATGGAAGTACATGCATCATCAGGAGAGATGAAGGATTGGGAAAGTTTGATTCAAGATCAAATGAAGGAATATTTCTTGGTTATTCAACAAGAATCCAACCCTATAAATGCTATAATAAAATATTGAGGAAGGTGGTTGAAAGTGAAAGGGAGGAAGCTCAAGATAAAGTCCCCAAGACTCCTACCAAGTGAAACAAAGATAATTGGATGAGAGTGTGTTTAATCAAAATTGAATGATGATATAGGACACCCTCATTTTTCCCTAATTTCATTAGAAAAAGAGATCTCCCAAGGGTAAGATTGACTTTCAAACTTGAGGTGAGTCAATCCTATTATGGGGATCTATTGTTTCCTTATGATAGAAAATGACAAAAATGACTGAAATGCACTTTGGGGAGATAAAATATATATATATATATATATAATGAACTAAATAGGCCTTGGCATGCATAATAAAGGGAATTAGGGGCCTATTTATGAAGGGTTAAAATACATAAATGTAAGGTCACTAAAATAGGTCCAAATTAATTATGAAATTATACTATCACATAGAAAGGGGTACAATTTTCTACACTACATTTATCCCCCACTTTAGCAGCCATATGACACTACATGCATATGCAAGCTAAAGTACCGAAAATAAATTACACTTTATAAAATGATACTCATATGGATATTAGAATTCATTTGTGAATAAGGAGAAAGAATCCCCTAATGTATTCATCTACAAAACCACAATGTTAGAAACCACATCCTGCAAAACCGATTTGCTAGCTATTCAAAATCATCAAATATCTATGGAGAATCAAATTTGAGGGTAGATGTATGCCCTCTAATTATGTTTTCATTATGGAGGTGGAATTAGGGTAGCAATCTAGCCTCATCTAATTTCTTTAATTAGTGATGTAAATTTTTATAATAGGGAATTGATTCTACAACACTACATATTGATATACATTGAATAAGATTAGGGATAGAACCAAGAATCCAATGCAACAAATGGTATCAAAAGAGGAGTTCACTAGCCCTCATTATGGTGATTTGAATGAAATGTGATTTAATAAAATTTAGTACATGTTAGTGAAAAATAATGCTTTAGATCATCATTTTGAAATTTACTATTTGAAAAATTACCTTGTTGCAAAGTGATTAAAGATGTCGAGTTGACGAGAATAGAGAACCCCCTATACTAGATGTTTTGCGAGAGGAAGTGGCATGTGGAAAGCTCTAACACACAGTGAGTCCATTGTGCCTTACTTTTTGTTTACATTTTTTATTTTATAGCATTTTTTATATACTTTTAGATGGTTTATGGGACCTCATCCGAAAATGGTGCACCTATCCCATTTTGGCCCATGTGTCCTAGAATGGCTAAAGTGTCTAGGACCCCCATCCAAAAATGGCCCAAGTGTCTCAGAGAAACTTTGTTTCACTTTTAATTGATTGGTTAATATTTTTAACCATGTTATTGATGATTTATTTCATCTCTTTTAGGTTTCTCCATGCACCCGGCAACGTTTAGGAGGTAGATTATTCACCCTTCTCTAGGAGTAGGTTACCCAATTTTTTTAGGAGGAGGTTAACCTTTTATGTGATACTGTCTTATTCTAGATCTATATCATGCCACCCATGAGGTATCATGATGTTATGTTGATGGTATTAGTAGATAGATGGAGCAAAGACACATGCACATTCCATCTACCTTTAGGAGAGATGATGGTAACCTTGGAGGATGTACACCATATTTTGAGATTACCCATCTAGGGTGAGACCATCCATATAGAGGAGGATTGCACACACAAGTAGATAAGATAGGATATCAATTATTGCATTGGTCACCCCATTCCACCAGGAGACATTGGGGCTCATGTTGAGCTTTAATGGCCACTATATGTGTGCTCACCATTGTTATAACAAATCATGGTTGTCACTATGGCTCTATCTCTTGTACCTGATGGGCGAGGTGTGCACCTAGATAGTGACCTCATTGATATTATTCATGAGATGGAACAACATCAGACCATCTATTTTTGGGGTCATAATATGTTGGTTCACCTCTATTATGATCTTAGGCACTTTTTATACCAAGAGCTACATAGCATAGTCCATTGTATGCTTATATAGGTTTGGGCCTTTGAGCATATCACATGCACTATGCCTACAAGTTATCCTATGGTAGCAAGCATGGGTTATCCACAAGAATTCAGCTATAGACTGAGATGGATTTGGTAGTTTGGGGATCTATTATACTGGAGGGTTCATTTTGATCACCTCGAGGAGGATGAGATATTATGGAGGCCCTACCGCACCATACCCTAGTGGCCAGACCTCACTCAATAGCTCATTAGGATACAACAAGATAGTTTTTTTCTTAGATGGAATGACTATATAGTTATGCCCTTTTATTATGATTGAGTCATGCAAAAATTTGAATGGGTTCATCTATCTCCTAGGCCATGACCTATATACCTAAGAGCATAATGGAGTGGCTCCAAACCAAGAGACATCCAACATCCCACAATTAATTATTTTGATTTTAGAAATTCAGATGACAAGGACCAAGATGTTCCCTCGGCATCAGACTTGGATGATTTAGGTACCACTATAGCCTACAAGAACTGGTGGGTGAGATCATAGCATACACATGTCTTCCTTCTACATCACCCACAGGCGACGTTGGATCTCTTCCAAGTCACAAAGATGAGAGAGAGGATGGATTTTTAAATGGGGATACAAATGATGATAGATCAAAGGACTTAGAGGAGAGTGATGAGGAGGAGGAGGAAGATCCACAACCAATGAGTGATGATCCTAATGAGCTAGAGGAGGCCATAGATGGCCCCAAGGAGAGACCTTCATCTCACCTATGAGTCACTCGAGCAAGTCACCAGCCACAACAAGAATCACCATTTATGAGCATGGGGAGGGTAGTGGTACAACACCTTCCATACCTCCTCCTCACGAGGGACTTATTATACCTCATCAAGATCTCAATTGGTGGGTTGGAGATCTAGGTAATGATGTGTTATTAAAGTATTATAGTTTTATAGTTATTTATGTTTACATATCATGTCTTATTCTAATATTCCTTATGATTACCATCTTGCAGTGTGTATGTGAGAGTGGCAAGATCTCTTCTATTGAGTCACTATAGAGATGGCCCCCTTCTTGCTCCCACATCAGGCCACGTGAGTGGAGCACATGCTGACACCTAGTGTGAGGTTTCATGTTGACCTTTTTAAACCCTTAGCGAGATGGAGGAAAGTGTATGAGGAGACCACGATGATCATTGATCTATGTATAGCTAGAGAGGAGTAGACTAGAGTCGAGCATGCACAACTTCAAATTTCATATGAGGAGCTTTGATCCACCCATGTCCTACACAAGAGTGAGCCAAAAGTTTACAAGGTGCAGGGAGAGATCACTAGAGTTTAGGAAGAGCTAGCTAGAGTATAGGCTGATAGGGATTAATTGGATCCGGAGCATGTGGTAGCACTCATACATGAGGCAATGAATTTAGGTGAGGTACAAGGCCTATGGGATCATATGAGCTCCATGAGAATATCACAATTGATTGTCTCATGATGAGCATCGCCACTAGGCCCTAAGGAGTTTGGAACTCATAGGCCACACTAGTTATGATATGTTATATTATGCCACATGTTTTGATTATGTACATAAACTTTCATGATATATATTTGAGCATTTGTGTTTGTTTTTATAGGTTCCTTATTGAATTAGATGTTAGTGTCATCTATTAAACAAACTAGTAAGATTATTTAATAAATGTCTCCATGATATAATTTTATATGATCTAACCTAAACACCTATGTTTACATTAGGTACTACATTCTGATTAAGTTTTTTTGTTAAAATAAATGCACTTATGATCTATTTGTAAAATTAAATGCATATAATAATTTAATTTAACACAACGCACATATGGTTTCGAATAGCATGTAAAGGAACGTAATAATTCAACATGATAAACAATTACTCAACATGATTCAAGACACACCAATAATTTTTGTCAAGAATGAAGCAATGTGAGACAAAATAGACAACCATCTACTTAATCTAACAACATGCTTTAATATACATACTATTCAAAAAGAGATGTTAAGTGTAGTATTTGCACAAATGCACAGTGTTGATAGGTTCTTTGAGAGGTGTACCATCTATTTTGGTTAATGTATATGATCTAGACCCATATATTTCATAAATTACATAGGTCCCTAACCAATTCAGGATAAACTTTTTCTTTTTCACTTGGGGCGGCATTAACATTACATTGACTTTCATATAACACTAAATCACCTTTATTAAATAAACAAGGAATGTCATTATCATTTTAACTTCATTGAATTATTTTAGAATAGGCTTGAATATGCTTGAGAGAGTTGATGCACTACTCATCAAGCATTTTAAGTTGTTGTAATTATTTCTCTTTATAGGTGGTATCATCAATAATCCCTCTAAGAGAAATTCTTAATGAAGGAATTTCTAACTCTAAAGGCATTATTGTGTTAGTGCCTTAAAAAAGGTTATAAGGTGTATTTCCTGTGGATGTTCGAATACTTGTATGATAGGCCCATAATTGGTAAGATAACTAAGTGTGCCAATATTTAATTATGTTTGCTTAATATTTTCCACAAGATTGCTCAATATTTTTATTAGTTACTTTTGCTTGACCATTAGACTGTGGGTGTGTTGAAAAATGGCATCGAATGTGAAACATTTCCAAAAAATTCTTCACATCATTGTTCTTAAATGGTGTATCATTGTCTGAAACTAATGTAGAAGGAAGACCAAAGCAAGAAATAATATGTTCTAATATGAAATGACAAATCATATCAGTGGTTATGGAATGAAGAGTGATGGATTCTACCCATTTCATGAAATAATCTATTGTGATAATTATAAATGTATGTCCATAAGAAGAAGGCGGACACATTTTTCCAATGAAATCCAAATCCCAAACCAAAAATGGCCAAATAGGAATTTGGGCACAATGTTCAAAAGTAGGAGCATGGATCAGATTGTTATGTTCTTGACATTTGTGACATTTATTAACATGATCAAAATACTCTTATTCCATATGTCACAAAAAATATCACATGTGGATTAACTTTTGAACCAATGATCTTTCCCGAGGTGGTGGACCTAGCTCGATTGGCTAAAGCATCATGTTGTAGGAAAGAGGTCACGAGGTCTAGTCTCCCCATCGTCCCCATGGTATCGGAGGGTGTGTCACACCAGCACCACTGGTCACATGAAAAAAAATTACCAGGCGCACTGCAGTTTATAGGGGGATGGATAGCCAACCAATTCCTACAGTCTAAAAAAAAACTAACGATCTTCCCCAAAATTCCCCCCACAAGCACCATCATTAGCTTTCTCAAGGGATATAGAAACTTCTAATTGTTTAATGCATCTAAGAAAGAGACCATCAAAGGATCATCTATACAATACATCAACTAAAATTATGTATCTAGTAGCAAGTTTTTAAATATTAGCTCTAGTGTTTTTAGTGGTTGGTTCAAGAAAGGTACCTTCCTTTAAGTAATTGAATATTGTTGTGTACCATTCAATAGAGACTTCAATATTGGTCACTAATGCTTCTTTTATCTTTTCATTGATTAATGGCTTTGTGATTATGTGAACTACAAATGTGAATTCAATAGAAGGATCTTCAGAAGATACAAGGGAAGCACTATTTTCCATTGCATTTGCATGTCAATTATCCTTTTGTAGAATATTATCAATGGTATATGATTCAAATAATTTTAGCAATGTCATTGTAAGGTTTTTATATTGAGATAACTTGTCATGTTTCACTTGATAAAATCCATTTATTTGTTTAATGACCAATTGAGAATCACCAAATATATGAATGTGTTGAACTCCTAAGGATAAGGTCGCACATATTCCAACAATTAGGGCCTCATACTCCATAGTATTATTCATGCATAGGAAGTTTAAATGGTAGGATAAGGGAATAGGTTTTCCTAAAGTTGGAATTAATATAACCCCTTCTCCAAATCCAATTTGACACTTAGAACCATCAAATTACAATTCCCATGTTTCCTTTTTAGTTGTCAATACACTTTCATCAAGGAATGATTCATGATTAGGTGATGTTAATGGTGAAGGAGCATCAACTAAATTTTTGGTCATGGCTTGTCCTTTTATGGCTTTTTGAGGAATAAATTTAAGATCAAACTCAGCCAACAACATAACCCATTTAGCTAATTGTTTTGACAAATCTATTTTAACAAAAAGGTGTTTCAAAGGGTCAAACTTTATAGCAACATGAATCTATGCATTTAATAGATAATGTCTCAATTTACTAGTAGAAAACACAAGAGCCAAACATTGTATTTCTATACTTGTGTATTGAGTGATTGGATTAAAATGTGGGTTGAATTTATCCTTGTAATTCTATCTTTTGTTGACAAACAGATTTGGACTAGTCTTTGGGAATTTCACAATAGTTTCCTTAGTTTATCCTTTAAGTGTCAATTTGGGGGCGTAAGCTTGTGAATAGTGTTACAGAAATCTACCTAAGGGAAACTAATGAACTAAGGGGGAATGGATGCATCTAAGAATTTAAAACACACATTTCAATCTAAAATTCAAAAGCACACTTCAAAAATGAATGAAAGTCTTTCTTAAATTTCTGCCTACCTACCTCAACCAACCTATCTAGTTTTGATTAAACTTGAATAACACAAATTCAATATCTTAGGATATACACTCTTTAATGTAGATATTAAGAACAACCATTGCAATAGTAAAAGAGAGAATTAAGTTGCTAAAGATGTATTGAAAGAGTGTAGGCAACAAGAAGTTTAATTGTGACAGGAGGTCGAAATGCGACAGGAAGATGAAATGTGGCAGGAAGATGGAATACAACAAAAATATGAAGTATAGCAAAGAGATGGAATGCAAATGAAATGCGACAAGAAGTTTTATAGAATGAAACACAACATATTCTAAAATGGGAAACACAACAGTTAATCAGAAATGAAAACACATTTCTTGTCCCTCAGATCACAATTACATTCCACAAAGAATCCATTGCAAATTTTTTAAGACCAAATTAATTGCATAGGTTGTATTATCAATTATTTTTAACCTTGAACAGAAACTAAACTGAATCAAAACACACCTGAAAAACATGCACTCGACAAAAATGAAATTGCATGAGTTATAAAAGATCTAAGCTAATAGAACATAAAACGATCTCACCAAACTTCCCGAGAGGGGGGCCTTCTTCTGGTCCATAGGGTGAGAATAAAAGAATGTCTACGCTAGCTCAAACCATGATCAATGCATCCAATATTCAACACAATAATATCATCAACTGAAATTTTTATGTATATTCTATATATTTAATTTAGATCAAAACACACATATATATAGGCGTGTATGTTCATCGATCACCACCGAGTTAAATGATAAAAGAGACACAATTTTTTATGGTCAATGGACAACAAACTAAATAGTCTAACCAATTGGGTTGGCCATAGAACACAACCCAAATCAGTTACAAAAACTATTAGTTTAAAACAAAATACAAAAACATGAATAGATATCGTTGCATCCTATGGCTCCCAAACTATTCTACTCTTTATGCTCAATCACCCTACTAATCAAATCCCTTGCCATGTTGAGCTCCTATAGAAAATCATCTGAAAGAAATTATTATTTCAATGATTTTAGCATTTAGAAGGAACTCTTTCACCTTTTAAAAAAATATCAAATATCCTATATTTTCCTAACAATTAATGGCAAACGGGACTTAGAAATAAGGTGAATTGAGAACAAAATAAAGGGTAAAAAGACATAAAATTGAACATGTTTAACACCCATCATTGATTTTCATAATCAATCACATTTTGGATAATGTAGTAAACAATATGTTCTTTTCCACTTTCATCTTGTTGAGCCAATAACACTGTTAGAGCATAATTGGATGTTGATATGTAAAGAATGAATGGTTTTTCTTGAATAGAAAGTTGCAACATGGGAGGACTAGCTAGATACTCTTTCAAAATGTCAAAAGCTTGTTTACAATCTGCATTCCACTTAAATTCTAATTCCTTCTTAAGGAGTTCAGTAAAGGGGAGATTCCAATCCACCAATGATGCCACAAATTGGTGGATTGCTTGAATCTTTCCTTGTAAACTATGTAATTGAGAAAGAAATTTTGATGATGTGGTATGTTTATGATAGCATAAATCATCTTTTTTTCCACCTCAATGCCTCTATGTGACACTATAAAACCCAAGATTTTTCCTCTATCCACACCAAAGACCCATTTCTTCAGATTTAACCTCATGTTATATTTACGAATTATTTCAGAGATCTTACGAAGGTTTTTGACATGATCTTGATGAGTTAAAAATTTAGCCAAAATATCATCAACATAATCTTCCAAAATGTTGTGGATTATATCATGAAATATTAATTTCATAGCTCATTGATATGTTGCTCCACCATTCTTTAATCCAAAAGGCATAACAACCCAACAAAATGTTCCCCAAGGTGTAGTAAAAGTTGTCTTATATTGATCTTGAGGGTTAATGAAAATTTGATTATATCCGAAAAAACCATCCATGAATGACAATAAAGCATGGCCTACAATTGAATCCACTATCATGTCAATATTAGGAAGGGGAAAATCATCTTTTAATGATGCTTTATTCAAATCACAAAACATTGTACACATCCTAATATGCTTATCAGGTTTTTCCACTACCACAATATTAGATATCCAAGGTGAATAATCAATAGGACGAATGAGACTATCATCCAAATGTTTTTCATTTTTATCTTTCACCAATAAGGCTATCTTAGGATTCATCTTTTGTATCTTTTTTCTTATGGGTTTAGCATCTTTTCAAGAACAATGTTATATGTGACTATCTTAGCATCAATACCTGGCATATCTGAATATTTCCAAGCAAAGATTATAGGGAATTCATGTAACAATGTTGCATGATCTTCTTGTTCTTCATCATCAAGATATTTTCCTATTTGAATCACTTTCTATTCATTATATGTATCCATTGGTATGTTTATTGTATCTCCCACAAGTAATGTACTTTGCTTTAAAATTTCAAGAATTTCTTAATGTTCATCTTGTTCAATATCACCTGTTTTCTTATCTTCACCAAAATATCTTTACTGTCTAAGGTACAAATGAATTTTTTTTGTGGTGATGAGTTGGAAAATTATTATTAACTCCCAAATTTTTTGCTAAATCTTCATCATGTTGAAAATAACCCAATGGTTCATCTTCACTTGTGGTATCTATTAATTCAGGATGCTTCAATGTAAGATTTGTCTTAGGAGAAACTTGAATGATGGTGTTGATATTGAGTGAAGGATTTTTTTATGATTTCAAAGGAAAATATCCAAGATCACTTTTTATTTCTTATATGTTAGGCTCTATAGGGACACGAATGTCTTGTTCATGCACACCACAACCTTTTCCATTATAACTAAGCTATTTCAAGAGTTGATATACTCTCCCATAGAGAGATTCCACTACTTTCAAGGATGGTGGTTGTTCATGATCAAGCTCATTGTAACTTGTGTAATTTGTGTCTTCTTCTTTGTTAAAATTTTTCAACCTGGATGCTTGTGATGATTCTTCTTCATGTTGTGTTGACATTAATGTTGTTTCTTTGTCCTTTTTTTATTCTTTCAATGTGATCATATATTCTCCAATGAATGTAGGTGTAAATTTCAATGAACCCCAATCATCATCTAATAGTTTCGTGATTGATTTCTCTTTTTATTCTTCTTGCATAGGTTCGAATTTTGAAGTTGGTATCAATGTTCTCAAAGGACTTTTCATGCCTTTTTCAGTTTGTAAAAAATTTTTGGATTGAAGATCAGCTTTGGTTGTGTAAACCTTGTTTTGATAGGTATATTTCATTAAATGGTGAAGTGGTGAATGGATACCATTCATTTCATGAATCCAATGTCTTCCCAAGAGAATATTATATGAGAGCTCTTGAGGCATAACATGAATAGGAGTTTGCAATGTTACCTTTCCTTCTTTAATAGGTAATGTTATCACAGCAAGTGGTCGTTTCCCCACATTATCAAATCCATAGATAGATAAAGAATCAGGTTGAATTTGACTCTTGTCTACCCCAATCTTGTCAAGAAGGCTTACACTAAAAACATATAGTGTTGAACCATTATCAATGAGGGTACGCCTTATTCCATAATGATTAATAATAGCCACTATCATCAAAGTCTCATTTTTTTTCACTTCTAATGGAGGTAACTCATCTTGATGAAAGACAATGTCAATGTTAACCAAATGCATACCTTGAATTAGGGATGCTACATCATTGGGTTGTACAATAGGATGGACCACAACTTGTAAAGAATTTTGAAGCATGTTATGATAATTAGGTGAAGCTTGAATAAGGTCCCATAAAGAAATCTTAGCAGGAGTGTTTCTAAATTGTTCCACAAGATCATACTCCTTTCCATTGTGCAAAGGAAAACAAGGAGCACTAGGAAAAATAGGTTGAGGTAGTGGTAATGAAGTAGGTATGGTTTGTGGTTTCCTATTATTCCTTGTGTTATATGTGTGAGAAATATTATTATAATTCAGTTGTTGTGAAACATCGTTAATATAATGTTTCCTTGTAAAATTCAAGATAGCCCTTGGATATAATGATTTATTGTTTAGGTCTTCCTATGATAAGCACAGGTTTGTTTTGGCCTTGTGGTTTTTGTGAAGGTGGGTAGATGAAAAGTTGAGGTGTGATTGCATTAAATTTCCTTTGTTTTGGTTTGTTATGACAAGCCTTAGTGGATGAACCTTGTGAGATGGAATCCTCAAGGGCTTCATCTAACATGTCAAAATCATCACTACTAAAGGGATTGAAGGATATATTCTTTTAGAAAGAGATTTTTCGTGATCAAATAATTATACTTTCTCTAAGATTTATCATTTAGTGTATAGTTTATGGTTTCCAATGTTCACAAAATGAAAACTACTCTATCTAAACTATGCAATGATATAAAAAGTAAAGAAAATGACCATATAAATAAAATAATCTAATACTAAAATAGAAAATAACTTTCTTAATTTTCCTCAATATTTCATCAAAAGAACAACTTTATTTAGTGTTCATAACAGACTGTTTCAAAATTTCAAATTGCAATCTTATTAGCAGAAACATAAAATAGAAATAGAGACAAAAATGTACCCAAAAAAATCCATGACACCTGTACAGGGATACATTCACCCAAGGGTGAATGGGTCCTCACACAACAGTTTTAAAAATTGAAATCTAAAATTTTAGTTTACTATTTATGTTCTCTATTTCGGGTTTTAGAATTTGTTTTCTATGACTAATTTTCCATATTTTATTGTCTAAATGTGAATGCAAGAAATAAAAAAAGTGAACAAATATGATAAATTTTTGAAAGCAATTTTGAATAAATTTTTTGATATAAAAGATTTGAAAGACACTAATATGCAACTACTATGCAAAATCAATGTAATATGTATGCAATGTTTTGGATTTTTGAGATTTTAAAGGATACAAAATGTAATTTTTAAAACCCTAAATGCAATGCAAGCTAATGAAATTAAGAAACCCTGAGTGAGATGCAATGCAAACTAATGCAAATCTTAGATCTAGTGTTTTACAGACTTCCAAATCAAAATTTATGATGTACAATGTTAGGTGCACCAAAATGAAACAAAGAGAAGTGGATGAGAGTTTGTTTAATCAAAATAGAATGATGATCTAGGACACCTTCATTTTTCCCTAATTTCATTAGGAAAAGAGATCTCCCACTTGGGTAAGATTGACTTTCAACCTTGAGGTAAGTCAATCCTATTATGGGGATCTACTATTTCCTTATGACATAAAATGATAAAAATGACTAAACTACACTTTGGGGAGATAAAAATAAAATACCTAATGAACTCAATTATGTGATGTAAAACATAAAATTTAGAGATTAAGGATAGTACAAATAGAAATAGTAACTTTCAAGCAGATCTGAGAAGGGCATAATAGTTTGCACCTGGTCTGAAAACTAGGTTTTGCATTCTGAAGTAGGACATATTCACCCTAGGGTGAATGGGTCCTTGTAGCCTTTTCTAAAACTTCAAAAGATGATTATAGAGTCCTTTTTCTACACTTGCTTCCTTTACCTATAGATCTAAGCTTCTAAGTCCTGACCTATAGAAAATATGCAAAAGAAAATGTTATTTTGTGTGGATAGGGGTTTTCCTCAGTCAAACCCTAAGTTTGGTAATTAAACCTTGATGAAATGATGTAAATATGATAAATGATAGTGTGTGTAATCCCTAACCTTAAGTGCATCTAAGGTTGTTAAAATATAATATGCAAAGAAACCCTACTTTGTTCAATCCTTGTTCATTTTCCCTTAGGGTGTAGGAATAAATCACATATGAGGACATGGAAAACCATAAAGATTATGGAAAGTTCTTTATTTGTTCATGCAACCTATTGCTGATAAAACTTCCCCAATGCATTTGCACAGGGCCTTCCATTAATTTTTCTATGGGTATGAACATCCAAGGTTTGAATTTACTAGCATCTTTAAGTCTAGCTATCATGCTTAACATAGTTATGATATCTTAAACATCTAGGTTGAACACAGACCTCAGAATCAATTTCATTTTCTTAGTAATCTCCTAATGGAACCACTGTATACTCATAATTTTCTATTATGCTCTTTTGTTCTCAGGTAGGTTTTGGTCATTGTTTTTGTATCCACCGGATACATTTGGGGAGATGTAAGGAGCCCAAATGTATATACAATCCCTTTTACGAAGAGATCTACATAGACCCTCCCTTCCTTTTCGATGACTCTCTTATCTAGGTTGTAACAACCTAAACATTCCATTACCAATTCAGGGGATTCCATTGTTGGTGGAAACCCTCCTGCTAAATATAGCCTACTTTCTATAACATTCTTTGTACACTGAGAAGCATTTTCCTAGCAAGACCGTTCAATGAATTCGACATCAGAAAACCATCTTGAATGGGTATCAGTAATTATCCCACCAACTGGTATGGATTGTGAAGAAAAATATTGAAATTTTTCTTCTAGCCTTGCTTTGGAAGTTCTCATATTTACCTAAGTGTCCTGCATTTTTTAGCAAATATGTGCCTTGTGTGAGTTAGGGTTAAATTTAACCAACTATCTTCAACAATTCATAAAAATTTCAATCTACAATTTGGTTAAATTGATTTCAAAATAATAGACCCTTTAATTTCTAGGGGAAACACCATTATCCTCAGACATGCATGCATAAAATGACTAACAGAATTTCAGTTATCTGAAACATACTTGGTTTTTTTGATGATACAATTATTTCTAGAATGTAACTTCAAAACCCTTTGTAGTTGTGTCCTTAGTTTCTCAAGGTTTACCTTTCTTTGGATGCCACAATATTTATCTTGATTCTTCAATGTCCTTGCAAATTAGTAGTATAGCATGAGGTAGAGTGTTATGAAAGTAACTGCATGCTCGAGGTGGTGCCAAGTATGTGTGTAGTTTTCCACCTTCATTAATTTCCTTGAATAAAGGTGCAATCATGGTAGATTAGGGTTCAAATCATGAACACTGTGGTTTCTATGCAGGGCCCACCATTATAGAAGAAGACGCGAAAATATTACATGGCACACTTACGTGTCACTTTGATTCTTACAAGGAAAATACTTTGTAAGCAAAGCCACTTTGGATACATGACCATTAATGATCACAAGGTTTAAATCCTTTGATATCGGACCTTGGAAAGATTACCAAGAATTGGGACTTTTACCCATCAAGTTCATGAGAACCGGGTGCAAAGAGAGGAATCCAAAATTGGGTTCAAGTGGGACCAAATTGATTAAAAACATATTCACAAAAAAAACTTTGATTTCTAACCTCCAGCTAAAGAAAACAAAAAATAACCATTGGGCTAGCCAGCAAAGAAAAGGGATGTGTGCACTGTGATAATTTAGTCTGTGATGACTCATCGATCTTGGTCTACCAACCGAGTGGAAAACTAAAACTAGCCAAAGATACAATATCCTTACCACAACCACATCAACTCTAGGACCCTAGGGATCCAGTAAATCAATAAGACTAGGGAGAAAAGCTTGCAATACTCCAAATCTGATAAAGGTAGGGACTTAAGGCAAGGGCCAGGCAAGCTGAAACAAAACTTCCATTTTACCATTTCCTCCAAAAGCAGAACACCCAAGCAAGCAAAAGAAAAAACAAGAAAAGAAAGCATCAAAAAAAGGGGGTCCACACTTTTCCAAGAAGAAAATTGGGGCATGTTGTGAGACCACACAACACTAAGAAGATCAAATGAATAGAGTACCACATGAAAAGCTAAAGGAATTTTTTAGTCTGACTATGCATATTCTCATAATATAGAATTAATTGCAAGATTTAGTAAAAATTATACTTTCATTGATTTAAGAGATCATTAGAATTTTGATGATTCTACTAATAACATAGTAAGAATTCCTATAATTTTCCATAAAGACTTTGTAACTAAGGGAATTTTCCTAGGGTTAGCAGATCAAATGTAAAACATAAAAACCCAAAGTGATAATGAAGTGCAAAGGAATAAAATGAAAACAAATGAAACAATCTCACCAAAATGTCTTCATCCTCCATGGGTGACCTCCATTATACCTTCTCAACTTGCTGAAAATGTAATGTTGCCCTCAGATTTATGATAAGCAATGTAATGACAATGACAAGTCCTAAGCAAATGTTGAAGGATTTGGGTAACTACATGCAATACTATGCTATAATGCAACTAGTAAGCCTCTAAGTATGTCTAAATTATGCCAAATGAAATGTAAATATCCCTATGATAAAATGACAAGAGTGCAAGAGTATGAGATTGCAATATCATGAGGTTGCAAGATCATGAGGTTGCAAAGTGATGAGGTTACAAGATGACAAAATGAGACCAAAATTGTCATTTTATAGAAAATGCAATTTTGTGTGAATGGCCAAGATTAAAAGTTGACAAGTGCCCTAGAATCAATGGACAAGATTCAATGTGGCAACCCATAATTAGGGTTAGGGCAAAATTAGGTCAAATTTGAAATGAATGGACAGGATTGATTTTTAGAAAATCAAATCAAGGGTTGATAATGCATGTGACAAGAAGATATTGGGCACATAAAACGAAGTTATTGGAGAATCAAATAAGAATTTAAAATTATTTGATTCAAGAAGTGATGTTGACCTTTTCAATTAAAAATTAATTTAATTCAAAAGTGGTGGGGTCATGTGACAATAGATAATTAATTTGAATTATTTACTAAAAAGAGGGATTAGAAAGTGGGAATATTTTAAATAAATAATTTTATTTAAAATGAGCACAGAAAAAGAGGTGGCTAGAAAATCAAATAATCTTGATTTTTGGAGGAAAAAGACTATTTTGAATTAAAAATTAATTTTAATTCAAAGGTGGGGTCACATGACAATAAATAATTAATTTGAATTATTTACTAAAAGGAGGGAAATTAGAAAGTGGGACTATTTTAAATAAATAATTTTATTTAAAATGAGAGAAATGTGAAGGTGGCAATAATTAAATAAATTAAAGAATTTATTTAATTATAAGAGGACTTTTTAAGAATTAGTGACATAAAATAAATAAATAAAATTTATTTATTTAATAATCAGGAAGACATAATGGACAAAAATAGTTAATTAAATTAAGAAATTTATTTAATTATAGGAAGACATTAGACAATTAGTGATGCATTAAATAAATAAATAAAAATTTATTTATTTAATAATCAAGAAGAATAAAGAGGACATGAATTAATTAGATAATTATGAATTATTTAATTAATAGCTGAAAATGAATCAAGGACATAATAAAAATATCTTAATTATGCTAGGAAGAAAAGATTAAAAATAGAGCTTGCAAGCCTAGGCCATTTTTATGTGTCTACATTTTCCCCTCTTTGTCATAATGCAACATGTCGCATTGTGGCAAAGAAAATAAGTCAAAAATATGCCCCAGTGCAAAATAGGATGAGGAAGAATGACGATGAGGGTTGCAAGTATGCCCCCTCGAGAGGACAGTTGGGTTTTGAGGATATGAGTGGGCTCTTGAAATGGATGAAAGGACTAGAAGATGAAAGACAAAAGTATATAGGAAAGATAGATAAGGATGATAATAATGCAGACTAGAAGAAATGTTAGAGAGAAAAAGATGAATGTTAGGATAGAAGACATGGATGTCGATATGGATAAGGAGATGCAAGTTAATGTGGAAAAAGAAATGCATGTTAGAATCCTTCAACATTTTCCAGAGTACTAATCAGTGTTGCTCGAATCATCATTGGGCGAAAATGTCATGATGGCCGACAAACACTATGATATGACGTAGATCAATAGTGTGCAAGGGAGAACCACCACGTAGATCAACAGTTGCAAAAAAGGATGATCATGACTCATACGAGGAACATAATTGCGCTTAGTCATTTTGTCTTGACCAACCGCCAGAAAACCAGACTAATCACGAGACATCATTGCTGCTCTAAATTCTGATGTCAGGACATCCTTGAGAAACTAGCCACATGATAGTCAAAAACAGACAGGAAAATCATCTCACTACGTCATTGCTTCTCTAAATCCCGAAGTTAGGACATCCTTGAGAAACTAGTAGCAAGGTGATCATAAAAAAACAAGGATGATCATCATGATATGTCATGGCTCCTATGACGTAAGGAACTAATATAATGATAACCATCAAAAAGATAGATAAATTTTTCCAAGTGTTTGCCAAGTGTTTTAATGTCAAGGTTGCCAAATGTTGAGCAATATCAAATTTAGGAAGGATACATCCTGAATGACATCGATATCAAGGAGATTGATTCTCGAAGTTAGGAGAATCCATCAAAATACCAAATGATGAGGACAATTCTTAGGAAGGACACATCCAAAATCATAAACAAATGACGAGAGTTTCCCTTCAGAAGGACACATCTTGAAGAAGAACCCAAAAAATTTCCAAGTTAAATTGTCTTGATAGAATTTGATTACATGGCATTGCTGATATGTTGAATTGACAAAAATTGTTGATGAAATAGACTGTCGATAGATTGCTTGCTCAAGATTGATGGAAGATTTTCTTGATTTGAAGAAATTTTTACGTGTGTGAAAACATTGTGCCATGAACCCTAATGAACTGACCTAGTGCATCCTTGGGGGCTCATCGATTGATGGCCTTGCCTACATCGTGCACTCAAAGACCTCGTAGTTCGACATGACCAATGACCTTGTCCAAAGGATAGAAGTTTGAATCATGATTTTACTTTGACAAACCTAGAAAGACTGACCTAATGTCTTAGGGATTCAAAGATAAATCTTGCCTACGTAGCAAATGCACAAAGACAACATAGTTCGGACTTGGACAAAGATTGATTGATGTGATTGACTAGATTGACAAGATATTGCTTTGACTCTTTTTTTGGATTTACTCAAGACATTTTCCATTTTTATATCTTTTTTTTAGGACTTTTTCAGATTTTTAGGATTTTTTAAGGACTTTTTCAAATTTTTAGGATTTTTTCAGGACTTTTTACAAATGTAGAATCATGTGCGACACCTACTACAGTTACATGATAAAGTTCTTTCCCCCAGAGAGATTGGGGACTACCTGGGTCAAATGATATGGAAATAGGTAGACACAGGGCAAAAGGCAAGGATATGCAAGAGGTGATGTCAACCAAACGCTAACCATAGCCGAAATTGACAAAACTTAGGACAAATGTCGTGAATGTGTCAGGCCTTGGTGATTATGGAAAGTG
>CM021109.1:571040391-571356575 GCA_007115665.2 Sequoiadendron giganteum | reverse complement strand
CATTGGTATCAATTTCTGTCAAGTATTAAGGATCGGCAGTTTTTATCCTCATAAACACTATTGTTGTTGAATAAATGATTTCTTTTAATAAGATCCAGAAGACTGAGCAGTCTATAGGATCAAGGGCAACAGCAAAAGTGCAGCACCTTACAAGCACTATCCAAGGTACAAGGGTTATCCAAAAGCCTTATGAAGCTTCTAAATCCTTTTTTCATGTGTCAGATCTTCTTCTGTGGATTTTGATAAGAAAATTCGCTGGTTTGGCCAGCCTTGCCACCTCAAAAAAGGCAGTTAGGTTGTCAACTCTCAGGTTGTCTTCATTCTTGATATGGATGTCACTGTAGGCTGCACATTCTATGATGCACTGCCATTCAATCTCTACCATCTGTTTGTTGCAAAACAAGCATGTTCTCATTTTCCACTCCTCAGGTATTGTCCACCTGCTGGTTTTGCATCTAAGATGATGTAATTAGGCCATCTGCTTTTTCCTCTTCCACTTAATTTTGGCTCCTATGTAGGCCTTTTCACTAGAGTATGCTTTCTTTCAACTATAGTTGGAAAACTTGGCAGGACTCGCCCCGGACTCAGCGGGCTCACGAGTCCTAAGCATGGCCGAGTCAACTCGGCATGGACTCGCGAGCCGAGTCTTGCTGAGTCTCTGGCTCGAACTCTCGAGTCCAATTGAGAGACTCGTGCGAGTCCTCGGCTCAGACTCCCAAGTCTCGAGCTAGGACTCTTGCCGCAGCTGGATGCTGCTTTTTCAGCTTTAAAACATGATTTCTTGAATTTTTTTTTAATTTTGTTTGCCCAAAACAGGTCTGCAAGTCGAAAGAGGGTTGGAATATTTGAATTATGACAAATTGATAATCAAATTAGGCTCTTATGTTCTCTAAATGCATTTTTTTTTTGTAAAACTACGGTTTTAATTTTTTGTTGAGTCCTAGCTGAGTTTTTTGCTGAGTCCATGCTGGGTCCCGATTCCGAGTCCTATTTTGGGCTGCCGAGTCCGAATTTTCAAACTTTGCTTTCAACCACATCATATTACTGAATTTTTCTCTCACATACTTTTTTATTCCCTCATTAGTGTTTGGACACTCTTGCATATTAATATCCCATTTACTCATCCACTTGTCATTCTGTTTCATGCACGTGTTCTTCCTTCTACTTAATTCTTCCTTTATCCATTGCGAACCAGTAATGGTTGTCCATATTTTGAATCTTTTTAGTTAACTTAAGATCTGGATCATTGCTAATGCTTTCAACAGGAAAATAGTCAAAATACCCATATTGGCGAATAGAATCTCATACAGAACTGTTATTTCCTGTTAACACTTATCAGGTGACATCTACCTGTTCAAAAGACTGTTTCGTACAACTACTGCTGGATCATTTACCAGAGTTCTATGTCATATGACCTGGCAAACCTTAGTATGTATCTACAGATATGTCATACAAGTCTTATCATTGCCCTGGAGAAGATGTCATCTAAGGAATACCCTGTTCAATTATTGTTGAACACTAATGTGTTACAGGCTCTGATAGGTCATGGGAGAGATTGCATGTATCATGTAATTTTATGGTATTCTAGAAGCATATTGCAATGTCTTTTTGTATTTAGTTTTTGATGGATCACATGTTGAACTCGTCTATAATGCTCATTTTCTTAATTTTGGTTCTGTTTATGTAGTCACTTCAAACACAAAATTATTCAGGGTTTGCTTCATTCCACTATAGAAACAAACATCTAGCCATTTTGAAGTTACTATCTATTGTCATCTGATGTAAGCTCATTTCCATACAGGATTCCATATCTGGTCTCCATGACTCCAGCTCTCCTCTCTTTCCTGTAATGGAAAGGGATTTCGAATATGATTCTGATGTGTTTTCATCAGCTAGCAAGCAAAACAGGTTGAGGTTTCCATCAGATAGCAGCCAACTTCGAGCTCTTGGTACTGAAAAGGAGAAAGCTGGTGCAGGGGCTAAAATAAAAGTTGTGGTAAGATGATCATATATTCAATTAAATTAGTTTGAACTATCCAACAAGTTAAATAAATAGAAATATTCTTCTCATTTTTTTTCTTTCTATTTCCTTATCTCTTTTGCTTGAAGATGTTACGTAGATATCAACTTCAAGAATTAACAAATATTCAGAAAACACGAACTAAGCTAATCAATGTAATGATTTCTGCCTAGATTCTATAATCTATATTCATGAGCATCATGTTGTTTTGTTGCAATTTTTTATTTCTTTAATCAAAGTTCAAATGGCTTGAAATTAAGGAAAATGTAACATGTTCTGTTGGCTGCTTAACAGGTCCGTAAAAGGCCTCTTAACAAGAAGGAAATTTTGAAGAAAGAAGACGACATTGTAACTATTGAACCAGACTTTGCTGCTCTTACAGTTAATGAGACCAAGCTTAAGGTTTGTCTTGAGTTTATCATTGGTTTTCTTTATGGAACTGATCTTATTTTCTACTGTTAGATAATATCAAAAGTTGATGATGCCATTGATGGTATGATACACATGTTGAAAGCTGTCTCCCATCTTATCTTTAATTTTCGCATTTTATTTACTTACAATTGGCATATATGATGAATATTGTTTGTTTAGAGATTATGTGTCTTATGTACTGTGTCTAGATGTATTTAGCTGTGCTGGTATCTATTTGTTCCACAGATCCCCTTAGATCATTTAGGGATACCAATTAGCATCATTCATGCTTTTCCCCCTAAAATGCTAAGCTCTTTTTACTTGTAATCAGATATTTTGATAGCTCAAGATTTTGAAAATGAAAATATATAGCATTTTCCCTATGCTACTGGGTTCTCCTAATTGGGCACCCATGCCCACTGCGGGAGTGTCCCAGTTCGGGAGTGCCCTGGGGAGCACCCCAAACGTCCTAGGTTCCTTGTGGGTATGTGGATGGGGCGCTCCTTGGGAACGCCCAAGGAGCACCCTATCCGCGTGCCCATAGGGAACCCGGGGTGTTTGGCCTAAGGAGCGCCCCATCCATGTACCCATAGGGAACCTGAGGCGTTTGGGGCGCTCTTACAGGTGCCCACGCTTTGTGGGTGACAATTTTTTTTGAATAAACACTTAAAATGCAAAAGTGCTTTTGAAGATAAAATTGTGAAAATGGAGTGCACCATGAAGGTTTATGTGGTTTCAAAAGCCTTAATTTGGGCTTGGTGGGGCAGGGGGGGGGCTCTGCCCCTCGATCCCAACCTGTACCGCCCTAGACACCCCGGGTTCCTTGTGGGTATGAGGGGTATTTTGGCCATTAAATTTGTTTATTCAAATTTACAATATTAAAATATACAACAGTTGCCATTTTTCTATTTTGTCTGCCAAATTTGATATATCAAAATTTAATAGTAGTAAAATATATTTAGCTTTTTTTCTATTTAGGCAATTAAAGTTTATATTTCAAAATTTTGCTAACATCTTACCGATAACGATTATTTGAAGAACATAGGACTTTTCCATGCTCTTCATAAACCCTGTGTAAGCTACTTATTTTATTTGAATTCTAGTTCAGATAATTTAATGTGTGCTCTTTACAATTTCACTCAACTCGATTTTTTGTATATATATGAGAAAGCCGGACTTAGTTTACACTAAATGCTACGAGATATCTAAGATATTGAGTATGGTTGCTCTGCAGGTGGACTTGACTGCATATGTTGAGAAGCATGATTTTGTTTTTGATGCAGTGTTAGATGAACAGGTTTCAAATGAAGAAGTGAGCTAACATCTCAACCAATAAAGTTTTACATTTTGAGATAATGTTTATCTAACTTGTGGCCTGAGACTAGATTATGTACTTAATCTTGGTGAAGCATGTAATTAAACGACATACTCTTTTGTAGGTGTACCGGGTAACTGTGGAGCCCATTGTTCCAGCAATCTTCAATCGTACTAAAGCAACTTGCTTTGCATATGGACAAACAGGCAAGTCTCTTGGCTACATTCCATTATCTATCAATATCACTAGTAAATGATTTTATTTCTATGGAGCTGCTAAACTACCATAGAAGCTTGTAACTAGACCATTAGTAATCCAGACCAATTTATACTGTTATCACATAACTAAGATATCGACTTGTACTTATCTGAAAATGTATATGTTACAGGGAGTGGAAAGACTTATACAATGCAGCCCTTGCCACTCAAGGCTTCCGAGGATATTTTGAGATTGATGCAGCAAGTTTACGTAAACCAGGGATTTCAATTGTATGTTAGCTTCTTTGAGATTTATGGCGGCAAGCTTTATGATCTACTGAGTGAAAGAAGGTCTGTTGTCTGGAATATTGATCCTAAACTTTTGGATTCCATTTATGTAGAATCTAGATCTATTCTTGAGCAGGCAAATTGTATTGCTGAATTTTTTTCTTAGTTGTTATTTGTTTACTGTACATACAGGAAGCTTTGCATTAGAGAGGATGGAAAACAGCAGGTCTGTGTTGTGGGTCTGCAAGAATTCAGAGTGGATGATGTAGAGACTGTCAAGGAATTCATTGTAAAAGGGAATGCTGCCAGGAGCACTGGCTCAACAGGAGCAAATGAGGAATCCTCACGTTCTCATGCAATTCTTCAACTTGTCATCAAAAGATTGGCTGATGGCAGTGAATCAAAGCCTGCCCGCTTAGTTGGCAAGCTCTCCTTCATAGATCTTGCTGGTAGTGAGCGTGGTGCTGATACCACAGACAATGACCGCCAAACGAGGTTTGTAAATAAGCCTTTTGATTGTTTTTGATGTTTGTTGGGAAGAAATATTTGTGAAACCTGCATCTTTTTATCTATAGACAAACATATGCTTTTCTGAGGAGCAAGCATGGTTTTATTATGCCAAAAAAAAAAAAAATTGTTACTTTTCATAACAAGGATGAGATTCACTCTAAACCATGCCACTGACAATTAATTTCCTGCAGAATGGAAGGAGCAGAGATCAATAAGAGCTTGTTGGCATTGAAGGAATGCATACGTGCTCTAGATAATGATCAAGTTCACATCCCTTTTAGAGGAAGCAAGCTAACAGAAGTCTTACGGGATTCATTTGTTGGCAACTCACGGACTGTCATGATATCCTGCATTTCTCCAAACTCAGGCTCTTGTGAGCATACATTGAACACCCTTAGATATGCTGATAGGTGAGATAAATATGCATTAATTATCTCAGGTCTTGCTTGATGTTATAAGGCATTCTATTGAGTGACAAGATTTATTTTTGTACAGGGTTAAGAGCCTTTCAAAAACCAGTAATTCAAAAAAGGACACAATGAGGGAGTCATCTACTGCTCCTTTTAGTCAGTCATTGTCAATGTCATTGAGAGAATCATCTACTGTGCCTCTCTCACAGTCATTACCAATGTCAATGAGAGAGTCATCTACTGCCCCTCTATTGTTAATGAGAGAATCATCCACCACTGCTCTCGCTCAGCCATCATCAATGTCAATGAGAGAGTCATCTACCGCCCCTCTTACTCAGTCATTGTCAATGTTAATGAGGCAGTCATCTACTGTCCCTCTCACTCATTCATTGTCAATGTCAATGAGGCAGTCATCTACTGCCCCTCTCACTCAGCCATTCTCAATGTCAATGAGACACTCATCTGCTACTCCTCTCACTCAGCCACCATCAATGTCAATGAGACAGTCATCCACTGCCCCTCTCACTCAGCCATTATCATCAGTATCACCATTGCATTCGCATAAAGCTCCTGAAAACAACAGATTGGACCTTCCAAGTGATCGCAATAAATTTGGCTGGAACAAGCAGTCAGATGGAGAGAGCTGTCAGCATTTTGCAATGGATCAGGGTCCTTTAATTGGAAGGGATGACGGTCAAATGGCTTCTCTTTATGCAGATACTGGAAAGACCTGTAAAAATAGTCTTTCTAATGGCTTTGACTCTTGCACTGCACAGGAATCACAAGAACAAGGCAAAAAAGTTCCTTTACAAAGTCTTTTGAAAGACAAACCTGATAGGTATCAGAACCAAAATTCTAGAGAAGAGACAATAAATATAAATCACAATGCAACTGGTGATAGGAGGCAAATAGAAGCCTCTAGAGTAAGCCATACAAGATATAAGTCAAAAGATGCAATGGACTCAGATATGGATATTTTGGATCCCGATGAGGAGTTCAATGTCATACTTAAGGTAAGGTGCTTGTAGTTCATTGCAAGAACCTCTCCATATTCTTACAGTTAACAATGGTATATGATATTTTGTTCATTGCAAGAACTTTTCCTTATTCTAACAGTTACCAATCCTAAATGGCAGGAGGAGGAAGATCTTATGATTGCTCACCATAAACAAGTTGAAGACACCATAAACATTGTTAGGGAGGTGAGTTAGCTTTCCAATTTTCCATGTGATAGGTTAAAAAGGTCTGATCTCCCAGCTTAAGTGTGCTGCTACCATTTAGAACTTTCAGACTTTTGATTGAGACCTCGATTAACTGATCTTGAAGTAGTTCTCTTAAAGTAGTCCTTTGCATTCAAGGCCACAAAGCAATTGAGGTTTTATCTTCGAGTTGTATATTGTGAAATAGCAAGTTATTTACCATTGTCTACTTATGTGCAGGAGATGAATTTGCTATCTGAAGCAGATCAACCTGGAAACCATATAAACAAATACATTTCCAAATTGAATGATATTTTGGCAAGGAAAACTACTGGAATACTCAGGCTGCAAACTCGACTGGCACAGTTTCAGAAGCTTCTTAATGATCAAAACATTTTGACTAATTCATCTAGAGAGAAACTTGGATGACATTGTTTAGAAAATTGTAAAAGCTACTTGCTTTCTGCTATTCATATAAGCGCTGCAAATGCTTATGCAGGATATGAACTCCAAAGGACAGCCGACTGACAAGTTATAACTTATATCATGAACGTGTTGACCGCAAGTTATTGTCATCATGAACATGTTATTTAGTTTGGATTGGGTATCATATTGATGAGCATGGGGCTTCCTAAGAGAAAGGAGTGGATGTCATTACTATGTATTAATGGCACTAGAAATATAACGGTTTATGAGAGTAGAGTGTGCTATGGTTGCACCCATGCTATATTTGTATTGTCAATTTCGAGAGAAAAAGTTAACTGTGTACAGGTTAGAGGAAATGTTGATTTCTCACATTGAGGCCTTTGACAGATTGAGTAAATTGGGTTTTCTGAAATATGTGGAGTTCTGGTTTTGAAGAAGGATTTCTAAAGCAGTCTGTTGTAGATTTAAGGTGTAGGTGATGAAGTTCATTACATATTTTTATGTTATATTGGATTGGCGATTTAGAGGGGCTGGTTTGGATGTCCAAGATATTTTTCACTAAAAATGGCACCATCTCTCAATCAAGGCCTATCAGAATAAATATTTTTTTGCTCTGTTCTAAAGCTCACATTGTTATCCTTTGCTAGAAAATTGGCTTGCTGTGGCTTTATGGTTATATAAAAAATAATCGTTATTGTTTTTAACAAATGTGCACCGCCTTTCAATCTGCTCAGCACAAAGTGCCATGCTGGAAAAATTCTGTTTTCTTTTTGACAGATCCAATATGTTTTCTTTCGACAGATAAATAATAATGCAAAAAAAGAAGGAACTCAAATAATCCTTGTTCCTAGTTGTCCAAGCATAGCATGATCGATTGCACACTGGCGGATACATTTTTTCCATTATAAATAAACTTTTTAGGTATAATTTAAAACAAAAAAACTCTAAAAAATAGTTAAAACTTTTTAGTTGGATGTTCATCAACTCTCATTTAAGGAGTGTTGCGTTTCAATTCGCACCTGGAGTTTATTGGAAATGGACAGCTATGCACAGCTAGACTGCTCTTCAAGTTTGGAGGGGAAGCTCCCTCTTTGCTGATTATGCATAAAAAGAAATGTTTGAACTGCTTGTCAATCTTTTTATTCTCAATTTGAGAGCACAAGGTTATAAAACTTTTTTGTGTTGTAGTTGAGGTTTTATCTGGTTTTGTAACTTCAACTACAACTAAGTCTAAACTAATGATGTTTCTAACTTCTCAAGTAAATTAAGAGCAAGAGAGTTAGAAGTAAACATGAATGATCGATTAACACAAAGCTTAAACAAATTTGTTTTTAGAACACATCCAAAGATTCATTGTACTTTTAGATGTAAGCTGAAATACAGATTATGAAAACAAAACATGAAACAATAACACAGAGAGATTTTGAGACCATGGATTAAAGCAAGGTAAGATTTTTTTTTTCAAATTTCAAAAGTAACAACACATTTGGGATAGTAGATTGTAGCAAAAGTAGACATACAATATACAATCAAACCAAATTACATTTGACAAAGTTGAATATATATTAAATAACAAAGTAACAAGCCAAAATAAACTTAGTGTTTTGTTATCACAACGGTTAAAAAAATAAATGGGCAAGGTTGCCCTTATTTATACACAAACATAGGAGTAGGGAATCCTAAAATCACTTTATATTAACAACCAATCTTGTCAACATGTAAACTTTATTTCTAAGTCTAAACAAATGATAATTAACAGTTAACTGGAATGTTAACATTAGTTAATTGATCCAATTAAAAGAAAGGCTCCAACTTCACAATTGATATCTCCAAGGAATAGATATGCATGAAAGAGAACAAGAAGTTAACTTGGAAAAAACACCAAGTTAACCGCTGCCTTCACTTGAGTTCTATTCTTGGAAAACATTGCATGCTCCAACTGGTGTCTCACTGATTAATAACTTTGGTGGCTCTACAATTGGAGTGATGACCTTTGTTTCTTCTGCAATTTTATGCTTATGATGCTTCTCTTGATTTTTCAATGGAAGAGTATTGTATGATGAAAATTGTGAAGTTTGACTGTGAACATGCCTATCTTCGGACAAATTCTATACAAATGCTAAAAATAGTTTCGTTGATTTTTCTTCATAAAAGAGGAAGATTTTTTCGAAAGAAAGGTCGAGGTTTGAGTTTTGTAGACTGTCATTCTGAAAAGACCCAGATCATCCGTTTTTGAAAAAAATTATTTTTTTTCAAGAACATGAAAGGCCCTCTAAAAAGTGGAAGCTGCGAAGAAATTTTTTCGAAAAAAACTCTGAGATATGGGTTTTGTAGATATTCATGTGTTGAATAGACCTAGATTGTTAGTTTTCCCCCAAAAAAATAGATCTTTTGAAAAGTGGAAGCCGTAGAGGTAAATTTTTTGAAAAAATCGGAGGTCTGAGTTTTGTAGATAATCTTATTTTGAATAAAACCCAGATCGTCAGATTTTTTCTTTAGATTGTTAGATTTTGAAAAATCTAAGGATTTCTTGGACATGCGTGATTTCCCAAAAAATAGGAGTTGAAGAAGTAGCCAAAAATATTTCCAATCTTGGAGAAGAATGAAAAAGTAGACCCAGATTGACGAAAGTTGAAAATCTTGACCTCCTATTTCTGAAAAGTGATGTCCTAGAAAAATGGATTATGGAAAAGTGTTCTTTTTGTGCAACCTGAACTCGAATTTATGAAGAATTCTGAAAATGCCCTTTGTTTGATCCTTCAAATTCTATTGATAAGAAATTTTTGTGTTTCTTCCTCTTGAAGCTAACCTATAAAATAATGAATGGACGCCCAAAGCCTCTTAAATAAAATTTGGAAGCAAACAAGCACTTCACTTCAAAAACCCTAAAATTTAGGAGCCATCATACAAATATATCAAACTTTATTTGCATCAACACAAAGATTTTTTGAAATTTTGAAAATTTTCTTGATGAAATGCCTTCATTTGATCTTCGATTCCGGACGTCTGATAGATCCCATGAATTGGTTGACAAACTTGTTGAGGAGCGTAATCAATTTGAGAAGGATCACCTGGAGGTTGCAAACCCTAAAAAGTGGTTTTGAGGGCTTGAAATCTTAGGCGCCCTTGGCCAATAGGGGCACTTTTGTTTGCCAGACCCATTTTTTAATGATTTTCAATTTTTTAAATTTGTCTCCCATGCTTCGTTCTTCGTTTGATCTGTGTTGCCAATGATTGATGAATCTTGTGGTCAGGCCGAGATATTCATTGGAAATCTCGAAGAATTTTAGAAAGAATGACCAATTTTGCAAATCATAAAAGCTGGTTTATAGGGCTCAAAATGTTGGGCGCCCCTGGCTAGCATGGGCACCTTTCTTTACTAGACCTCTTGATTTTCCTTTGACTTTCTTCATTTTCTGTTTGATCTTCATTTTCGAGCATTTTACAGATCCATGAATTGGATGCTGGACTTGTTGGAAAGCCTACTCAAATCTAGAAAGAACTTGTTTGAAGCTGCAAACCCTAAAAGCACTTTTGACTGCCTAAAATCTTGGGCGCCCCTGGCTAGCAGGGGCACATTTCTTCACCAGACTTTGCCATTTTTTTGATGATTTTCAACCTTCTTGTGCTTCACGTTCACCACCTTCATCGTCGCATCGACCGTCATCGCTGACATGTTGATCGTGTTCATCGTCGCACATGCGTGAGTGGCGAAAGCTAAAAAAATTGATTGCTATTGATTGCCAAGCTCCTCCCTTGAAATAAGACGCTTTTATTTTCCAAAATATATTTTTTTGCAATTTTCAACTTTTTGAAACTCCCTCCTCCATCTTTGTTTTTCGAGCATCTTTCATCATAGATAGATCTATGCAGCATTCAGACTTCAATTTTGACACCTGGCAATTGGCAATCCTCCATTGATGACCTCAGAGGTCCTAATTTTTCTTCTGAAAAAGCAAAATGGACCCACCAGAGAAAAATTGACCTTTTGACAATTTTGACTAGACCAGCATGATTTTGATGTAAAATCAACCAATCAAAATCAATTTGAGCCATTTCTGCAAATATTCTATTTTTAGCCATTTTCCCTAAAAATAGGGCCTGAAACCCTAATTTCAAAATTTTCCAAAATTTTGTGAGCATCCTTTTGACAATAAACCCAGAAAAAACCCTATGGTCCATTTATTTTCAAAAATTTATAAAATAGAAAATTGTCTTTTTTTAAATTTTTGAGTTTTTTTGACTTTTGACAACCATTTTACAAGATTTTGCCCATTTTTACCAAAATGCTTTAATGAAGCAAAAAAAATAATTTTGGGTACAACATTTGGCTCCGTTTGGGGACCATATCGGATACTTACGGCATAGGAGAACCAAGAATCTTTGGATATTTAAGTGTAGACCAGTGTTTGATCAATTGGGCATCAGAGTCAAGATAATTTCTAAACCACCTATCAGTTGGGACTTCCCTAAAATCACCTAAAAGAAGACTACCTAATCACTTAAAACACAATAAAAACTTTACAAAACAGGGAAATTGTAAGAGAGGGGGACCAACCACGTCAAGGCTCCAAGTCATGGAGAGCCGAGAGCGAAGGGCTGCCCTAACTTACCTCACTCTAAAGGACGGGGATCGAGAATGAAGAGCACTATGTAGTACTTCTATCACTCTTCAGACCCGAGTTTTAGGTTTAGGCTAGGCGAGCTGGTTTTTGGAGTCAATATTGCATCTCAGATAGCTCTTTGTTTGAGGACGACAACGCGGTTCTAAGATGACAACGCGACGCACTAGTGTCTCTATGGCACGTTGGCATCCATATGGCCAGAAAACGCGAAGAACAATAAAGACTACCTAAAACTAATTGACAACCTAGCTAGTTGATCGTGACGGGAAAAATAAAATGAGAAAATATAGAAAGTAAAGACGAAGATGATAAATAAAATAAATATAGGCTAGGGTGACGAAGATAATCTCACAAAAGCGCCAGTTCGCTAGCTAATCCCATGTGCACATTCACCTACACACAAATGAGAAAGGAAAAAATGTTGGGGCTATATAGGGGCCTGCCTTAGTTAGACCCTCATTTTGGTGTTTCCACTTCCACGGACAACCAGAAAGCAACATAGTGGAATATGCAATAAAGAAAAGGAAAGAAATTAAAGAACACTACAAGACAATATTATGCTACCCAATCAAATCGCAAAGGAGAGGTGAAGCGTTACCACCTCCACCCAAAAGATCACTAGCCAATGGAAGGAGAATGCAAGGTATGGACTTGGCAAAGTCACCATAGTCGCAACGGTGATGAAGGGAGGTCTTGCAAGACTCCAAGCCCACACTTCTATGGCTTGCCTCACACTTGCAATTTGGAGTTGATGGAGCTTCAAAGTTGCTGCAATGCTAAAAAATGGAGTACTAGGATGCTGCTTGAGAGTGAAGAAGTGAAGCGATTGCAAGAAGAATGTGAAGAGAATTGCTAGAGATCCAAATGAAGTGAGAATGAATGTTTTTGAAGGTGGGATGAGGAGAATCTACCATTTTCGGGGTCGGTTGGTCGAAGAGGAACGTTACAATTCGACCCCAATCGGGTGTGTAACACCTTTGTTGACTTTAGATGCAGGAATTTGTCAGGGACGACAGCACGCTACACGAATGTTTGCGCGTCGTGCTTGCATCCCCGATAAATTTTCTCTCGCCAACACACAGGACAAATGCCAAGTGGATGGAAGGCAGGTTCGTGATGTGGAATTTTGCCTTTGGATTTGATTTTTTAAGGTGAGGGTATGTGAAAGGGGAATTTGCCTAAGGGGTGCAAATTCACTCTTATACATTTTGCCCCCATTTTAGTGAGCATGAATACTGATGAGCACTTGATAAAGTAGATTGAAAGGTTAAAAGTGTATACGTGAATCGTCGAGGAAGTAGACCGCGATCTGGTGAACTCAAAAGCGTAGGGTAGGCAAAGGACTCCACAGGTACTCTCCCTAGGGAGTTTCAAACAAAAAGGACTCCATAGCCCCGCAAAACTATGAAGTTGCAAAAAGTACATTAAAGGCCCTCAGACCAATGATGGACAAATCTCGCAGGATGTAAGCATCTCACAGGCCCCTAGATCTACAAGAAGGAATTCCCCCAAGTTCTCTCTCATGAAGGAAGCCCAGTGAAGTAAGCACCTTACAGGCCTACAAACCTGCAAGGAGGCATCCCCAAGTTCTCTCTCATGAAAGACACCAATTGGAAGGGGACTCCACAGAGTCGAACTAGAAAGTGGCTCCACAGTTGCACTTGCAAAGCGACATGTTAATTCGTAGATAAAACATGCCAAAAAACACAAATTAGCCACATAGACAAATAGACAAATAGTCATGCAGACAGTCAACAAGTTGAAAGGATTTCAAAGGAGTCCCTTGGGAACCCTTTAAAAGAAAAGGGGTCCACTCAAGGGACGGACTATTTGAAAGTGTAAAAGAGACGTTTTTTCTCAAATCAATTTATCATTGAGGAATCCTTTTCAAAAGATGTTCACTTCGTCAAGGAATTCAAAAGGAAGAAGATTCCCCCTCGTGAGGGGAAGGTCGAGGCTTCTCTCGCGAGAAAAGTTACTCCCACCCCAGAGGAAAGTTCTCAAGTTCTTTCTTTATGAACCCAAGATGAAGGAAATATGTTTCGTTAGGGGTCCAAGTCGAGAATGCGATTTAAAAAAAAAATGTCTGTGAGGATTTTTGAAAAATGATTTGTTGGCAACAAATGCATTTTCTGAAAATCAAAGCATCGTGGAAGCGGTGTTGTTGCACATACAAGAGAGAACTCAAGCAAAGAAGAGAGAGATATAAGAGAAGAGTGAAAGATAAAAAGCAACATAACAAATAAGAGACATATGGGTGATTTGATATTTCGAGGTCAGAGTTGCTCATAAATATATATATAAGTATAATAGTAGTATATAAATGAATTGTCATCAACCCCCTACTATACCAGAGCATGTGGAGAATGCATGGGAAAATAAAGTAAAAATAAAAAATCGGGTTAACATGGAAGGGAAGCCTAAATGTCCCCAATTTGCCGAAAATCAAAGCACATAATAGAGGAAGAATGATGATACAAATAGAAGGTTTATGACAAAAAATCACTCCTGTATCCAAGCACCAACAAGGGTGACAAGGGTCATCCAGGAACATGTAACACAAACATGGGGGAACACATCACAACACACACACACACCTAATCTAAAGATAAAGAAGAGGTCTCCCCCTAACACTCATTGACCAAGAGGTCGTCCGCTTCCCAATCTAGATCATTATAAGGAGAAGGCGACCGAGCTTGCAGTGGTGGAATATTAAGGGGAGGAGATTTCGACCCTCCTGCAACAAGGGCTAAGGAAGAAGGCTCCACAAGGTCTTCTCTACTAGGCTCTTGTGGAGCTATGGTCAATGATTTTACGAAGATTTTTGACAAGGCTAGAACTTCGTCTAGAGAGTTGAAAATGCACTTCACAAGAGTGCCATGTCATACCTCAATGGACAAGGAGGAGGATGCCCGAGATTCACCACTTGGTTCACCAAGCGATTCGAGAGCGATGACAAACTCAAGGGAGGCCGAAACTTGCTCTGTCACTAGAACATAACAAGCTAGCACAGGGCCACCTTTTGGAGAAGGTGGGCTCCTCTTACACCCTCCATTGCTGGAAGGGCCAACCTCTACCTTCTGCTTCGTCGGGGATGTGAACTCCCCATGGACGAGGCAAGGGGTGCGAAGGAGGAGGAGAAAACCGTTGCGGACACCACCGAGGTATTCGACATGTCCACAGGTTTAGGGAAATGCGAGATGTATGGAAAGGACACCAAAAGGGGCAGCTTGATCGAAGGAGAGATAAACACCTGGACCTTTTTATGGTTAGGTGCATCCACGCTCACAACAAGAGCTGGAAGCGAGGCTGAATTAGATTGAATGGAAGATGAGGGGGGAAGAGAGGACACAACAAAAGACCCTAAAACAAGGGCGGTCGTCTCCTCTTCCTTCTTCTATAGAGTGACTTGTTCAACCGCTAGATCCTTTCTCCGGTGTTTACGCTCACGCGCAAGGTACTTTCTACGAATCTTCGAGCTAGAGGTCAAGAGATGTGATGAGGTAAAAATAACCTCATCAATATAAGTGAACTAAATACCCCTCCTCATATTTTCCAGCTACCTTTACCTTTCCAATTAAATGTCTTTAGGATTAATAAATGCTTTCTTTTTGTGAAAATTTGTATAAACTTTATTTTCTGAAATTACTTGAAATAAGCTAATTTGTGCTAACTTAATGGTTTAGTTTCTAAAGTAATGTACAGGTTTTCATGCATAATCAATCATCATGCCCAGCTAGGAGGATTTAGCGCAGACTTCCATATGGTTTAAGATTCAACGCAAACTTCCATGTGGTTGAAGACAAGCGCCAGAAGTATAGGTTCCAAAATTCTAGGATGCATGGTGGATCAAATTTTTGTAGTTGTTTTGTTATTTTCTGTTGAAAGACTTTATGGCTCACTCCAAGCCTCTTTAATGTTTTATGTTATGGACTCAAGTCTGTTAGTCTGTTAAGTTTCGTTAAAAACTTTTTCAGTGGTACTTTCTACCGACTGAATTATAGGATTTTGTTAAACAATTTTTGGATTAGTGTGTAACTTTTAGAAGTGATATACAACAGAGAAATTTCGTTATGCTATCGTAATGAATTTCTAGACTATGTTTCTGAATTACACTTTCAATATGAATAAAGCAACTTTTGTCTACCTCATTCTGAGTTGTTAAGTATTGTGAATGGAATCATTCTGAATGGAGTAATCTTGAAGTTACAAAGTTTATGTGACCTGAGTTAAGTGTAGGAGCACCTGAGAGCTGGCCACTCGAGGGACTGTAGAGTAGATAGAGAAGTATTTAAGCGAACTTTTGAGGAGGAAAGAATGCCCTTCAACATCATGGGTGACTGTAGAAATGATCCTCATCCTCCACCACCATGTACATTCACTTATCCTATTGCTATCGATGCAAATGATGATACAACTATGAAAAATATTTCACCGGCCTTCTTTCCAACCTTCCGAGGTGTGTTTTTTGAAGACCCTGACCAGTTTCTCTTCTAGTTTAAAGTCTTGTGTCAGACATATGACTACAAGAATGATAACCAGAAACTAAAGATTTTTCCTTCTACTTTGAAGGACTCAGCAATGCGCTGGTTCATGGGACTAGCCTCTGGATCCATAACCTCATGGGATGACATGGAGTCTTCCTTTCTGGATAAATACCAGAGCTACTGTAGAGTCAACAATAGGAAGGAAGAGTTGTTCAAACTAAGGAAAAACAAAGACGAGAGCCTAGAAGACTACCTAGATAGGTTTATCTTCTTATCTAAACGATGTGGTAAAGAAGCCATAAGTGTGGAGATTTTAAAGACCATATTTCTTAAAAGTCTTGACAAAGATGCTCTAAGGAGCCTGGATTTAATGGGAAAAGGAGATGTGTCCCAACTGGGACTCGATGATATCACTGAATTATGTCGAAACTTCTCTCGTACTCGAGGAGGGATCTAGAAGTCTAGTCTTTTAAAAGGTTCCAATGAGATAGGAAAACTGCGTGAGGAGATAACCAACCTTAAAATCAACATCCTAGTTCAGTTAAATACCATGTTAGATGAAATACAGGCTAAAATGAGAAATCCTGAGACCTTATTCATCTACTACCCTAGGTGCCAAAATAAACATCTATTAAGGGAATGCGCTTTGGACAAAGTTGACAAAATTGGTGTTTGTCAGGTTTGTGACAAGGACCATCCCAATGACCAGTAAGAGATTTTGAATGCCATCAAGAATTCTAAGAAAAAGACATCTTTGGTTGAGGAGGAAGTTAACTTTGTAAACCAAAGAACTGGAGGGAATTTTTCCTATGGCCAAAATTCAAACCCTGGTTGGTGGCCTTAGAACAACTGGAATAATAATCACTAGAAAAAACCTTGACCTTAGGCACCACATCAACCACTACCTAATTAGGGGACTTTCCCTTGGAGATCACCTGACTGGGCGAATTAGTCCTAGGGAAACCCTCAATGGCCCAACGAGCCTCAACATCAGTGGTATCCTCAGAATCCCGCTTCTCAATGGAATCAACCTCAAAATCAATTTTATACTGGTCCCAGGAGGATTCCCAATCAACAACATAATCTTTTACCATCTCCTTGAAACACTCAACAAACTGAGCAAGTTAATCAACCACAACTTCTGGCACAACTTGTTTTGAACCCAAAGAACAATCGCTAGAATACTCCAGTGTATTCAATGAAACATGATAATATTACTGGAATAACACTATACATTATGGAAATATTTAATTAATATTTGGAAAAACACTTCAGTCACCTACTATTATTGAGATATTGGACAAGCTTATTAAGGAATCTACTGAGGCCACTAAAATAACTCCCACATCTACAGAACGAGCCCTATAAACTATCCAAGACAAGACCTTTCCTCCACCTTTAGCTGGAGCTTTTGACCTACCTCAAGAAGGGGAGGGTCAGTCACTAACTGAGTCTTTAAAGAATTTCGCCCCCAAAAACAAAACCCAAGCGCCTTTTCCGGAGTGACTTAAACCAACCACTATGAAAGATACTCCAGAAATGCCCTCGTCCATCGAAACTATGTTGATGCAAGAAATCAAATAGTTTCAGATTGAGGTTCCTTTACTGCAAGCCATTAAGGAGATTCCTGAGCTAAACCAACTAATCAAACAATTGTGTATCAAAACTCTAGGGAGGAAACAAAAAAAAAATATCGTTCACATAAATGGTTATCTGGCTAACTTTTTGGCTGAAAAGACTATTGCTCCAAAATACGATGATCCAGGTAGTCCACTGATAATGGTAACAATCAATGAGGTGGTAATACCTAATGCATTAGTAGACTTAGGAGCAACCATTAACGTAATGACTGTTAATGTAATGGAAGAGTTAGGGCTTACTAATTTATGACCCACAACTATAGTCTTCCAGATGGAAAATCAAGCCATATCCATTCCCAAGGGTGTCCTTGAGAATGTTCTTGTCAAGGTCAATGGATGGGAATACCCAGTGGACTTTCAAGTAATTCAGTATTTCACACAAAAATACAGTTATCCTATAATCCTAGGAAGACCATGGTTGCCTATGATTACAACCAAAATTGACTGTTGGGAGGGAGGAATGACCATTTAACAAGGTCCAAATAGCAAACATTTATTCTTGTATCCTCTCACCAAGCCTGCTGAATACAATAAAGTTTGGGTTGATGAACCAAAAGGTCCTAACAGATAGGAAAATTTAGCTTCGCTGGCCATGGTAGTCATCAAACAAGATGGTGAAGAATTGGAAGATGAATTAAAAAACAACATGGAAAATCTTACCATGGATTCAAGTGATGAGGAGATGTTGGACGTAGAAGAGATCTTAGGACAACCCATCGAAATATTCCACACTGAGTTCGATAGTACCAATTTCATGGGATTGCCTTGTCCTCTGGCGAATATCATTCAAAAAATAAAACATTTCTTTGAAGATATTGCCAAAATTCATAGAACCATACCTCATAGCTGGCCCCTTAACACTTTGACAAGACCAATGTACACTTTTGCATCCAATCATCCATGGGTTAAATCCATTATGCTACTAGGAAAAACTTTGAACATTAGCAGCCGGTTGACCGAGCCAAAGGAACACAAATTATTTGATGTCTTGGTGAATAGATCTAAATATTTTTCTTGGGACTACACAGATATGAGAGAAATACACCCAAGTGTGTGCACCCATCATATCTAGACTGAGAATGCTCAACCTTTTTGCCAACCCCAATGGAGACTCAATCTTGCCTTGAAAGATATCGTTAAAACTGAAATTGAGAAACTCCTACAAGTGGGGTTTATTTATCACATTTCTGATAGTAAATGAGTTACACCTTTGGTTGTGGTTCCAAAAAAGAATGGGAAATGGAGAGTATGTGTAGGCTATAGGGAACTTAACAAAGTGACCCACATAGATTATTTTATCCTACCATTTGTAGACCAGGTTCTGAATAACTTGGTTGGAAGAAAATATTTCTCATTTCTGGACGGATTTAGTGGTTACAACTAGATATAGGTGGCAGTAGAAGACCAGGAAAAAATGACTTTTACTTGTCCATGGGGAATATTTTCATATCGAGCTCTCCCTTTTGGGCTGTGTAATGCTCCTGCAACATTCCAGAGAACTATCCTGGCTATATTGGCTGAGTTGGTAAATGAGTGTGTCGAAGTGTATATGGATGACTTCATTGTGTATGGTTCAAATTTTGATGAAGCTCTCCAAAGTCTAGACAAAGTGTTGAAGCGATGTGAAGATCATCACTTGTCCCTAAGCCATGAAAAATGTTTGACAATGGTAGAACAAGGAATAGTTATGGGACATCACATCTCGGCTAATGGGATAAAATTTGATCCTAAGAAAATCAAGTGATACAACAACTGGTCACCCCAAAAACCCGGACTGATGTTAGAAGTTTCTTAGGGAATGTTGGATACTATAAAAGATTTATAGAAAACTTCAGCAAACTTGCAGCTCCTATGTTTTCTCTTCTCCAAAAGAATGTGGAGTTTATCTGGACACCTGAGTGTCAGTCATCATTCAAAATCATCAAGGAGAAGCTCATATCTGCTCCTGTCCTTCATGGACCTAATTGGAATTTACCGTTCCATATCTATGTTGATGCATCTGATGATGCTATTGGAGCAGTGTTAGGACAAGAAGATGAGAATGAGGGAAAGTATGCTATATACTTCAATAGTAAGAATCTGACTCCAATAGAAAGGAATTATACAAAAACGAAGAAGGAATTCCTAGCTGTAATACATGCAATTAAAAAATTTTGACACTACATTACAGGATACAAAGTAATGGTGTACACGGACCACTCGGCCATAAAATATCTCATGAATAAACCTGTAGTGAATGGGAGGATAATTAGATGGTTGCTGCTTCTCTGAGAATTTAACGTGACAATTGTTGACAAACTAGGAAAATTCAATGTCGTTACGGATTTCTTATCCCAAATTAAACAAGATGATGGAGATTGTGCTTTGGTACAGGATGAGTTCCCAGATGAGAATCTTTTTTCCATCTTTACTAAAACTCCCCGGTTTTCCGATATTGCCAACTACTTGGCCACCTCAGAAGTACCACCTGATTTTACATCTAAACAAAAGAAACACCTTATAAGAGAAAGAACCCCTTTCATATGGATTAATGGGATCCTATTTCGATGTAGGACTGACATGGTTCTATGACGATGTATTAGGGTAGATGAAACCTATAGTATCCTAAGAGCTTGCCATGATGATCCTTCCAGAGGAAATTATTCTATGAAGAGAACATCCCATAAGATCTTAGGTGCAGGATATTACTGGCCCTCTATGCATAGGGATGCCAAGAAATATGTTCACCATTGTGATGAATGTCAAAGGGTAAGGAGACCAAAAAAATCTAATGAAATTCCCCTTCAACCCCAAGTAGTCCTTGAACCATTTGAAAAATGGAGATTGGATTTTATCGGTCCTATAGACCCAACTTCACAAGGAAAAGAGTACATTTTGGTCTACACCGATTATCTGACTAAGTGGGTAGAGGTTCAAGCTCTACGAGTTGCTAGGGAGGAACAGGTAGCTAACTTCCTCTATAATAAAATTTTCCTCACGTTTGGAGCTCCTAAGATGATCGTCACAAACCAGGGTCCTCAGTTCATGTCTAAGGTTCCGTTAGCCTTCATCGACCATTTCTAGGTTAGACATAAGAAATCATCACCCTATCATCCTAAGACAAACGGTTAGGTGGAAGTCACTAATAGGGAGCTGGAAAATATTTTAACAAAAACAATGTCATTAGGAAGAAAAGACTGGGCTAGAAAACTACCTGAAGCTGTCTGGGCTTATAAGACCACATGGAAATCAACCATTGATTTTAGTCCATACGAGCTGGTCTTGTTGGATGTTGTGGTTGTGTTGTTGATATATTGTTGTCATTGATGTCAACATTATTAGCATTTTAATCTTCTTAAGGCTGTATATGTCAAGGAGATTGAGAAAATTGTAAAAAATATAGTACAGGTAGCCAGTGGAGCCGAGAAGGTCAGATTGTTGGAAAGCTCTGTGTGTTGAAGATCTAAAGGTGCGCTTCAAAGGGTTTGTTGTTGAACCTTTCTAGTATGTTCTCTGAAAGTTTCAGAGGTGCACATGAAGTTTTGTGGAAGTTATGATGATCTGTGTGCCTACAGTTATTTAGTTTCTGTAGATGGTATTCTTGGTTAAAGCGGATGAAATTATGGTAATCTCATGTGTTTCTCATGTACCTATGATGTTCATGGATGAGTCTAGATTGTACTCTATCCTTGGTGTACGTCCATAGTGATTAGCGTGTTCATGATAGGATATTTTTCTGATATGTGCCTAAGTGTTCATGTTCTTGGCTGACATTGTGGTGTTAGCGTGTTGCGGATCCATGAGGATTAATATTTTATTGTTTGGCATGTTTGGAGATGTTTGTTTGGGTCCTCACTATGTTGTGACTGACTTGTGTTGGTACACATTGAAAATTATTCATGTATCAAGGCCGACAATTGTAATTTATTCTTTATTTGTGGCCGACTGAATAGTGGATGCAAATCCGTGTAGAGGATATATATACAAGATTGTTTTCCTCATTTATGAGAAGTGCTCAAGTGTACAAGTGATGTACAAGTGCAAGTAAAGGTTAGATCATTCAGCGCAGAGTGTGGAAGAGTTTGAACAATTTTTGTGTGCCTAACTAGAATTGTAATTAGGCTTTTGTAGAAGCTATTTTCTCAGTTCAAATTCATCAAATGGATTTAATCTGATTACTGTATGTAAGGAAATGAGCCTTCCCTTTGAGTAGTGTGCTCTAGGTAGTGTGCTTGGATGCAAGTGCATTATATTTTTATTCTTCATTATAATTCTAATAGGGTATAATATTGTGGACTAACATCCATTGTGGTTTTTCCCCTAACAGAGTTTCCACGTATAAAATCTTGGTGTTCATGTGTCTCTGATGTGTTGTTCTTATGCTTGCACTGTTAATTATCATATATGTGATATAGGGATTGGTTAATGTTGTATAAATTGAATTTTGGTAACAACTGATTCACCTCCCCTCTCAGTTGTCTATCCTTGTTTTTCCAACAATTGGTATCAGAGCTAGTTCCTGTTATGCCTTGCATAACCACCCCATCTTTTGCCTTGGTCAAAATGGGTCCCCCTTTGTTTATTTTTATCTCTTGTCATTTTTCAAACAAAGTCTAGAGTCTTGTTTTGCCAACACTTTGTTTTTCTTAGATTTCTCTATTGGAATCGGAGCCGAAACTAAATAAGGTTCTAGAACTTGAAGCAAAACTCGTTTTGGGCCCCATCCTGACAGTCTTGCTTTTTTGATCTTTTGTTTTGTCTCTATCGGAGCCGAAATCAAAGTGGGTGTTAAGTTGGTATTTGATGAAAATTGCAAAATCTAAATTCATTTCCGCCTCCGCCTCCGCTTTTCAACTTTTGGTTTTAGTCTAAGTCCTTGTGTTAAGTTTTATTATGTCAGTCTTTTGTTTTGCTCTTTTTTGTTTGGTTTCGTTGTGTGTTTTATCGGCGGAACCAAAAAAAAGTTAAGAAATTTCTTAAGTTTCTGAATCAGTTTCCATTTCGACTCCGCCCCCGCCGTTTTTGGGTCATTGACTCTTTGATTGAAGTTGATCTTCAGTGAAGTGTTGGTTCTCTTTCAGTTTCGACTCCACCTAATTCCATTTAATGCATTAATGACAACTGTTGGTGTAGGTAAGAACTCTGATTTTACCTTCATTAAGAATTAAACATATTATTATTATCATTGTTAAGAGATTAAAGAGCAAGGAAGAGCAGCAACAGAGTTCGTTTGAGCAAATCGATTGAATGAGGAGAAGATTATTGCTTGGGAATCGGTTTAGAAGGTTAGCTGGGATCTGTTGTGTTCGAGGTAGGGTTTCTTATCGTTGTTGTTTCTCATTTATTTACTATTGCATTTTTTGTGTTTTCTCGTGCTTTGAATCATTTCGTTTTAATGAAATTCGTGGTTCTTAGTAAGTTTTTTTGCGTAGGTTCTTGTTTTATTTGTTTGTCTGGTTATTCTTCATTTCTTTTACTTTTGTTTTTTGGTTCTTTTTGTTTTAGGGCACGGTCGCTTTCACGTTTTAGTCGTGATCGCGTCGTGCTATTTTGATTTGCAGTAAGTTAGATTAAATTTAGTTTTTAAATGGTGTTAGTTGGATTAGGGATTTACAGTGAGGTAGATTAATGATTTACAGTGAGTTAGGGTTAATTGAATCTCATTTGTACTTAGGGTTTTGTCACACATTCAGTCTAGTAAAATAGGAGTTAAATTGTGCCCTAGTTTTTGTGTCGTGTTTTCTAGATTAGGGTTTCATGTGTTTTTGTGATCACGTTTTAAAGATTAAAATATGATGCCCTAAAATATAGTCGCCCCTGGTCATATGGGGATGGTTTTATTGAGTTCCAGGTTAGCCCCATATCGTTTTTTGAAAATCGCCTAGTTTGAAACCATGAAGTTTTGTATTAAATTGATTAAAGTCTTGGATGACGTCATGGTCAACTTGGGCAGAAGTAGGAATGGAATCGATTTTGAACTTGAAAATTGGTTTTTCCAAAAGGTATCGATTCCATTTCCATCCCGTCTTCGACTTCGCCTATAGTGAGGAGTTTTTACTTTATAAAATGTTTTCCTGACGTAAGCAGGAGCAGAACCGAATCCAACGATGAGAACAAAAAATCTGAAGGAAATCGAATCAGTTTCCATTCTGGTTCCGATTCCGGTCACGTTTTCATTTTTGACTCTGATCCTGCCTCTTTTTAGTAAAGTTACCATTCCATTTTTGACTCCGGTTCCAGCAGTATGTTAAAAGAGATTGTTTAGAACATGTTTCTGCCTGGTTCCGCCTCCGATGTATACATGAAAGGTATGGTTTAAAGAATGTTTTATGATGATATTCAAAGATCTAATTGGAGGTTTTATGGCAGGAAAGCTAGAAAATGTCAGGAACATCAGGAGAAGTTGCTCAAAGGAATTGACCTACAAGAACATAAAAGGCAGCACCCAAACCAAAGAAGATGAAGCCGGAAGAGTTACCTTATACCTTGAGGTATAATCAAAGGAGTCCTATTATCAAAGTCAGCAAAGTGGAATCCGACTAGTCAGACATCACTGACACAAACTTGGGCCATTACAATTTTGAAGAGCTACATGCAGAAACCTTTGTAGAATGGGAAGGTCTAACAGGAAGGACACAAAGAATAGTTGATTCCGGTTTGGCACATATCACTGTATTTCCCTTTTCAATCCAATGCCCAGAATTGATCTTAACAATAGCCAGTGCTTACAATCCTACTACAAGGCAGTGCATGGATTCTTAGAACAATGTGATTATTGATCTTACTCCTCAAGCATTGCAAAGTATATTCAATGTCCAGAATCCTAAGAACTTGGTGCAATTGGATTAGGAAAAATCCTTAGAGAAGTACAACCAGTATAAAGAATCCAATAAATCTCATTTGAACAAGAGATGGTTGAAGACAAAAAATAAATCTTTGAGCAAGCTTGTAGATCAGCCAAAGAGGGCAGATTTCTATAAAGAGGTGTCAGATATAATTATGATGCTGTCTAGAGTTTTTGGGAAGAGAGATACATTTTGGTTCAAGGAATGGATGTTTCCTTTCATCCAAAAAATCTTAAATGGATTCCAACAGTTTGATTGGCCTGTGATCATATCCAATGATATCCATGATCAACTGACTAACATCAGAAAAACTAAGTGTTTCTTTATGACTTCTTATATTGTGTATCCAGCAGCAAGGTTGGGCATTTTCCCAGGTTTGAACAAAGTGGGAATAATGGGAGCATTAGATGGACAGAAGAAAGTGTGGGAGCACTATGACCAATTATCCCTGCAAGTTTTTGAGACTCAATTCAAAAGTGTCAATGATGCATTCATATATGTAGTCATCAACCAATTGAATGGAGATGCAGGGTACAAGTTAAGTCAAGAAGCCATGGCATTCATTGCTAAATGGGGATGTTGGTACATTCAATACCCCAAATTCACATATTTCAGGTTAGCTGGTTTTGAAGGCCATCCACATCTGCTTCCAAGGTGCTGCAATAACAGGATAGTGCTAATGGAGTTTGTATATCAGGCTCTTGGAGTCAATGCTAGGTTTGGAATAAAGCATAAAATAGGATGTCACAAGTTCCCCATGAAGTTGGGTGAGTATGGTTGTCAGCATCTGGTAGGAGCAAAGGTTGTTTGCAGTGAGCTGATAGAGTTGAAATTGGGTCTATACACAACTCATAAGTATTTTGATCCAAAGGGGAAGATGTATGCCTTGTTGCCTTCGGTGTTTTTCAAACATTTCAATTTGTTAGAAGACTTCTGGAGTGACCGACAAGATGAGTATGATCTAAGAAAGAAGAATTATGAAAGATTATTTGTTTCACTCATGTCAGAGCTTGGAGTTAAAGACAACATTCCTGACACATTGGTGGATGATGGAATTGTATTGGATCCATCCTATGAAGCTTTGAACATTGGCACCAAGAGCTTGGATCCAATTGACTGGGATGTTGAAGAAACTATTGATATTAATTGGATTGGAAGGACAGTATTGGATAGGAGTGTTCAATGGTTAGTTTTAAGAAGCAATACTCCTCAAGGACCAGCCCCTAAAAAGGGTAAAGGATACAAAAGGATTAAAAGGAAGACACCTCCTAAAGAGCCATTGGAGTTCTTTCCCCCAAACATTGAAGAGGTGGAACTTGAGGCGGCAGATGATGAAGAGCAAATACAAGAAGAGGATGTACAAAAGGGATCAACTGTTTCAACACCTACATTAGGTGAATCATCAGCACAAGCCCCACTTACAAGGAAGAAGAGTAAAGAATTTCAAAAGGGAGCTCTTCATAGCATGGCTCAAACTGCCAAGGGAAAAGAGGTAGAGAAGGAAATTTTGGATGTTGGGACAGATTCAGATGAATTGAGTCAAAAAAAAATATGCAAGAGAATATGCCTCTAGAGGAGGATACTGAGCAGGTTTTGACACAAGAAGATCAATGGAAGCTGTTTGAAGAGGTGGAGAAGGATTCTGATGCAAGAGCTGCAACCTTAGAGAAACAAAAGGAAATTGAAGCCAAGGCAACAACTGATGAAATAGAGAAACATAAAAGGCAACAAGAACATGAACTCAAGGTCAAAGAAGAGAATGACAAGTTGGAACTAATACATAAGATTCATGACCTTGAGGAAGAGAAGGCAAGGAAACGGAGGGAAAAGGAAATCTTGGTTGCTAAGTTAAAACTTGCAGAGGAAGCTTGCCAAAAGGAAGAAGGAGCAGAACAATTACAAAAGGAAAGAGAAGCCGAAGAGCTGGTTAAGAAAAAACAACAACAAGAAGCAAAAGCAAAAAAACTTAAGGCTTTGGAGGCAGAAAGATAAGAAAGGGAAAGACTAGAGGCTTTAGAGAAAGAGAAATTGGAAAGGGAACCTCTAGAAAGAGAAATGTTGGAAAAGGAAAAAGTGGAGAGAAATCGATTGGAGGAAGAGAGGTTGAGGAAGGAAGAAGTAGAGAAGAAGATACAAGAATAGAAAGATAGGGAAGAGGCTAAAAAGCTTGTGCAAATGCATATATTGCAAGAACAACAAGAGAAATCAAGGGTTGACTTTCAATCGTAGGTAAATGTGCAGCCTCCTTCTACTACTATTGCTTCCTCTTCCTCTATGATGACTGTTGCTCCAAGTGCTCCCACTTGGTTAAAATTGGACCTACAGAAGAGGGCAGTAACACCTTCAAAACCTCTCAATTGGGAGGATATGATGAAGGGGATTGAACAAGAGAGGCCTAAAAAGAATACCAAGATTCTACACTTTACCAAACTCATGCAAAAAGGAGAGATTGTTGTTGAATGTGCCATGCCAATGATAGAGAAGGAGGTAGGGGACATGCAGCTAATAGATTATCAGTTGAGTACTGTTAACTTGGGAAGGCCCACTAGAAGTCAGTAGATGAACTTAATTGATGTGGTGGATTCAACAACCAAGTCAAAAATGATAAAGGATAAACAAAAGAAAGATGAGCTTAAGGCTCAGTTGGATCAATTACATTCATTTTTTAAAAGTGTCTCCTCTCTGAGATCACAATAGGTAATGGCCATTGAGACTCTTATTTTGTTAAGCAAAAAGGAGGTAGATGATTTGGTGCAGGTAAGAGGTAAAGTGGAGATGGTAGACAGATGGGTGGACAAGTTGAATCGGGAAGTAGGTGAGGTTTTGGTTGAGGGTTTTGAAGTCTACAAAGGCACTGAAGAGTTAATAAGAGAAATGCATCTATATATTGAAGCATTGGAGAAACAAGAAGAATAGTATAAAGAGTATAGTCAAAAATTAGAGAAAGTTAATACATTGCCTTTGACTACTCTTCTTGAACAGTCCATACTTGAGGAGGAAAATAAAGATTTTGTTGGAAAAACCTCTCGTATACTTTGATTCAAAGCAGATTTCTTGTGTAAACATAGGAACGAGGTTCAAGAGGTTGTTAATAATCTGACTGAGTAGTTTGAGGAGCTGGAAGCAGTCATTGCTATCATTGTAGATGTAAATGTATTAACAAAAGAAGGAATGCCTTTGAGTCAAATAAAAGAGAAATGGGATGAAAGATTTAGAGGACTCATGCAAAAAGGAAATGATGGAGAAGATTTAATGATAGATCGACTAATGGATGTCAAAGAAGAAATAAAAGTTGCTAGAAGAGAGTTGACAAAGATGAAAGGTATGAGGGGGTTTGCTACAACAGAATTGGATCGAATCAAATTTGAAGATAGTTGGGTTGATGGGCCAGAATTAGATACATTATAGCAAGTCTTCCCCAGTTATGATGAGTTCATTATAGATCCAGCTTGACATGCATAAATATTCTTCATGCATGACTTTCTTCTTCTTTGCATGTTGCATGCAGCACTGACAATTGAAGCGCATGATCTTATTTCTCTTCTATTTTTCTTTTCTCTAGTTGAACTGAATGTCTAATCTAAGAACTGAAGATCAAATTGATCTAAGTTTCCAAGAAATTTTTTGTTCCTAAAAGCGTGGGTGACTTAAAATAGAAGTGGAGTTCAAACTTTGTATAGTCTATAAATACTCTGTGGGTATCATATTGTAAGGGTCGGCTAATTGAGAATAGAATTGGCTTACCTGATTTTAGGAGATAGAATTTTGTAGTGATTTACAGAGATACTTTGTACTTGATCTTTTTGCAATTAATAGAATTACAAGTTTACTCAATATGGTGTTAGAATGGAGTTGTTTTATTTGATAAGGCTGATAAGTTATAATCTATTTGAATGCCAGTGATTGTGCTAAAGCATGATAGTTTCTTATGTGATGGAAGTCATTAGAAGAAACCAGATTTAAGGATTATCTTATTAGATTATCATTGAATTGAAGTTATTAAATTTTGTTGGTCTATAATCTTGATGATGAATGAATGTGTGTTGTTTTGAAATCCTTGAAATATTTGTGATGTATAATTGTGAAGTTAATTAAGCACCTAAAATGTATGCAGTGGTATAGATTATTCTGTAGATTGTGTCATTTTATGGTTTTCTTGGTCTAACTGGAAGAACATTCATTATTTGAAGATATATGTTCGGATGCTAGATAAATTTGATTCATACTTACTGGTTTACCCCTTTGATCTATCTTTTTCTTTTATTTGAAACCCCATTGATTTACTAAAACAGTTCGGTAAAATGAGTCATTGCTTGAATTTTTTGTTAACAGCATAGGCCCCTTGAATATTACAATTGCATGAACCGATTGAGTGACACCAGATAGTTGTGAACCAACTACCAGGACCTTGGGAGTTAGGCTACTACATGTTGTGTTTCTTTTTAAGGAGAAATAGAGTAGAAATATTCTGTTTTAATGTTGTTTGTGTCATTTTCACCATAAACAGTTCCTTTGAAAGAAGCTTAACAACTTGAGGTGATCCGAAATGGCATCATTTAAAAAGGATAGTCCTAGATTCGATGGTACAAACTACTTTGTATGGAAAGTCAGGACGAAATTTCATTTGAGGTGCATTGGTGAACCTTTCTGGCAGATGACACAAATTGCATATAATATTCCTCAGAATGGTCCCTCCTCTGAAGATGAGATCAAGCAAGTAGAAATTAGTACCAGGTCAGTAGAAACACTGATGAGTGCTTTGATAGATTTGGAAATGACAAATGTGATGGGATTGAAGGCTGCATACCAGATTTGGAAAAAGATGGAAACATTGTATGAAGGAGATGCACTAGTGAAAAGTGCTAAGCTACAAAGTCTAAAAGGCAAATGGGAGAGCTTGAAGATGAGAACATTTTTTCCTTCTCACATAAGATAAATGAATTGGTGATGGACATTAGATGTGCTAGTGGAACTATGAATGATGATGAAATTGTGGCTAAGATACTTAGATTTGTGCCCCCTTCCTACAAGACAAAATCTCATGCTATTGATGAACTCAGAACAGTGAGAAATATTACAAAAGACATGTTGATTGGAAAACTTGCTGCATTTGAATTAAGTGAATTTGCTGAGTCTGCTCCTAAGACTGAATTTGCTTTCAAGGCCACTATATCCGAGAAAAAGAGATATGATCCAGGAGAGAGTTCCCAGAGAACATTCAGATATGAAGATGAGATGAAGCAAATTGAAGATGAAGAAAGGGAATTGGAAGAACTGGAAGCATTGATTGTGAAAAGAGAATCAAGAGGTCATGCTAAGTACAAAGGAAAGTTACCTATTAAATACTTTTCTTGCAGTAAGATAGGTCATTTTGCTTCTAGATGTCTTGAAAGAGTCTCAAAATATAAGCTTGAGAATACTAGATTTCAAAGAAAGTGATATTATGTTGAAGAAGGTGTAACTAATGAAGAATCTGATAAAGAAACTGGAAATGAAGATGAATGGGTATTTATTGCTATCAAAGAAAATGGTTAGGTGTCCACTGAATCTGCTAGTAATGTAAATGTTGAGAAATCTCTTGCAACCAAAGTTGAAGAGAAAGATGAGTGGGTAATTGACAATGGATGCTCACATCATATGACTGGTGACAAAAGAAAATTTGTAAGCTTGGAAAACTATGATGGTGGTGTAGTGAGGTTCAGTGACAACACTTCTGGTGTGGTTCATGGCAGAGGCACTATTTCTTTTGGTGGTAAGCACAATACTGATAATGTTCTTTATGTAGAAGGCCTAAAGCATAACTTGTTGAGTGTTGGAAAAATGGTAGACAAAGGCTACAATCTGCAGTTCAAGAATGGTAAGTGTAGAATAACAGGAAGTTTAGGAAATATAATTGCTTCAGGAACAAAGACAAAAGGTAATATATTTCATTTAAGTACTGCTAGTCAAATTTGTTTGATTGATCAAATTGATGTAAGCTAGTTATGACATAGGAGATTATGTCATGGGAACTTTGATAACATTGTCAAGATAAGTTCTACTCAAGCAGTCACAGATTTACCTAAGTTAGTGAAGCCTACTAACCCTATGTGCAAGGAATGTTAGATGGGAAAGAAAACAAGAAATTCCTTTCGGAGCAAACAGTATAGCTCTAATGGAGTACTAGATTTGATACATATTGATCTATGTGGTCCTTCTAGAATCAGAAGCCTACAAGGTGAAAGGTACCTTATGTTACTCATTGATGATTATTCTAGAATGATATGGGTCGCTTTCTTGAGAGAAAAAAACATGAAACATTAGAAAAGTTCAAAAGTTTTAAAGCTATGGCAGAGAATGAGACAGGTCAAAAGATCAAATGTCTAAGATCAGACAGAGGTGGTGAATTTACTTCACGGGAATTCAATTCTTTTTGTGAAGAGCATGGAATTCAAAGACATCTATTTGCTCCCCGGACCCCTCAATAGAATAGAGTTGTTGAAAGAAAGAACATAACCTTTCTAGACATTGCTAGAACCATGATGTTGGAAGAAAATGTTCCTCATTTCTATTGGAGAGAAGGTGTAAGTACTATTGTATATACTATTAACAGGGTGAATGTCAATAGTAATTCTGGTAAGACACCTTTTGAGCTATCATTTGGTTATAAGCCTACTGTCAAATACTTCAAATTTTTTGGAAGCAAATGCTACATCAAGAGAGATGATGATATAGGTAATTTTTATGTTAGAAGTGATGAAGGAATCTTCCTAGCATACTCTACTACAAGAAAATCTTACTGATGCTTTAATAAAAGGTTGAAGAAAGTGGTTGAAAGTGAAAATGTTAAGGTTGCTGAAGATATTGGTAAATCATCCAGAGTTAGTGATTATGATTCAGATGATCAACATGATAATACTAACAATGATGCTTAGGCACATAATCAACTTCAGATTGTTCTGGTGAATCAAGTAAATCAAGAAGCAAAAGAAATCAAAAGTGCAGAAGAAAGATCACAAGAACAAGAGGTAAGGGAAAACTTCAAAACTCCTAAGTATGTGAGAAGAAATCATTCTGATAGTCAGATCATAGGAGACAAAACCAAAGGTGTGCAAACTAGAAGAATATTTTCTAATTTCTAAAGTTGGACCTAGAAATATAAGTGAATCATGCAAGGATGAACATTGGATGAAAGCCATGAAAGAATAACTGTTGCAGATACAAAAGAATAATACATGGGATCTTGTTCCTAGACATCAAAACAAAAATGTGATTGGAACCAAGCGGGTGTTCTGGAATAAGTTGAATGAACAAGGTGATGTGGTTAGAAACAAAGCAAGATTGGTTTGCAAAGGTTACTCACAAATGGAAGGTATTGATTTTGAAGAAAAAATTTCTCCCGTTGCTAGAATTGAGGTTGTTAGACTAATTCTTGCTTATGCTACTTTCAAGAACTACAAAGTTTATCAGATGGATGTGAAGTCAAAATTTCTAAATGGTGAACTAGAAGAAGTTTATGTTGAACAACCAGATGGATTTCAGTTGACTGATGAAAAGGACATGGTATGCCGATTGAAGAAAGCTCTCTATGGACTAAAGCAAGCCCCTAGAGCTTGGTATGCTAGATTAGACAAATACTTGTTGAAACTTGGATTCAATAAAGGTACTGCTGACAAAAATTTGTATTTCAAATTGGATCAGAACAAAGAATTGATCGTTGAAGTCTTTGTTGATGATATTATCTTTGAAGGTGATGATGATTTGTGTATGAAGTTTGCCAATGAAATGAAAAGTGAATTTGAAATTTCAATGATAGGAGAGCTAAAATTATTTTTGGGATTTCAAATTACTCAGTTAGATGATGGAATCTTTGTATCTCAATCTAAGTATGTGAAATAATTACTGAATTTTTTTGGCATGGAAGATTCAAAACCAGTTGGTACACCTATGGTGATCGGATGCAAACTTACACAAAAAGATGATACCCCCAAAGAAAATTAGACAAGATACAGGTCAATGAATGGTGGACTACTCTACTTGACTTAAACTAGGCCAGACATAATGAATGTTGTGTGCATGGTTGCTAGATTTTAAGCTGGTCCTAAAGAGTCCCATGCGACTGCTGTGAAAATAATATTCAGATATCTGAAAGGGACAACTAATCTTGGTCTTTGGTATCCTAAAAATGATGATCTTACTCTAAATTCTTTTATTGATGTTGATTGGGCAAGAGATGTAGATGACAGGAAGAGTACTAGTGGTGGTGCATTCTTCTTAGGTAAGAAGCTGGTATCTTGGTTAAGCAAAAAGAAAAACTCAGTTTCATTATCTACTACTAAGGCATAGTACATTGCTGTTACAAATAGTTGTACCCAAGTATTATGGATGAAGAAAATGTTGAGAGATGTCAAAATTGAGTATGAAGAAGCCATTGCTATATTCTGTGACAATTCAAGCACCATTAATATTTCTAAGAATCCAATATGCATTCAAAGACAAAGCATATATCCATCAAGTATCACTTCTTGAGAGACAAAGTAAGTGACAAAGAAGTCAGATTGGAGTACATAGCTACCAAAGAGAAAATTACAGATATCTTTACAAAGCCATTGCCTAAGGATACTTTTGAGTACCTCAGAGGCAAGTTAGGGGTAATTTCCCCTTCTAATCAGAAATAAGATGCAGGTATTTGCATCAGTTCGTGAATTCATTGCTATATCATATTCTGGATTGATATTGTGGTGACTGCTACTCAGGGGGAGTAGTCAGATGTTTTCAAAATTGAGATCATAGCATATGTACCTTTTCCATTGATGTCAAAGGGGCAGAGAAGCAATGTGAAAATATGGCAAAGAAGAAGAAAACAAAAAAGTGCACAGTCTCAGGGGGAGATTGTTGAAGAAGAGTCAGTTGGGTTGATGGTATTATTTTTCACATCATGTGTTGCCATCAATGCCAAAGGGCGATATTTTTGGATGTTGTGGTTGTGTTGCTGCTATATTGTTGTCATTGATGTCAACACTATTAGCATTTTAATTTTCTTAAGGTTGTATATGTCGAGGAGATTGAGAAACTTGTAAAAAATATAGGACAGGTAGCCAGTGGAGTTGAGAAGGTCAGATTGTTGGAAAGCTCTGTGTGTTGAAGATTTGAAGGTGCAATTCAAAGGGTTTGTTGTTGAAACTTTCTAGTATGTTGTCTGAAAGTTTCAGAGGTGCGTATGAAGTTTTGTGGAAGTTATGATGATCTGTGTGCCTAGAGTTATTCAGTTTTTGTAGATGGTGTTCTTGGTCATAGCAGATGAAATTATGGTAATCACATGTGTTTCTCATGTACCTATGACGTTCATGGATGAGTCTAGATCGTACTCTATCCTTTGTGTATTTCCATAGTGATTGGAGTGTTCGTGATCAGAGATTTTTCCGATATGTGCCTAAGTGTTCATATTCTTGGCCGACATTGTGGTGTTAGCGTGTTGCGGATCCATGAGGATTAATATTTTATTGTTTGGTGCATTTGGAGATGTTTTTTGGGTCCTCACTATGTTGTGACTGACTTGTGTTGGTACACATTGAAATTTATTCATGTATCAAGGCTGATAGTTATAATTTATTCTTTATTTGTGGCCGACTGAATAGTGGATGCAAATCCATGTAGCGAATATATATACAAGATTTTTTTCTTCATTTATGAGAAGTGCTCAAGTGTACAAGTGATGTACAAGTGCGAATAAAGGTTAGATCATTCAGAGAAGAGTGTGGAAGAGTTTGAAGAAGTTTTGTGTGCCTAACTAGAACTGTAATCAGGATTTTGCATAAGCTATTTTCTCAGTTCAAATTCATCAGATGGATTTAATTTGATTACTATATGTAAGGCAGTGAGCCTTCCCTTTGAGAAGTGTGCTCTAGGAAGTGTGCCTGAATGCAAGTGCATTCTCTTTTTATTCTTCATTATACTTCTAATAGGGTATAATATTATGGACTAACATCCACCATGGTTTTTCCCCTAATAGTGTTTCCACGTATAAAATCTTGGTGTTCATGCGTCTCTGATGTGTTGTTCTTATGCTTGCACTATTAATTATCAAACCTATGATATATAGATTGGTTAATGTTGTATAAATTTGATTTTTTTAACCACTGATTCACCCCCCTCTTAGTTGTCTATCTTTGTTTTTCCAACAAGTCTTTGGGAAGAAGCCTCTCTTTCCCATTGAATTCAAACTCCAAACCTTGAGAACAACCATGAATTTAGGTATAGATCTTAAATGAGCATGGGTAGAGAGATTCTTGTAGCTTAGTGAGTTGGATGAGCTCCGTTTGGATGTCGTCCATCAAACTAAACTGGTACCACAACAACAAAAATTCTGGCATGACAAGCATATTAAGGGGAAAGAGTTCCATAATGGGGATTGGGCCCTATTATTTGATTCTAGATATAAAGATCACCAAGGAAAACTTAGAACTCATTGGCTCGAACCATATGAAAATTTTGAGGTATTTTCAAATGGCTCAGTAAGCTGAAACCCATTGATTGTGATACCCGAACTCTCCTAGTCAATGGACATCGATTACACATCTACCATAAACTAGTCAATAAGGAAGAATTCACAAAAATGGTAGAAATGCAGGGAGGAATTCAATGCATTGACTCTGCTACTATAGATTCAATATAGTTTTTATTTCTATTGCTATATATGTTGTAAAAAAAAGAGGGTATGTGTATCAATTTTTCTTTCAAAGCGTTTCTTTTAAATTTTTCATCTTTTTGACTTGGCTAAATTTCATTTCTATTTTTGTAGGACTTCATTTTCATCAGAAACAAATTTCAGCACATCTTGTTGCGGTGCTCCGGAACTTGTTAGCTCGGTTGTTGTGGTGCTCCGGAACTTGTTGGCTCGATCGTTGCTATGCTCCGGAACTTGCACAAATTGTTGGTGCCATTCCTTGTTCTGCTCCTGCATTCTGTTGCATCTCTTGATGGTGCTTTGGAAAGTCAAAATCCAAAATTATACATTTTCCTTCCTTCTTTCGGCTACAACTTCCAATGATGCTCCAAAAATTTTCTTGCTGCATTCTAGTTGCATCCTTCAGTGATGCTCCAAATTTTTGTTATTTCTTCCTTTCGGCGACATATTTCGACGTTGCTCCAGAACTTTTTTGGCTGCCGCTCCAACTATATCTTTCAATGATGTTCCATAAAAAATTTTGGTTGCTGCTCCAGCTGCATCTTTCGACGATGCTTTGAAAATTTTTGGTTGCTGCTCTGGCTGCATCTTTCAACAATGCTCCAAAAATTTTGTTGCTGTGTTCCGACAACATCTCTCACCGATGTTCCAAAAATTTTCCACTTCAATTTTTCTATTTTGGCTGCATCTCCCAGCGATGCTCCGAAACTTTGTAAATCCTTTTTCTTTTTCAATGCTTCAATTTTTCCAAAGTTTTACACATGCCCATTATCCAAACTTTTGTCATCACCTTGGAATCCATGCCATACATTGCCATCTCACCGTATAATATCATCTCCTTTCATAATAAATAGAAATTATTATGACAATCTTTTTGTCATAATGAACTCTATGATTAATTAGTTATCCCGTCCATCTCATAATAAAACTGCTGCCACCTTCACCAAATTGTACAACTAACCTGTTATGTCAATAAATGTAAGTGATGTTCAAGTTAACGAAAAGACATAAGGTACGTACACTTTTTGCTTAAAGTTGGTAATTATTTTGACTAAAGGTCAATTAATTGGCACAAGCCTTTTTCGTTTCCTAATTTAGTTAATTGCGCCATTGAGTGATTGCTTGAAGTACGACTACACTTGCACATTTTCCCATGCACAACTGCCATGATTATACATCAGAGCTCAAGTATGAAAATTAATTACTTCCCTCCATTGGTTGTATCAAAACTGTATTCTCTTCTAATTTAGAATTGAGCAGAGTAATCAAGGAAGAAAAGAATGGGAGGAGCTAAGAAGAAGTCCGAACCAGCCTTGGTGGATAAATTGCTAACATTGGGAAACATTGCAGGTCTATTTCAGAAAGTAGGGTGTCTTGAATTTATCAAGAAGTTTGAGGGATATTCGAGCAGCTATTAAAATAATTTGTAGAAAATTTTGCAGATAGGCAAACTATGGTACGTGGCAAGTGTTTTCGGGTAAGTCCAAAAATTATCTCCCATCTCTCTAGCCTTGAGAATAGGGGTATTAATTTGACTGAAACGACACAAATTAATTATCAAAAGATGGTAGAATTGTTTCATAGGGAGGGTGAGCCTTAACCTATGGTAACTATAAGCACTAGAGGACAAAACAAAGAATTCCAAAGAATATCCATTCCTGAACCTTGGAGAATTGTCATAGCTTGGATAATTAAGTACTTTACTTGTGAAGGGCAAGTAGCTACGGTAGTAGGTCCCCCTTTTTGGTTTCTAACCCATTTACGCCATGGCATTGAAGACTCCTCTCTTAGGATTAATGTTCCTACATTTTTGTGTGGTTCAGTTACTAGTATGATAGAAAGCTATAACATTAGCACTAGGCCACTTAAACAACATGACCTTATTCAATTAATCTGCAAGTACCATTTCTGCAAGAAACAAGAGAAAAATGATGAAAATTTCTGCAAAAAAATGAAAATGAGAAGTATGATAAACCTCTTGAAGAGGGAGAGCCATCAAAACAAGTAGTTAAGTCTCCAGGAGAACCTTCCCCTAAAGCTTTAGGTGCTCTTGAATTTCAGCAGACCTCAACAATTCTCGATGATAATGCACCGAAAACCTTACTTGATGTATCAAAAACCCTAGGACAACCAAGAAATGTAGAAATTGTACATTCTGGAGAAGAAGAGCCTCCTCGCAAGAGGAAGAAGCAGACCAAAGTCACCTCACAAACAACCCCTCCTTTATGAAGAAGAAAATGTTTATTTATTGAATCTAGTGAAACTATGTCTTATGACACATTAAGTACCCCTAAAAATAAGAAACCTAGGACTAAAGTAAAAAAAGTGGGAATTGATACTCAGCCTGGTGAGGAGGAAATCAGGGAAAGAGATCAGTAGGATAGTCAATCTCCTAGGGTTGAATTAGATATTTTGTCATCTCCAATAGAAAAAGAAGAGGAAGGGGTACAATCGCCACATTTTGTAGATATTGAGGATGATATTGTGGGGCAATTGCCCTCCTTTATAGATAAAATTGTTGAGACAGGTTCATTTGATGTGTCTAATAAAGTGAATGTACTTAGTGTTGAGGACAATGTAAATATGGAAATCCCCAATATTCCTTTTTCTGGTAACACAGAGGATGGAGAACCTGATAAGAGAGGGGTGGAATTAGAAAAATTAAAAACCAAAATTATTGAATTAAAAGGTCAATTACAAGGAAATGAGGAAAAAATTAGTCAACAACAGGAAGAAATTGAGGCACATATTGCAATTAGAGGAAAAAGAGATAAAGAAATTATAAATTTAAAAATACAAGTTGAACAAAAAGATAGGATCATTGAACAATTACAATTTCAAATTCAACAGAAAAATGAAGAAAAAAATTATGTCTTGTATATCTGAAAAAGATGAACAAGTTAAAAGATTGAAAAACAATTTCATGCAAATGTTTTTTGCTTTCAAGGAAGAAAGGGACAAACAAAAAATTGAACTTAATGCTTCTATAAGTAGAATTGTTGAGTTGGAGTAGGATCTGCAACAAAGTGACACCAAACCTATAATGGAATCTAGGGGAACACAAACCAAACTAATTGTAATAGAGTGGTTCTAGGTATGCATACCTCCATTAATAATGAAATGGATGGAGAGGTGCTAGTTTCTAAAGGAGATGGCTATCGACAATGCTAGGTTGAAGAAGGAGTTGGTTCTATTAAAGGAATCATTTGATAGGGTGTATAGAGCTAAACATGATGCTTTTCAGATAGGTGAATTATTGTTGACCTGTAGAGGACCATCCACATGATATGCTATGTTTCTCAATGAAAAATCTTGAGATAGAAATTACTTAAAATCTACAATAATCAGCCACATGACCTTGATGACAAGGAATTTGTCAAAATATTTGTAGAATCAACTACAAATCAACAAGATTTGTTATGTGAATTCTTTGTTCATAATTTTCTTGTAGAAGGATATACAAATCTTTATGTCAATTTCTTTTTTGGTGAAGTTCAATTAAGATCATTTCTTTCCACCATGCGTAGTCAAATCCAATGGTAGGAATGGTCAAAGGAATATTTATAGGCTGATAAAAATATTGGGCTACAAATGAGAAATCCTCATAGAAAGCCTTTTGCTTTTAAAGTAGAGTTCCTGGGTATTAAGCTTAAAGAGGTTATACAAAGTAAGTATAATAATAATCTTCGGTTGTGCTTTGACCATTTTCAAGATCATGGGCCAAAACTAGTAGGGAAAGCATGGAATCCATGTGAAGAAAGATATACCCCTCTTCCTATGCATGTCAAGAAGAGAGAGGTAATTTCACCTCTTAACATCAGATGGTCCTATAGAAGAGTTGTAGCTCTGGTTGATATCCTAAAGCAATTAAAAACTGATTGGATTGGTATGAGGTACAAACCTCCTCTACTTCTTTTACCACCTTTGAAATTACATATCAACACAAATCAAAGTAAAGAAAATTTTGAAAGATGGAAGGCAAGGGTTACACTTCATCAGGGTTTTCTGAGGGAACCTAAGGATTTTGACAAAGAAGCAGATAGCTTGTATGATCTCAATGCAAAATATGAGAGCAAAGTGGAAACAGGGGAAATGCAAGACATGGGCCACAAAAAAGAGCAAGAGGACCTGCTCAAGCTTAAGAAGGGGAGGAAATGAGGAGGTAAAAATAACCTCATCAATATAAGTGAACTAAATACCCCTCCTCATATTTTCCAGCTACCTTTACCTTGCCAATTAATTGTCTTTAGGATTAATAAATGCTTTCTTTTTGTGAAAAGTTGTATAAACTTTATTTTTTGAAATAACTTGAAATAAGCTAATCTACACTAACTTAATGGTTTAGTTTCTAAAGTAATGTAAAAGTTTTCATGCATAATTGGTCATCATGCCCAGCTAGGAGGATTCACACAAACTTCCATATGGTTGAAGATTCAATGTAGACTTCCATGTGGTTGAAGACAAGTGCCAGAAGTATAGGCGTCAGAATTCTAAAACGCATGGTGGATCAAGTTTTTGTAGCTGTTTTTTTATTTTCTATTGAAAGAATTTATGGCTCACTCTGAGCCTCTTCAATGTTTTATGTTATGGACTCAAGTTCATTAGTTTGTTAAGTTCAGTTGAAGACTTTTTCAGTGGTACTTTCTACCAACTGAATTATAGGATTCTGTTAAACATTTTTTGTATTAATGTGTAACTTTCGGAAGTGATATACAATAGAGAAATATCGTTATGTTGTCGTAATGAATTTCTAGACTATGTTTCTGAATTACACTTTCAATATGAATAAAGCAACTTGTTCCTACCTCATTATGAGTTGTTAAGTATTGTGAATGGAATCATCCTGAATGGAGTAATTTTGAAGTTACAAAGTTTATGTGACCTGAGCTAAGCATAGGAGCACCCGGGAGCTGGCCACTCAAGGGACTATAGAGTAGATAGATAAGTATTTTCACTTTTGATTCTATTGTTTCTATTTTGTAAATGATAAAGTGTGAAGTAAATTTTATTTTCATGTGTCAAGCTCCATTAAAGTTAATCCTACAAGTTATAGCGATTCTGTAATCTTTAAGTTTTGCTAACTAAAGTTTCAGAGCACCTACCTTCACTTTTAGTTTCAAGTTGTCAAGTTGTTTTTTGTTAATCGTTAAGTTTGTTATCCATTGCTAGTCAAACGTTTCATAGTTTGTTTACATGTTTTTCCTCTTCAACAATTTACACACTTATTAGTTTAATCATTTCAATGCTTTCTAGTTTAGTTGTCATACTTTTTAGACTAATAATTTCCTTCTTTTTAGTTGAGTTATTTTAAGCTTTCTAGTTTAAGTGGCCTTCTAGTTTAAGTTTCATTTCAGTTGTTCCAATTACTTAGAAAATCCAAGAGAGATAGTTGAGGATTTCCTATTGCATACAATTTTGAACACTACCCAATTGATATTTGATGCATTTTTCAAACTAAAGAGATAGGACCTAACGACAGCCTATCAAGCTATGAAGGGAAAAAAGGCTCCTACTCAGCCATAGGGGTGTCCATCACAACCACTTTTGGCAGAGGTGCAGACTTCTAAAGGGGAGTACGAGGAAGAGATTGAGAGACAATAGGGGGAGTCAGCTCTAGCGCCTCGATGACGAGCCTCTTCCCATTTACTGCTTTTGGAGTAGAAGCGGTGGGAGGCCATAGAGGTCGGGATGTAGAGGACCCTTCCTTTTTACATATAGTTAGGGCTGAGGTCCAGGAGGTATAGTAGGAAGATCCAATATCTGAATCTTGGCTTTGCACCAAGCAGACACCATTAGACTTCTCATATAAAAGCTGGGAGAATTCATCCAAAACTCTTCTTCAAAAAAAGGAGCGGAAGAGGCATCTTGAGAACAGGTAGGCCTCTCCTTCCCCTTTCGAGAAGAGGAGGCCACTTGTTGCTATACTATTGGAAGGGTCATATTCAGCTATCCTTTGCCCCTGGTCTCATACTTCACATAATTTTTGTAAAGTAGGTCCATTCTTGGGGGGAAGCAGACTGATCAGGGCAGACCAAAAATGATCCAATGAGTATCCCTTGTTGGCCTCATCTAATGATTCGGCAACTAAGCCCTTAAAGCTGTAACTTAGAAATTGGACATATGTATTGAATAGCTATTTTACTTATCATGAAGGTTCATTTAATTGTCAACCTAGGGACATAGACTTGAAATGGGTTAGCATAGTATGTGCATTAGGAATCCATAGTAGCCATATTCATTCTACAACTAGAAAAGACATGATGCTGAAAGTAAATTTCTTGAAAGGAAGTAACATAAGCATTGAACATCAAACAACAACTATACTAAACTGAAATGCATGACAAAAATAGAAATCTTAGCAAATGGACATGAAACTAATTTGTCTACTTTGGCTTCAGGAACAATCACAAAATGGAATTCTAGTGGTTGCAGGAACAAATAATTGCTAAATTGTAACTATTACTGAACAAAAAAGTAATGAATGAGCTAAAGGATGGAATTCTCACCAAGTGGCCCCCCTTGGATGAGTATCCCTTAAACTAACTAACTTAGATGCAACAAACTTATAACTTCATTTTATTCATTGAAAGCATGATTACAATAGAGCAACAACATAACTGTATTACTAGAAAACTAGAAATGTGAGTACAACATCAGATTAATCAACCTTATGAGAAGGAGTATCCGAGTCTTATTTATAGAAGGAAAAAATACTAACTACCTAAGGCGGTCAACTCTAATAGATTAGGAGGATGTCACTTATGGAAAGCATAAAAAGAGGAAAGGAGGTTATGCATGCGCAAAATCTGGTCAACCTTGCCTTAACATAGATCTAGCATAACAACACCTCCTATATTCACTCAACCAACAAATATGGTCATTTATAAGGGAGTTACATTATTTAATTCGAACTAGGATTTTTCCTCCATTGACCTTTTAATGATCATCTCATTGACTTCTCTAACAACCGACCAGCTAGCACAAACTTCCTCAACTTTGTAGGCTCTAATTATATCTGCATAACAACATTAGCACACACAAACAATTGCATATATATAACTACCTTAAAGTAACATTCATTAATCCACATGTAAAATTAACATAGATAATTCACATAGCATGTTAATTTCATTAAAATTCATAATGATAAAACTATGCCCAATGTCTATGGTTTTGAGGAAATAACATGGAAAATACAAATAACCAAGTGTCAAAGTCTAAGGTAACAACAAAAAATAGATAATAAACCCTATCAGAAATGAGCCATTAATTGGACTCATCAGCCCCCATGGGACACCAATGGTTGGTATCCAATGTCATACACCATGTGTACAACACCTTCGTGGGAGAATTTCAAATACTTATGAATGAAAAAAGTGATTTAGTTCATGGAATCTAGCCAAGGTATTCCTAACTTCACTTTGAACAAATCTGATTCCAGAATAACATCAAAAGTTGTGTCTATGGCCCTAGGTCTAACTAGGACGAACAAAGTTATTGAGCCATATGACTTGAGAGAAATGCTATTGTGTGTATGGATGGTAGACCTCATTTCTTCATACTCATTCCTTTACAACAAATTCAACCATAGTGTCTCCTTCGTAATGACATTCACTCGACTCACAAGGTCAACTAAGACCCTTGTCACAATATTCCTATTGAGATGAGTGGGAATGTAGAGGGGAGAGGGATTTTTGTTCAAGGGCATGTACTGCGAGGTGAATGTCACGTCTGGCGAGCCGGTCACAGGCTATGTGGTAGGAGTAATTGTGACCATGTTAACGTATGCCTCGGGCTGAGTGGTAGAGTCAGAGGGATCTATAATTAAGTTAGAAAAATGAGTCGAAAATGAGTTTGTGTATATCTACAACTCACTATTTTCTTTCACCACCAATTTGTTCACATTTTGTTTACTTCCATTGAGACAAATAGTACCATCCTCGATGGGGTCCTATATCTTGTGATACAAGCACATATACTGTTCGGTATCATGCCTATTGACTCGATGGTACTGACAAAAGGAATTTGCATTGTACCAATAAGTGTAAGGTTCCTTGAGAGGTTTAGGGTTCTCTAAGGTTATGATCTTAACCTTCAACAAATTCTGCAAGATGGAAGAATAAGATTCTACTAACTTTGTGAACTTTTTGTTGCATCCGAGGTTGTTATCATTTGTTGCAGCTACTACATTCGCATCAACCTTGCTTTTTCTCAAGATCAATACAATGGATTTTCCTTATGAATGAGAGCACGAGGAGGATCCCCTAGACTAAACTACTATTTTTGATATTCTCGTAATGATGCACACAAATGTGTGAAGGAAGGGTATTTCATAAGGGAAAACTTTTCCTGCCAAGGTCTTTGTAGGTTCCCTATGAACACCTTCTACACATCTCAATCGGGCAGCGGGTACGAGATCTGTGAAAAGAGTGCTTGATACCGTGCTATGAAATCAGTTATCTCCTCATTATCCCCTTGCTTGCATTGAATGAGATCCAAAAAGGTCATCTTCGGTCCGATATTGGCTTGGAACTGTTAGAGAAACTAATCTACAAGTTGATCAAACGAAAAAATAGAATTGTTGGGTAAGGAACAATACCACTCGAGTGTTGTATCCTTAAGAGATCGAGGGAATAGTTTTTCCATCAATTAATCATGATGGAAGAAGTCTGTACACATGGCATTAAAGGCGGACACATGTGTTTGTGGGTCCCCTTTTCTGCCATATTTCTCAAATTTGGGAATCTCCATTCCTTGTGGGAAGGGGGTGTTCAAGATTGTCACCGATAATGGGCTATGTCAAGAAAAGGATTGAAAGATAGGCTAGGTAGAGGCCTGGGAGAGACTTGCCAGTTGGTTTTGCATATGACCCATATTTTGAAGCAAGGCATTCAAAATAGGGTTAGTAGATGACAAGGGACTAGTGGAATCTATAGAACCACCACCACTGGGACCACCTCCAAAGGCACCACCACCATTGTGACCATCACCGGGGCCACCACCACCAATAGGGATTCTACCAGAGCCACCTCCTTTATCAAAGCCACCTTTATGACCTCTGCCAAAGCCATCTCTAACAGTCCCACCATCATCACCAAGGCCGCTGCCACCCATTCCACTAGAGCCTCCGCCACCAGTGGCAGTAGGAGGGGTGAAACTAGACCCAAGGGGTTTTTTTCTCACCTTGAGAGTGTGAGGTCCTTAGGGAGTAGAACAATGATGATTGAGGGCCTTGATTTGGCTATGCAGATAGACATAATGGGAATTGACACACCTATTTGTTTTCCATAGGCATCAAGCACTTCTCCTATGGTGGTACCCAATCTAGGCCTATACAAAGGGATATAAGCCTCAATCAGATCAGCGAGGCCACATAGAAATTTTATGCATGTTCAATCTTCCTTAGAAACTGTCTCACCTCACTTTCAAGCCTAGCTACACTCACCATGTTTGGTGCTTTCTCTAGGTGATTTACAAGGTCCAATAATCTATTATCTAATGCCATAAGGTTTTCGGCGGGAACATGCACAACATTATCCTCATCTATGAACGAAGGAATAGGGGATGCTGGAGGAGTAGGCACATGAGTGGTCTCTTCCATGAAACCCATCTCTTCAGCACAATTTATGGGAAAACCAGTGGTAAACACATTAGTTAAACCAGTAGGAAAACTGAAGGTGAAACTAGAAGTGACCCTCATCTTCTCCATCTGTAGGTTTCACACACTTCGCCTAAAAATTTACCCAAAATTTGTGGACTAGGTTGTGATGCTCAAAAATCTTCACAACACTTAGGGCCACAACAACCGCAAGGTATAAGGGAGAAATCTCAACAATGATGAATGAGCAGATGTTGCTTCACGTCAATTTCACCAAAAATGTAAGAGAGGGGGACCAACCATATCAAGGATCCAAGTCACAAAGAGACGATAGTGGAGGGTTTCCCTAACTTACCTCACTCTAAAGGATAGGGATCAAGAATCAAGAGTACTATGTATTACTTTTGTCACTGTTCAGACCAGAGTTTCAGGTTTAGGCTAGGTGAGATGGTTTTTGGAGTTGGTACTACACCTCAAACAACTCTTTGTCTGAGGACAGTAGTGCAGTTCTAGAACGACAGTGCGACACATTGGCATCCTATGACTAGAAAATGTGAAGTAAAATTAAGACTGCCTAAAAACTAACTGACATCCTAGCTAGTTGATCATGATAGGAAAAACAAAATGAGAAAATACAGAAAGTAAAGATGAAGATGATAAAGAAAATAAATAAATGCTAGGGTGACGAAGATAATCTCACAAAAGCGCCAGTTTTCCAACTAGTCCCACGTGCACATTCACCTACACACAAATGAGAAGGGGAAAAGTTGGGGCTATATAGGAGCCTGCCTCAGTCAGACCCTCATTTTTTTGTCTCCACCTCTATGGACAACCAGAAAGCAACATAGTAGAATATGCGATAAAGGAAAGGAAAGAAATCAAATAACACTACAAGACAATATTATGTTAATCAAATCACAAAGGAGAGGAGTGAAGCGTTACCACCTCCACCCAAAAGCTCACTAGCTAATGGAAGGAGAATGGAAGGTATGGACTTGGAAAAGTCACCACAACCACAACGATGATGAAGGGAGGTCTCACAAGAATCCAAGCCCACACTTCTATGGCTTGCTTCACACTTACAATGTGGATTTCATGGAGCTTCAAAGCTACTGCAATGCTAAAAAATGGAGTGCTAGGACGCTACTTGAGAGTGAAGAAGTGAAGTGGTTGCAAGAAGAATGTGTAGAGAATTTCTAGAGAGCCAAATAAAGTGAGAATGAATGTTTATGAAGGTGGGATGAGGAGAATCTACTATTTTTGGATTTGGTTGGTCAAAGAGGGACGTTACAATTTGACCCCAATCAGGTGTGTAATGTCTCTGTCGACTTCAGATGCAGGAATCTTTCAGGGATGATAGTGTGCCACACAGACGTCTATGCACCGCACTTGTGTCCTAGACAAATTTTATGTCACCGACACACAAGATAGATGCCAAGTGGATGGAAGGAAGGTTGGTGATGTGGAATTTCACCTTCGGATTTGATTTTCTAAGGTGAGGGTATGTGAAAGGGGAATTTGCCTAAGGGGTGAAAATTTGCTCCTATACAAAAATACATTATGACATAACATTCACATTATGGAAAGGGGAAACACATTACAAAAATAGAAATAAAAATTACTCCATACTCGAAGGAATGAAGTGCTTCAAATATTATCTACTGTGTGGCAATGGGAATGGATTACAATGATGCCCCTTCTTCCTGAAAGGCTTCACTTCTCTTTTGATGTGTATCATAGGAGACAATTCCTCCATGATGAAGATTTTCAAATCCTCATACACACAACAAAAAACACTCTGATAAAAGTTAGAATACAATGCAAAGGGGAAAGCTGATACCACTGAGACATTAGTTTTGTTGTTGTCCATCTTCAAGATGTTGAATTCTTCACACCAGTTAATTGAGTTCCAAGTTCAATTTCTATACTGTCATAGGTGATCTTTTCTGACCTGGAAATATCCTTTGATTGGCTTATTGATCAACTTTACATCCCCTTTAACATATACAAGTTTGATTCCCATGTCTTCGACATTTTGGAGGCCTAATAGAAACTCCTTTTTTCAGCTTTAGTGAATTCTGATTGCAAGAAATATGCAAATGAGTACAACTATCCTTTAGGGGAAGTGATCATTTCCCCAGCTCCCGATCCTATAGTTGAACACCCCCCATCAAACTGCATTGTCTATAACTTTATATCCTTTTTTAGTTTCTTTTTAGGACAATCAATGTTCTAGTCTTTAGTTTCTATCTCTAACATCATCACATAATTACCAAGACCCATTTCTTGATATAGAATCTGGGCTAGGGGGTCTAGGGATTTCACCACTATGAAATGAGATTTGGGCTCAGGTTCTATCTTGATTTTCTCTCCTTTAATAGAATGGTTGTAGATGACCAATCTAACTACATCTTACCTCCAAGATCTCTGTAGAAGCTTTGGCTCAATAACATCCTGTAGCTGGCTAGAATGTCAACCACTAGGATAGTCATCATTATCTTTTTCTTTGAACAAGCTATCAGCCTTACTTGAGCATCCTTCAGTTGTCTGACCAATGAAACTAACTTAGATTCAAGTGAATAACACTTGTATTGCATCTTAGTGCACGAAAGTCCTAATGAGTTCATCACTTGTAGAGGCATACCATTGTCTGAGGCTCCCGAGTCCATGATAAAATTGCTCAATTTGAATCCTCCTATATACAAAGATATATAGAAGGGTTTAGGCTTTTCTCCTACTGGAAAAAATGACTCGAGCAATGTAGGTTGAATTGAAGGCTCTTTCTTTACATATTGTATTATTCTATCCAACTACTTAGGGTGATCATGAAGATACTCGATTTGTGAAATCTTAACCTTGGTTTTCACCATGGAGTTTACAATGTCAAAATTTTCTAAAGATGGGTCTTGAGCAATTGATTTAGCATTGTCTTGTGAATTTTTAAAATTGGAAGTTGCAACCACTTCCTTAATTTGTTCTTTAGCTATCCACATATCTTCTTCTTCCTTTTTTTCTTCCAAGTGTAGAGTATGTGTAAATATAGGAATTGAATGTATTCCATGATTTACTGCAAGAGAGTAGTGGCAAAGGTCTTCTTTTTCTTCAATAACGGTTTCAAAGTATCCCACAACATAATCACCATTGAAGTTGCCTGTTTGTGGTAAGATAACATTCAAACTTGATGTTGGTACAATACCTGAACTGGGTGTAGCATCAACATATCCCATAATCTATTTCATTCTTAAGTTCTCAAGACATGTAGTACCAATATGTGCATAAATCTCATGGAAAGAACAAAATACTTCATTTTGTGCAGCTTCAATCATTAGTCTTGGTGGAGGTGTTGGCAACCGTGGCCTAGAATTATTGAAAGGCTGAAAATTATCTCTTTGGATAGTACGATTGCTGAACTAGAGATATGATAGAGTCTATCTTCATCTTCCCAAAAGTGATCATTTATCTTCAATCTCGATGGCTCTTTCTTGTGCAGTTGTCAATTCTGTTTCTTTTGCCATCTTGAGGAAGAAAGCTATCTATGATGAAAGATAATTTATGAAACAAATCATCAGAATCTCTAGTGATGGATTAAGTGTAGAATAAATTCATGTAACAATATGATTAAATCTTGCCATGAACTCCCTCATGAGCTCGTTGTGTTCCATATTTGAATTTTCAAGTTGGAAAAATAATAGATGACTATCTTCAACGGACTTGAATCTCACCAAAAATTTCTTGCTCATAGTTTCCCAGCTTGTAATAATGCCTGGCTCCAGTTAATTGAACCAGTCAACAACATTCCCAATAAGAGTCTCCACAAAGAGATGTGTTGCGATGTCTTCATGTGCCATGTGCAAGGTGATGCAAGACATTGTGAATATAGAAAAAATTTCATCTAGATGTTGAGTTCCATCATCATGAAACCGAGGAAAGTGCTTCCTCGATCCCTTAGGTAGCTCATGATTTTCTCGCAAATCCAAAGGTCTAATGTTGTTACCCCAAGGTAATGGGGGTGGACGTCTCAGATTCCTTTCAACATGGGGGTTGCTTGCATTATTTTTGTTATCATCCATTACTTCTAGTTGGATCACACAATAGGATGCTAGATGGTCATTCCTGTGATATAAAGTCTAAGCTTTCTTGAAGTTTTATGCCTCGTACCCCACAGTGGGTGCCAGAAAACCATTGGCATTTCAATTCACACCTCTAGAGTGCATATTGGAAATGGGTAGCTATGCACAGTTAGAATTCTCTTCAAATTTGGAGGGGAAGCTCCCTCTTTGCTGATTATGTGTAAAAAGAAATGTTTAAACTACTTGCTAATATTTTTATTCTCAGCTTGAGAGCACAAGGTTATAAAACTCTTTGTGTCATAGCTGAGGTTTTCTCTGGTTTCGTAACTTCAACTACAACTAAGCCTAAACTAATGATGCTTCTAAATTCTCAAGTAAATTGAGAACAAGAGAGTTAGAAGTAAACATGAATGATCGATTAACACAAAGCTTTAACAAACTTGTTTCTAGAACACATCCAAAGACTCATTGTAATTTTAGATGTAAGCTGAAATAAAGATTATGAAAGAAAAACATGAAACAATAATAGTGGAAGATTTTGAGCCTGTGGATCAAAGCAAAGTAGGCATAAGATTTATTTCCTCAAATTCCAACATTAATAATACATTCGAGACAATAGATTGTAGCAAAAGTAGGAATACAATATACAATCAAGCCAAATTACACTTGACAAAGTTGAACATATACTGAATAACAAAGTAACATGCCAAAATAAGCTCAACCTTTTGTTATCACAGCGGTTAAAAAAATAGATGGGCAAGGCTGGCCTTATTTATACCTAAACACAGGAGTAGGGAACCCTAAAATCTCCTTGTGTTAACAATCAGCCTTGCCAACATGCAATCTTTATTTCTAAGTCTAAACAAAAGATAACTAACAGTTAACTGGAATGCTAACATCAGTTAATTGATCCAACTAAAAGAAAGGCTCCAACTTCATAATTGATATCTCCAAGGAATAGATATGCATGAAAGAGAACATCTAGTTAACTTGGAAAATGCATCAATCTAACCATTACCTTCACTTGAGTTCTATTCTTGGAAAATATTGCATGCTCCAACTGGTGTCTCACTGATTCATAACTCTGGCGGTTCTACAATTGGAGTGATGACCTTTGTTTCTTCTATAGTTTTATGCTTCTGATGCTTCTCTTGATTTTTCAATGGAAGAGTATTGTATGATGAAAACTGTGAAGTTTGACTGTGAACATGCCTATATTCAGACAAGTTCTGCACAAATGCCAAAAATAGCTTCGTTGATTTTTCTTCAAAAAAAAGGTAGATTTTTTTGGAAAAAAATTGAGGTCTGGGTTTTGTAGACAATGTTGTTCTAAAGAGACCCAGATTGTATATTTTTGAAAAAGTTGATTTTTTCAAGAACATGCAAAGTCCTCTAAAAAGTGGAAGCTATGAAGCAATTTTTTTGAAAAAAATATGAGATATGGGTTTTGTAGATATTCATGTACTGAATAGACCCAAATAATCAGTTTTTCAAAAAACTGAGTTTTTCCCAAAAAAGATAGATCTTCTGAAAAGTGGAAGCCGTAGAGGTAAATTTTTCAAAAAAAACTAGAGGTCTGGGTTTTGTAGATAATCTTTTTCAGAAGAAAAACTTGAGGATTTCTTGGACATGCATGATTTCCTAAAAAATAGGAGTTGAAGAAGCAACCAATTTTTTTTTCCAATCTTGGAGAAGAATGAAAAAGAAGTAGACCCAGATTGATGAAAGTTTTAAAATCTTGACCTCTTATTTTTGAAAAGTGATGCCCTAGAAAAATAGATTATGGAAAAGTGTTCTTCTGTGCAACTTGAACTCGAACATATGAAGAATTATGAAAACTCCCTTCATTTGATCCTCCAAATTCTATTGAGAAGAAAATTTTGTGTTTCTTCCTCTTGAAGCTAACTTGCAAAATAATGAAGAATGGATGCCCAAAGCCTCTTAAATAAATTTTGGAAGAAAACAAGCACTTCACTTCAAAAGCCCTAAAATTTAGGCGCCATCATGCGAAAATATTTGACGTTGTTTGCATCAACACAAAGATTTTTTGAAATTTTCAAATTTTGCTTGATGAAACACCTCTGTTTGATCTTCGATTTTGGATGTTTGATAGATCCTACGAACTAGCTGACAGACTCACTAAAGAGTGTGATCAAATATGAGAAGAATCTCTTGGAGGCTGCGAACCCTAAAAATTTGTTTTGAGGGCTTGAAATCTTGGGTACCCCTGGCCAACATGGGTGCTTTTGTTTGCTAGACAACCATTTTTTAATGATTTTCAATTTTTAAATTTGTTTCCCATGCTTCATTCTCTATTTGATCCATGTTGTTGGTGATTGATGAATCGTGTGGTTAGAATAAGATATTCATTAGAAATCCTGAAGAATTTCAGAAAGAATGACCAATTTTGCAAATACTAAAAGTTGGTTCTGAGGGCTCAAAATGTTGGGCACCCTTGGCTAGCATGGGCGCCTTTCTTTACTAGACCTAGTCAAATTTTAAGTCTCTTGATTTTCCTTTGACTTTCTTCATTTTCTGTTTGATCTTCATTTTCGGTCGTTTTACAGATCCTACGAACTGGATGTTGGACTCGTTGGAAAGCTTTCTCAAATATGGAAAGAACTCGTTTGAAGCTGCAAACCCTAAAATCACTTTTGACTGCCTGAAAACTTGGGTGCCCCTGGCTAGCAAGGGCACTTTTCTTCAATAGACTTAGCCATTTTTTGATGATTTTCAACCTTCTCGTGCTTCACGTTCACCACCTTCATCAACTACATCAACCGTCATCATTGACATGTTGACCGTGTTGATTGTCACACGTGCGTGAGCGGCGAAAGCTAAAAAATTGGCAGCATTGAATGCCACGATCCTCCCTTGAAATAAGGCGCTTTTCTTTTCTAGTGTTAAAATGTTTTTTTGCAATTTTCAACTTTTTGAAACTCCCTCCTCCTTTCATCATTTTTTGAGCATCTTTCTTCATAGATCAATCTGTCTAGCATTTGAGACTTCGATTCTGACACTTGGCAGTTGGCCATCCTCCATTGATGACCTCAAAGGTCCTAATTTTTCTTCTGAAAAAGTGAAATGGACCCACCAGAAAAAAAATGACCTTTTGACAATTCTAACTGGACCAACGTGATCTTAATGTAAAATCAACCAATCAAAATCAATTTGAGCCATTTCTGCAAAGATTCTAATTTTAGCCATTTTCCCTAAAAATAAGGCTTGAAACCCTAATTTTGAAATTTTCCAAAATTTTGCGAGCATCCTTTTGACAATATATAGACTGGTGAAGGACCATACACAAACACTTCAAACTATGTTAGAAAGATGTAGGAGTTTATAAATCTCCTTAAATATCAATAAATGCATCTTTGTGGTACCATTTGGTACACTTTTGGGACACATAATTTGTAAGGAAGGCTTAATGGTAGACCCAATGAAGGTGGCACTCATCTTGACTTTGCCTCAATCAAAGACAACACCAGAGGTTAAAACCTTCCTAGCATACATAGGATACCACCACAAGCTCATTAGAGGATATACGATAATAGAAACACCATTGGAAGAACTACTAAAAAATAAATCCAACAAAAACATAAATTGGAAAAATCAAGACCAACAATATTTTCACACACTTAAGCAATATATTTCTAAAACATCGATTCTAATATTTCCAAATTGGACAACTTCCTTTCACATCCATGTAGATGCTTATGGTATAGCTATTGGAGCAGCTTTAGCATAGCCCATGTGAAATAAGGACCAACCAATTGTGTTTTCAAGTAGGAAACTATACCAAACAAAGAAAAACTATACTACAACTAAGAGAGATGCTTTGGAAAAAGTGCACGCATTACATACGTTCAGACATTATCTCTTATCTACACCATTCACCTTCTACACTAACCATGAACCATTGAAGTACTTGTTGAATAAGCCAGTGATTCAAGGAAGAATATGCAGATGGTAGTTTCTATTTTAGGAGTTCAATTTTAACGTCATGTTGAAACTTGGAGAAACAACCAAGGTCTAAATTACTTATCAATAATTGACATTGGGGAAAACCTTGATGATCAAGAAGAACATCTCCCTAGTGCAAACTTGTTTAGGATAATTATAACACCCAAAGAGCTACATGATATAGCCTCATTACTAGCTACAAGAAAAAATCCTTCAAATATGTCACCATAAGATATGTTAAACACCTGGAATACTAAGAGGGTGGGGGGGTGAGTTAGTATTCTCTAAAACTCATTAACATTTTCAATTCAAACATCCATTCAAAGCATCATATTTACTTTGTAGTAAATGAAAGATACATATAAAGCATGCATCACATCAAGGAACAAAAGAATGCCATATTTATGTGGAAAACCCTAGAAAGGGAAAAACCATGGTGAGGATTAGCTCACAATATATTATAACTGGTTATAATGTTTAATACAGAAAGGTGGAATCATTGTCCAAAAGGAGAATGACTCACTTTCAGTGGCTCACTACCAAAGGGCTCACTGCCCAGAATAGTAAAAGATAGAAGAAAGGGTGGTTTATTGCCAATGATGAACGACTAATAATGGATCTACAACATGTTAAGATACAATTCCAATTAAGCTTTGAAAACTGACTTAACACACTTCATACTTCACCACAAGTATAATTCACACTTCTTTGCACTAGATCTCAGACACACACACACACTGCACACTCTATGCACACATTCACACAATGAATTAGAATTGTGTATATATCATAACTATCCAAAACATCAATTAGGTCGACCTAATTAGATATACCATGCCACATAATGTGTCAGCATCAAACACTAACACACACACCTTACAAAACAAACCAAAACTTGTATAACATTAAAATAGGCCAGCATGACCTATAATCACTCCCATAAATCTGCTTCTTACATCAAGTTCGCACGACCCAAAAACCTTTAGGTCAACACCATATAATGAAAAATTGATGACATAACAATGAATGAACCAACTATTCACTCACAACTCAACACGCAGACTGCCAAAACACTTGCCACTTGGAGCACACACACTAATAACATCCTCAACACTTCCTTAGACCCATACAATAAAATATTCATCCGCGGTGGAATGCAGAGCATCCCAACATTCACTCTATACTATTAATACTACCATTACAAAGCTGATACTCTGTCAACATTATCTTTAACTACAAAAGGCATACAACCTTGAATCTTTGGGTTTAAACACCTCCAAAACACACCATTATTACCTCAAAATTGTGTGACAAAATCTTTCATAGTAGAACAATGTGGACTACAAAATTGGTTCACTAAACACCAAAAACTGTACACCAAGACTTAGGCAAATTTGCAAAATATTTGGTCTTCTTTGGACCAACACTACTATATCTCTATAATGGGTTGCCATCAATGACAACACCATACATTGCCATGCTTATCAATCTTCAACAATCTCTTCATTCAACAATCTCCCCAAACTATACATCATTATGTTCATAATGTATCATTTTAATTTATGAGATATGAATCACAATATGCATAAAACTTAGTGATTTCTTATGATAATGTTTTTTAATGAATTTTATTGATATATACATATTAAAAAAAAATTAAAATTATATTTTTATTTTAGTTTTTATGATAAGGGTTATAGTAATGATACATTGAACCACTAGTTTTCAATAAAAATGATAATACACAATTGTGTTTTGATTAATAGGGGAAAAATGGGTTTTGAAGGGACCCTGAAACCCTTTTTACAAAAGACACAAAATGCTGCCAAAAAGGATGTTCAAAGCCAACAACTAGTAGCATACCAACAGCCAAAAAATTCCCCACAGCGGGTGTTGAACAAAGATAAAGCAAGAAACAACCACCAACACCCAATAGCCAAAAAACAACAAAACAAAACCTAACCTACACCCAACACCAAATAGAAAGAAACAAAGAAACAAACTAATTTAGGCCACTAAAAGTATTGGCCATTTCCATCTATTGGTTCTTATGTTTTTCAACCATCTCCAGCAGTTCCTTTTTCTCAACATCAAAGGTTTTCTTCCACACAATCGAACCTCGAATCATAGGGCATTTATCATCATCTTTAGGAGTCTTCTTACCTTTACCCTTTGTTGCACATTCTTTGTCCATAATTTCAGAGAAGTACACCTGATCTTCTTTGAGCTCACTGATTTTCCTGAACATGAATTGCAAGGACTCTGCACTGTTCTTCACAGAAATGTGACAATCCTGTAGAAGATTTTTGATATCCTCATTTATTCTAGACACTTTGGCTTCCAGATTAGCTAATATTTCTTCTCAAAGAGATTTAAAATCATGGTAGGACCCTTCAAGATTAACCATCCTATCAATTAGGATGTCCGACACCGCACTTTTCGGGACAATCTTAAGGTTCTCTTTTAAACCTCTAATTTTAATGTTGATCTTTTAAAATAATTGCAAAGACCATTTGGATAACTTAAAATTACTCGTGGACCCAGCTTTGGCCATGTCCAAAAGATTAAAAATGGAGGTCGTATCATCATCCAAATAAGATAAATCATTGGAGAGAGGATCCACCTTCCAAGGCTCTTGATTAGCTTCTTTCTTTTCCGCATCCTCCTCCTCCCGACACCTTTTCTCCTTAACCTCCTCCACCTTAGGCATATCCAATGAACGGGAATCCACAATGGTCACCACCTGAACACCAACATTATTAGCCTCACCAACCTCCTCGGGATCCTTAGACTCCCGATCCTTACTCCTCAAATTAGCAATGCGCGTCAAAAGCCTCCTCGTTTTGCTAGCACCCACCTCTTTAACCTGTGACCCCACCTCACCACTAGCACCAACAACATCTTTACCACTAGCCACTCCCACAAACATGGGAGAGGGATCATCCGACCCCACATCCGTATCATCACTCTCAAAAAAGGCAAGCCTTTTTGCTGATCTATTTTTCTTAGCACTTGCCACCTTCCTTTTCTTTGAAGACATAGCCACGACAACAAGAGAGTCCTCATCATCCTCATTCCACTCCTCCTCATCCTTTGAAGAGGAATCCTTTCCAGTCGACCCAGACTTATTAGTTAAACTCTTCTCCTTACCCTTGATGGTAGAAGTAGGGAGAAGAGTCTTATTGTGTTCCATAATCAACAAAATTAGCCCTTCAAGGAGGATTAGGGCCTTTTTGTTCTTAAAGTGTGCATACACCAAAACTTCAAGAGAAGATAACAAAAAAAAAGGAAAAGAAATGAAAAGACCATGCCTGAAATGATTTAGTAGAGTAAAATGATGGCTAAGAATGGCCTTAAATCTCCCTTCCAAGGTCACATACTGCATCATCACCTCAACCACACTCGCCCAAATCTTCTTTAGGGAAGTTCTCTCGTAGCCCCAGGTTTCTAGCTTAATTAAAGCTTTCCTCCATCATCCTTAAAAAACTGAGTCATCGCCTCTTCATTGCTCTTCTTGTCCTTAAATAATTTGCTTCCAATTATCGACAGACCAGTCATCGTAGCTATCAATTCCTTATTCACCTCCACCTCCAAGCCTTTAACCCTAACCTTTTGATTGTGCCAGAACAAAACAAATTGCGTCGAGGCATTAGGATTGTGGTCATGCAATATTTTCAAGAAAGGAGTGAAATTACCATGGCTAAAAATAGACTAGAGTTTCTCCTTACGCCATAAACCCCCACAGGAATGTGGCTCGATTCGTCTCCTTTCGCCACCCATGACAACCAATTCACAACTCACATAAACCTTGCAAATAGCGCACAACAAAAGGCCAGAATACACAACAAGCCACCCACAAAGCATGCGAAACAGAGGCAAGTACCATGCCATAAATTTCGCAACACTTTAGCCCATGCCATCATTCCACAATAAGCCCTTGGCTTCCTTGGGAAGGACCACTCCCTCCTCCCACATAAAAAATTCATTGAGCCTGACAACATCGTTGGCAAAAAACTCCACCGAGTTGCCTTCTCGATAAACGTGAGATATATGAGTCTCATCACAAGATTGCAACATCATTTTAGTATCCCTTATAAGTTGATCAACACTCGAGCTCAGAGATTAAATGCCACACAAGTAATTAATAATATTCATGGAATCAACTTCCACCCATAACTTGGAGTAACCTTTGTTGATGGCATACTTGACACTGATAAACATAGCCTCTGCCTTCGCATGATGATAATACATAGTTATGTTGATTTATATGTACTTAATTTTATTACGAGTCTTTATTATTGAATGTTATACTTTAAAAAAATAGATATAAATTATTATTTTGTTAATTGATAGCTAAGTCATAATTCATAAAATATACATGAGTCATGTTCTATGTTTCTAGATTGAAATAGTAATGAAGGATCATTAAATCTCACTTTTCTTAAACACATTTTAAAAATAAAATAAATGTAATTAGTACTTTCTAATGTATGCCTAATTTGCTATAGATTGAAATAGTAATGACAGGTCATTTAATTATCATGAGAAATAAAACCTATGTTCCTCCTATAAGCAACAATGAGAGAGTACTTAACATCCATTCGTTTCTTTATAGTTTTATTTTTAAATTTTCTTATGTTTGTATCAACTATTTCCCAATCATTATTACAATAATTTCCATCACTTAAATTTTATTATTTCAATTAATAATATTCTTAATGCTTATTACATCCTTCTATTAATACATTGGGTGGATTGTATGTTTTTGGTGAGTTAATTTTTCTTGCATTATATAGTTTTTCTTTTAGTGTGACATTCTTAATTATATTATTTTATTTTGATTATACTTCTTTTGTAATATTGTTTTCTTACTCATTTTTCTAGATATTTTTTAATTTCACATTATGCTTATGAATGTGTACACCTCTTCTTGTAACTAATATATTGTGGAATGTTTAGTTAGAAGAAAGAGAGTTTTACAATTTTTTTCTTTTCTTTTACATCTTAAATGATTTTTATGTAAACATTATGTTATGTTTTATAAGGGATTAAGATTGTTCTATTGTATGTATATATATGACAACGTTCTAAATATTCTAGACCAATAATTTAATTATTATTTTATGTAATTATCATTCGTTTATATATATTTTTAATTTTTTTAATAATTGAGATAACTAGAAGCCTCTAAAATTGATACACCTTAATGATCATTCTCTTTGTAACTCTTGTACTACTGAATTATTCCAATGATAATTTTTTAGGTTTAAACCTACACCTATTATTTGTGTCTTCTAATTGTAGATACCTAAAATTGTCATAGCCTATGAACTAACATTTTAACACTGATATTTGTCTTTTCCTAATGATAAATAATGTTCAATTATTTAATTATTGTCTAAAATCATATTTCCGCTATTTTTTTTAATTGGTAATAGGATATTTTTTATTGCATAAAACTAAACTTACATCATTAACTTCATTGTTTTCATCTCCAAACCAAAAAAATCACCATCTGTCACTGTTCTAACAGAAAATCATTTTAACATGCATCAAACCAAACCAGAAAAAACCACCTACCTTGAACTAGATCTACTACTTCGGTAACTGCCTTGGATTCTATACCAAAAAACTACGAACAATCTTCACCCAACTACTAAAAACATATTAATAGTTTTAACGGGGATTAAACCCCAAAAAGCTAAGAACAAACACTTTTCAATAATTTTTCTATAATCGCCAACAAAAACTACAATTTTATCTACTACTACCCGCTTCACAACCACCTCGCTTTTTTTCCTTCGTCTTCTGCTTCCTTGCCCTCTTTCCTTTTGTCCCCTTGCACCTTGCATCCACTTTCACTTGCGTTTTCTTACCTTCCATATCCTTCCTCACTTGTGCTTTCGCCTCTTCAATGATGGCTTCCACTTTCATCATCTCTATAAAGAACTTCAATGCTTACCACCCAAGCCTAGCTTCTTCCCTACAATGGTGTTTGATTTTGTCCTCCGACCATCGTATGAAAGGGACACACCCTTCTGCTCCTTCCAATTCCTCATTTTCAAATCCTTCCCTAATGTCCAGGCCTTCACTAGGAATAGACCATTCAAGAATTGTTTCTAATCCTTCTAATAAATCACTTTCCATAATTGTTTCCATCACTTCATGAACTGTGTTGCCGGTTTCTCCTAAATCTAACCCCCATGCTACGATTAAAGAGTATATGTCCATGTTAGTCATGTAGTGGTGCCTCAGGTTGCCAAAATATTTCCCTATAATCATTTTCACACTTTGTATTAGCCTCCCATCTATGAAAAGAAACATCCTCATCAACCTTTGGTCAGAGGCCTCTCCAAAAAATGGGTTTAATTGCCTCATCGAATGCAGGGTAAAGTTGGCCTTCATTTGCAGTTAATTGTAGACTACACCAACTCTACCATCACTCTCTCTACTTGCCTTCTTCACCACGCCAAATGCTATGATTGTCACCTTTAATTGAGGGCCAAGCTATAGTAATTCTCTTAAATCTGCACATACCAACCTTAATTTCCCTCGTACTGAGGGTGCCACTGCTATCATTGTCCTCTCTCCTCTAGTCATGTCCACTTGCATCAACCTGCCCGTGTTCGTCCATCATAAATGCTTCATCCTTGCTACCTTCTTGGCTTAATTCATAAACATTAAATTTCTCAAATATTCAATTTGTAATTCACCAATTTCTCTAAAAGAAACAACCCAATTTGACAAAACATCAGCCTCCGCATTGCCTTCTCTCCTTATGTGGCTAACAACAAAATCTTTGCATGTGCTTAATTCTTCCCCGATTTGTTCAATTGTATTTTGTATGTGCCATGCTCCTATTTCTCCTTTCATTATTTCTTGCACAATAAAGAGTGAATCTCCCTCTAGATGTAATCTTGTTACACCCAATTTCTTTCCCAATTTAACCGCTAACAATGTTGCAGATGCTTTAGCTATGTTATTTGTGCCCTCCAACAACTTATTCGCTCCTAGAGCTACTAGATTCCCTTCCCAATCACGAATGATAAATCCTGCTCCCGAAGGTCCAATATTTCCTTTTGAAGCTCCATCAAAATTCACCTTCCACCAACCTTCTCTTGGCTTTTCCCAACTGACACCCAAATCCAACTTAACAGGTTGTGTAACCCGACAAGGCCCCTTAATGGGCTGAAAGCACATCCCAAGCCAATGCACTTGAAAGTGATTATCATCCAAAGTGTACAAAACTCTTGGATTAAAGAACTGTGATGCAACTGCTCCAACAACTTCCTCAATCTCATGATTGATTCTCCATTGTAACCTCTCAAGTGTCTCTTCCTTCTCCAAAAAAATTATCCTATTCCTTTCCTTCCAAACTTCCCACACAACAATTGATGGATTGATCTTCCAAATACATGAAAATTTTGATATTTTTCTTGCTAACGACCATCCCTCAAAGACCTTCTTCAAATTTTTTGGGGTAGGGATTTGCCATCCCAGAGATTTTCTCACCATTTCCCAACAAGAAGAAGCCATTTTGCAATGCAACAACATATGATCCCATGTTTCCTCCACTTCATCACACATTACACACTTTGTCGTCCCATTGAAACCTAAGCATTTCCTTCTTTCCCCTATTAAAATTCACCCTCTAATTGCCAACCACACAAAGGTCCCTACCTTGGGTAAGAATTCTTTGTCCCAACATATACTGTTCGGCCATTTTTCCCCCCTGCCTCTATCTCTAAGAACTGATAACCAAGTTTTACCAAGTATTTCCCATCTGCTGCTCCACACCAAACCACTTTATCTTCCTTATTGGTTCTCACAAACTTCCTAGAATTTAATACCTCTTGCATTATAACCCATTGATTATTTGATAACCCAACATTTTGCAAATATTTCCATCCCCATTCACCACCTAGAGAATCTTCCCTAAACTCCATGTAATCACTTACCTTTTCACCCCAGTGATGGGTGAACCAAACTCTCAATTGAAGTGATTCCTCCCTCTCTTTTAATGCAGGTAAACCCTCCCAAGAATCTTCCCAAAACTTTTCCTTTAAACCATTCCCAATTTGCCAACTAATGTGATCAATTATGACTTAACGACATGAAACAATAAAATTCTAGATAGTTGAACCAATAGGGGAATTTCGCATGGTGAAGATTCTACAATCTTCCATTGAGTCTAAGTATTTGGCCTTTAAAATCTTCACCCAAAGCTGGGAGGGTTGAGAGTAGATATTCCACAGTAGTTTTGCTCCCAGTGCCTCATTCATAACATTCTAGTCATGTAACCCTACACCCCCTTTCTCTTTCGCCCTACAAATCTTCTCCCATGCAAGGAGAGGGATTTTATCTTGTTCATTATCTCCATTCTAGAAGAACTTTCTCATTCTTTGACCAACCACCCTAATTATTTTTTTTGGAATCTTTAGGTACATCATTCAAAAGATTGGGATGGCTGAAATGACATATTTTAACATCAACATCCTTCTAGCTGAGGTCAACCATCTACTTTTCCAACCGTCCATATGCTTCAAACAAAACTCTACTAACTCCTTCTATATTGTTGACTTGCTTGCTCCTCCAAAAAGAGGAATACCTAGATATTTACCAGGTAGAGATCCCATTTTCATTCCCAAAATCAAATGGATTTCTCTTTGCTTTTGGTAGCACGTGTTGAAGAAGAAAATATCAGATTTCTTCCAATTAATACATTGAACAAACACTTTATTGTATTTGTTCAGGATTCCCTTCATTACCCTGGCTTTCCTAAATGAAGCTTCACCCATTAAGAGAGTGTCATCATAAAACTGTAGATGGGATAAAGGGTCTATTCCTTCCGCCGCTTTTATACCCTTCCAAATCCCAGCTTCCCTTTTCTTGGAGATTAGCCTTCTTAATGCTTCCGCCATTATTATTATGTGATTGTAAAATAGTGGAGTCATTAGTAAAACTAAACACACATCAATGAATACGTTTTACATAAAAGGAATTGAAATAAAAATTGAATTGCTCTGACAATCCTCTCAAATCATCTCATTGCTCTCTATTCTCAATGTTCTCTCCATTCATGCTCTCATATTTATGTATTGCACATGAATTTTCAAGATGGCAACCTAAGAAATGAGATGCTATATGGAATGTAAAGCTAAATACCTACATTTATATGTTTTTGATATTTTTGATTGCAATGCTAAATGATCTATGATGTAATTTTGTTGTATTTAAGATGTTGTTAAGATGATTGTTGTAATTGAAGATGCAATTATAAATGAAATGATATATGCAAAATGCAACAATTAAGATGCTAAAACTAAAATTGCCATGATAACACTAATATGAAATAAAGTTCCAAATGCTAAACTAAAATGCTCTCAAAATGCTCTCATTTGCTAATAAGATTTCTATAGCATAAGTTGATGATCAAATCCTCCTTTAAAAGTTGTAGAATTTCCTTCTATTTATAGATTTTTCCAAGCCTGGGATGAGGTGGCAAAGATGGATGGTTAAGATCGTGATCCTGAGATATCAACGGTGGAGCACAAAGAGGTTGGAGGAATTCATGGAGGTTGCTCCATTTGGAAGAGAAAATATTCCAAGTGTCAAAGAGCATCAATTGAAGGAAGGAGCCACATGTCTTCAAGGAGGTTAGAAGAATATTTCCAATTTAGAAATTAGAAATAAAAGAAATCATGTGACATGTGATGATGTGGCAGGTCAGTTGGAGGAAGCTAGAGAAATATGGAGACATGTGCCAAATTTGAATTAAAAAATCAAATTTAAATGAAGGAGGGAAATTAACAAAATGAGAAATTATTTAATTTGTGCATTTAATTAATTTAAGAGGAAAATGATTTTCGAAATAGAAGAATTAAGGGACGAACTATATAAATAAATTTATCAATTTATTTATATAAGTAGAGGAATTAGGATTGATTAATTAAATAACAAGTATTTAATTAATTTGTGCTCCAGACCATTTTTATGTGCATACATTTTGCCCCTCTTTGAAGTGATGTGCATAGACGCGTTGCTTCAAAGAAAAAACTGTCAGAATGTGATGATAAAAATTTCGACATGCCCCAAGCGTTGATTTTTGCAGTGATGATTGATAGATGCCCCTCGGGAGATAAATTGGTGATTTTTTTTGAATTTTAGGATTTTTAGAAAAATTTGATGATTTTGATGATTTTGAAGGTTTTAGCATGTTTCAGTAATTTATCTCCTAAAAATAGTTGTGAAATCTGCCCCAGTTGATGAATTTATGAATTAAGCTCCTTTTGAAAAATAAAATAAATCATTGTCACTTAATTACCCATCTTAATAACCCTTTTAATAGGTAAAAAGTGAAAAATAAGCTCATTTGTGCATTTACCATTTGATTTTTTTTGAGTTTGAGCAAGTTTGAGCATTTAGAGAAAAATGATGATCCCGATCCAGACTCATCGATTCGAGCGTGTGAGGCAAAACAATCACCAAATAGCATATGGACCTTCGGTACGAACTTCGAAAAACCTCTCTGTGAATTTTGAAATGATTTTTCCCATTTTTTTGAAATTTTAAAATTTTACGCCAAAAGTTTTAACGCATCCATAGGATAGAATAACATATAGGTCAGTTGTTTTAGAGCATAGATTTAGGGATTTAGCACATCCATGACCTGATGTAGTGCATCGGTCTAGGGTTTTAGCACATCGATGATTAGGTCTTAGACTAGATAAAGTTCCACATCCATGTGATGGAGTAGTGCATCTATATAATTGGCGCATCAATCGCTTGTTATGGCGCATCAATGACAAAATTTGGTGCATTCATAGAATTAATGCATAGATGCAGTATTATGGCGCATAGATCATTTTTTCTAGCGCATCCATGTTTTAGCACATAGAAGCGTTGTTTTGGCGCATCCATGCCATAATTAAGAATTTGTGATTTTTCTCCTCATTGTTGATAGTTTTCAATCGCGTCAGCCTTTGAGTTGATGTTGATTGATGATGTTGATAGATTAGATGATGATCAATCTCATGATAGGCGAGATTTGGTGACTGATTCATTATGATTGACTTCATGAGAGGTGAGGATCAATGATAGGTTGATAGATTGACCTCATGATAGGCGAGGTATAGTTGATAGATTGATAGGTTGATTGCTTGATTTGATCTCATGCTAATTTTATGATTTTTGGTGATGATAGGAAGCTGATTTAGGAGTATTGATGTCTCAGGAGCAATTCCCGAAGACGTGGGATATGATCCCGACGCTAGTATGGGCTGACATGGATGTGATTGAGAGTATTATCTGATTCACATGCCCCAAGTCAGGATTAACTGGGCATTACTGACAACACTAGCAGAGAGGTGGCATAGTGACCACAACACTTTCCACTTGGATACTCGTGAGATGAATGTCATGCTAGAGGATGTGTACCAGATTCTTAGGATTCTTGTGGTTGGAGAGGTTGTTGTGTACGATGCCACCGAGTAAGGCAATATTGATGCCTTATGCAAGATTTTTTATGATGACCAGATCAGTGGGTATGAGCTTCCATGGTAGGAGTTATTTGAGAGCTATGCCCCATTACCATCAATACTTGTTGGATTTGTGGGTGGTTTCTTATGTCCTAACCATAGGTCAAAAGGAATTTTTGTGGGTTCGGGTTAGACACTAGAGTAGATGATATTACAGGGGACTCGATATGTTTGGGGTTCATGCATGCTCGCTCATCTCTATCATGATTTACATCAGGTAGTCTATCTTGGAGCTGCCAGCCTATCAGTCGAGGTTACATTACTTTAGATCTGGGCATGGGAGCACATAGTTGTTACCCGACTAGTTGCTGACAGATATCGACTGATTGGGAGGCCTTATGTTTATGGATACATTGGGCTAATTGTCCAGCATAAGCTAGGAAAATTGGAGTATTGGAGATGGGTATTGGATGACCTTTATATAGTTATATGACGCCCGTACGTGGATTGCGACCAGTGGGCAAAGGATCATCTAGAGATGCCTTATGTGTGTACCACTAGATTTTTGATTGGGCATACATGATTCATCATTGAGAGATTCCTTGTAGGCAGGGTGCAAAGGTAGTATGGCAGGATACAGGGTATGCCATAGGGAGTGGCCCACTATGCTCACAGACATCAGAATATACCAGATTGGGGGCTCCTGCTATCATATGACGTGGCTTATCAGGAGTACTTTTATTTACAACCAATGGCATGGGACTACCATCCTGAGATCGTAGATTCCATTATGTCAAATGATTATTCATAGTATTTCCTTACCCATTTCCCAGACTGTCCAGCCCAGATGAGCCAGTACTGACCTTTGATGATGATGGGGAGAGGGAACCTAGGCGAAGGAGAGGCAGGGGTGATGGAGAGGAGGAGGGGAGAGTTGAGGGTGGGGATGACGAAGGAGATGATGAAGGAGATGGGGATGGAGGAGGTGACGAAGATAGTGGTGGAGGTAGAGGAGGCAGATCTGCTTTTGTTTTTCAGGATGTGATGATACCTCAGAGGAGAAGATCCTTGGTGGCTATGCCACAACATGTATAGATTGGGGTGCCTTCTTAGCAATAGCAAGCACAAATTACTTCTTTACAGGCACAACTGGTTCAGGCCCAAGGATAAATTGCCACTTTACAGGGGCAGATCCAAACATTGTAGGGTGAATTAGCTCAGGCCTAGGCACAGGGACAAGCACAGGCCTAGATTTCCATATCTACTACAGAGAGAGATAAAACTCGACAATAAAGGGAGCAAGCAGTGGTTGTAGTTGATAGGATCCAAAGAGCGGCCGAGGGAGCTGGCACAGGGGGTCTAGTTAGAGAGCTTCGCGAGTCTTCCAAGGAGACAGAGTATTATAGAGGCAGATACCACAAGGCAATGCCTACAAAGTGATGAGTTAGCTATGCTCGGTCATGATCTGGTCAGACTCAGTCAAGGACCACTAGCAGGGGTGTTATGCAGCCACTTTTGGGGCCCCACTAGGTGGAGCTCTAGGAGTAGGTCCATCAGGGGCAGGAGGTGTAAGAGGATCAGAGAGGCCTGCGACATCCAGGGGTAGTACCTCAGGACCGCACAGTCACTCTTGAAATTATCATTGAGATATTGTATATTGATTTAGAGACCTCGTGTTGCCACATTTTTGATGTATCATTTATTATTTCTTGACATTATTGTACACTTTGATATTATTATTTTTGAGGCTATATATGAGATGCAGCGGCGATTAGTGATCTATGGTGTGTTTATGTTTTTTATGATGGATGGATGCATTTTATTTTATGCCATGTTTTATGTATGGATGCATTAATGTGATGATGATGTATGATTTCATGCGTTTATGGATGATGCATTTATTTTTGATGTATGAGATGGATGCAGTTTATGCAAAAGATATGATATGCACTATATTTTTTAATTTTTCACATGTATATATCGATGATACGAATGAATGAGTGAATTTATTATAGCATGTATCGCTAGATGGTTTATGATAAATGGATGATAATGGATGATTTTTGATAAATTCTTTCTTTTGGATTTCATGATGCAAATATATGATTTGAATGCAGGAATATGAATGATACTTTGGATAGGATAAATACAAATGTATGGATATATGATAATGCATGGGTGTATGGATGGATGAAAATGTATGGATGAATTTATGTTATACTCTGATATGATATGGATTATGCTTTATTTTTTGTATTTTTCTAATAGACATGTATGACCTAAATGTATGAATGTGAATGAATTATGATGATGCATGGATCATGATGTCATTATGACAATTGTTATGATGAATGCATATATGAATGATTTATGTATGAATGAAAGAATGAATTTATTATGATTTCGATGTATGATAAAGAATTAGTGAATGATGATGGTATTATGGATGATGCTTCATTGTTGGAATTTTTTGTGATGCAAATATTATGATGGTTGAATGTATGAATGGTTTATGATGTTGGATTTTGTGAATGCAAGTATATGATATGATAATGATAATGATGGATGCATGGATGGATGCATGGCAATGCTTCCTAATGATATGATATGGAAATGCTAATGCAAATGAATGATTTTTTTGTTGTGTCAAGTGTACTCAATATTTTAATGAGACATTACATAATATTGAAAGTTGCTAGCCTTGGAAAAACCTATAATGCAAATGCAAAACTAATATGAATGCAATCCTATCTATGTAATGTTTCCATCTAATTTATTGTGCTTGGTATCATCATTGAGCATTTTATCATGTTGAAAGTTAGTAAAAGCATTGATGGCATAATTAGACCATGATGACCTAACTACAACTTCCATGCAACTTCCATTGAGATTTGATAGTGCAAGATAACACAAGCACCTAGGTATAATTGGACTGAGATGACTTGAGCATCACTTGCATAAATAGACAAGAGTTAATCATTTTCCCATGTAGATTCAAAATGTCATCAATGATACTTTGTAGAGCATGTCTCGAGACAATTTTCATAGTAGTAACAATTGACTCACAGACAATAGACAAGAAATATCATTCTCAATCATATCCCCTCTAGTTTAGAACATCATCAAGGTACTCCAGAGAAATGATAACAACAATCAAGATACAAAAAATGAACATTCGTGCTAAAGTGATCCAACCATGATTCAAAAGATGATCACCCAATGAGAATCGATTTGATTTGATATTGCTTGATTTGATTTGGATGGTTGATTGCTTGATTGATTGATGCTCAGTTTGATGTTTAGAGTGGCTTTTGTTTTGCCGAGTTTGCCTTTCTATTTTTTTGCCTGTTGATTTAAGCTCCACGGAGTTTGTCCCCAGGAAAGAGAGGATTTTGTCCCCAGTGAGAAATAAACCAGATTTATTATGGATATGTACAATGATAACCAAGCCAAAGTGGGACAAGACAACTGCATCTAGATACAAACATGAAGCTCGTTGTATGATAGGTGTGATTGCGCAATGATAGAAAAAAGCGGACGGTTGACACCCGTTCAAATAGAGGGAGAAGCTGACTTATCCCAAATAGCGCTTGTTTGCCAGTTTTTCACCATTTGTTTTTATTGCACTTTTTCAAATTTTATGATTTCTTTTTGTTGTTACCAAGATGCCTATTTGCTAGGTTTTCATCAAGGCAACGATGTTTTTGACTTTTTTGAATTTTTTTGTATTTTTTTATGTTTTTGATTTTTATGATTTTTCTCTTTTTTGATTTTTTTGTTGTCACCAAGACACCTATTTGCCAGGTTTTCATTAGGGTGACCATTTTTTCAAGACTTTTTCTGATTTTTTTGATTTTTTCAAGACTTTTAAGCATGCACTGGATGCATTATGTGTAGAACTTCTTCAAATGAAGGTTGTTCATCGGTTCTTCAAATAGATCCCCTTCTGGTGTAGACAACTAATATGCCCCCAATCCAAAGACTAATACAATAAAAAAAGGGCCTAACCAATTTGGATCAAATTTTCCTTTCTTTTCTCGATCCTGCTGATTGTAGGGATTTTCCTTTAGTACTAAATCACCTACCTAAAATTTCCTTGGTTTAACCTTGTGATTGTAGCTCCTAGAAATTCTCTTCTAATATACTTTTAAGTGATCCACTGCAAGTTGACAACGTTCATCCAATAATTCTAGCTCTTGTAGTCTAGACACTCGGTAATCTTCATCTAAAATGAGACCTTTCAAGGACACATAGAGTGACAATATCTCAAACTCAATAGGAAAGATGACTTCAGATCCATATACAAGGGCATATGGTGTTGCTCTTGTGGGAGTGTGGATGCTTGTACGATAGGCCCACAAAGCAGGATACAGTTGGATATGCCAATCACATCCAACATCGTTGACGGTTTTCTTTAGAATCTTCAGGATAGTTTTGTTTGAGGCCTCTGCTTGGTTGTTTCCTTGAGGGTAATATGGCATAGAAAACCAATGTTGAATATGGAAACTTTCATAGAGTTCTTGTACCTCCTGATTCTTGAAAGGTCTACCATTGTCAGTGACAATGGATTGAGGAATACCACACCTACAAATGATGTAGTTTAGGATGAACGATGAGATCTACTTCCCTATGATGGTGATGAAAGGCATGACTTCGACCCACTTTGTAAAGTACTTTGTTGTTGTAATGATGAACTTGTGTCCATTGGATGACGATGAATGAATTTTACCTGCTAGATATAATCCCCACTGACAAAATGGCCATGTTGATGCAAAGGCTACAACTCCTGCGCTAGTGCATGGATAAGATTACCATGGATCTGGAATTTCTAACATCTTTTGACAAATTGGAAGGACTCTCTCTCCATATTTGGCCAGTAGTACCCCAAACGAAGGAGTTTCTTAGTGAGGGTTAGACTACTTGAATGAGTGTCACAAATACCTTCATGGAATTCTTGTAAAGCCATTTCAGACTCATTGCATTCTAGACATCATAAGAGATTTCCATCAAGACCTTGTCGATAGAGTACATCTGCTATAAGGGTATGGCGAGAGGCTTGGCGGATGAAGTTTCATTTTTGGTTTCGGGAGAGATCGGGAGGAAGGGTATTATCTTTTAGGTAGGTGCAGATCTTCTCGTAGATGGAGGTATCAACCTCAACTAGGTGGCATATGAGTTTTGACTCAGGATTGTCATAGGTAGGGGAAAACAGTTGTTCCACCATGAACTCATAATGACTTCTTTTTTTCAGAATTTGTAGAAAAGAAGCAATGGTAGCCATAGCATCAACAGCTTTGTTGTCAATCCTAGGGATTTGAGCAAATTTAATGTCAAAAAGATATTTCTTGAAGTCATTAATCATCCTTTTATAGGGCATCAGTTTGTCATCCTTTGTTTGGTAATCATCATTGACTTGATTAATGACTAGTTGAGAGTCCCTATAGACTTGCAGTTCTGTGATTTTCCATTCTATGACTATCTTGATGCCAATGATAAGTGCTTCATATTTTTCTGTGTTATTGGTGTAGGGGAACATCAGTCGATATGATTTTGAAATAGTATGCCCTTGGGGAGTGATGAATATAATTCCTGCTCCTGATCCATGTTGAGTATATGAACCATCAAAATACAATACCCTCTATTTTTTTGTTATAGTGAAGACATCAACATCTGGAAATTCAATGTGTAGAGGATGATCATCATGAATCAGTGCTTCAGCTAGTTGGTCGACGATAGATTTCCCTTTGATTTCTTTTTTTTTGACATATTGGATGTCAAATTCACTGAGTATCATCACCCATTTGGCTAATCTTCCCATTAGATTTGCTTTGCTAAAGAGATATTTCAATGGATCTATCTTAGCTATGAGTTTGATTGTATGAGTCAGCATATAGTGTCATAATTTTTGTGTAGCAAAAACTATTGCTAAACAAGTTTTCTCAGTGGATGTATAGTTGATCTCATAACCATTTAAAGTTCTACTGATATAATAGATTGCTCTCTCCTTTCCTGTTGAATCTTCTTGTGCCAATAAAGCTCCCAATGATCGATCAGTTGTGAATATGTACAATAAGAGAGGATTTCCTTATACTAGTGGTGTTAGGATAGGTGAACTCATTAGGTATTTCTTCGGTTGATTGAAAGTTGCCTCACATTTCTCGTCCCATCGAAAGGAAACATTTTTATGCAGTAGGTGTGTAAAAGGATGGGTCTTATCAGCCAGTTGTGATATGAATCTCTTGATTGAATGAAATATGCCTTGAAGGGACCTTAACTGATTGATATTCTTTGGAGGTGGTATTTCCATGATAGCTTTTACTTTTGTGGGGTCCACCTCAATACCTTTTTCTGACACTATATATCCCAATAGCTATGTTGATGTTACCCCAAACACACATTTCAAAGATTCTCTCTATGAATTTATGAAAATTGGGATCTTGTTGTGTTTTTTCTATGGTTTTATCCATCATTTCTTCTACCTCATCTCGAGGAACTCCGAAAAAGGGATTCTCTTCTCTTTCAGCCATGGTATTTTGGTCTTCGATTTATTTTTGCTCAAGTTTTTGCTTTTGCAATCTCGTGAAAACGGGCATACAAAGTGATGAAAATGTTCTAAGCTTTTGATCAAAGTTTGGGAGTGCCAAAAGGACTAGTTTAAATCTGATTAAGCAAGTTTGTTTCAGGATGAAGGATGATGAATCTTGATAAAGGATGATAAATCCTGATGGTGAAACACAACTGCTAAATCAGAAATAGGTGCGATGATGAGACACTTTTGGATGTTTGATCAAAGTTTAGATGAGGTATTTTCACTTGAAAATGCTAGTTACAACAAGTTTGAGATTCTAGTATGACTAAGGAAAGGTCCTAGATTGAAAATGTTTCTAAATTGTGAGGTCAAAATTCGGGCAGACAAGGATTTTAGCTCTCTATTTTTTGGATTTCATGGATGCTCTATAACAGTGAACAAATGTGCTAAAATGTAGATGCACTAGAAAAGGGGGTGGATGTGCTAAAATATTGTAGGTATGCACTAGAACAGGCTATGTATGTGCCAGAATATGGTATGGATGCACCAAAAAAGCTAATGTATGCACTAGAATATGACAGGGATGCACCAGTATATGGTACAGATGTGTCGCAGGATTATACAGATGCACCAAAATAGGGGATGTATGCAACGAAAGATCGAAGGCATGCACTGGGGAAATTGATGGATGCGCTAAATTGGCAAATTTTCTCTAGTTTTTGACAGTCTGAAAGATTTTTTTGGTTTTATGGTAGAGAATCTGATTTGTTTGATTTGGATATTCTTCTGAATCACTGGTTGAAGGTTTTTGTGTGATGTTTGTTCAAAATTTACTTCAAAACATGCATGTGAAGCATATCAAGCAAGTAAAATCCCTATGGATGTGAAGGACAATATTTACTAGATTCCCACTTGGATCGCTTCAGTTGTGCTTACTTTTGGTGAATGATTAGAGGCTTGACCACACTAGCTCCCCCTTGCATTGCACTCACTTCTCAGGTCTACCAAGCCTCAGTCCTCATGAATCTCCCATGATGGATTTCTCATTTCTACCAAAAGCCACAAGAATGTGGGACGACTTCGAAGGTTATACCTCTTGCACTAGTAAATAGAAAGGGTATTTTTGGCATACTACAACAAAGGGTTTTAGTAGGGGCATTCCATTCATGGGGGATCATCCATATGACAAGAGACCATTGTTTCCCTTCTTTTCGAAACAATCCTTGTGATACTTGAACTTTCCTCAAGTACCCACACTTATATCTCAGGTGGAAATCGCTTGTTTTTAGCGTGTTCCTGGTTGGGTCGTTCCCTTGGGGTGATTACCTCTTGTCCCACCAAGGCAGACCCTCTAAGGTGTAAATGCAATAAAAAGAATGGGTTTGGATTTCTGATCACCTAGTTAAGGGGAGAGCATACACGCCTACCACTCCACAAAAATAGCAAGCATGTTGTTCAATTATCCTTCTAATTAGGCTACATTCCTAACTTAACAATAATAAATAACAATAAACTCCATCCCCTACAACATAAATCATTAGTAGTTTCAATTCATTGTTCTTTGACAAAGTTCTTGTGGTTTCAGCAGAGTCTCTAACAGCATGAAAAATTCCTACAAAATAAAGAGAAGCAAGTTAGTTTTCAGAATTATAACTTTCTGGAAAACATAATATATGCACCATAACAACAAATAGATGCACCAACAAATCATACAAATGTGCTAAAAGATTCTATGAATGCGCTAAAATAGTCTATGTATGCGCTAAAATAAATTATGTATGTGCCATAAAACTCCCTGTATGTGCCAAATGATGAGACAAATGCGCTTCACGATTTGACAAATGTGCCAAAATAGAGCACTGATGTGCCAGATAATGCTTTGTATGTGCCGAAAGAACTCACGATCGTGCCAAAACTTTATACGTCTGAACCTGAAAAATATGATTTCTAGAAAAATATTAAAAATAGGAGTCGAGCCCCATGATGGGTGCCAATTTATGTGTGATTGTAAAATAGTGGAATCATTAGTAAAACTAAACACACATCAATGAAGATGTTTTACATAAAAGGAATTGAAATAACAAATTGAATTGCTATGACAATCCTCTCAAATCGTCTCATTGCTCTCTATTCTTAGTGATCTCTCCATTCATGCTCTCAGATTTATGTATTGCACATGAATTTGCAAGATGGTGACCTAAGAAATGAGATGCTATATGGAATGTAAAGCTAAATGCCTACATCTACATGTTTTTGATATTTTTGATTGGAATGCTAAATGATCTATGATGTAATGTTGTTGTATTTAAGATTCTGTTAAGATGATTGTTGTAATTGAAGATGCAATTCTAAATAAAATGATATATGTAAAATACAACAATTAAGATGTTAAAACTAAAATTGCCATGATAACACTAATATGAACTAAAGTGCCAAATGCTAAACTAAACTTCTCTCAAAATGCTCTCATTTGCTAAAAAGATTTCTGCAACATAAGTTTATGATCAAATCCTCCTTTAAAAGCTATAGAATTGCCTTCTATTTATAGATTTCTCCAAGCCTGGGATGAGGTGGCAAAGATGGACGGTTAAGATTGTGATCCTAAGACATCAACGGTGGAGCACAAAGAGGTTGGAAGAATTCATGGAGGCTGCTCCATTTGGAAGAGAAAATATTCTAAGTGTGAAAGAGCATCAATTGAAGGAAAAAGCCATGTGTCTCCAAGGAGGTTAGGAGGTTAGAAGAATATTTCCAATTTAGAAATTAGAAATAAAAGAAATCATGTGACATGTGATGATGTGGCAGGTGAGTTGGAGGAAGTTAGAGAAATATGGAGACATGTGCCAAATTTGAATTAAAAATTCAAATTTAAATGAAGGAGGGAAATTAACTAAATGAGAAATTATTTAATTCGTGCATTTAATTAATTTAAGAGGAAAATGATTTTCGAAATAGAAGAATTAAGGATAAACTATATAAATAAATTTATCAATTTATTTATATGAGTAGAGGAATTAGGATTGATTAATTAAATAACAATTATTTAATTAATTTGTGCTCCAGACCATTTTTATGTGCATAGAATTATAAATAAGAAAGGAGAAATTGGATCCCCCTGCCTTATTCCCTTTTCAGATTTAAAAAATCCCTATGGAATACTATTTAGAAGAACTGAAAAATGTGGGGTATTTATACACCCTTCAACCTATTTCACCCATGCATCACAAAAACTAAACTTCTTAAGTACTTTTACAAGAAATCTTTTTGTTTACATCATCATACACTTTCCTGATGTCTACCTTGATCAACATCTTTTCCATTCAAGCTAGATGAATTGAATGTATAACCTCATGAGCTATAATTATACCTTCAAAAATTGAGCGGTTTGGTGAAAAACTACTTTGCTCAGTAGATATCACCATATCAAGAACATTCTTTAGTCTGTTGGCCATCACCTTCGAGATCGCCTTGTAAATGGTGTTACATAGTGCAATAGGTCAAAAATCATTGAAAGATACCTCTGTTTTAGGAACTAGAGAAATAAAGGTATTGTTGAAATCTTTCAGCATAAAAGTCCCCATTCTGGACTCTTCCACCACCTCCCATAAATCCACTGCCACAACATCCCATAATTATTGAAAAAACAACACCGGGAAGTTGTCTGGTCCAAGAGCCTTATCTCCACCTAGGTTGAACAAAGCTATCTTAACTTCATCCAAACTTACTGCCCTTGAAAGCATTGCATTTTGGGTTGTTGTTACACATTCGAGAATAGCTTCCAAAACTTCATCCTCTTGTGAGTTATCTGTTTGACTGTTTTGGAATGCTTCTGAAAAGTATCGTACACATTCTTTAATTATGTCTTCCTTCTCCGTGAACAAATTACCCTGCTTGTCTTGGATTGATTTTTTTTTATTGGAAGATCTTCTTACTTTAATTGCATTATGAAAAAAAATTGTATTGCAATCCCTCTCCTTAAGCCATGTCTCCTGTGAATTCTGCCTCAAGAAAATTTCTTCTCTTGCCAAAAGCTCTGCATATTATTTGTTAAGCTCTTTTTCTAATTGGAAGTTGTCCTCACTCATTCCACCTTCAATGAATTTTTTATGCGATGCCTCCAATTATTTTTCAAATCTAAGCTTTTTTGAGAATATATTTTTAAATACTTCTTAATTCCATTTCTTTAATTACTCCTTAACAAACTGTAGTTTTTTGAAAAAGACATAGGCTTTGTTTCCATGCCTTTGTGGTGCATTTTTCCACCATCCATCTATTAATTCCATAAAACCCTCTTCACGAAACAACATTTTTTTCAAATTTAAAAGGGCATTTGTCTGGCACATCATCTTCCTGAATTCTCACACTAATTGGGTAATGATCGGATCCTGTGATAGGAAGGATGTTAGCCTACAACGTCCACTAAAAGTTTGCCCAATTTCCAACAATAAAGAATCTGTCCAACCTTTTCACTATGTTTAGAAAACCCGACCTCCTAGGTGAAAGCACCACTTTTGAATTGAACTTCGAACAAACCATTATTATTCACAAAATCACTGAAATCTCTATGCTTTTGGTTTAGCCAACCAAGTCCACCTTTTTTATCAATCAGCCAGAGTATTGCATTAAAGTCACCTCCTAAAAGGAACAATCTGCCTCCATTTACAACCAGCACATTTGAGACTTCTCCCCACAATCTTCTCATTTCCATGATGTTATTTGGTCCATAAACATTAATTAAAAAGAAACTTGATAATAATTGCTTAGAAGTAACATTCACCCACTGCCAGGATTTTCCAGATCTCATTTCTTGCACCTCAATGCTCGCTTCTTTATATAGAATTCCTAAGCCTCCAGAGGCTCCTTCCACTTCCACTATGAAAAATTTCCACCGGCTGAATCTTTTGCTGAAAGAAGCTACTTCGATCCCTCTTAATTTCATTTCCTGTAATAAAACAATATCTGGCCTTGTTTGATCAAGAAATCTCTTGATCAAACGAATCTTGTCAGGGGCATTGCAGCCCCTAACATTCCACAATAGGACCTTCATTTCTCCCAAGAAAAGGCATAGCCTTTTCCCGATCTCAATTTTTTTTGTCCTACTACACTTCCAACAATTTCCAACTTCACCCTCATTGATTTTGGTCCTCTTTTTTTATTTTCACATACTTTTACCTTTACTTGCTTGGCCAATGTTTGTACTAGAGTTATTTTCTCCAAAATTCCAAATTCTGAGCTTAAGCCCAATTCATCTCCACCACCAACTTCATCATCCGTTGGGGGTTTTGATTCCAAATCCTCAAATAAGCTTCCTTCCTCTCTAGCCTCCTTTAGGGAACTCTCTAAATTTCTTATTGGTGAGATCTGGACATCCTTAAAGAAAGGTTCCTCGACTTCTATATTTTCAACTGCATTCTTACTCCCAACTGGAGGTGATTTTTCATGGTCATTCATTTCTTCCAATACTTCCTCACTGGGTTTTCCCCCCCTCTGTTTACTTAAAGATTCCCTAGAGTTACTTTCAAAGAGTAATGGACTGGTTGAAGGGCTTACACCATTTAATACATTAGGGACCTTCTCTTTTTCCATCCTGGCATTTTGGGCTACAATCCAATCTACCATTTCTGAACTACATACTTGATTTATAACCAATCCCTCATGTTGGCCATCAATCAATGGAGTGTTATTTCGCTCATACATTTTTTCAGCAGCAAGAATTTTCAATTCCTTAGCTACATCATCAACTTTTCCTTTCGGTATTATATTATCATCCCTTTCAAGATTCATTCTTGAAACAATAGTCTCATACCATAACTCACCTTCATATCCTTTCCATTCAACTTCTTTCCGTCTTTCTTCTTATTGATGGCCCATCCACACATCAGGGGCTTTTTTAGTAATTTTCACATGCCATTCTTCCTCTACCGGCTCCTCCCTTTTGGTTAAAATGGCTTCCATAAATTCACTATCCTCTATTAAGAAGGTGCTTTTTGTTGACATCAATACATCTATTGTGGCATTTTTCTCCAAGCCCTTTCCTTTTTCTAGGAGCCTGCATTCCCGTACGGGATGCCCTACTCCTTTACAAACGGAGCACATTTCAATCCTCTCCTCCACCTCTATCATCTACTTCCAAATACCTTCCCCTATTCTTAGTTTTATCATTGTTGGAAGAGGATGAATCAATTGCCATTGGATGCATATGCGTGCATACATACTATGGTCACTATTTGCAATGGCTTCATCGACTTTGAGAAAGGTACCTAGTTTATTACCAATCATCTTTAGGGTTTCTAAATTTCAGTACTCATGAGGGAGATTGTATAACCGGATCCAAATCAATACTTCAGAAATGGTTTCAGTTTTTGGATTGAAGTTGGGTATCTAGTCTTTGAGATAAAAGCCTTTTCCCCCCATCAAAAAATTTCCACTGTTGAAAATCCATTATTTATCTAAAGCACTTAGACATATAACCAGATATAAGCCATTCGATAGTATTTTCAAAATGGTTGCCTTCCCCTAGTTATCATTGCACCATTCCCTGACCCTTCTAAAGGCCGGCCATGGGCTGCTCCATTTCATGAAAAAAGCCTTTTCCTTAAACTGGTTAACACAACCATTCCATTCTTGACCTTCAATAGTTAAGGAAATAATCGTTGTGTGTTCAAAGGAAGGGTTTACCTGATTATTTGGTTGAGGGTCTCCTTGATCTTTTGGTCTCCAAATTCATTTTTTTCAGTTTCCTGAAGTCAGCTGGTTCTATTAATCACATGCTTGCATATCCCCATCTATTCCTTGGGCTAGCACCCTGTTGTTCTGGTCTATCATTATTTCCAATGTGCAGACCCTTCCTATTACTTGTCGAAGCCTTCCATGCTTGTTGTGGCACTCTCCAAGGCAAAAGTTGTGCCCGACCTCCATTTCCTCCATTTCTTTGATGATAAAAAGGCCCATTATGTGAACTTCCTCGCTCACGAACACCTTGCAACTTGCGAATACCCTGAACATTCTTCCTTGTCACGACCCTTATTTTCACTAAGTGAATTATAATCCAATAATAATATTTTAATGATCAATGCATCTTGAATTATTTAATAAGGAAGAATGTTTATATATATTTGTTTTGTGGTTATTGTAATGGTTATGTTCATTTAATTAATTATTTTGTTAGACAAGTAAATTGGGTAATCATATAGATTGAATAGAACTATTAATGTATTAATGATCAATTAAACAAAATTGAAATTGATGCTTTTATATAATTATAATAATAATGGAATAAAATATTAATAGTGCTTTTATTAAAAGTTACCTCTTTATGATATCATGATCCCTCAGGGAAGTCTCTGGCTAGCGAACTCTCGTTCCGTGGTCGGTTGCTCTAGTCCTCGGTATTATATACAAAATTCTATCTCTCCTTGACACCGCTTGAATACTCAGGTATGTCTTTTTCCTACAATTATATTATTGGCCTTGCAAGTCCTCCCTATTGGTACTACTTGGAATATTGTTTGTGACCATGGTATACACAAGTGACATTATGGCATGATAAGGTAATAATATTGTCTTTTTGACTTTGAGCAAAACATCATCACTCATAATGAGTTTTGAAAGGAATTATTGATGAGACTTTAGCATTAGGGCACCGAAGATATTATTAGGGAGGCATTATCATTGTGTTGGGGGGTGACATCATTGAGTTGGTTATTGGATTATTGGGATTGACATAGATAAAACCCTAGCCACGATATACTAGGGCATGGGTTGTAATGGCTGGGGGGGACAACATTGAGAATGGAGGTGGTTCTTGGTTTGACAAGGATTTTTAGATTTCAGAGCTAGATGAGGAAGCGACCTTGTATGTAAAGAGGATAGTGTGGTGGTTATGGAAAAAAATTTCCACAACAATTGGTAACATTATTCTGGTTTCGAGCTTGGAAGGTATTTCACTTTGTTACTTTGTTTGTTTATTGCTTAAGTCATTGGTTGAAAGGTTATTTACCTTTATATGGCTCGATGACAATTGTGAAAGATTGTCTTTGGAATTATCTATTATGATAGTTTTAAGTTTTAGTTTTGAAACCGGTTATGGATATTTAACATGCATATTACAGAGTGGAGGTTATTCCAGTTTGAGCAAAAAAGTTAATCTATGTTTTTTGACTTGAATTGGCACATTGTATTGCAACAGATAAATAATTTTGTTTATTTCTTTTCTTCTTCAGCATTAAGTAAAAGTCTTTAATCTGGAAATACCTTGCCGCCTTCATTGCCAGGCCAATTGCACCAACTTTGCATAGAGCTCCCATGTTTGTGGATGTGATATGCATCCTACACAAAAAGCATGAACCATTATATGGCCTTCAATCCAAATACAATAGGGTACCTCTTTATTTCCTCTATCTTTCCTCAAACTTTACTATTTTAAACCTCACCACACTTGGCCACTTCGGCACATAAATTTTAGAGAAGAACATAAGTTTCTGAATTTTTAGCATCCAACTAAAAACCAGTGTTGCTGGAAATACTCAACCTATATTCACATATGATCCTCAGGCGCCGCTGGTTTAATTGGCGTTTTTGTAATAAGGTTTATGGTGTCCTCAAGGTAGCCAACATGGGCATGAAGGTCAACCCTACACACCTAATGATTAACTATAAATATAATGCAATAAGAGTTACTGATGTGTGAAGTATGTGCAACCCTCATCCACTAACCTGCATGACTGCATGCACCTAGAACACAAGCAAATATTGCAATGTTAGGATGTGTTCCAGAGTGCTTCCTTAATTCAAGATTTTGAGAGTTTCCTTGTAAATTCCATATGTTGCTTCATATTGTGTACGGTGCAGTCTTCTTTTTAAGAGAAGGTTCAGATATAACTGTAGGGTTTTCAGTCATCATAATTATTCATATGATTAGGGTTTTGTAATCAATGGAGCTAGTTTTTAGCCTCTATAATAACAGACCTTAAGTATAGACCTTCAATTTCAAAAATATTAGATCAAGAATCCTTTGCATATTCTTGGCATAAATAATCATCGACATGGTCTTTTGGTCTGGTAATAGCAATCACCACATATAAGACGGTTTGGAATATATCAAAACCACTGAGTGTTGTTCAAAACAAGTAACTATTGTAATGATCCTCAATGATGTTTCATTTATCATAATGCAAGAGGTAAGAGGTTCAACTCTTTCATTCTTCATTTGAAGTGATTCAAAGTCAATTTTTTGGTGTTCAGAAAATAGATTTCCAAAGAAGTTTGGTGCAGCAGAATCAACAAGATGAAGGATGTTAAGGTTTTCAAGGTATTTAGACAAGCATATTTTTTTAGCTGGAGTTTGACACAATCAAAAAAATGAATGTAATGTCTTGTTCCAGAATTTCCTTTTTCTCTTTTTCTTAAACAAATATCCCACACTCCCAATAAGGCCTGCATAATTAATTACAAATATTAATTTGTCCTCAAACTATAATTTTTATATATATTTCAAATTTAAAATTAAATAATCTGATTCTGAAAAATACAAACTTATTTTTGAATTTCTCGTAATCTTCTTGCTAATTGTAGCAATTTTATTTATACAAATGTCTTGAAATATTCTTGCTAAAGTTGGGGGGTTTCATCCACTAACTTCATGAAGAAATTAAGGGTTAAGTCTGTGGTTTATCCATGCTTCACTAGTCAAGTTCTTTTTAAATCTTGGGCTTATCTTTTTCTTTCAGTATAATGAAGCATTGTTTTTGCTGGGTCAGTTGGGTTTACATTATAGTTATTCTGTAATCCTTATCTTTGGGTGTGATAAGTTGTGTTTAACCTTACCATTCCGTTGATTGTTAAAATAAATAGTTAAGCAGGCATGCAGTTACAAGAAGTTTTTTTCAGTTTAAGAAACTTTGTCATTACAATGCTTATCCAATGGTTGGTAACAAAATAGAGAGTCCATGTGACTGTATTTTGTTAAGGAATGGTTTGAAAAATAGCTGAAAAAGGATGGCAATTATGTTTTTGTTTGGAAATGCAAAACATTATATGTACTTCCTTCAATTCATTCTTTAGTGTGTTGGGTAGAAAAGGAATAATATTTTCAGATTGTAAAAGGCATTCTATTGATTTATATTATGATCTTAAAATTTTTATTGATAACACATTTGGTGCATTGTGAAATTGATCAATTGTAAAAAGGATCTCGTAGTGTCGTGTATACAAACTTATACACATCAATATGTTGAACTTGCACTTTTGCCTCTGAATCTTAAGTGATGCAAGATCAGGGGATGTTGTAGAAAGAAACAAAGATGATACTTTGTATATGAAATTCAAAAAGTGATTGTGAGTAATGAAGTACAGCTATTGCGGCATTGAAAAATCTATCAGTGAGATAGTATTGCCAATGAGGCATTGTAAACAACAATCTTGTTATCAGATTAATCCAGTAAGGCACTTTTACGAGTGGTTTTTCATCCCTACGAGGGTTTTCCACTCATGAAAATCACTGTGTTATGGTTTCTAGTGGATGCACTTATGATTTTGTTATTTCCTTAACTTGCTTTGTAGTATTTGAGTTTACATGTATTGTTGAGGTGATAACTCATGTGTAAGCCTACATGGCTAAATCTAATGAAGGCATCGCCTTGTTTTTAATATAATTGAATCATTGATGTATGTTATTCCATTTGATAATAATGATGAAAGTAATTTGATCATTCCAGAAACTTAAGGATGTAATTAGCTTATGTGTTTTTCCGGTCCTTACACTCCTCTCCACCATTGCAACGGCTCGTGAGCATAGGCTATGTAATCATATTTCCACTATTAATTAAATGATTTTATATTATTTAAATAATTAATTTCAATCAATCTTCTTAATTAAATAAATAAATCTTATTTATTTAATTATACCTTTAATTCTTTAATCTTCTTGATTAAATAAATAAATCCTATTTATTTAATTATATCTTTAAAAAAAAATTATTCTTTTTTATTAAAATAAATATAACCTATTTATTTAATTATATCTTTAATTCAATTAATCTTCTTGATTAAATAAATAAAATCTTATTTATTTAATTTAATTAACATTCACCCACTCTATATATTAATTATCTAATTATCCATGTTCTCTGAACATTATGATACATCATAATAAATAAAATATTTTATTTATTTATCTAATTCTCACGTGCACATTCTTCAAATAGTTAATTAATTATTATCTTCACATGCAAATCTAAATTTATCTTCTAACTAACACTTTCTTTCACTCCACTTCTTGTGCAACTAGTTAATTCACACTAGTTTGAGTTATCTTCCACATAAATAATTTTTAATTATTTAATTATTCTTTTATTTCATATTCTTCTAATTAATTAAATAAATCATTATTTGTTTAATTATTCATTATGAATTTTCAACTATAATTAAATAATTTTAATTATTTAATTATTCAGTAGTTTTTTCTTCTATAGTTAAATAATTATCTTTAAATTATTTAATTATTCATTAGCTTTTTCTTCTATAGTTAAATAACTATCTTCAATTATTTAATTAGTCACACATCATGCACAAATTAAATGATTATCTTTAATTATTTAATTGACCTTTTCCATCATGCATAAATGAAATAATTACTTTAATTATTTATCATGCACACTTCTAATAAATTAAGTAATTATATTACTTATTTAATTCTCCTATTTTATCTCAAACATCATCCATTAATAAATAAACATTTTTTTTATTAATCAATCTTATCTTTGCACGTTCCTCAATTAATTAATTATCTTATCATGCAAAAAGTAAACTCATTTTCTATCTCAAAATTATCTTGCACGTTCATCCAATAATTAATTAGTTATATCATGCATTATTCCCTCAAATCTTAACTAAAACTCTCTTTCAGTTAGTTGATATTGATTGACCACTCTTCTGCTCAATCACTTCTCTTAACACTTCAATCAATATCTCATGCAACCAGTTGCAGTCAGTTAAGCAAGCAATCAATTCTTCTCATTAATTCTTAGTCTTTGATCTCAAATCAGCACTCTTAATCCAACCCGTCAATTCAATTTCCTAAAATCTATAAAATAACCCTTCATCCTTCATAATCATTACCTGAAAATTTTATAGAGAAGCCATCTTCTTTTGATTCTTGAGAAATTGAGAATTTATCATAGCATCTAGGTTATCAACTTACATCAAGCTTTTGCAACTATCATGGAGGCTCTTGTGTTGAAGCAATCTGACATATCACACAATGCATATTACTTTGAAATGAGATGGTAAGGTTGTTCTCATTTTTAGATTTAGTTGTGTCATTGTTTTGATTAACTTTTGTTTGAATTCATTAACTCGTTTGCAATCATATTTCATTAGTATCGTGGCTTTTATTGCATAAAATAATTCCATAATTTTCCCCTTACATTAAATGGCATGCCCGGTGGGACCCCTATCCCTAATCTAACAGTTTTATCAAGTTTTTTATAAGTTACAATTTTTTAGAGCATGATCGTATTTTATAGAATTCGTAATCGTTAACCGGGCTGCTACTATATTTAAGCAGGTTTGCTACTGTATCTGAGAAAGTTTTCTATTATAGAATTAGGGCAAGGTTGTCTCAAAAAAGGGTTGCTATCATATTTGAAACAGGGTCGCTATTGTGTGAATAGGGTTTTTTTTGTCTCATATATGGCTCGCTAATGAAGGTAATGGGGTCATTGTTCTTTTTTTTGCAAGATCATTTCAATAGATTAAGTTTTTTTCAAGTTACTAATCTCTTATTTGTAGCTTGTGGCGTTGGGAGAAAAAATCTCACAATTTCTTTTAAGTTCTTTAAAAGGAACAAAAAAATAAGCCACAATTGCTTTCTTGGTTAAAATTGGCATGAATGTCTCACAATTTCTTTAAGTGCTTTAAAAAGAACAAAAACAAGCCACAACTGATTTCTTGGTTAAAATTGACGTGAATGTCTCACAACTTCTTTTAGTACTTTAAAAAGAACAAAAACAAGTCAGAACTATTTTGTTGGTTAAAATTGATGTGAATGTCTCACAATTTCTTTTAGTGCTTAAAAAAACAAGTCACAACTGCTTTCTTGGTTAAAATTGACGTGAACGTCTCACAATTTCTTTTAGTGCTTTAAAAAGAACAAAAACAAGTCACAACTGCTTTCTTGGAACTAAAATTGATGTGAATGCCTCACAATTAAGTTTTGGTGCTCTAAAAAGAACAAAAATAAGTCACAATTGCTTTCTCAGATAAAATTTACAATGTCCTGGAACATGCCATTTTTCTTTGGGATTTAAAAAGAATCATTTATTTGTCGTAATTGGTGTACTTACACAAATCATCCAATTCATCCTTTTTATTTTATTAGAGGGGCCTGCTTTGAGATACATCCCGCAATGGAGAACTTAAGGGAACCCTAAAACACGTTTATCGATGGACTATATAAAGTATGTGAAAACAAAAGTAAGTAGCATAAATTTGGGGACATTATACCTTGCGGTTCTACTTTCATGTGAACATATGGGTCGCTCAGGGGAAACTAGAGACTTTAGTGTCTCTTGTCTGAAATATACCTCTGGTGTTCACGATGTCATTACATACCTTTGTATCTAGAGGCCAATCCAAGTTTTTCAAAATGATTCTTCAAAGTAGTGCACGAGATTCACATCATTTCCAAAAGTTACTTACCACGTTCGATCTATGGTTGAGGCGTAAGGCTTGAGTTCATTCTCTTTTACAAAGCCAAGAGTATCAAGGTGGTACATGACCTTGGTATGTCCTATTCGACCCCTCCATTAGAAATAAATTATATCACTCTTCTGAGGGTGAGGTAAGCCTACTATAAAGAAATGCACCTTTACTCAGGTTGTAATTGATTGATCTTGTTTGAGCTAGAACAACGAACCTTATTGAAGAAGGTTTACATAATATCCACCTACCATTTGATTTAGTTATTGCATACTCTATCTACTGTATGTATCACTTGCAAATCACTTTCAACATTAGAGTTGAACTTTCAAACTTGCAAAATTGTCAAAACTATCATCAATCAAGAAACAGAGTCATACCAGTCAGAAAACACTATCACTATTGTGAATCAGGGTGCTACTATCTCAAAACACAGTGTCTATTATTTAGAATCAAGTCGCTATTGCCTAAAAATCAGGTCACTATTGTGAATCAAGTTGATATTTCTTATTCTACCAGTCATAGAAAAATTAAACAGATTCACTACTATCATTTTATACCGCTATTGTATTTGTAAAATCTCTCTATTGTATCAGATTCTACTACAGTTGTCTAAAAAATCCACCACTATTGCATTATTTCTTATCTTAGACTTATCAGAATTGACCTCAAAACATTGTCATAAAATCTTATTCAGTTGTTACGAAAACATCACAATCAAATCTGCATCAAACCTTATATTTGACATCATTAGTCTTCTAGACAATCCTTTGCATAGTCATCATAGATCAAACATCAAACTAGCCTTTGGATACACATCAAACACAAGATATCAAACCTCATCATCTTGATAGAGTCTTTATCAAATCATCTTATTATCTTGTGGTCTTATCAAATTTAGTGGAAATTATCCTTTCCCTAAGTTTCTAGATTACTATCATCATCCCTTACTTACACTCACGAGCCAAGTTCAAGTAGAGAAATCAACATATCCTTTATCAACATCTTTTGAGACAACAAACATTAATAAAATCATGTCTATCATTGTGTCCATAGACTAACCATCATCTTTAAACATCCAAAATCCACTCAAACCTTTATCATAGGGTTGAGTATAGAAAACATAGCATCCAAAATCAAATTTTGTTATCAAACTATCTCAAGATCAACATCAATCAAACAAACATCATTTTTTCCAAAGGGTTTACCAATAGTCTTTTTGTACATTCATTTTTCTAAATCTTGAAGTCAATAAAAATATGTGAATGTCAATCTATTACTTGAATCTAGTTCCACTCTATACACCCATGGGGTCATCATATCCTACAAATTTCAATGATATATCAACTATGGATTCCCCTAATAAAGTTTTTAGAGCATCTTGTCACATGAGAGATTTCAATCAAGGTCAAAACATACAAGTCTCTGATCAAAGCATGAATCTTCCTCAATCCAACATCATATTAAAAAATCAATACATCCCAAACACAAACATGTCAAATCATCACATAGTGAATTATGGGATGGTTTTTTTCATGCCTCAACAAAGTTAAATACCACATCAAAATCAAAATCAAAATCCATATCAAAATCACTCTTATCAAGGGTCACAAAAACATCAATTAGTGTTGCAACAACATCAAGGGTTTCAAAATCACCATCAAGGAAAAAATCTACAACATCAATTACCCTAAATTTACTTGCCAAATCAGATGACACACTTTTCCAACAAACATCTCAATCTCCAAATCAATGCATTCCTCATCAAATTCATCAAAACATTTATTTATATCAACAACAAAATTCATCCTTACAACATCAAAATGTGGCATATCAAACACTATCTCAATAATCACCTCAATCACAACAAATTTTGCAATCTAAAAAAACCAATAAATGTGAATACACTCCTTTAGGGGAGCCAATCGAGTCGGTGTTAAACAAGCTAGTCCATGCTAAACTTATCACACTTCCAAAATCATTAGGTGATTATGAACCTTGATTCAAAAGTCCAGGGTATGATGACAAGGCTTATTGTGAATATCATAGAGAAAAAGGTCATGATGCATCAAACTGTATTAAACTCAAAAATCTCATCCAGGAACTTATTGATCAAGGTGAAACAACTATTGAAGATAACATTCAAGGTTCAACGACTAATGATAACATTGATAATATCTCGACCTCAAATATTAAAGATAATGATCAAGATCCATCTACCAATGATCACATTAAAGATGTCTTTACCTCACCTAATGAGCAAGAGGACATACATCAAGATAATCCATCATTTGAACCATTTCAAAAAATCTTGACATGAGTTGATATCATGGTTGAAAACATTGACAAGATCTCTACCTTAATTATTGAGGATAACACCCAATATCTTGTTGTCCCACAGTTGTCGTTGCACCAAAAGATCGACTTGATAATGACCGATACAACTACCAGAGTTAACAGATCCATGAGAGGCGGTTAGTCCATGCCAACAAACTCCCCCTCAGCATTACTTGAGGGGATTCAAACTCGACACCTTTGGCTCTGATACCAATTGTTGGCCCACAGTTGTCGTTGCACCAAAAGATCGAACTGATAATGCCTGATACAACTTCCAGAGTTAACGGATCCATGGGAGGCGGTTATTCCATGTCACAAATCTTGAGGGGAGCATTGACCATATTGCAACATATCCATTTACCAATGATCATGTTGACAATTTCTCTACATCATCCAATGAGCAAGATGGAATATCTCAAGAATTTATTCCCAAGCATGATCAAAATCCTACACCAAAGTCTAGAAATGGTCCTTTCCAAGACATATTGACATCATTTGACCTCATTGTTGCCAATATTGAAGAAACCATTAATTCACCATTTCATCCAAATTCACTTAAAGATTAAGAGAATCATAAACCAATAACCATGCCTAAGGAAGACATTTAGGAACCCTTTGCAAAGAATCCATTTGTTGAAATTGACCCATGCCAAGAACTTGATCCAAAGCATATCAAAAGCAATTATGAAATTAGTTAAGATCAAGGATCCGGGTCTTCTCAAGATCTAATAGGTCTATTCCAATATGATATTGAAGATAACTTCAATAAAGCCAAGATCAAAGATCGACATCTCCAAGATACTACAATCATTTAATGGGTATCTTTCAATCTACAAAAGATTTTGCAAACAATGATCATATCCATATATCACCCACTCATATATCTACCCATGAGATGTTTACTCCTAAAGGACATGTAGATGATATTTATCTAAAACAAGAGTCTCATACTCTTGAAATCATTACCAAGGAAAAAGAATCTCTCAATCTCAACTTCATTAACAATGAATAAGAGTCACCCAGTCTTAGCATCTTTACACATGATCAAGGCATAGCAGAATCCATAGACATATTATAAATTTATCATGAAGAAGACTTCTACATGGATCAAGTGAATCAAAAACATCCTTTGAAGAACAAGAAAAAATTGATCATGAAGAAGACTTCTACATGGATTGTGAATCAAAAACATCCTTTGAAGATCAAGCCGAAGATATCGGTTAGGAAGTTATGCCACATATTGAGGATCCTATCACTTATAAACTTGGATCACTTACCCTTGTCAAAGCAAGCTATCACCTTTGAAGATCCACAATAGAGAAGAGAAGTGTTAGCACCTTGTTTCCAAGATAAATAATATCCTATTGCAAACAAGATTTGTCAAAGAATGCAGTATGAATGAAAAGGACTAGGCCTACATGAACAAGGTATCTTAGAACCAATGCATATTCTCAAAAATCCTAAGCATCAAGGTATTGGTTATTCAGTGATTAAGGAATCTAAACACATCAATGATACCTCTATAATACTAGGGGAAACTTTATCTAATGTAAACACCAACATGGGGAGCATGAAGAGTCCTTATGATGAAATCAATGCCAACACTACAACCATCTGTATCATGAACCATCATCCATGTATTTTCCACCCTCTAGTTGGGACCAACAACAAGAGAAAAAGTTATATCAAATAAATGAACAAGTCATTGAAAAAAATGAATTGGAAAAACAAAATAGACAAGAAAAATTCAAATGGATACCAAAGAAAAAGAAAAAAAATTATCCCTACCAAGCTCCATTAGTCAAAGAAACTATGGGGCAAAATCAAAAGGGGAATTTCATCCATCAAAAATCTCTAATGATACAAAAGAAGGCTTCAAGAGTGATCTACAAGGTATATCAAGAAGTCGGCCCCAATCAAATCTCCATATCCATCCATCATTGTTCATCATCCCAAGTTTGGAGAGTCAAAGATTCCATACTGTTGACCAATCCATCTGTATCTCATATCTCTCAACACATTTCACCATCCAATTCGACATCCATGATTTCCAAATTTCGCGTTGTTTGTATCTTGACAGTGACTCTTTATCATAAGGACTCTAAAGGAAACCTATCACGATGTGCACATCTAGGCAAGGTTAACTCTGATATGACAAAGAAGACAAAAAATATCAGGGGTTACACTCAAGCGCCCATATCTTAGCAAAACAACTCCTTCAAGAAGGATATCATTGGCACATCATGACATCAACAACATCTATATCAACACCAACAACATCTACATCAACACCATTAGGTGGTTCAACATGAGTATAAACCTTCCAAAAAAAATCAAGAGAAGAGTAAAGATAAAAACCATCCTCTAATGTGGTGGCACTTTGTACAAGTACCATGATGAAAACCTAAGAAACAAGCATCATGAGTAGAATTGGGAATCTATGTGCGTCATTTCATGTGGAAGCATCTCATCTCATCCATAATAAATCCAACTTCCCATCCATCTTATCCATAATAAATCCATGAACCGTTCATCCAACCTATTTTTTCATCCAAATCCAACTTATCTTGATCTTGGCAAAGGTTCGATGTATACTTCACACTTTCTTATGGTAAACATCTTGACATGGGTCACTATCATCGATCCTATCCTATCCAACATTATCTGAGCCATGAGGCATTGTCCAAAGGGGTATACTCTATTTGAGCATGTTATCCTATCACAAGATAATTCTTGGCATCCTTTACATATCCATCCAGCCATTCATTTATCCATGCATCCACTCATTACATTCCCTACATTGTTGGACACTAGGGGCAGGTACTTACATCTTGCTTTAGAATAAATATTGATCTGTCTTCTAGCTCACATTATGATTCGGGCATCGTCCAAACAATTCAAACAATCCATATCAGTTGCATCTTGTTGATGCTTCAATGTGGTATCAAAGCATTCAATAATCTTGTTCCTAGCTTGGATAAAAATCTCGATCAATTGTTATTTGATCAATCAATCATCATCTTGGGATGTATCCTTCCCAATCCTTGTGTTTTTCCTATCTTGACAATACTATCCTTACATTATTGTGTATCCTCAACAATGTTATCAGTATCCACAATTACTCAATCAAATCAATTGATTTTAGCCTGGATATCAATAAGATCTCAAATGGCTATTTCTATCCCTACATATTGATATCTCTTTATCATTCATCCATATTCTCATCATCAAAAATACAAAAAAATCCAAAAACATTCATAAAAAAGTCATAAAAGCCAAAAACAATGTCGATCCAACTTAAGGAAACTACGTTGTCTTTGTGTGTATAATGTAGGCAAGGCCATCATCAATGAGCCCCAAAGGCACTAGGTTAGTCTTCTTAGGTCCCCATCTTGGTCTCTAAATCAATCAAAAAACCCAAAAACATGCAAATATCCTTTGAAATTTTCAAAAAACATTCATAAAAAGTCAAAAAAGAAAAAACAATGTCACATAATACAGTCAAACTACGATGTTTGATGAGTCTCTGAGGCACTAGGTCAGTCCACTTAGGTGTTTGTTTTGGTCTCTAAATCCCTCAAAACACCAAAAAATATAAATATCTTGAAAATATTAAAAAAAACCTCAAATAAACTCAAAAGTAAGAAAAAACATTCAAAAAATCTCAAAAAAACCTATCTCCATCATTGCCTATCCACAATAAACTCTCCATCCATAATAAACAAATCATCACCCTCACCCTTTGGCAAAGAAAACAACAAGCAAAGAAAACATCGAAATCCAAAAATTTCAAGCAAAAAACCATAAAGACTTTATCATTATCAAACTAAAATAATGCCTAAGTGTTAAACTACCTGCCTATCAGAATTCATCATTAACATCATGACATGTGTGTTAACGGATAAATCGTTCCTACAATAGACTTTATTGATGGATAACATCCTAAAACATGAAAACATCTATGACAAGTGATACAACATTGTTTATCTTTTGATTTATCTTATTGTCTCATTCCTAGGATCTCTCAAAGATGTCCATAAGGATTTAGAGAGTAAGGAATGTGGCATTGATCATATCAATTTTTGTTCTCTGTTTGTTGGATATTTTTGCAATACTACCATGGCGAATACTTGCCTTGTGTGTGTGTGGAAGTCATTTTGGGAATTTTTTTTACTATTGCATGTTAGGTTCCTCATACCTCTCTGTGAACTAGTTTGAAATGTTCTGAACTTCTAACCCATACACTCTAGCAAGGTTTTTGTATGTCTAATATGAGCAAGAATACTCCTTATTTGTGGAGTCAAAGTCCACACAATAGATACAAATCCGCCTTGGTCATTAATACCCTAGTGCATCATGTCTATTTTTTACATTAATAAGGATTGTTATACTTAGTCTCTTAAGTCTCCATGAAACAAAAGCAAACTCATCACATTTTACATATCATCAAATCAATAGATCAATCATTCATCAATGCATCCATATCATCAATTAACCATTTGTGAACCCCTAAACCTGTAAATGCACAAGAACAACAAACAAGTCAAATTGTTAGATAAAATGCATACAAGCATGAGAGATTCCCCATGAAATCCATCTATTTAAAGCGTAAACTAGGAAAATGAAGAACACAATATGGAAAAGCATATAAATCCTAATTAAGCAAATAGAATTAAGATCTCATGGGGGAATTGGTGCCAATTGAATGTTGAAATTGGCCCTTTCCCAACTCGTAAGTTGCAATGTGAGTGATTGTGAAATGGTCAAATCTCCCAAAGAGATTTGAGCATAACCTTGCTACAAATTGTGAAAATGATGAATGGTTGAGTGGAAATGGGAAAAATTAGCTCTCAATATGAAAAGAGTAACTTTGCATGAGATTGTGGATGGATAATGAGGAGAGAAGCCTCCAATTTATATCTTTCAATTTGGAAGAGAAAGCAAGATTTGAGCAATGTGGGACTAACCTTCAATCCAATGGTTGAATGCCACTTGTCACCATGTGAATGGTTGATGGTTGTGCAAGTTTTGATCAAAGTGCCCATAAATGCATTTAGTTTGAATTTGAATTTGTGAAATGACTTGTTGAAGAGGGAAGGGAAATGAAGTTAATGTCACTTGGCTCAAGGCCAAGGACATGTAAGAGGCCTTAAATGCCTTGTTGGAAGGACCAAGTCCACTTGGACTTTTTGAATTCAAATTGAGGAAATATTCCCTTTTGATGCTATGTGAGGAAGAAATAGAGAATTAAATAAATCAAAGTAATTGATTTATTGTGCAACTTGCATCCTCTAGAGGATTTTAGTGAGAGGAATTAACTTAATCAAGGTTTTGATTAATTTAATGAAGAATTAGATGATTTGACAATTTTGACTCAAATAGATGAATTAATTTAAATTAGAATTGAGAGAAAATGATTTGTTAAATAAATGATTTGATTTATTTAACTAAGGGGGAATATGTTAGATTAAATCAAATAAGCTTTAATTTATTTAATTTAATAAGAGGACTTTGGAGATTTTAATCAAATAAAATGATTTATTTAATTAAACATAAATGTAAGGTTAATTAAATTAATTGATTAATTTAACCACTGGAGGAGGAATACTTAATTTAATGAATAATGATTCATTACATTAAGAGACAGAATATGATGAAATGTTGAGAGTATGATTCAGGAAGAAATGTTGTTAGTAAACGGGATCAAGTGTGCCAAAATGAAATTGTACATTTTCCATGTCTACATTTTGCCCCTCTTTGAAGTAATGCACTTGTTGCATTGATTCAAAGAATAAACTACTATGATCAAAAGTTCAGAATTGTCTTGATTTTTTCAAATGTCGCACTGTTGCCCCAACGGAAGGATATTGTTGGATATTGCCCCCTTGAGAGATCGGACGAAAATTTTGAATTTTTGGATGATCTCGCGAAAAAAAGGTGGATAAAGTGTCGAACAGGCCAAAAATGCCCCAGAATACCCAAAAAATGCATTAAAATGCTAGAAAGGATGCAGAATGGCCCTCGGTTGGATGAAAATGGGATCAGGGGACCAAAACCCTAGTTGGAAGGTCAAATTAAGTCAAAAAACCCTAATTTTCAGGCTTAAATAGACCTTGAGGGGTCACTTTCAATACATTTGCAATTTTAAACCTTTGAAAAATTTGACACCTTGAGCTTTGAGTCTTGGACAAGATGGCACAACAACAGCTTCCCAAGCACATGTCGGAGTGGGTACGAGTGCATCAGCAACCAGTCACCGCAAGACCCGTGTATGTACCCCTATCCAACTTTCAATTTTCTCGTTATTTGTGCATTAAATGGGATTTAGGTTAGGTTGAGGTGGCCCAACGCTATATAGCGTCGCAAAAACTGCTAAGTCAGGGCCGCGCGGTCTGATATAGAACCACTTATGCATAAAGCATCACGCGATGCCGTTTAGGGAATTAGGGTTTCGTCTCCAAACCCGACCGCATGCACAAGTAGCGCTGCGCGACGCAGTTTGCCAAAAGGGTGTGCCAAAGTCTACCACACGGTGCAATTTGGAAATTTACAAACTGCACCGCTTTTGAGAACAATGTCGCTTTTGCTATTCCAAATGTGAAATACGACATGGGTAGCAGATTTTCTTTAGGGAAACTGACGCGACACCTTCCCTTGTGTAGGAGAGTCATGAGGTACTTCATTCGAGGGAGCACCGGTGGTCGGTACTTGAGAGATTACAGGGTATGCACGTATATCTCCTGGAGCAGCTTGGGATTCTTGAGCTATGGCACGTTGCATATGTCCCTCCTGTTCAGGCACATTTGAGTATGATGACTTCCTTGGCCGAGCGGTGGCATAGTGAGATGTCATCCTTCCATCTTCCTACTGGCGAGGCCACCATTACCCTTGAGGATGTCTGGAGCATCCTCTAATTACCCATCCATGGAGCCCGAGTGATCTACGATCTGGAGTAGGGTAGGGATGCCTGCTTTGATGTTATGGGCATTGACGAGCTTATCCTTTGCGATGGTCAGATAGACTTGGAGCGGTATTGGGGTAGGGCTCCTACCTACAGGTTGATTGTGGCTGCCATTATTTTTGGTCTTGTAGCTCCTGATCGGTGTGGCCGATATTTTAGTCCAGGTTGGGGATTTGCATGGCAACAGATGTGCGTTCGTCGAGAGTGCTTTGCCTAGGGACCAGTATTGCTGGCCTCTTTGGACAAAGATTTGCACGAGTTTGCTTACCTGGATGGTCAGGCTCTAGGAGCTGGAGTTACCCTTCCATACATTTGGGCATGGGAGCGGATCCCAGTGCTTCACCTAGTTGTGACACCAGTTATTATAGATATTGATGATCCTGTTGTGTGGCAGTACGATAGGGCAGAGATCCACTTTACCCATATGGGTATGGTTGGTGTGGCTTACTGGCGACGGGTTTTGGATGAGATGACAAAGTTTATCTAGAGGTCGTGGATGGGCATAGGCCTATGGTATGATGATGTACAACAACTTTTCTTTGCTCGTCAGGATAGGTTTATGCAGGGCCGAGAGCACACTATGGTAGAGAGGTACCTTCCTGACATTGTAGCCAGACAGTTCGATGAGATGCAAGACAGGCCTGATGATCAGTAAATGGCACTCTTTGCGCATACCCCAAAGGAGACAGCATGGGGGAAACCTATTCCAACAGCCAAGGCAGTGTCCTCATTCAGATAGTTAGTGATCTGGCAATGGCCATATGATCAGGGGCCAGCAGATGCAGGGGTCACTCCAACATACAGGGCATGGTTTCGACCTCCATTGAGATTGACAGTTCCCGGGGCAACAATCCCACATCAGAGGGCCAAGGGCAAGGCAATAAGTAGAGGTCGGGGAGGTGTACCACCTCCTCAGCAATCACCTCCAAGAGACCCGACACAACAACCAGTAGGATAGGATGGGTAGCCCTAGGTGGTACCACAACATCAGCCAGAAGCACAGCTAGATCCTCGGGATGCATTGATTCAGCAGCTACAGGTACAAGTACAAGTCTTGACCACAGAGAGAGATCAGGCACATCAGCAGGTTATTGTAGTTACTACTGAGAGAGATGAGGCGTGATCCAAGAGGGATCAGGAGATGGGTCGGCAGAGACAGCTAGAGAGCATAACCTCCACATCTCGGGGCCGATCAGTTGATATTTGGGAATATAGAGGGCTGCCAGGGAGGCTGAGTACTATCGACAACATTACCAATAGGCAATTCCATCAGTAGGTAGAGTACTAGACTTATCCTAGCAGACAGGAATGCGGCCACCAGATCATGGTGACAGGCAGGTGGGGGAGGGCAGCAACCAGCAGGGCTAGCCCTTTTGATCATGAACAATTTTGCACTTTTGATTCACGGGCTACACTGTTTTCCCTTATTGTACCATGTATTTGATGTACACTTGATCTGATTTGTATCATAACAGTGTATTTTTTATGATATATATGAGATGATTCACCCTTTATGATATGTATGGATGCATTCTAATTTGATGTGATGTTATGAGATGTTTCTATTTCTTATGTTCATGTGATGTGATGTATGCTTCTAATGGATGCATTTTTTTTTGTATATTTTTCATGTTTTTAATGATGATCTTATGGATGTAATGTATGTTAATGATGGTGCGAATTGATGCAAATGGTAATGGATGCTAATCATGATGTAATGCTTTCTTAAGATGCTTAGAATAACAAATTTATATTATTCTTCATAACTTAAGATAATGATATGATGCAATGTGATTTTTATGCTAATGATCATGTGGATGCAGGGTGTATGCATTGGCAATGTTTTGATTACTGTCATGATACCATGTTAGTGTGGAAGGAAGATAGAAGAATTTAGAATCAAAGAGTTAGTTAGGATGATGATGATTTTTCTTTTGCAAGAGTTGGGATTTTCCAAGGGACCAATTTCATTATGTTTGATAACATACATAGGTACGATGCATCAAGGTATAAAGGACCAAGATGGCATTGTACCTAGTGTGATGGATTTTGACTCGGCAATCAGATAGGAGTATCCCTGTTCACACTTAGCATACATAACCTTATTCACGATGTAGTTTGGATATTCTAAACATCTCAGACCAAAACATAGGAAAGCAAGCTTTCCTATGTGGCCAACAAGATACCTAAAACACCCTCCCTAAAAACCAAACAAAGCATGCATGACTAAGTTATTTTACAAGAGTATCCAACAAGCATAACAGATATAAAGATAATAATCATTGCCTCATTCCTTTCTCTCTAAACCTAATTTGTTTAGGCATCATCGAGAGCTCCTTGGAATGAGTGCAAAATAAGATAAGTCAAAAAGACCAAGATAAAGTAAACAAACAAGCTGATGTTCTTCATACCACTAGCTAAGACTAACTACTGTGGGGTACCTGATGCTTATTTCCATCATAGGAAAGCTTCATCCTAGGACATGTTGTGATCAGGGTTTTGATGGGACAGATTTGGATGATAGACTAATAATACTCCGAGTTGACCAACTTGCTTGCTTACTGATCTAGAATTTCAAGACTCTGACGATTAGAGTGTTCACTTTTGAACCTGCTAGACTTGCTTCTAACTGACTCACCAAAGGGTGAAGGTGACGATTAATTTTATTATGGAATGATGACTATCGTGGGTGAAAGCAAAATGAGATGGATGCACCATTTTGGATTTTCAGATATTTTGAGGCTATTTTTGGTATTTCAAGATGTTTTACAAATGTTTTTGGTATTTTCACATTTTTCAATATTTTTGGTATTTTAACATTTTTCAATGTTTTTGGTATTTTCAAGATTTACGACGAAGATATTGACTTAAAGAGCTATCCTAGGGGTCTCAGGAGCTGATCCATAGATTAGCCTTGCCTATGTTATACACCTAGAGATCACGTAGTTTGACTGATGACAGACTGACTTAGATGATGAGATAGATGGGAAAACAAATTGCCATTTTATTGCGACAGATGCCTAAGGACTGACCTAAATGTAAAATATATGGGAAAACAGATTGCCAATGCGACAGACACCTAAGGACTGATCCCAATTGTAAAATAGATGGGCAAACGGATTGCCAATGCAATGGACACCTAAGGACTGACCTAACTGTAAAATAGATGGGAAAACGGATTGCCAGTGCGACGGATGCCTAAGGACTGACCCTAACTATCTCGAGGGATGATCAAAGATCAACCTTGCCTATGTTCAAGCTCAGAGATGACGTAGTTCGGACAAGGTGAAAGACTGACAAGACTCAATGATGAATTTTTGAATATTTTATGATATTTTGACCTGTTTTGAGATTTTTGATGATTTTGATGTTTTTGATTTTCGAGATTGATTTTTTGAATATTTTTTGGATTTTTTGATGTTTTAGGAATATCATGAGAATATACACAAATCCAATCTGATGTAGGTATAGGAACATGCCCCCAGCATAGTGTGATAGGCTACTTCGGTGAAGGCAGAACAAAACTGGCCTTAGGAATATACCAAGTAGTACTATGGTGGAATATGATATGGGCATCAACTCAGGCTATGGTATGGATGCGAGTGGATATGTGTGTGGATGATTAATGAAATGTGATGGAAGGGATGAGTGAGTCATGCAGATCCTTGTGGCTAGAGAGTGCTTTATTTACGCTTGGCGCTTGTTTGCCAGGTTTTCACCAAGGTACTTGTCCAAAGCACCAACGAAGTGGTTTTCACTAGAGAATGATTTTTTTCTTTACTGTTTTCAATCCTTTTTCTGATTGTTTTTGTATTTTTCTAGTTCTATACCTTGCAAGTTCTTAGGCATAAAACTTTTTGAGATGACAATTGTTCATGGGCTCCTGCAGAGGCTCGCCCTCTGGTGTTGACAACTGATATGCCTCTGATTTATAGCATGCAGTGATGATGAAAAGTCCTAGCCAATTGGGTTCAAACTTTCCTTTGCTATCCGGGTTTGGTACACTCTTTTGGTTCTCTTTCATCACAAGTTCGTCGACTTGGAAGGTGCATTGTCTGATCTTAATGTTGTAGCTTCATTTCAGGCAATTCTGGTAGACTTGTAGATGATTTAGGGTGTCCATGTGCCATTCATCTAGTAATTCTAGCTCATTTAGTCTTGTAACCCTGTATTCCTCATCTATGATGAGGTTTTGCAATGATATCCTTAGTGATGGGAGCTCGATCTCGATAGGGAGTATGGATTCTGATTCGTAGACTAGGGAGAAATGGGTGATTCCTGTTGGCGTGCGGATACTGGTGCGGTAGGCCCATAAGGTGGGATTTAACTGTAGATGCCAGTCACGACCGGAGTCATTGATTGTTTTCTTAAGGATCTTTAGAATGGTTTTGTTGGTAGCTTTTTCCTGGCCATTGCCTTGTGGGTAATATGGGGTGGAAAAGCGATGTTGGATTTTGAATTTTTCACACAAGTCACGGATATCCTGATTCTTGAAAGGTATCCCGTTATCCGAGATAATGGATTGGGGGACACCGTATCGACAAATGAGATAGTTCAGGATGAACTTGGATATCTGTTTTCCATTGATGTAGGTCATGGGGATTGCCTCGACCTACTTTGTGAAATATTCGGTGGCGGTGATAATGAAATTGTGGCCGTTGGATGAGGTGGGTGAGATTTTACCTATGAGATCGAGCCCCCATTGGGAAAAGGGCCAAGGTGTAACAATAGGGCGTAATTCTTGAGCTGGTGCATGAATGAGGTCTCTATGTTGCTGGCATTGTAGACACCTTCTGACAAAGTCATGTGCCTCTCTTTCCATTGTCGGCCAGTAGTACCTGGTTCTCAGCAACTTCTTAGCCAAGGTCATACCACTCAAGTGTGAACCGCAAGTGCCATTATGTACCTTAGTTAAAGCAGACAGGGCTTCCTCAAGTTTTAAGCAATGTAACAGGATTCCATCAATGCTCCTACGGAAAAGGGTTTCTCCTAGGATTACAAAACGTAAGGATCACTTGACAAAGGTCCTTTTGAGTTTTGGGGTAATGTCGATTGGGAAGACTCCTAATCTTAGATAGGTGTAGATGTCATGGTACCAAAGATCACCGGGACCAACGAGTTCGCATGCGTATTCTGACTCTAGTACCTCGAAAGTGGGTACGAGAAGCTGCTCTACTAGAAATTCATGTTTTGAAACATTGTGAGGGATATCTAGCAAGGATCCAATCATTGCCATTGCATCAACTATTCTGTTGTTTTCCCTCAATATCTGCTCAAAGGTGATATCGATAAATGATTCCTTGAGGCTTTCTACCACCTTCTTGTATGGTGCGAGCTTATCATCCTTAGTTTGGTATTCACCATTGACTTGGTTGATGATAAGCTGTGAATCTCCATAGACCTTTAATGCCATGATTCACCACTGTACCGCAATTTTGAGACCTATGGTTAAAGCCTCGTACTTTGCAATATTGTTTGTACAAGGGAATGCTAACTTGTAGGATCTTGTTAAACAGTCTCCCTGAGGGGTGATGAAGAACACACCGGCTCCTGATCCATGTTGTGTGTGTGAACCATCAAAATATAGTTTCCAGTGATCAACTATATTGAGATTAAAGATGGACTCATCTGGAAATTCTGATATGAGTATGTTCTCTATGTAGAGGGGAGCTTATGCCAGTTGATCCACAATTACTTGTCCTTTTATTTCCTTTCACTCTACATACTCAATATCATGCTCAGATAGTATCATAACCCATTTAGCCATTTTGCCTGTAAGCATTGCTTTTGACAATAGATACTTGAGGGGGTCTATCTTGTAAATTAGCTTAATTTGATGAGCTAGCATGTAATATCTGAATTTATGGGCTGTAAACACCACTGATAGGCAAGCTTTTTCTATTGATGTGTAATTGAGCTCATGCCCTACCATTGTTCTACTGATATAGTAAATTTCCCGCTCGGTTCCCTTTTCATCATGTTGGGCTAAAAGGGCACCAAGGGCGACCGTCGTTGCTAAGATGTATAGAATCAATGGTTTCCCTATGATGGGTGGCATCAACACAGGTGGTGTAAGTAGATATTATTTGATTTTGTTGAATTCTTGTTCGCACTTGTCGTCCCACCTGAATGCTACTCCCTTATGGAGTAGATGTGAATAGGCAATCTGCTTATTTGCCAGTTGTGCTATGAATCTTCAGATGGACTGGAGTCTACCTTGTAATCCTTTGAGTTGCTTTAGCATTCTTGGTGCTCCCATATCAAGGAATTTTTTTACCTTTGTCGGATCCACCTCTATCCCTCTCATTGAAACTACGTACCCTAGCAACTTTCCTGATTGTACCCCAAAGACACATTTCTTTGGGTTGAGCTTGACCTTGTATTTTTCTAGTCTATCAAAAACTACACTTAGAGTCGCTATGTGATCCTATCTCTTCTTTGATTTAGCCAATATATCATCCACATAATCTTCGAGAGTTTTGTAGATCATGTTGTGGAAGATCAGTGTCATGGCTCTTTGGTATGTAGCTCCTGCATTCTCTAACCCAAATGGCATCACATTCTAGCAGTAGGTTCCCTAAGGACATGTAAAGGTTGTCTTATGCTGGTCTTCTTTTGTGATAATTATTTGATTGTGCCCTTAGAAGCCATCCATTAGGGACAGCATCTCATGTCCGACCGTCATGTCCACTATCATGTCAATGTTGGGTAGTGGAAAATCATCCTTAGGACATACTTTGTTAAGGTCTCTAAAGTCTGTGCAAATGTGGATGCCCTCATTTGGTTTTGAGACTGGTACAAGGTTGGATACCCATTTCGGATAATCAATCGAGCGTATGAAGCCAACATCCAGGAGCTTCTATAACTCAATCTTGACTAGCAAGGCTATTTGCAGGTGCATTTTCCTTAACTTTTGTCTTATTGGTTTCGCTCCAGGGTAAACAACCAAATGATGAACCACCACTTCAGGATCCAAACCTGGCATGTCAGCATAGGTCCATGCAAATTTTACCTTCCTTTCTTTTAGGAATGCTGCTAGCAGTTCTTGTTCCTCTCTTAGGAGAGATTCGACATAGAAAGTGATTTGTGGTTTTGTCACTGTTCCCAAGTTAACAGGATTACACTGCTTTGCTAGGACTGCTGATTTTTCTTGATGTAGAGCAGTAGGGGGGAGATTGAATCCTTCATCCTCCGGTGCCTCAGAGAGGTTTTCACCATTGGATGTGTCATTTATTTTTACTATTTTATGGTTAGAGAGTGCCGCCATGTGGTTTTCACTCAATAATTCTGAGCTTATTCTCGATATTTTTCTTTTGCAATTGAAGGACTCAATCGTCTCCCCATAATATGCCTGAGTGTCTAATGTGATGTTGAAGCCTGCCTTGTGATCTCCACACGGAACTGTATCCCTTAGTCCCATGAATTTCGAGAGCGCCTCATCATTTTCGAATGAGTCTAGAATTGGCGGTCCACGTTCGTCGTGATCGATGAGTTGAGGGTATACTAAGGTGATTTGGTGGGTTTGTTGGTTTGACTCAACTAGTGAGGCACTAATCATTAGTAGGGTGGAATCCTCAAAGAGCCTAGGAAGGCCTGCTATGGTTTCATCATTGTCATTGCTACTACAAACCTCGGTTATGTCAAACATGAAGTTGTCAAGAGGTAGGCCTATGGATACGGGTAATCTAAGGTTGGTTGCCGAGACTTGAGGAGAGGACCTAACTGCCCTCCTAGGAGTACCTCTACCACACACGGTTATACTCGGAGGAGTACAGCCAAGGCCAAGGTTCCACATTCTTCTTTCTGGAATGATGGGCTCCAGGCGTCCATCATTGTTCCTTCCAAGGCTTTTGTTCCTATTATAGCCCATACCAAGCATCATTTGTAGCCCTCTATTGGTTTCCTCCATTGGTAAGGTGGGTGTGGGTTCTACATCATGATATATTGAGCTTGCAATATCTTCTTCATCAACACTTTCCTGACTTAGATCTCCCTAATGGCAAAATCTAGAAGGATCTGCCCTAAGGGTGCGGATGGGTGTTTCAGTTGATTGAGGTTGCCCATGTGACCTAGGAGATTTTGGTAACTCTCTTACAACAAATGCATTCCTTTTCATTCTGTAGTCACCGCATCCATTGTCTTGGATCATGTTTTTGATGTCGGATATTTCAGGGATGGTGGGTGTCTCTGTCGCAGAAGTGGAGGTGAGGTTAGTTGGGTCGATGTACAAGGTGGCTGGGCCTTCATCATTTTTCGTTACTTGGGGGATTTTATAAAAACTTGGCTTCCAAGTTTTTGCAGTAGGTGAAAGGTTCGAGATCCCCATATATAGTGACCTCCTTGTTTTGATGTGAGAACTTGATACATTGGTGATATGTTGAGGCCACTGATTTCATTCTGTGGATCCATGGACGCCCTAGGAGGATGTTGTATGGTAAGTCGAGGTTGAGGACATGACAGGTAGTCTTCATAGTTGTCGGACCCACTTGGATGGGGATTTTGATAGTGACTTGAGACACTCTTTCTTGATCATCATACGCCCTTATTGTGATGCTCTTATTCTCGTTAATGGAATCCTCGGTGAATCCCAATTTCTTTATAAGTTTGAGAGAGCAAATGTTAAGGCTTGCACCTACATCCACCAGGACACTTTTAACTTTCTTTTTATGGACCAGCACTTGAAGGTGAAGTGCATGGTTATGAGATGGCTATGGGGGGAAATCTTGGTCAGAGAATGTAAGGAGATTTGGGGTAACGATGTTACCAACCATAGATTGAAACTGCTCTATGTTAAGGGTGGTGGAGATGGTGGACACAGCTAATGCTTCATCAAGGATCTTCCTATGGGCGACGGAAATTTTGTAATGCCCCACCATGCAACCCTAGAGGAAGTTGCAGAATATAATTACAATTACAACTTTCCACCTCGATAACAACTGAAGGGTAAAATAATACAAGATCAACTGAAATGGAATAAAGTAAGAATTGATACTGAATCCAATGAGCTCTCCAACTGGAAGTCTCATCCACATGAACATGAAGATAGCCCAATGGATTTAGGTGCACGCCACCCAACCAAGTGGAACCCAAATGCCCACCCCCCTTGCTAGGAGATAGTAACCAGGAATCCTAGCCAAGACCATCTACCTCTTGACATAGGCTAACATAAACTGAACAAAACTGTAGTAGCCAATCACATGAACCTCACAAGTACAACCCATATACAACTCAAGAACAACTCTACATGGTCACATCAGGTATGTTTAAGGAAACCATACCCACAAAATCGAATACCGACTGTTGTCCTAGATAGAGTGTCATCACACAGCTTGTCATGGGTTTATCTCTGGGAATCTTCATAGGCTCTGACCAACATAAATAGTTGTCCTGGTGGCCTCAACCGAATCCCAGCCCCCACACTCACTCATGCGGAACCAAATACCTTTCGTATAGACAAGATAGATGACCTTTCCATTCTAGGCCTTCCCACTCATCCCAAGTCTAAACGAGCCCTTGTGTCTATGAGTGAGGTAAAATTATCTTGATTAGTGAGAAGTTAGTCCTAATATTTTAAGTTTTGCTTTAGTTATCACTTGATTAAACCACCTCCAAAGGTTTCCCAGTTTACCTCTTTGGGCTTTGGCTCCTACGGAAGCCACTCTTCTACTTGACAACATACCAAACAAACCCAGTCACCAAGGGTAACAAAGTGCACATAAACAAGATACCACGACCTCTCCTTTTTAGGAGGCAACATAAGTTCAGACCCTCTCCAAACACTTGGAGGTAACAAGGTAACAAGGTCACTCCTGACAAGGAGGCACAACTCATGAAATCCACTCCTAAACCAAGGAGGTACAAAACATCCCCATTCGTGAAAATCGGGTACTAACATAGACATAACCTCATGCACCACCCAAGAGAATACACAACGGGTTGACATCACAAACGACAACCCACATGATAGAAAACCCCATCTGGAAGGCTTAGTAATCTTTATAACTCAATTCTCCCAAACGAAGATAAGAAACCGTTCACAATCACAATGAACAAGAAGACAGTAACAAAATTTACTTTGGATTCACTAAATCCATTTCTTCATTACATTCATTATTGCATCAATAAAATTGAATTAAGAATACATCTTTTCAGATACGGGAGAAATTATCACTAATTATCTAATTTTCCTATTTGCTTTTAAATAATGAAAATTTACCCGTCTATTATATAAATCAAATACGTTGCTTGAAATAGATATAGTGTTTCTCGTTCCAATGTAGTCATTTAAAATTAAATTGACTTGAAAATGCATTGTTTAATATCCAAAACTAACTCCGCTATAAGAATACGTTTTTAAAGAAAACAATAATTTAATTAAAATCATCACATTTTTAATTTGTTCGATTTGACTAACATCATGCTTTTAAGAAAAACTTAATTTAATACCAATATACATTTAAAAAAAACAAATCAAATATATATATAATAATATAACATTATATAATACAATATTAATTATTAATACATGTTATAAAATCATAACATATATTAACACATTGATAATATATATATATATCTTAAATATTATCCACAGATTATAATAATAAATAATCTTTTATTAACACCAAAGATGATTGGCCTCGAACCGCATGCCAATCCTTAGGGTTGAATAGTGGTTCTCGAGCCACGTGTCGCATTGAGGATTAGGGTTAGGTTGGGCACCAGCCATGGTTTGCAGGCAGCGGCCGCGTTTTTTCCCCACAGTCCACAGTTTACACACAGAGGGTGGTGGTTTAGAAGGCACCGTCGGTGGCAGCGACAGTTGTGTACACAGTCGGCCACCACCGGGTTAGCAGCTGTGTGGGGGTCACGTTGGGTGCGGCTCCCCCCAACACGTCTCCCATGGGGGCGCGGTGGGGGTGATCCTCCAGCCCCCCGAAAAGATATATATATATATATATATATTTTATTTTTTATTTTTTTTGTAAGATTTTTTTTGAAAAAAAATAAAAGAACCAGAAGCAAGAAATAACCTTTTTTTAATATTTCAAAATTTTGCAAATTTGGCCAACATATCTTTTCCAAAGAAAAGAAAGTAAAATATATACACAAGTATATATATATATATATATATACCTATTTTCCATATCCAAATGAGATTTCAGTCAAATGAAGAACAACCAGAATTGAAAATATATTTGCACACAAGATTTTTAAATGGTTTCCCATTTACACATATGCTATTAAATCTCCAAGAAACTAACTACAAGATAAGAACCTGTTTTATTTTGAATATAAAGAGACGATCCTATTGGTGCATTGATTCCCTCCTCAGCTCCACAGATTCTTCAAACTTTTTATCAAAACCCACAAAAAGGCAACAGTTCTTCCTCTCATCCATTTTCAATTTTCCAAAACTTCATAATCCAAAATTGTGATGCAAAATCCAAACATAAGGATAAAACCCTAAAAATTCAACAACCACCCTCATAAATTTTAGAAAACAGAAAATGCAAAATATCTAATTTCTTCAATTTTTGAATTCAAACTTTCAAATTTGACTTTTAATTCATTTTTCAATTCCAAATTTCTCAAATTGATTTTCATGCATTTTCTTTATTTTCAATTTCAACAAATAACACAATAACTTCAACATAAATAAATTAACTTCTTTCCACATCAGAAATTTAATTAATTAATAAATAGATTTAATCAACGATTAAATTATTTATTAATTAAATTAAATTAATAATAAAATAAATTACATTTCACATAATCTCATAACGAATTAATCCACAACTTAAATACATTAAGCTATTTAATTACCCTTTTCTAACTTGCAATTAAATAATGAAGAGAGGGCACAATATTCAAAACAACACAACCCGACAAACACCTGATGACATACAAGGACTAGGGTGACGATTTGACATAGAAGACCTAGCTACTATCTCCCAATCGAATACCGTTGGGCATTGAACATGCTCCAACTTGTGAAACCAGGTGGAGTCGATGTCCTGTACCTGTCAACCTGTAAATCAAGTAAACGACAACATATAATATGAATAGCATAAAATGCACACCGTGAAGAGGAAATCTCGAAATCGTAGGGCGCTCGCAAGCGAGTGATGCGATACCGTCCTCTTCACCAATACAATGCAGCTAACTGACGAATCTAACATATTACTATAATCCAAAGCATAAACATCATTAAATTTGAACATCCATAATGCTAATTTCAAAATGTGACATAAGGATAACATCAGAATATCTAGAAACACATCAAAGCAACAAAGCAACACAAGGACACACTATCCAACCAGCAGCAAAACGGAGGGGTATTACAAATTTTCAATAGTTTTATGATGGAGATTTGGGTGGGGATTCTCTTCAGTTGGTCAATGACATTGTAGTCATAGGGGACGGTTTTTGTATTAGAAATGGGGGTCTTAGCTGGTGCCCCTGCAATGGTGACCTTTTCGCCACATGTGGTGACTCCATAGTCGTTGTTGTCTCCTTTGACATTAATGACCATGACCATTTCATCGACACATCCAACTATCTCCTCATACACTAGATTAGCACTAGCATATTTTTGTTTGCCTTTATTGTTACCCTGATTGTTTCCTTGATTGTGGTTCGACATCGGATTTGTGTATATTTTTAGGTCTTAGTTACTGACTGGTTGTTCAACATTGATGATCTCCTCAATGTGGTCTTGGATGATATTTTTTAGTCTCATGCAATCTGCGATGGTATGTCCCTTAACTTTGTGAAAATTACAAAAGATGTTTTCATTGTACCATGGTGGTTTGGTCATGGGTTCCACATATTGCTCGGAGTTAGAGACTTTGATTAGGTTTTCTTTGACCATTTTTATCGTTATGGACTCAATTGATTCTCCCAGAGCCATGAACTTCCGCTTGGGAGGGTATTTGCCTCTGGGAGGTGGTCCTCCTTGATTGTTGATTTGGTTGGTGGGAAGTGATTGTTGTTGTGCTACAACTGCATTAGTTTGCACATTGTTGCGATTATGATTTTGCAGTTGATGATGGGTTTGGATGTTCTGCTTAGGGGCACTGATGACCACTTTAGCATCGACCATGCCGTCATTTGTGATATTTTTGTTCCTTGACCATGTTCAAGGTTTATCATTATAATTGTTAGACGGGCGGTTATCTTGTGGTGGAGTGAATGTTGATGCGCCTCCTCGCGCAGTAAGGGCTCTTTCAATGTTGAGCGCCTTTGGGATCAGTTGATTGTATGATGTGATGCATTTCATTTTCATGTATAATGCCAAGTTTTCATCTAGATTGGATATGATGGTGCAAAATTGTTGTTCTTCTGGCATGGTCCACTTGCTCTGATTGGCCTTGGATTGCCATCTTTGCAAGAAGGATTTGAATAGCTCTCATTTTATTTGTTTGAGCGTTGATAGTTCTTCCAAACTAACATCCGCACCCATGTTGAAAGCATAATTTTTAAGGAATGCTTCCACAATTTCCTCGAATGTTTTAATGCTCGTGGGTAGGCGAGAAAACCATTCCATGGTTGTACCAGTCAGACTTCAGGGGAAGAGTCGCATTAGATATGTGTCATCGTATGCAACCTCCATGCAATGCACCTAAAATTCTCTGACGTGGTTTTCAGGGTTACCTATTCCATTATACTTGTCAAATTTGGGGATCTTAAATCCCTTTGGGAACGGTACCATGGTGAGACTTCTATTGAAAGGATAAGGGCACAAGTTGCCCGATGTTCTTATTGTTTTTTCTGCTTGTAAGTCCAACACTTGTTGCGAAAGCAATTTGATTTGTGTTGCGACATCATTGCTTGGGTCGGGAGGTGGAATGAATGTGTTTTGAGGTGTTTGAGGTGTTTGATTGGTGGGAGGAGTACTAGTGGGAGTTTGTTGCAAGCTTTGTTGTGCATTCAAGGCCTATTGGTATGCCTGTATTTGTGTCAACAATGCTTGTTGATCTTGCTGCTGTTGTTCCAACAACGCTTGTTGTTGGTCCATCTGTTGTTGTGCCCATAAAGCCTGTTGTTGGTCCAGCTGTTGTTGCGCTAACAAAGCTTGTTGTTGGTCTAGCTATTGTTGCGCCAACAAAGCTTTTTGTTGGCCGAGTTGTTGTTGTGCCAACAAAGCTTTTTGTTGGTTGAGTTGTTGTTGTGCCAACAAAGCTTTTTGTTTGGCTTGTTGTTGTGCCTGAAAGTCTTGCAGGGCTTGTTGGTATGCTTGTCGATGAATCGCTTGCAGTTGCGCTTGGTATTGTGTTTGTGCATGTTGTTGGGCTTGAGCTTGGGCTTGTGCTTGTGCTTGCGCTTGTTGGGCTGCTTGGGCAGCTTGTTGGTTTTGCTTTAGTACCCTCTGATGATTATCTTTTTGGATGGCTTGGATCATGGTGATGAATGAGTTCACCCCATTAGCTTTTGGTGGGATTGGTGGTGGAATGGGAATGATGCCAACCTTTGTGACAGGCGAAAGGGTTGTGGTGGTGGTTGGGGTTTGGGTTGTTGGTGGTGTGGTCGAGATGCTTGGTCCTTGAGAAGGAATGCTTTGGGAGATTTGAGGACCGATTGATGTATTTGTCGTGGTGGCTTGAATGGTCACCACTTGTTGTTGTGATGGCATGGGCAAAAAGAGAGAATTTGATGTGATGCTCGGATTGCTCGGGTTTGAGAAACTATCGATGGGTAGGGGGGGAAGGCCCAATCCAAGAGGTGATGTGGATGTGAATGGAAGTCGAGGAAGAGATGATGTGCTCCCTGGGAAGAAGAAAGGGTCAATGATTCTTGTTGTTCCAAACAAATCACCTTCTCCTTGCGGTAGAGAAGTTTGTATGTTTGATTGACAGGCTAGTGTAGCATGAAATGAGGATGAACCAGTGGGATTATGGAAGGTGAGTGGGGTGTACGGGTGTGATGGAATCACCGGAACAAAGTTTTTCGGTGTGGTGTTGACACTTATCTCTTTGTTGTTCACAAGGCGATATTGTTGTACCTCTCGAAACATAGCACTTCCTTGTTCACAATTGGTGAGGTTGGTGCGATTGTTGATGTGAATAGGGGAGTTTCTTGGATGACATTAGGAATTGACATTGGGGGCATGCTCGTGAGAGGCATTTCTATACTAGTGCCTATGTCAAGGTCGGAAGGGAGTTGAACCCTCCTTCTGTTAACGTGCGTAAGTATAGAGAAGGGTTAAATTTAAGCATGGCATTGACAATTCTATGATTCTCAGGATTTTGAATCATTTCAGTTTTTTCCCTTTGTGTCATTCCCAAGTCTTCATTGATGATGTCCTCTTCATAGCCTTCCTCTTGAGGATTTTGAGATGATAGAGAAGGGCTACTTGGAGGATTGATGGATTCCACAAGGTTTGCTTTGGTGGTTACCGGACCTAAGTCACCAGAAGTTGATATGTCATTGATGTTTTACATGTTCTTCTTGTATTGTGATCTTGTTTGGACCATAAAATAGGGATCGTTTGATCCTAACCTTTCAGGCCCAAAAGAGAACAACTAGGGAAGTCAAAAGATCAAAGAGGGTGGTAGTGATGACGAAATAAATGGGTGAAGTGGATGAGTGAAACTTTTGAAGAGCCTTTGAAGGGTTATGCTAAACTTTTTAGGAATTAGATTGACGGTGATGGTTTGACTAGGTGTTTTAAGTCAAACAAGATTGTAGTGAAGTTGTAGACCCTAGGAAGTTGTGTTATCCTAGGGGAACTTGCACAAGAGGATGAATTGGCTAGGTGTGTTAAGCCAACCAAGGAGATTGTGAACTAGTAGACCTCGAGAAGTTATGCTATCTTAGAGGTAAATTCCTCCAAGAGATTTGATTATTTTGGCTAGGTGTGTTGAGCCAAGATAGGATGATGTTTGATTTAGTCTTTCAAGTTTAGCATGAGTGTTTTTTTCAAAAGTTCTCAAAAGTTTGTTGATGGGATGAGATTTGATTGATGGAGAGATGGATGAGGATGATGAATTTGATCCTAGACTTAAACCTAGACACAACTCTCTTTACAAAACCTTGGTGTTGAAGAACATGCTAGACTTCCTATGTGAGGAAAGCAAACCTTTCAAAAAGCTCAGGATTTTGTTGATAGTAGAATGCATACAAAGCTGGATTATTTCTTGAAGCCTTTTTATAGAAGTTGTACACTAGTATTTCCCTGACTTCAAGAAGCATTTCAAGACGTTGCTCATGGGCTTTTAGACTTATCCTTTTGAACCTTGGTTTCGGGATCTTGACCTTTCGAGAAATAATTTGGAACAACACATATAGGTTCAATTTGTCTTTTTATCTTAGCTTAGTGAATTTTCCTTTTACCAAAAGCACTTGCTTGATTATGTTTCAAATTGTATGTCTAATGTCCCACTTTCTTTTTCATCCCACAAGGTCCATTATGTGGAAATCAAGGAAAATAGGGAAAACAAATTCTATGTTTAACCTTATTGAAAACAAATGATGATAGAATCCAAACACTTAGAAACCTCTAAGGATGTGATCCCTAGGGAAAGCAAGAGTGCTTAAATTCATCAAAAGGTATTTGTTTCTTCAAAGGGGTTTGAAATTTGGAGGTCTTTGTGAATATTCGTTTTTCAAATGTTTTGAGGACCAAGCAATGTATTTTTCACTTCCAAGCATATTTTACAACCCTAGGATGATGAGACAATATTTTGTTGGGTTCCCACTTGGACGAATCCAGCTGCACATATTTTGTGCGGATGGCTAGATGCTTGACCACACTGGCTCCCCTCCATGACACACACTTCTTGGGTCAGCCAAGCATCAGTACCCATGAATCTCCTATGGGGTACTTTCCATCTCTACAACAAAAGCGCATGTATAACGTGGGGCGGCTTCAAAGGACATGACCTTTTGCACCAACAAAATAGATAAGGATTTGGCCTTTCTAAACAAGGGTTTTAGTTTGGACTTTCCATTTGTGGAGGCTGACCCATGTGGTGAGAGACCATTGCTGCCCTTCTCGTTGGAGCCAATTGCGTGATAATGTCTTTTGTTCCAGTACCCACTTTTATATGCCGGTTGGAAATACACTTGGCTTTAGTGTGTTACCGGTTGAGTCATTCTCTTGGGTGAGTACTTTTTCCCACAAGGCAGGCCCGCTAAGATAAACAAAAATGAGTAAACATATTTTTGCAGTTCGATCAACCTTCGTTTAGAAACAAAGGGAGAACTCACGCAATAAGTTTACTCACACTTGCATGTTTGGTTCAATTTTAATTCCAAAAATGAAATGTGGAGGCAATCTTTTATGCAACTTAGTGTCACCAAAAAGACTTTTGATTCTCAAGATTGTTGTGAAGCGCTTACGCCTTTTTAAATGACACTACTTTGCAAAAAAATCAAAAGGCACAAAAAACACATGTTCATTTTAACTTCCTCAAAGAAATAATGAGTTCTTTTTAAGCACCAAAAGAAATGTGAGATTGCCTTGTTCATTTTTTTAAACCTTTAAACAAAATCTAGTATGTTGTTCCTAGGGTTCTTTTTATCCTTTTTTTTGTAACTTTGGAAAATAAATTTGATTGTTCATTTTTAAAACCCAAAATAAATTTAGTTGTTTCTAAGGCAAATGAAATTAACAAATTTCTTTCAAACAGAATTTTAAAAATCCTTAAAGAGTGTTCAACAACACTTTAGTGTTTGAAAACACTTTGTGCATAATGAACATGATGCCATGATGAACCTTCTACCTTGCTTATTTCCTTGCTCCAACCTGCAAAATGACAGAAAACCAAAGAGCACAAAGACAAAAAACAAGGTCAAGAATTAGAAAAATCAAAAAGTACATGTCCAATTTTAAACCTGCCTATTTTTTGCGACGCAGTTTGTAGAAGCGGTGCAGTTTGGAACAAAAGCGGCGCTATATAGTGTCGCGTGTTTGACTGTGAGCAGTGCTCTATAGGAACAGAGACCGTAGTTGCAGTGCAATATGGTCAAGCGACGCAGTTTATGAAGCGACTCGATTTGAGATTTTAAAATTTTTGAGGAGAGAAACAGGGTGACGCAGTTTGGGAGTTGAGTGGTGTAATATGAAGCCGTGTTTCTAAAAGCGGCACGATATAGTGCTACACACCTGTATGTGGTGCGTTTAGAGATTTTAAAAATTTAACAAGCGGGAAAAGCAGAGCGGCACAGTTTGGCAACTTTATGCGGTTCGGTATTGCACTGCGTCTCTGAGTGTGGTACAGTATGGCGTCGTGCCTCTGGAAGCAGCACAAAATATCGTTGCAAAACTATGTGCTGCACAATTTCCTGCGACCTGCAAAAAAGAAAAAAAAAGCATGGAATTTTTGAAAAAAATGTGATTAGAACTCGAGATTTGCCCTCCTTCTAGTGCCAAAATGTGAACCCATAAACCTGTAAATGCACAAGAACAACAAACAAGTCAAATTGTTAGATCAAATGCATACAAGCATGAGAGATTCCCTATGAAATCCATCTATTTAAAGCGTAAACTAGGAAAATGAAGAACACAATATGGAAAAACATATAAATCCTAATTAAGCAAATAGAATTAAGATCCCATGGGGGAATTGGTGCCAATTGAATGTTGAAATTGACCCTTTCCCAACTCCTAAGTTGCAATGTGAGTGACTGTGAAATGGTCAAATCTCCCAAAGAGATTTGAGCATAACCTTGCTACAAATTGTGAAAATGATGAATGGTTGAGTGGAAATGGGCAAAATTAGCTCTCAATGTGAAAAGAGTAACTTTGCATGAGATTGTGAATGGATAATGAGGAGAGAAGCCTCCAATTTATAGATTTCAATTTGGAAGAGAAAACAAGATTTGAGCAATGTGGGACTAACCTTCAATCCAATGGTTGAATGCCACTTGTCACCATGTGAATGGTTGATGGTTGTGCAAGTTTTGATCAAAGTGCCCATAAATGCATTTAGTTTGAATTTGAATTTGTGAAATGACTTGTTGAAGAGGGAAAGGAAATGAAGTTAATGCCACTTGGCTCAAGGCCAAGGACATGTAAGAGGCCTTAAATGCCTTGTTGGAAGGACCAAGTCCACTTGGACTTTTTGAATTCAAATTAAGGGAATATTCCCTTTTGATGCTATGTGAGGAAGAAATAGAGAATTAAATAAATCAAAGTAATTGATTTATTGTGCAACTTGCATTCTCTAGAGGATTTTAGTGAGAGGGATTAACTTAATCAAAATTTTGATTGATTTAATGAAGAATTAGATGATTTGACAATTTTGACTCAAATAGATGAATTAATTTAAATCAGAATTGAGAGAAAATGATTTATTAAATAAATGATTTGATTTATTTAACTAAGGAGGAATATGTTAGATTAAATCAAATAAGGTTTAATTTATTTAATTTAATAAGAGGACTTTGGGGATTTTAATGAAATAAAATGATTTATTTAATGAAACAGAATTGTAAGGTTAATTAAATTAATTGATTAATTTAACCATTGGAGGAGGAATACTTAATTTAATGAATAATGATTCATTACATTAAGAGATAGAATATGATGAAATGTTGAGAGTATGATTCAGGAAGAAATGTTGTTAGTAAACGGGATCAAGTGTGCCAAAGCGAAATTGTACATTTTCCATGTCTACACCATGATCTATGGATTTTCAGTGATTAGATCAACATCATCCAATTTCTTATATCCTCTAATCCTACTAATATTTTCTTCTAGTCAACATTTATTCTGTCAGTCCTCGTATTTAAACGCATCAAATCAGCTTGTCAGAAAATTTGATTCATTATCTAAAATTTTCACCAAATTTTCCGAGGGGGCACCATGCTATCTTGTCATTACTGGGGCATACCAGGGAAACTCCCAAGCAAGAATTTTTGAATTTTCTTTGACACAATGCTCAAGATCGTATTGTATCACAGAGGGGCAAAATGTAGATACCTAAAATTGTCCTAGCCTGCGAACTAACATTTTAACACTAATATTCATCTTTTCCTAATGATTAAATAATGTTCAATTATTTAATTATTATCTAAAATCATATTTTCACTATTAATTAAATGAATTTATGTTATTTAAATAATTCATTTCAATTAATCTTCTTAATTAAATAAATAAATCCAATTTCTTTAATTATATCTTTAATTCTTTGATCTTCTTGATTAAATAAATAAATCCAATTTATTTAATTATATCTTTAAAGTCTTTATTCTTCTTGATTAATGATTTATTTATTTAATTATATCTTTAATTCAATTAATCTTCTTGTTTAAATAAATAAATCCTATTTATTTATTTTAATTAACATTCACCCACTCTTCCTAAATTAAGTAATTACTTTAATTATTTAATTATCCCTTCTCTCAACTTCATCCATTCATCATGGATAAATAAAACATTTTATTTATTTATCTAATGCAACTAGTTAACTCACACTCGATTTGAGTTATTTTCCACATAAATAATTTTCAATTATTTAATTATTCTTTTATTCCATATTCTTCCAATTAATTAAATAAATAATTATTTACTTAATTATTCATTATGACTTTTCAACTATAATTATTTAATTATTCATCTTCCTCTTCCACTATAATTAAATGATTGTTTAATTATTTAATTATTCATTAGCTTTTTTCTTCTATAATTAAATAATTATCTTTAAATTATTTAATTATTCATTAGCTTTTTCTTCTTTAGTTAAATAATTATTTTTAATTATTTAATTGACCTTTTCCATCATGCATAAATGAAATAATTCTTTTAATTATTTATCATGTACACTTCTTCTAAATTAAATAATTACATTAGTTATTAAATTCTCCTCTTTTATCTCAAACATCATCCATTAATAAATAAATATTTTATTTATTAATCAATCTTATCTTTGCAGGTTCCTCAATTAATTAATTATTTTAATTAATTATCTTATCATGCAAAAATCAAACTCATTTTTTATCTCAAACTTATCTTGCACTTTCGTCCAATAATTAATTAATTATATCATGTATTATTCCCTCAAATCTTAATTGAAACTCTCTTTCAGTCAACTGATATTGATTGACCACTCTTCTGATCAATCACCTCTCTTAACACTTCAATCAATATCTCATGCAACCATTTAACTGGAACCCTACAACTAGTTGCATTTAGTTAACTAGGCAATCAATTCCTCTTGGTAATTTTCATCCTTTGATCTCAAATCAATACCTCTTAATCCAGGCCTTCATCCTTCATACTCATTACCTAGAATTTTCATAGCGAAGCCATCTTCTTTTGATTCTTAATCAATTGAGAATTTATCATAACATCTAGGTCATCACCTTACATCAAGCTTTTATAACTATCATGGAGGCTCTTGTGTTGAAACAATTTGACATATCACACAACACAAGTTACTCTAAAATGGGAGGGATGGTAAGGTTGTTCTCATTTTTAGATTTAATCGTGTCATTGTTTTGATTAACTTTTGTTTAAATTTGTTAACTCGTTTGCAATCATATTTCATTAGTATTGTGGGTTTTATTGCATAAATCAATTCCATATTTTTTCCCTTATATTAATGACTTAACTATTTGAACCACACCTTTAAGAAAATATTAAAATATTACTGTACCTCTTTTAAATTCACTGAATTTAATACTCTTTATACCATTATTCAACTATATAACTATTTTTTTCTACTATTATCTTACTCTTCAAAAATTTTAACTTATAAAACTAAAATCAATTAAATAAATATTTAATTTTATAATGTACTAAGTGCCCATTTCCTCAATATTAATTATTTATCTTATATGTTTAAAAAATAACGTAATATAATCATTATACATATTATTATATTAATTAGCATTTTGTTCAATCTAGTTGAATACCTTCTTTATATTATAGTGCTATTTTTTTCAATCTTTAAGCAATGTTTACTTATAACTTTGGACCCTTTCTACAATTTTTTTTTTTTGGTTATTTTGAAATGTGAATATGTGCTTCAAAACTAATAAAATATTAAATAGTCAATTGTATAATTGCATTAGTCATTTGTAAGTGTTTTAAAATATTTATATTATATTTTTAAATGTAGTTAACTTAGTACATATCTCCCAACCAGACTCTACATTTTTTATTTTTAAATTAGGTAAACTTTTGTGGTAAGTAGTCATTCTAGAAATTCTTGACCTAGAGGGGTGAAATCTCACCCACTTTGGATATGTAAATCTAACTAATATTTCTTTCTTTTGTACTTAACACAAGTGTTTTGTGTTAGATTTTGGTTGAAGATGTTGACATTTATGGACAATTTTTTAACCTAAACAAATGAGGGGACTTCAAACAAGTACATATAATGATTCAAGTTTTTTTTTAAAACAATTCTTGTTGATAATATTCTTTTTTCCTATTGATGTTATCTTTGGAATGCATTTTTTTTGAAAAATACACAATTTCATATTAAAGAAAATAGGAAATTATGATTCATACAAACTATAAAGGAATCAAAGGAACAATTTGGAAAAGAATAATAACTACAATATATAATGTGGCACATACATAATTGGTCCAATAATGCATCTACTCTCTTTACATTATGGTTGTAGTTATTGCAACTATCCATAGCCTCCAATCAAATAGACAATAAATTTGTTGTTCTAGTACTCTATTATAGTATGGACATTGAATGACAAGTGCTCATACTATCATACTCTGATTTCTCCTGAATTGCTAACAATTTAAAGACACTTGATAATGACATCGATAAATTATGTGAGGACAACCAAAAGTAACAAAATAGACCAAGCACCTCATCATAATTAGTACAAATCCAAAACCAAGTCTTGAATATGAAAGAGGAAGATAAGTTCTACACGAAATATGCCACAAACATCTAAAACCAAGTCTAGTACAAGAACATGGCTAAGCAATGCATTAATTGCACATATTTTGCAACATACATCCACCCTCAAATAGAAGCAACAATATTAAAACACGAAGATCCTTTGTCATGCACAACAAAAACTAATCATATCGCTCACCTAAAGGTTGTCCACCAAGATCACATTCAAGAATTGTTGATCATAAAAAGGTATTGAATAGTCAAAATTTCACCCTCCATTTATTGAGTAATAACTCATCTTTTCACCACCAATTAAAAACCAATCTTGAAAATATAATCAATATATCTATTAAATTCTTAAAAGATGTAAAAAAGATGTTCACATAAAAATATTTGTGCAATACAATATAATTGCATTACTTTTATTTATATTGATCTATATGATTATTTTTCTTTATAAAATTGTGATGATATTCATTTTATAACTTTATCCTTTCTAAAACCACATGTTTGTTTTGCTCCCAACGTTACCAATCAACTTTAGAATGTGATCCCTGACGCCCATATTTTAAAAAAATCTATCCACTACTAATTTAATACACAAATATTAAAAAATAAACCTTGATCTCTTTAACTATTTCCTAAATTACAATATTTTAGTACAATCCATTTGTGAACTAGGAAAACGTGAGATATACACAAACAAAAATATGTAAACAAAATATAGATGCCTTGACGCGCAAAACATGATTTATTTCCCCTTTGTAAGCATAAGAATGTTTTAAAAATAATAGGCTTCTACGTCATTCTAGATTTTTGACAATTTAAAATAGAATAATCTTGATTTGTTATTTTGTAGGACAATAAAAATATTGACACTTTATTCAATGCAATAAATGCTGACCAAGTCATATGGAACTCAAGATAATTAAAAAAAACTAATGACAAATATTTTTTTCTTACATTTAGAGTCTCCCATAGTGACATATTTCTTAAAGTTGATCATTTCAAACTAGACCAAGGGCTTATCTTTGTTGACCCTTAATATTTTTTTCCTTCTCAATATCTTAGCCTTTAGGGAGGAAAAGTTCTTTCTTTTTGTAATATATATATGTGCGTGCTAATTTGATAAAAAATAATGTGTTATTTTAAGTGTTATTCGAGAACACATTTCCGGATTTAAATCTTCCGTCCTCGTTTCAGAAATGTCTCGAGAACAGGGGACGATTAAGGTACGACAATAGTGTATCATGTTTTTTTAATTTTGATTTTCATATCGTAATTGAAAAAAAACTATATTGACAATGAATTCTTAACACAAATGTTAAATTCTAAGTTTCTATAATGTATATATGCATGGTTTATCCATGTTTTCATATGAATATTTAAAGTTTCCCTGTATATTTTAATTTTTTCTATATTTTATATATCTGTCCCCTCGCTATCCCCAAATTTGACCTGGAAAATCAAAAACTTGGGGTCCCCATCTCGAAAACTTGGGGTAACAGTGGTTATTTCTTAAATCTTTATTGTATGAGTTCTAAAAAGTAAAAATCAATTAATATAATTTTGATTTAGTTGAGTGTTTTGTAATTAGATGTCTTATTATTATAATGTTCTACTGTTAATTTGATAGGAAGGAATTAACCCTTTTCTAAATCTTTAACTTGTAGAGAGTTTTATGAATTTTTGAAGTTATAATAATTAATATATTTGCGTAAATATTTTGAAGGACTTAGATGAGACTTTTCAATGTTATATATAATCTATGTTTTTTAAGTCTTAATGGATGCTAAACTTATATTAGTATTGAAAGGGTATTGAGACTAATAATTTGTATGATCAAACACATTACTACAAGATCAATGGTTGAGATAATATATAATTTCAAGTCTTATTTTATAGTTTTCTAATACTTAATAATCTAAAAATAATTAATTTGAGTGATGGTGCATGCATTTGTCATGTACTCAAAGGTGCATTGTGAATACTAGATAAACATTGTTAGACTCAAGTTGTTTCTTTCAAATCCATGTCATTTCTTTGTTATCAAGTTTAAAATATATAACCTTGTAAAACCCAATTTGAAGAATTTATGGTATACCCATCACAAGGAATAAAACAACTCAAACAAAATAGAAACAATACAAATGCCCACAAATAGAAAAGGGATTAGTATGGAAGGCCTTAGAAATAAAAACACCTTGTCCTAACTATTGTATGATTACACAACACGCCCCAAGTTTGCAAGAGCTTGGGGACCCAAGTTTAAAATTTTTCGGCTTAATAGAAATCAGAGAACAATAATGGTGAAGACAAAGCTCAGAATATGTTGAAATGCAGTTCAAATTGTAGAAATTGTCACAAAAAATCAGGTAACTGGGTTTTCGGGTAATTTGAGCACAAATGCATGGTTCAAGACAGGCTAACTATAGCAAGGTTGAGGTGAAGCAAATTACCACTACGAAAAAAATGAAGTTAGGCAGAAAAATGAAGGTTCACGGGTGTGAAAAATAAGATAAGCAAGGCATGTCGCTAAAGTCTTGCAGTTCACAAGGTGGATGTGGCAAAAGGTGTCAATGCGGTAATGCAGATGTTTAGGTATTCGGGTAATTGGATATTCGAGTACTTGGGTATTTAAGAGAACAATACTCAAACTAAGGATTAGACACGTCACCCAAGTTTCACGATAACACTAAACGTCCAAAAACTCACATAAGTGCGAGGTTACTCAAGAAATTGTAAACAAAATGCATAGTTTTAATTATAAAATTCTAAGGATGCATAATCATATGGATTATATTTAATAGTGATTTTTTTTCTGACACATGCATTAAAGGGGTTTATACGTAACCGCGGAAGTGACTTAAGTTGTGTTGATTGCAATTTTGGCAGGTGATGATACAACCACTTGCATTGAACCAAATTTCTTCCCTTAGGAAGAGGTACAAGATCCTAAGTATGATTCTTCATCAAAGAAGAAAACTCCTCAGCCATAGCTCTATCCCACTCAAGAATACTTGAAGCATAAATTTTTTTTTTAGGATCATCCGAAATGACATGACCCAAAAGACTTATTCCTAAAGTCTAAGAATGAGTGTGGCAAGTGTCTATGGGATCACCAACAAGAGGACCAACCTCCTGAAGAGTAGTATGAGTCCATTGTGGCCTAGTGGGTGGATTAGGAGGAGGTGGATCAAGAACATCATTAGAATCTTCCTCAAGAAGCAAAACATCCTCAATTGAAGAAGATTGAGTAGGTGGTGATGAAGAAGAAGTGGAAGGAGGATCCATCTGGTTGAAGGACTCAAAAAACTAAATATCACAATGAAAATGCACCTCTCATGTGTCAAGATCAAACACTATGTATGCCTTCACATCCTCACAATAGCCAACAAAAATGAACTGTTGATTCTTATTCTCCATTGATTTACACAAACCATCTGGAATGAATGCCCAAGCCTCACTATCGAAGAATATAAAGAAGGATACATTAGGCTTATGATGGGACTAAGCCTCCTTGGGAGTCATATTCTATGCTACCTTGTGAGGCATACTATTCTAAATATAATTGGCGCAATTGAAAAATTTGGCCCAAAATGTTGGAGCCATGGATCAAGACTGAATCATACAATTGGTCATCTCCCGTAAAGTCCCGTTCTTCCTCTCCCCCACACCATTATATTGAGGAGTGTAAGGAATTGTGTGTTGATGAAGAATACCATGCTCATTGCAAAATTCCTAAAATGCCCGATTGACATACTCCCTCTCATTATCTATGTGTATCCATCAAAGAGAAAAACCTAACTGCTTCTCCACAAATTCTTTGAAGGTCTTGAAGGTGGTGAGAACCCCAGTGTTGAACTTCAAAAAATAGACCCATGTGCATCTGGAAAAATCATCAATGAAAGTGAGCACGTACTTAGCCCCTAAAAAAGGAGTTGGGAATGACATGAGATCACTATGAACCAACTCAAGGGGTGTGGTTGCACATATAACTTGACCCTTAGGAAAAGGATCTTGATGTTATTTTCCAAGAAAACAACCTTGAAAAACTCCATTTGTGCAAGAGATCTTAGGAAGACCAACCACTAAGTTATGTGTGTGCATATATTGAAGGTATCTATAGTTCAAGTGCCCAAATATTCCATGCCAAACTTTTCTCATTGAATCAACACGAGCAATAAAACATGAACTCATTGAAGACTCAAAGCCATCAAAATGATACAAATGGTTCTCATGATCAATTATCCCTATATTAACAACCTTCTCAAGATACTACAACTGTTTAATAGTCACATTTTGTAGAGTAAACTCAACCGAATTTCCATCTCCAGAATAACAAGTTTTATATATGGAAAGTAGATTTGCTGAAATATCAGGAACAAGAACATCCTTAATGCAACCATCTAGCATCTGAATGGAGCTTGTCCCCAAAATTGGAATTTGTGAAGAGTTCCCCACTACAATCTAATAAGTAGAAGTATGATCAATGGAATCAAGAAGATCACATGAATTGGTCATGTGATGTGAAGCCCCTGAATCAAGAATCCAACTATCATTAGATGTATGCAAGTCACGTGCTGAAAGAGATTTCCCTTTTCCCATGGAAGAAGACTTAGGCACTAAAATGTTATGTCTCCACATAGCTTCCTCCAAGGCCTCTAGTCTCTTGAAACAATGAGGCTCATCATGCCCAGTTTTTCCACAAAATGAACAAGATTCTCCTTTCTTCTTCTTGGACTTGGAAGAATAATCTCCAGAGGTAGAAGACAAATGAGGTCGAGTAGAATTTTGATTGTTCTTCTACTTTGGTTTAGAGGGAGACTCACTACCTAAAGATGATTCTGCCTGAGGCTTCTTTTTATTCTTTCCTTTACCCTTGGAATATTGAGCAATTAGAGCTTGATTCTTAGAACTAGGAAGTGCATCCATCTGAATCAATTTGGCTTGCTCCCTAGTAAGACACCCACAAAATAACTCAAAATAAGGCATTTTATAATCTTTCCCCATGGCATCCATAGTAGAATAGAAAGTAGAAGAGAATAATTGATAAGGACCTCTTAACTTAGAAAAAATAGGAAGATACATTCATCATTAGATTTATCATGCCCACATCCTTTTAATTGTGACAAAATTAGTGTGAATTTTACCAAAAAATCTTGAATAGAAGGAAATGCATCTAGAGAGAGAGATTGTAGATCCACTTCAAACTGCAAGATTCTAAACTGATTGACTCGACCATACAATTCTTCAAGTTTGTCCCAAACATTCATAGGTATTTTACACTCCACAATATGAAACTCAAGTTATCAAATATAGGTAAGCCAATGAGCCCTTTTGCTTCATCCATTTTACATCAATGGGTAAATTTTTCATATTCCCTTGTGAATTCAGGTTGTTGTGTTTCTAAAATTTACCATAAACCCTTCTAGATTGTAATAATTGAGCCATTTTTAGCTTACATGTATGATAATTGTGTGGAGTGAGTGGTTCAATATACCTTAGATCTGCCATGTTGGAAAAAAGAACACTAAGAGAAAGAAGACAATGTGGCACTTAAATTATGCCTTTCACCCCCCATAATATATTAAAATTGAATTTGCAACCCCCCCAATAGATTACAATGAAGAAATTTTACAATTTTAACAAATGACAAGCTCAAATCAACCATTTATAACACAATGATTTTTACAATTTTTGGGAAAAGTGGCTTGTCAAAACTGGAAATAGAGGTTACAAACAAATTTCTTATAGTTTTCTAAGCAATTTCAAGAAAAAGTGCCAAATTTCGACTTCATATACAAAAGTTATGCCAGTTACAAGTAATAAATGCAAGCATATCTTCAGGCTGAAAAAGCTAGCAAAAAAAGGCAAAATTAGAAAAAATCACATGCACGATTACGAAGTTTGTCAAACCACCTTTCCAACGATATCTTGTTCGTAAAAATGCGACACCCTTGTGCAAAGTTATAGTGATTTGAAAAAATGCTTAGTTGGGCAAAAAAGTTAAAAAAAACTAGCCCCTGGGGGTTGGGTGTTGGTTGCCCATGTGACCAGGAGTAGGGTTGATGATGGAAAAAAAGGTCGTAGTTAAAAAAAATTAGTGTTGTGGTTTTTAAACTACTAGTAGGTTTGTAATTGCCCATCTGGTGATTAAGATTTATGCAAATTAAAGTTGTGGGCCCTTGTGGCTCGATGCTAGTGTTGAGAGCCTTAGAGCCTAGTGCTAGGTGCTAAGCGCTTATGCGCTTAGTACATAAAATTTAATTTTTAAATTATGCAACTGTGTAGGGTGGTCATATGGTTGTCCTACTAAATGTTTTTACCTTGAAAATAACTTTTTCCAAATATAGGAAAATTTTATATCAAAATTCATGGAAACAGCCTCGTAGATGCAATGACAAGGTTATTTTTGGCTAAAAAATACACCTGTAAAAAGTTGTTTCCCAGATCTGAGCTTCAAACCCTTATTTTCCAAAGTTGCAAATGGTGACCAAATTGAGTGAAACGAAAGCCAAATATGACTTTGTCGAGCCTCATAGACGCAATGGGACAACCAAAAATACTTCCACTGTAGCCAAAAGTGCTACAATCACCCGATCTCACCAAAAAGAATAAATGTAATATAGGATTAATAGATCTTTGCAAATCCTTTCTAATTCTCTAGATTGTATTGAAACGCAAGAGAAGAGCATACAAAAATTTACAAGATCACAAGAGAAATTCAAATCACAATTAGAAACTCGATGGTAAAAACTCTCTAAGAAAAATGAAGGGGCTTTCCAGATTCAAAGCTTTGATACCATGTTGAAGTGAGCAACCAAGATCTTTAATCTGCAACACTAGATAACCTCCACATGCAATAGAGAGAAGCAACAACGAAAGATGCTACTCCACCAAACAAAAATTATAATATGATACAAGATTCACAAAGATGTGATCAAGATGCTAGAAATGCCTTGCTTATAAAGACAAGGTGACATACAAGATTAGACAAGATCATGACAAGTGTCTTAATCCTATCACATGAGACAACTAACTCATAACTACCTAGGATAAGATAAAATTTAGAAAAGACAACTAAGACTTCTAGAAGAAAGCTTATATCCTAAGTAAACTTAACATGTGAATAAGTCCCCTAAGTCCCTAGTAAGGAATTAACTAGGTACAAGACTTTATTCACACCAACAAGGGTTTCAAGCGAACTAGTTTTGATTGAAACCCTTTCACCTGAAATTGTATATGCGACATTCTTGTTGGTAGCCACCTTATCTTTTTAATTTTTTTTTTGAAACTTTCCATTTGAATATGATATTTTTTTAGTTAGGCTCATTTTTATTTTTAAAAGTAAAAATATTCTTTTGTCTAGAGCTTGAAGTGAAGAATCCAAATGTATATTTTGTTTTGATATTTCGATTATTTTTAATATGTTTTTTTTCAAATAATGCAAGTAGGTTGTTAAAATAAAAAAAATGAGGCTGATTAGAAATTTAAAAAATACTAAAAAATATTAATTTTTTTTATAAAATATATGGTGCACTAGAAGAGAGAATCTTCTCCAAAAGGGTATATTTGTTTTTTGAAAAGATAAAAAAAATTGACAATAGTTGATGTCAAATGAAAATTATCGAATTTTGGTACGTTTGACTTTAACACGCCATTATGAGGAAAATATACATCAATTTTTTTTCAATACACTAGATATTGAAGTTATCTATTTGGAAAAAAAATTAGGAGAAAATAAAGTTGTTTTCTATTTTTTTTTTTACATCAACTCAACATCACTTTTCTTGAAATTTCCACAATTCAAAATCTACTCTTAAATTTATTAAAAAAATATCAAAACAATTTTTTATTTTTATTTTTAAATTAAAGGAATCAACTTTATCAAAAGTTCTACATTTCATTAGTTTACATCATTTTGAAATTCAAAACATAAAAGGCCACTTTTATGTGGTCGAAGTTGAGAATTTTTGTTTATATTGGCCGATTCCTTTATAAAAGTGTGACATAGGTTTGTACTTTTACCCAAATACATCTATTCAAAATGATTTACATACTTTGTGCATAGATGATCATGGTCATTCCAACAATCATATGAACACAAGAAAAATAAAGAATATAAATCTTTATGTATGATGATTTTGTATTGTTATTGATAAGATTTTGTAAAATACACGTCTTTCCTGCAACGTATCATGCTAAACATATAATAGTTTGTAATAAATATTTGTTAACTTCTAAGAAAATTATTTTATTTCTTCATTTTATTTTGGATATACATAGTATTGATTGGATTTGATTCCAACCTCGATTTTTACAACAATGAAGTATATTTGATTTGATTTAGGGTATGGACAATTCTTTTTTTTCATTTTGGGTAGTTACCAATATTGATTTAAATATTTAATGTTAGAAAGGTAAAAGAGCATTAAAAAGAATACACCTCTTACATGGAGAAATATGAAAAAAGACTTCCCCTTAAAATTGAATAGACATAATAAAGAATGAATGTAAACAAGAGATTATAAATTTGTGCACAACATTAAAAGCAAGGACATGTCACTATAATACTATGCAGGTAAAGGAGCAACCAAAACATTTATCTCTTATATTGAAGCCCATGAAAATATCTCCCATATAGATTGAATGAGTGCATTAAAGAACAGGCAAATGAATTTTTTTTTACTATTATTAAAGCCATCAATGTAAGACAATTTTTTGTGTTCTTTACATTTTAACACTTCAATAGCTTACATAAAACATTTTATTCAGTTGCATTACTTTTGTATTAAACAAAACTAGATTACAATGAGAGAATAACACTTCAATATGGATCTACACATAAAATAAGAATAGAAAAATTATACATAACAACCCAAGACATAACTATATGACAAAATACTAACACTTTCCAACCAAAGAAGCTCTCTACATCCAAAAGCAAAGAACTAATAACAATCCCTTACAAAGAAATACCTTCAAATTCTGAATTTGAATAAACTTTGAATTTGTTTGGAGCAACAAATATCCCCTTCGTGAAGTTGTAAAAATCGAAGTTTAATGGCCTCCAAGTGACTTCTATACTTTGCGTTCCTTTTACTGCCACCCTTTAGCTAAGAACACAAATAGATAAACTAAAAATAATCTCAAAGCAAAACTTTAGCATTCTCACTTCTTGATGAACATGCTTAGAAAACAATGACAAACGTAAAATAGATTGTCTTATTGAATCAACCATCAAGTTATTTTGAAGTCCACTCCCTAATAAAACTTCTTTCCAATACAACACATGATAAAAAATATCATTTCATTTTTTCTTTGCATGAACACAATCCCAAAAAACATGCTTTAAATTGCATTTTGACGTTTCAATAGTTTATATAAAACAATAAGATTGTTCTTATCTATTATTCAATAGAATGACAAATAAAGTAATTTTTTTGATTTAAGATCGATTTGAAAAAAAAAATTAGATAAAAAAATTAATCAATTTGTTTTTATCTTACTATCTTATTAATTATTTTATTAATGCATTAAAATATCTACCTCGAAGAATTAATAAAATCAGACAAATAGAATAAATTTTCTTGTACGAACACCTGCACCAAATATCATAAAATTGCACTTTCAGTTGTCACCATTTCACAGAAATATGTTGTCGCTTCAGGTATAACTTACCAAAAGTAAAATAGTACATGCAAAAGTAAAAGTGAAAAAGAGCTCCATATATAGTTATCCACACATGGAATTATGACAATAATAGAGTTGTAGGTTTGAAGATGTCAAAAAGATTAATGGCATGGGGTTGGTCGAACTCAAAAAATAACAGATGGACGGTAGGAAGCAGAGAGGAAAGTGCTGGGGTGCCTTAAAATTCAATTCAACTATTCTTACCTACACCGAATATGATGCTGCCTTGCTTCTCACATTAATCAATTCACTCATTTCAGCAACTTGAGTTGCTGAATCGGACATATCACATTGATGGATGACCCATAGTAGATAACGATCCCTCAATTCCGGCACAGCCGACTGAAATTTTTTACGTTTCCTATAGAAAAAGTTATACCCAATTAGGTTTTTTTAACAGGATTTTTGTGTATCTCTGTTTTGAATTTCTTTCATACCCAGTGAGGATTCTTTGCAGTTCATTGTGTGACTTGGTCTATACCAAATTGGATCTTTTTTATTGGTTTTCTATTTGAATTCATTCATACCCAATCAGGATTCTTTATGATTAAATGCTTGAAGCATTCATACGCAGGTGGAATTAGGAGCACCAATTTGAATTTTAGCTCTTTTTGGTTGATTTCATCGTACCAAGTTAGGATTTTCGATTTATTCATACCGAATTAAGATTAGGCTTTTTCTTTGAGGTTTTGTTTATTGAATTAGTCATACCCAGATTTTAGGTCAAAGAGCTATGGATGCGCCAAACGTCGATGAAACCAGCACTGATGCAGAGGAGAATGACATGGAGACTCCCATGGTTAGTAAAAAGAGAGACAGACGCACCACGCACTTCCCTGGTGCTGTCAAGACAAGTGCTTACAGATTTGATGGCCAAGGAAATTATTTCAATAAGGAGTGGGATCTAACTGAAGGGCAGGGAAAGGAGTTCTGTTGGTACCATGTGGAGCTTCCCAGGTCTAATCAGAAATTGGCCCTCGCTGCTCAATATCTAATTGACGTACTCTGCCCTCCTCTGAAACTTTATGACATTCTGGCCCTTGTAAGCAATGGGCCATTCATTGGGAATGTTGATGGGGCTCTTGTTTTCAGGGTCAATTCTGCAGGTCCCACAAGCAGCAAATTCACACACAGGCTTGCAGCCAGGATCACTGAGAATACTATGATTACCGTATCTCTGGGCAAGGTGCCAAGGCTCGGGTTTTCTACCACAAGGCAGCAACCTCTGCTTTCTGATATTCCAAGTGTGGAAAGTCCTCACTACGGAAGGGGTTCAGTGATAGGAGCAGGGACAATGGCAGAGGAGGGGTCCAAAACAGGTGGAGAAGAAGAACAACAACCAAATGTGACTGTTATCAGAGAGCATGTGCTAGAGTTTCTACTTACCATGAATCATTCAGAGGAAGCTGATAACCCTGTGCCCTCAAGGCTGTCTTATCTGCTTGTACATATTATTGATTCGCATGTGGATCACCTTCAAGATATAGTGGCAAAGCTTGAGATGGAGTTAGATGCCACCGAAATTGAATTGGATAATGGTAATAGCTTGTTTATTTTTAAAACAACATTTGTATTGATTTTACTTCCCTCATACAATAGTTTTTTCGTCTTCTTTAATGCAATATTTTTGTTGTTTATTTTAATAGAAGTATTGTGCATTGTTACCAGGAAATTTGATTTCCTTCCTGAACTCACAATTCCTGGTGGCTTTATTTGAGTATAATATATCTGAACCCATATGAATTTGCTCCCATATCCATTTCAATATTATGCCCCCGTGCCTCCATCCCATGTCTACTGGCAGCTGGGGTTTTTATGTTTTTTTTAGAATGAAAGGGAATTGTACGCAGATGCAGTGATGTCTTCTTAATGTAGGAGACATCTCTAGCCAGCAAGGGATGTATCCTGAAGCCTACCCATGGCCTCACGAAATGCTAACTATTGCAACAAAGCCAAAGAAGAGAACAAAAAACAAACATAAATTATACCTGCAGCTTTAAAAGGTCAAAATACCATTAAATCCATTTTCAATTACTTGCAGAGCATATATTTAAAGTTGCAGGAAAGGTGGAGAGCATGCAAAAAAATCAACAAGATTGTTTAACAGAGGAGAGCAAGATTTTGTTACATAAATATATCAGACACACTTGGATGCCCATCCCCGTGTTCATAACTGTACATGTAATTCTTAGTGCCTGCAGTTTTTTTATTGCTTGGTTCTGGATTTTTATATTTAAGATCTTTCCAGTCAAGTTGCACATTGAACTTTCAGAACTACAATTTTGAAAACCAACTGATTTTGTTGTTCTGTGGTTTTCCTAAATGCCCTTTAGTTTTCACATTTTGTTCTTGTAGTGGTTTGATCTGTGTTTTTTTCTAAATGCCCTTTGATTTGATTATCACATTTTCAATTGCTCAGTCATTTTTTATGTTCAAGATTTATTCGGTCAAGTTGCAGATTGCATTTTAAGATCTACAATTTTGTAAACTAACTGATGAATACCTTAACTCCCTTGAGATTGACTGCTCTGATATTGGTATGTGGTGCTCCTAAATTGCCAGTTTTTCACATTTTGATCTTATAGTGGTTTGATCTGTGTTTCTTCCTAAATGCCCTTTAGTTTTCGGCATTTTGCATTTTGTTTTTATTGTGATTTCTTCCAGTTTTCTTTAAATCCTCAAAACCAAGGAATGCCTCAGAAAATTCATGTAATTTATTTGGAAACCATCAGAAACTGCAAGATTAACAGTTAGGAAAGAATGCTTCTGTTTAACAATGAGCTCCACCTGTTTTTCCGAGTGAAATCCTATAAATGCTATTGCTATAGAAATTGGTGCTTTTAGGATAGTTTGAGATACAAATTTGTGTAGCAATTTTGCAAAAATTTCTTTATTGCCTATGTCCTAAATTGATATAACACGGTTTTCAAAAAGATCAAAATTTTCTCATGCCAAAAAGAATGATCATTGTATAAGCATGGTCTACCGACCAAACTTCATTTGGGGTTTCTCAAAGCTTACACATCTCTTCTGCTAGAAAGAATGATTATAGTACTGAAGAATTTAATATCCATATGTTACAGGAAACAAAATTATGTTGCTTAACTTAAATTATAGTAGTGAAATTCTTCAAAATGGAGAGAAGAACATTAATAGATATGGTTATGGCCTAAGGCCAAAAAAATTATATGTATGAAAAGATTTTGGAGAGAAACCCCTGATTTTCTTGGGTACCAAGGGTGCTGTTAGATACTGAACTGATGAAATCAAGATGGATTGAATTAAACGGATAGAGCAATGCCCTCTATTTACACACCATTCCTACACATGAAAAGAGGATAGACTGACTTAGTTAAGGCATATATACCAATTTGATATGATGTTAACCTAACATGTCAATGCTTAATGAGACTGATTTTACTAACATGTCTTGGCCTTATAAAGGGTACAAGGTACTGACCAAAATAAGAGAAGAGATAGCCCAAAGGTATAAGAGAAGTTGTTAACCCAATGAGACCCATAGGAAAGAGGTGCAAGTCAAGATTACAATCTCTAACAAGTAGAAAGAAGCACAGCTAAGGTCTAGCGGACAGATTTCATTTGGGGATTCTTAACAAACAAAATTCTCTGGTACTTTGTTAGCAGCTACAATAGAGGTGATGAAAAGTGTGATAACTGATATATGTATTTATGTCAAGATTTTTGACAAATATGTTGTTTCTTTTTTCATTTTAGTTCATTACATTATATTTTGTATTCTGCATTGGTTTTTTTTGAGATCTAGATAGTGAATGGAATTTTAGGCATCCTTTAATTTTCTTCTAGAAGTTTTTCACCAGATATTTCATATTATTTTCCATGCATGCTTAGAGACAACTATGTCCCAATATTTTTCAGGTCATATTTAGCAAGTTAAATGAATATTTTGTATTTATTTGTTGCAAGACTTCATGGTTGTTTTTTGTTTGTTCTATGATTATAGGTGGTTATATATTGAAGAAACAGATGTTAGATGACAGACGATTTCCTAAGATGCATTTGAACTTACAGCGCCTCTTGCAGGTTGGTTTCTTCCTCTCTATGGAAGTAAGCATTTGAAGTCACTAAAGCTTTGAATGTCCCTATTCAATTAAGTGACAGGTAAATTTAACTAAATGCAGGTTATTGCTCATGGAGAGCAAGTTTTCCCTAGAGTGAAAGAGAAATGTGCTTCAAAACCTTGGTTTGCGAATGAAGATATTTCGGCACTAGAAGTGCTGGTTGGTCGTCTGAGGAGACTCAAAGAGAATGTGGGTTTTATTGCAAACCGTGTAACTGCAATTCAGGCTGGGCTTGATAGCTGGCAGGCAGAACAAATCAATAGGAAGCTGTATTACCTGTCATTTCTCTCGATGATATTTCTTCCATTGTCCATAGTCACTGGATGTAAGATATTTTTGACCCTCTCACCTTATTTATTAATGAAAGATTTTTCATACTCTTTCCTCTTTTGTAACTCTAACTTGTGTTTTATTGTGCTAAATGCATTATTTCTTTATGCTATTTTCTTTGCCTTCTTTATTTTATTAGGTGTTGGTAAATATGGTTAATTCAAGGACATTCATAATGATCTTACTAAGTTTTCCCTGAAAGTATATAGTTTCTTTGTACATTTACCTGTTTTCTTTTGTTGATCCTTATTTTGCAGTTATAGCTGTAATGCTGACTCCATTCTTGATGTAGCTTTTGTTGCTTTTGTGCGGATAGCTTCAAAATGCTTTCTAATTACATCAAACTATTTACTAGTAGAATGTTGAAAATTAATTTTGAATGGAATGTGCTATCGCAGTGTTTGGAATGAATGTTGGAGGTGTGCCATGGACCAAACAAAATAATCCTGATTTGAAAGATGGATTTATCAATGTTCTGTTGATCTGTGCGGCAATTTTGTTGTTACTGCTGCTGGTCTTTGGGTCAGTTCCTTTGTATACACGTTTTTCAGCATGGAGAAAGAGACAAGCTAGCAAGAGAATATGGTCAAGCACTAGAAAATCTTTCACAAAGAGAGGAAATGGAGTACATAATGGGGGATACCTTCTCCTGTGAATATATTGTGTTTGGTTCTGTCAACCTTCATTCAATGATACAATTGACGAAGTGCTGGGTTTACTGGTCTACAATGGAATCACTGGATGTCGTACGGGTGACTGATTCATGGCTTATTGCTAATTTATTGAGAAATCAGTCTGAGGTTCCCTTTTTGGGGCTTTATTACTGACAACATTATATGGGGTCTTGAGCTAACAAAGTACAGCTGGATTTTTCTTTCACACAGATATGTGCATGTCTCCCCACATGCAAGCACATGTATTCATTCCTTTGATCCTTTACTCCAAGGATTTTCTCGGTTTGGTTTCGAGAGCACCTTGGAAGGTGTGGTAATTAGAATATTCATTTGTTGTATAAGAAAAATATTATCATTGTCTTTACCATTTAGATCATTGGTAAAACTAAATATTAACTGGCAGCCTGCTATGCATTGATTCTTTTGAAACTTTCTTGTCAAAGTTTATACTAATCTGGGTCTTTAATGTTGTCTAGACGCAGTTGGATTCAACTGTAAGCAGCATTCAGTGGTCAAATAAGTTTATGAGAAACTCTGATGTGCCACAAGCTACATCAATCCAAAAGCGAGTATCAAAATGCAGTTAGCGATATTTTCTCTGGTACTAATATCTTACAGTGCCAATGCTTATTTTGGGATTATCGTCTTTTCAATGCCTTTCTTATCATAAACTTGCCGACTTACTATTTTGCACATGCCTTCTTCTGGAATGTGCTACATTACTGCATTTTCTGCACCTTGTCCTTTGTGTATGAGTGATATTTCCACATTGGTAAAAGTGTAAAGCTAAAGAAGGTTTATGAGGCATACCATGCAAAATGCACTTTGCTGAACTGGAATAAAGCATTAGGGTACTAGTTATCTTGTCTAAACCTTCTCCTGGCACTAACAATGCTTAGTGATGTATGTATTTGTGGATCTTCTTGTCTTTGTTATGGCTTAGTTATAAGCTGTCTGATTTAACACATGGGTATCTTCTGGTGGATTTTTAGTTATACCCACTCTTTTTTCTCTTTCAAATATTCTTTGTATTGGATCATTTTGTCTCTATTTCCTCAATACATTTTGTTCGAACCTGTTGAAAGCAGTCTGCATGTTTGCAACTAGATTTGTTGAAGCTGGGATTCTCGTTTATCTTGATCTGCTACTGGGCCCTTTAAATTTAGACCAATGCAAAAAATAATAGCCTCCAATGCAATTAAATTTGCTGACTTTTGAAAATAAAGTTACATTTGTCCTTACTTTTACAGAAAAAAATTTCGGTATGACAAGACAGATCTTCTGTTTTAATAATCTGCTGACAAAGCTAGCAGCTTGACTAGACTTTCTTCTAAATGTTTCTTCCTAAACAGAAAAATTCCTACTCTTGATTCTTTGGTAATCACAAGCAGTGTCTTGTCATAACCAAGAACATGTAGTCTATCAGAATATCAAACCAAAAAGCTCTTGGAAATCAGTAGAATGCCAGTATTTTTAAGTCTTGCTAGTTTTTTTTCCAATTTCAGGCATCTCTGTGAACTGTCCACTTTGGTTCAAACCATATGAGTGGACACCCCTCAACATTCCCCCCTACAACAGGAAATGCTCTTGGGTTGCCAAAAGAATGGGGAAAACGTCCCATGGACATGAGAAAGAATTCCAGGAAAAAGAGGATGGCGGTTATGACCCCCCCATGCCCCCACGTCATTTGAAATCTTGAGATGGCCTTAGAGGGCAAGGGACACATTCTTGTGGAACACCCCTACATTCCTAAGTTGACCTAATGGTGAAGGTCTTATGCACACCATAATGTTTGTCACGCATGAGAGCTCCTGCTCCTTAAAAATAGATCTGAAGCCACCCCCATGGGACCCCAAAGGGAGCTGAACCACTAATACTACTGTCCTATATGCTTTCTGTATGCTATCTACTTACATCCATGGCAGGTATAATATACCGCTGCTAAATCATATAAAATTAACCTTAAATAACAACTTTCAGATCAGCCCGGCTATAATCTTCAGGAAAGCAATTGCTGAAGCCCCCTCCTTGTTTTCCTCATCTTCGAAATCCAGCAACGTTGAGACAAATATGGAAGCATGAATACAGCTCCCAATTTGATCTTGAAAATGTTCTGCAACCTCTTGACAGAAACAGGACAGAGAAAAGTTGTTTGCCTACACTTGAAAGACAACTGAAAACTCAGTTCCATTGCTGCACACTGCAATTGCCAGAGCAAATGAATATGCCCAATGAGACCTATCAACTACCTTTTAACATCCATTTTGCTTGTGCCAACCGTAAAAAAAATGCTCCCTGCACCTGAGATCTAAGTTAGATTCCCCGAAGTCATTACAATTTAATGTTGAGACCTTCCTATGATGCGGAAGACTGATTAATACTAATTGCATCATCATGTTCAATTGCGTAATCGGTGAGGAAGTTGGCTTGCTTATTGTAGGAGTCCAAAGCTTACATAGGTGGCGAGGACAACTGATTTTAGGGAACTACTTCTTGAAGATTTAGGACAAGCTTTAAAAACATATTTAATTCTAATTATGGTATTTACGTGTTTCTAGAAAAAAAATTCTGGATAAGGCATTTACATGTACGCAAAAATTGGGAAGAACTGGCCAGTTCTTTAGTCTTGAGGACCGATTCAAACTGCTGTTTAGTATCTTTTTTTGTCAAACTTGTAAAAAAGTTGACATAGGCTTCAATTATATTAAAAAAAAAAGCCCAAAGAAATTATTATATTTTGATTAGGAGGAAGGTATTTTTCACATTTAGTCAAATCAAGATATTGCTATTAGAATTCAACTATGTAGTTTTTTTGAGTCAAACTCATTGACCATGTTTCATGAGTAATGGTTCACATCATTCCGTCTCTTGTGAAAATGAATGGTCCACTTAGCAATCATTGTATCCAGGTGATGCTAGTAGGGGTGAAGCATTGACCCTTCTCGGGAGGTTACCTATCCCAATACCGCTCCAACTCAAGCACACTTAACCATGGAGTTTCCCCCAAGATTAAGTTCACTTATCTTGCCACCCCATTTGCAAAACCTTCAATGAGTGTTGTGCTTTATGAACCATTCATTATAGAGCCCCTTTAGCTCATCAATTGATAAGTAGGAGGTATTTTCCATAGCGAGTTGAATCTTGAGGTCAATGAGTCTAACTCAAAAAACTACACTGTTGAATCCTATCAATATCATAATTATTATTTTAATAAATAAGCCTATTTAAATTTTTAAATCATTTAAAAGATAATGGTATAATATATATAAAAAAAAGTGGGTAGTAGAAAGACACACCCTTCAAGTCTATGTGGGACCAAGTCCAAACTAAAGATGAGAGTTCAAAAGGCCAAGCTTGAGCATAACATTAAAAAACTGAAATAGTTAATGCAACACTAGTAGGAAGGGGGCCTAAATAGTTGATGCAACACTAGTAGGAAGGGGGTCTTTATCATCAAATTTTCTCCAAACATCACTAAGACAAGATTATCATCAATCAATTGCTAGCTAGTGAGAGCACCCTCTTGTTCAGGGGTCCTCTTTGAAGGTTGTTGAGCAGAAACTTGAGGGATGGCTAGCTCCAATCGAGGAAACTTGTTGGAGTCTAGCCAACTAGGAGCACCATGTCCATGAGAAGTGGTGGAAGATGACTATGAGCATTGAGACCAATCATAGGCGACATTATCTTTGTTTCTCTTAGATTAGTCTACGTGATTCAAATTAAATTTTTATAATTCACAATGTAAATCAATTTAGACCAATAATTGTGTGGGTTTATGTATTTTAATATCAAATGTTAAGCTATGAAATCAAATGCAATATATAGGTATGTGTAGTTTTATGACTCAAGAATGAATGTTTGATGAAGTTCACAATTTAACTATTGTTTGTCTAGGAAAAGCTACCTCTCTATTTGTGAAATGAACTGGATCTTATGTTGTACATGTGTTCTATTTTGGATTAAGTCTATGCATTTGAGTCTATTCCTTGGTTGTGGATTCATTCTCTATGCGTGGAATTGACCTTGCTTAGTGTGTACTTTTGCTATGCAATTGACCTAAGTGGTCTTTCTTTGCTTTGCTTTTTTCTGATATTTGAGATTTGATAGTATTTAAAAATACTTTGCAAGGATTGTTGCTATGCTGGAAGATAACATGTTCAACTAGTCAATCATAGAAGTGTATGTAAAAGATTGATGACAACATGCAAATGCCTTAGAATCATGTATACTTATTTGTTTTCTCTTTTAATGCATAAAGTTGAGTGTTTCCCTATTAATTGCTCTTTGAATGCTTCTGGAATTAAAGAGGATGCGAGGGACGTGAGATGGATGCAAATGAATGTTTTTATATGCAAGCACATAGCGTAAAACCATGCAAACACATGTCTAGTCAACTCATTGAATAGTAGAATAAGCATGAGTTGGCCAAATTTTAATTTGAAAAATTGGAACTGTAGGGGTCATGTTCACGCTTGTGGGGTCAAGTTTGTGACCATGAAAACAACCTTAGGTAGGCAAATGGTTGTTGGTGTAAATAGGTGTTTTATCTATCTAGGTCCTATTTACATTGTTAAGTCCACTAAGGTCCTAGGAGGGTATATTTCTAATTAGCATTAATTAGGGGGAATCTAGTTAAGTATTAGTTGCCACTTATCTAGTTGACATTTATTTAGTACTTGTGTCCTAGGTTGTTATGAGTTAGTTGTCTCATGTGATAGGATTAAGACACTTGTCATGATCTTGTCTAATCATGTTCCTCACCTTCCCTATATAAGCAAGACATCATATGCACATTGTCATATTCAGTGTGGTTGCCATATTCATTTTGGCATTCTTGCATCTTTTATCATATCATGAGATTTTTTCCATTTCTCTCTTGTGGAAGTTATTGTTGTTTTGCAGGTGATCTTGGGGTGTTGAAGAGTTCACCATAAACTCCTACAATGGTTGTGGTTGTATGGGGGATGAATATTTGTATGTGTAGAGTCATAAATGAAGGCTATATGTGAAGATGTGTAGAGATGGATGAGGTTTGGATATATATGTGGGGATGTGTGTATGTCGATGGGTAAAAGGTCAGGGGAATAAGCCCAACTTCATACAAGATTGTGTCGTCGTTACATTACATGTATTAAGATATTCTCACAAAATGAGCACAAAATAAAATAACATAGGAATACAAATTTTAACATTACAATTTAATATAATTGGATTTCAAGATGTTAATTGAGATTAATTATATTTATTCAAATTTTTTAATTATTTATTTGTAGTTTAATTTTTATATATATAAAAAGTTTCTCGACTTTAATATATTTATATTTAATTAACTCAACACTTTTGCTACGTTATGTGAATGTTGTATACATGCATTTTAGCATGCTCAAATTTTGTATAGGATGTTAAATTGAGATTAGTTGGGATGAGTGTGTTGTGGTAAGGTAGTTTGGTACACAGATGAAAAGTACATGCCTTGAACATTTAATCTTTATTTTGGATTCACCTTGATTGTTTTTCTTGAGTGTAATGATTAGTGTACAAAATGATATATTTTATGTGGAAGTTGACAAAATAATATAAACCTACTTTGCACATCCCTAGACTTTGCTCTTGATCTACAATTTATCTATTCATTACCCTAGGTCAAGTCCATGGGCATTGAGATGAACTTGGTTCAAATATGTGGGAGTGAATCCAATACATAAGCTTCCAAATTCAAGTTTAAAAATTGGTCCAAGTTGACCTCTTTTCAACTAATCATTAACAACCAACTTAAGCATGCACATATTCAAATTGCATGTTGGAGTGGTGTATACAATGATAAAATCCTATTTCATTGTTGTCATCAAGGATCTAAGATCAACATGATATCAACATATGTATATTGCATGATTTCTTAACATTTCTTCGCTCATTGTTACAAAACTATTAAATTGGATCTTGGGATTTGACATAAGGAGAAAATCCTTGCTTAGAAAGCATCCAAAGGTATTCTTAAATACCACCATTTATTTATTTCAAGTCTAGTCATTAAGGTGAGTGCAAATCTAAAGTACAAAATTTGCAAGATCAAATTTTGGAACAAAGTCAAATCCATAATCATGGAGATCACTTTTGTGTGGGAATGAACTAGAGTACTTACATGTTAATATTCCAATTGCACTTGCAAATTGAGTACTTAAAATGATGACATTTTATTGATGAGTGAATCCGAACTTCGATTGATATATCATTATAACGGTTTGACTTATCTTGTATGTTTTATCACTCATTTATGATATTGGTAAATGATTTCGTTGCATATTTTTCTTGTCCTATAGTGCTTTAGGATATTTTGGACTTGTCTATGGCTTCTCTTACTCCATCTTTGGATACTTGCACACCCTCTATATTTAATGTTCATATGAGTTATTCTTCTCCACCTCCTATGATGCCTTTAATTTTTCATTCATCTAAAATACCTTCACTTAGGCCTAAATTTATATTTCATGAGGCACCTGTTGGGTCGCAAAACTGTTGCTTCACTTCCTAGAATAAAATATCACTCACTAGGCCAAGGTTGTCATCAAGTAAGTGAAATTGGATCATCAACATAACAATGGAGGTTTAAGGTCAACTATATAAGAGTGGGTTTCCTCACCTATGCTTTGAGCTCAACTTAAACTCAAGAGGGTATTCCTAGGAGTTTGCACATAAAATGAGCAAGTAAACTTGGTAGCTAAACTCAAACTATTGATTCCTCACTAGGCTGAGAGAAACTAACTACCTTATTGCCTCTAGTTGATTTCAACACTATTATAGTGAGTGCAAGGGGGTTGCAAGATACATGATTCACAATTTATTATAATTTTTATTTCTTGTATGCCATGAATTATGAATTGCACAATACTAGAATAAAACAAGAAATGATTTGTTCAATTAATTGTTTGATTTTCTATGATTGGAACAAATACATGCAAGATCAATGCCAATCCTATGACAACAAAGTCACAATTGAAAAGGAAATAGATGCAAGAGAAAATTCCAAACAACAGTTGATCTAAGCATTCAAATGCATCAATATACATTATAATCAACTTTACATACTTAGTAATCCATCAATGAACCACATAAACTCATATACAAACACGAAATGGTCTCTCATAACAAATAATTTTAGCATCTTGCCATATTCACCAAATAATGTTTATATTCACAACAACAAATGGTTGAGGAAATATTTCATAAAATAAACATATTTATGAACAAGTTCATACATCAATGTAGAAATAAAATTGAGCAATAACCTCACAATAACCTCTGTAATGCTGACACTAATCTCTTTGAACTACTTTCTCTAAATTATTCTTTTGCTTTGCATGATCCCATGTACTGTCCAATTATCAAAATGAAAGAAAAACCCACCAAACTAAAATACCTAGTAGGGCGAAACCCTAACTTGTGACATTGTAGCAATGTCAAGATCTACGATTGAGGAAAAGACCCACCCAAAATGGGTGCACATTGATTTTTTGTAATTGGGAAAACATTTGCATTGATGGTAGGTAGCTAGGAATAAACCATAAGTCATTGTTTTGTAATCCAAATCCACTTTAAAAACTCACACTTTATTATCAAGTCCATTGTGGGTGTTGGGAGTTGGGTGGAAATTGGAAACATGAACAAAGTAAGTACCACGAGTCTTGAGTTCTAGGAGGAACCTGAGAGCAAGCGCTTGAACATCTACACATTGTCTCAAAATGGTTTGGGTTTCAGAAGGAACCTCTCCTAGAAATTGCATACATTGATGGGCATAGGGCCCAAGAAATTTGGAATTGAAACTTGCAAACGATTGGTGGGAATAAGGATTGAAGGGGAAATTGGAATTAGGACTTAAGAGCAATATAGGCCATCGTTTAGGAGTGGGGAAGAAATGGGGATTGAGATCTGTTGAGGATCGAAGAACTTAAACAAGTCTTAATATCTTTCTGGAGAGATTCAATCTACAAGAGCAGAACATTTATTGATTTCTATATACTACTTTGAAGATCAAGGCTCTTATATATATGTTTGAGAAAAGACGTGACTTTTCGATTGACATCCCTCTGATTAAGCAAGGCCGACAATCAATCATAATCAAGACATATATATATATATATTAGTTGATCTCTGACCGAAGCTACCAGATTTCAACACTCCCTCTTAGCTAGGGAAGAGAACTCCAATCAAGTATATATATATATTGATATCACCTAACTTGTGATATCAGAAGATATGGTATGCTTTTGGAAGTGTCAAGTCATATGACATTCTTCATAACACATCTTCACTATACAACACTCCCTCTAAGGAAATAACCTCCATCAAGTATACGTGATAACACCTAACTCGTGATATCAGAAGATATGGCATGCTTCTGAAAGTGTCAAGTCACATGACATTCTTCATAACACATCTTCTTTAATCAATACTCCTCTAGGCTAAGGAGGATAACTTCCACCAAGTAAATGTGATATCACCTAACTCGTGATATCAGAAGATATGGTATGCTTCTGAAAGTGTCAAGTCACATGACAATCTTCATAACACATCTTCTTTATTCAACACTCCCTCTTCAACTGGAGAAGATAACTTCTATCAAGTAAAATTGATATCACCTAACTCGTGATATTAGAAGATATGGTATGCTTCTGAAAGTGTCAAGTCACATGACATTCTTCATAACACATCTTCATTATGGTATGTGCACTAACATCACGTCACATGATGTCTACCATAATTCATGGCATATCCACGAATATAAATATCCACCATGATTATCTCTTAAGGATCACAATGATCTACAGATGATATCAAGTCCCATGATATCAATCAAAGTGTCCAAGAGATACTATCATGACATGTCCACAAATATCAAGTCACATGATATCTATCATGATAGTTTATCATTGTAGAGTCGTCACTTTACAATGTCAAATACAAGTGTTCATTATTAGAAAGATCGTCACCTTTCAATAATGTACACAGTATAGTAGGCCCATAAGGTCATGGAGTCACACACATGACAAAAGAGTTTACACATTAAACATCTTTATATATTAGTACAACTTATAAACAAATTTGAATTTCAAACATAATATCAAATTACATACCAAGTTTTCTTCCGAAGAGTTCAACTTTAACTCTGGAGAGAAGTTGTTGAGTATGTCCGCTGTTTAAACATTTGAACTAATATACTCCAACTGGATCACTTTCCTTTCCACCATATCTCTTACATAAAGATAGGGGATCTCAATGTGCTTAGATCAAGGAGTCCCACAAGCAATTTACGAAGCCAAAACTGCTTCTCTTGCCCCCATAGAGTTTGCATTGTAGTCAACTTTTGTCGAGCTTTGTGCTACAAAAAAACTATTTTTTGTAGATCCAAGAGATCATAGCCCAAACTGAACCAAGGTTTCCAGGTTGATCTAGTTGGTCTTTTCTGTAAAGAAGACCATATCCAATAGTGTCATGAAGATATCTCAATTTGTGTTTTACAGCCATAAGGTGAATTTCCTTTGGCTCACACCTGAACTAGCTTAGAGCATTCACTAGGACCTTCCATTTGCAGCAGGAGTTCTTTATCAACTAAGCTATTGGCCCCTTGTGACCAGCCCATCATCAGTCCAGGTGTGGCTTATATCCAACACCCCCCCTTTAAGCCACACTGCGAGTGCTTGGAGCTCTTCTAAAGTTAGATCCTGGGACCTGTCGTTATGGAGTCTCTCAACATGACGCCTCATCTTAGACTTAGAGATGAACAAGGGCTTTCACCTCATATCTCAGAGAATTATGCATTACAATAAGTGAAGATGTGACTTCCTCTGAAGCTCTAATTACTTCTTCTTCGAAAGGGATGACTTCAGCCATCCACATAGTCTAATGGTTGCAAGTAGAGTCTTCATTTTCTTCTTCTTTTAAAAACAATTTCTTATGCTTCTGATCCGTCCTGAAAGCATTTAGAAGAGATTATAAATAGTTCATAAAACTAAATTGTCCCGAAGAGAAATACCAATGCTGGAAGCACACATGATTCATTATTCCAATATTATTGCATGAATTAATAACTACATAAAAATTCATGAACATTTTTCAAGCATGGAATACTTATCTCTTTAAAAATCAATCCGGCCATCTTGAATAAGTCACTGTCATAGGCCAAAAAGGAGCTCAAACTGCTACAACAGAACTTAGAGATGTCTACAACTTCAAAAAGCACCAATGCTTAGTAGGTACATAGTCTCTAAGACACCCAACTACTCCCAGAATAAGTTATGTGCTTCAAATGAAGTCATAACTCCTACACAAATGGAGAGGAGAGCTACATTTGGACACCAAGGATACATGCCAAGCAATGGAGTCTCCACAGTTATAGAGATTAAGGCTAGCGAATAGGATACCTCTATCCCTCAGAGGTTCTCGAGAATGTGTTAAGATGCCTGTTTGTTATTGTTGGCTCTGTCTTAGCCATTCCACACTTTCACCAATCATCAATGATTTCCCCGCCAATTCCTGATGAAATGTTACACACAGAAGGAGACTTCTGAAGATACACGGCTTCGCATAAGTGTTATCCTTAACCAAAAATAATCTTCCACAAAGGTAGTAATCCCAACTTTCCTCCAATGCCTTTAGCAACTATATACCATGTGCCTTCAACAACAACCATCTTGATAACTTCGCACAAATAAGAAAGGTGCCAGTTATAAAATTTCGCCAATGACGGGAAATATCTCGATTACGAAGAGCAACATTCAACCATTAATAAGTTTCAATCATTATCAATGGCTTCTATATCGCTTTCAGAATCTGCTATGCCATCTCCTTCACAGATTCGTGCCTTCCCTACACCGTCGACACTTCCAACACAAAGATAAATATATACTCCGACTTTCTCCAAGTTCAGGCGTGGAGAATAAATTCAACGGAGTAGATGAGGCACTGCGCATCGCCATCGCACCTATCGTAGTCATGTGCAAAGTTCATCTCGATTTCCACAAGGCTAGGAAATCATCGACACTTCTTTAGAGTGGCCCGAAATCTTTCATAAATTTGTCTCTGTCTTTATAAAATAGAATCACACCACTCTATCAAAATTTGGTCTTATGACCATTAAATTTTGATAATGTCAGATGACCAACAGTGAATTCCTCCTTCCGAAATGCTTAATCAAATCTGATCTGGTCTTCCCTAAACTTGGCTCTGATACCATGTTGAGGATCGAAGAACTTAAACAAGTCTTAATATCTTTCTGGAGAGATTCAATCTACAAGAGCAGAACAGTTATTGATTTCTATATACTACTTTGAAGATCAAGGCTCTTATATATATGTTTGAGAAAAGACGTGACTTTTTGATTCACATCCCTCCGATTAAGCAAGGCCGACAATCAATCATAATCAAGACATATATATATATATATATTAGTTGATCTCTAACCGAAGCTACCAGATTTCAACAAGATCAAATCGGATGTGAGAGTCAGTCTTTGAGAGAGAACTTGAACTTGGAGTAAGGTTCCAAGTTCTTCCAAGTTCTTGTTGGAGTTCGGGGTTAGACGAGAATTGTGGGAGTAAAGGGTGAAAGGGAAGTTGGAATTGGAACTGATGGGTTCCAAGTCCCAATTGAGGTTTGGGGTCTGATGGGAATTGAAGGTGAATACTTGGTAGGGACATACTTCAGGAGGGAATAAGGTATTGGAAGCTAAGGTTTTCGTTTCCAACTCCCTTTCGAGACCCGAGGTTTGATAAAGGGGAAGGGATAAAAACCCTGCTATAACATGCCCATTGTTCTACTCAAAAGAATTACCAATATTTTAACCACAAGTGAAATAATTCACGATGCTATCACATAGTAATAATTTTTTTTCTCTTTAAAACTAAGATATCATGCACATTTGAAATTAACACTATTTCAAACTTCCATTCCATTACATTGTGATATAGCAATAATTCATCTTTCTCATTTCATTCAATGAGATGTTACAATCTTTCCAAAGAAATGATTTCATAAACCAAATACAAAATACATTTTCCATCTTTTTATAGAAATAGATACACGTTACATACCTAGCTCATTTGAGCTCCAATGGCACTAGAAATACAAATGATCCAGGAAATCCCCTTTCAAATCTTGGCTTGCCGACTGGGAGGAGAAGCATCACTCAAGTGCTTTTCTTCCATCCACAGACTAACTACGTTCCCTCAAACATCTACCACATATGGCAAGATGGCCCTACCCTTTGAAGAAGAGTTTGGTTCGAAAACCTCAAAATAATAGCCAACCCTGAGCTGGTGTTGTGTCCTGCATAACTAGAACTTAACCATACAACTCATCTATGTTCTATGTGTATGACAATGTTAGACTATAGAATGAATGAGTAAGGTAACACAATGAACTGACAGTGTAACTAGTGGCGAATTACACCACTTTGGCCAAAGTATTCATCACCCTTGTTTCGAAATGGACGTCACATAGACTATAGAATGAATGAGTAAGGTAACACAATGAACTGACAGTGTAACTAGTGGCGAATTACACCACTTTGGCCAAAGTATTCATCACCCTTGTTTCGAAATGGACGTCACACACTCATCCACCATTCTAGCTCAATTTATTAACATAATCATATTCTATGCATAGGCAATTCCCTCCATTGGATAATCTTTAACCCCATGAATAACCTATATACACTAAGTTTACTATGACTCATCTAATAGGTAAATCATGTGTTTCCTTAACTTACCAATTCAAATCTAGCTTTAGCTTTATAGACTCCACTCTATTGAAGTAGTTAATACTATGTATGAGCTATTCCCTTCAATGGTTCATCCTAACCCTAGGTTTAACCTATGAACTCCTTATGGCTCTAACTTACGAATAACTTTGTAACAAATAGCTTCATAATCTCAAGTATAGTTACATAAGCTTCATTTTATCATAGAATAAATACTCAACATTACATGACTCCAATCAGGAATATATCACATCAATAAATGATTCAAAAGTATATCCTTGTCAATAAATGAATCCAATCAGGAATATATCACATCAATAAATGATTCAAAAGTATATCCTTGTCAATAAATGACCTTAGTTCAAAGGTATGACCTCAACAATAAATGGCCTCAAACAAAAGAATAATCATATCAACAAATGACCCATTCAAAAGTATAGTCTCAATAATAAATCTCTTATTCAAGCGCACAATCTCATCAATAAAAAGGCTATTCAAAAAGTAGATTCACATCAAATAAATGAATTCATGTCAAGAGTATAAAACAACCAACTTGATAGGATAATCCCACCTATGGCTCCAATCAAATAGTATTCACAAATTCAAGTGATCAACTTAATCACATAGGTTAACCTCATCCTTAGTTTACCCTAATCCTAGGATAAAGATAACAATCAATGATCAGTCTGATCATGTAGATTAATCTCAACCTATGTGCTTCAAACAAGGATCAAATAAACAACCCAATCATATAAGTTATTCTCAACCTAGGGTTTCAATCAATATTTAAGAAAAACAATGATCAAATGATCAATCTAAAATAAACTATTCACATGGTTCGCATGAAGTCACATCCTATCAACAATGACTCATCTTCCATACCATTACTATTGTTGTGTTGCTAGCCTTATTGTTCCCAAGTTTTTTTCTAACAAAGCCAAGTCATCTCAAGACATCATTATGCTCTACGTTTCACATTTTACTCTTCCTACGTATAGTATAGACTACTACGTAAAGCCTAAATAGAAACACATCATATACAATCCCATATAGGGTTTATAAAAGCATCAACCTAATAGATAGGTTCCATCAAAGAAAGTAATATCCAAGAACATTCAAGCATTACATAAACATTCCAAAATCAAACAAAGCATAAGGGTGTAAGATACAACATGCCTGTAAGTATAAGCTCCAGTTGATCTAGTTGGTTTCCAATCCTAGCCTCCAAAAAATAGCTTGCAGTGTGGCAAAAAAACACTTCTACTCTTCCCAAATTCCCTCACAAATTCTCTCATTGAATCTCTTGCAAATTCACTCTTAAACTCTCCCTCAAAACTCAAAAAAATAGAGTAACTATTAGAAAATAACAACAAAGTGCAGATACACGTCCCTTTGAGGTAAAGAATGCCTCTATATATACATAAAATTTAGCATCTACAGGCTAGAAACAAGGTAAGTGAACTGACACTTCTCAACTTATATGATTCGACCCAACATGGTAAACAAAAGGTGGCAGATTTCAAACTTAATACTCATCAAAATAAAACAATAGGTCATTTCATTTAAAGACATCAAGAATGCATTTCAGATATGCAAGGTAAATGATCAAACAGGTCAACTAAATTCATGCCAGCATGTACTTGACTTATTCTCCCATTTACTTTGCTTTCCATCGCTAGACAAAGCTCACAAATAGACTTCTATTGCAATGTAGATATTCATAATTTGCCACCACATAAACCTCTTATGTGCTTTTGGTGTTTGCAGATTTATGATTGAGTCAAATCTTTTAAATGCATTACAAATAGCTTTCAATACTATTGACCAAGTCTTATATCTTTTCCACATGCCCTCTATAATATTGCATTCTATTTGCAAGCATGGTAAATCATTATAAATGTCCATAGCGTTGCCTTGGTTTCATTGTTCAACATTTAAACACATCAAAGAATATTATAAGTTTATGCATTAGCTATTCTATATGCTGTACATAGTGCACAACCATTAATTCACATAAGGCAACACCTTCTTTATCCATTTTATGCATTATATAATGCGCTTTATGTAATACAATATTTAATTAATATAGTGCACTTTATATACCTGCTAGTATAATGCTCAAACAATCATTATCATATTATAAGGAACATTATATATATGTCTTATTTATATATTATCAATATACATCATCCTCAATATATATATTGATATATATATATACATATAAATATATACTTATATTTTATTTTTTCGATAAAAGGCATGAGGCCTATATATATTATATTAATATTTATAAAATGTACATATTTGTCAAAAGAGGCCAAATGCGAGATCAAGTTCTATTTTTGTACTATCATATGAGCATACAATTGCGAAAAAACTAGAGTACAAATCTAGCTCTTACTCGTTCAGCCTGTCCATTGCCCAAAAACTAGTGCGCCATACTAACCCAATTCATTAGGAAAAGCAAAGTTACATTGCAACAAAATTGAGCTTGTGCAGTTAACTATTCCTCCATGCGATCAACTTCCTAGACAAAATTCTTGTCTTGGCCCTTTGAGAACTCGTGCAGTTGCCTTTCCTGGTTCAGAGCATCTAGAACCGAATGCAAAGGAAAAAATATCTAGTGGATTACCTTTTAAGGAAATCATTGATTTAAACATGACACATGAAAGCTTGTGCACTCTCTCTGCACCATCGAATGAGGTCTGGATGTCCCTTTAGGTTTCCCTCTCCAAGTTGTGAGCGATTAGTCCAAGCACTGGACAGGTCTGTGAGGCCATGATCTAGAGATTCTCATTTTGCAGGAGAAATGTCCCTATGAGTTTCCAAGCTGTGAATATTTATTCATGCACCGCTCTTTTCCTTCACGGTCTTTCTTTCTTTTGCGACTTCACCTTTTGTTTTGATATCGCTCGTTGCTTTCCGGCTACCGCTATGTGGCGTCCTATCGGAACTTCCCTTCAAGATGCTTCTCTTTCCTTTTGTCAAGCTCCAGTTGCTTGACACGTCGCCTCAACCTACTTTCTGTTTGGATGGGGCCCACATCGCAGTTACCTTTGCCGGGAGCTTTTTGTGTGGCGATTGTTCAGGAGTTCGTTATTTTTGTTCGATGGTTGTTGCAACTCTGATATATGAATTTATTATGTCAATTGACCATTAATACTATTGTGCCTATAGCACACATGCCCTGTTCAGAACAGGGACCCTCTCTTTCTATCGCCTTGTCGGGCCCTTTTTGGCTGCCTCGTTTTGCATGCCCTCCATTTTGGTGTCCTAGTTGGTCAACGCACCCTTCAAAGTATCACTTTAGATTGACCATATTTTGCCCCTAAAAGAAAAAATTTCTTAGCCTTGGGCTTCATCGGGCCTTCTTGGTCATTTTTCCTTTTGGGCGTCCGTGGGACTCTCTAGGCCCAGGTCTTCGAGTATCCCCTTTCGGGTTTCCGTTTTTGTCCCATTGTCTTGAACGGCCGATGGTCAGTGTCCTCCCGGACCCCGGTGCTCCCTTAGCCGTTTGCCTCACTTGTCAAAACTTAACGACTGTGCCCTGGCGTCTTTCCGTCGTGTCTCCCGGGCCCGACCCTTCAGGATTCCCCTCCTGGGTTTCCTTGTGGTCTTTGCTGTTGTGGACTATCGTCAACCCTTGTCCTTCCAGTTGTCCTTCCAGACTTCGAACTCCAGAGTTCTCTTCGCTGTTTGATTTCACTTGGTAGGTTTTTCGATGACATTTCCTTCACGTCTCTCCAGAGATCAGGCTACGAAATTCCCACTATTGTCTTTAATTCAAATTTATCGACCCGATTGATTGCCGTACCTGTATTTACTAAGGGCATTAATGGCGATTAGGAGTATAAATATTGGGCCCGACATGTCATTTTCACATGTCAAGAGTCCCAGTGAAGTGTAGTGCCCCCAACTTTCGCCGTCCTTGTGCCCAAGCCTCCACTTTTGTGTTCTTCGAAGATCAAACAGTGCTCTTCATCGGGCATGTGAGGTAAAATCGTTGGCCGACCTCCTATCACATTTCCCTCACTTTCACACCTAAATAATAAGTAAAGTGGCTAAAATGAACAAATCTGATAGAAGAGGGATTGGGTTATGAAACCCATGAACTGAAATTTCCAAAACGGTCCTTAGGAACTTCAAAATCAAACTTAGAACCCTAACTTCCCATAACCATTCTTTGAACTCAGCGATTGTGCCCTCCAAGCCCAGGATTCCCTACTATCGTGATTGTTTACAATGGATTTAACAAAGTTACCTCGACGTCAAAGCTCCTCCCGGGTTCTAGACTCTGGAACTCCTCCCTCGATTGGCCGCTCCTTTCGGCGGTTTCAAACAAAATTTTCCTTACATCTATCTGACCCTCGGACCCCGGATAACCAGTTGATGTGAAACCTGTGAAATGGCATCCGCTTCCAAGTGCTCATCGGGTCTCGGTCCCTGGACTTCTGTCTTTGGACCGCTGTTTCCATTCCACCATTTTTGAATGACCATCGCGTTGCATCTTTTTGGTCTCGGCCCTTGAGTGTTTCCTCGCCGCTTGAATATGAACAATGAAGGCAGTCCTTGCCTACCTTGGAGCCCACCTATCGGATCTCCGTCATCGGGATTCCATCCCACCTCTGCCGTCCAAAATGGAAAAACCAACCCGTCTTTCCGAAATCTGAGTCTCGACACTCAAATCTCTTCCGGGTTTTGGATGAAGGCAGTGTCTTTTTGGGTCTACTCCTTCGGAATGCATGCTTTAGACTTCCGTCTTTGCTTTGCCATTTTACACGGCTAGTCCCCAATGGAACCCGAGCTCTCGCGGCCCGGGCTCACGAACAACTAACATTCACAAAATATGGTCTCACAACCTTTAGCCTCCCGGGTTCTGGCCTCTAGAAGTCCTCCTCTGGAATGTCGTTTTTGCAAAGCTGTTCCAAAAAGCTAACTCCCGACAACCTTCCTTTGGTTTGAACCCGAACGCCTTAATGATGACTTAAACATACTCTAATTTGGAAACGAACTTCGACCCACGTGCTTAAATTTGACCTTCTCCCACATGGACCCTTCATTATCCAAATCCAAGACTAGGAGAAGTCATCCGGGACACCTTGCCTTGTTCTCCCTTTCAAAACAACATTTTGCCAAGGGAAGTTTTGCCTTTGGGGCTAGGGTCACTCATTTTCTTTCTGGAGAGCCTTCAAGTGACAAATTCATTTAAAATGATACATTATTTAATCTAACACTGAGTTGCAGGAATTTTTTGGAGGCTGCACCCTCATGCTTAATTTTACAGACTCCCGCCTCTTTGTCCAGGATATATGGAATCTGGTGTAGAAACTTTGGGAGCAGCCAAGGACAAAGGAAAAAGAACTGCCAAAGCTCCTTGAGGCAAGGAGGATAAAGACCAGATGAAGTACTAGTTCTAGGGAATGCCGCTGCACTCCAAGATCACAACCAAGTGGAAGGACATCACGAACACAAATATTGGGCATGTCGACATTGATGAGTTCATACAAAGGGTTAGAATAAGCCCCAAAATAGATAATGTGAGACTCATCAGAAGCAGTGGAATAGCCAAGGCTGTGGGTTTCCCTCCCGCCTTGATTTCTCCCGAGCTGGTAATGGCTTGTAGAGAGGCATATCAATTAGAAACAAGGACTATTGTCGACAAGGATGGGAACGTCTTGGCTGACATGTCACCACCAGGGATAACACAAACCTTCCACATTCTTGTCTTTAGAAAGATGGAGCTACCTACCATTCAAGAATGTAAGGAAATGTGGGACGAGGATCCTTTGAGATGCAAGAAGTTGATCAACCAGTATTGGTTGAAGGAGAAGCGGGGCGGTGCTGCCAAGGTTCCTCAGGAGCTCTACCACAGTGACTTTTTCAAGGACTACCATGATTTGATCACCATGTTGAGCATAGTAATGGGCCTCCCTTATGTGGCGTATTTTCAAGAATGGATGGTCTATTTCATTGAGCACATCCTTCGTGGGAAGGAAACCATGTTCTACTGGGGAAGAATAATCAGTGACCGCTTTTATGATCAATTCATGAGCACCAAAAAGACATCCAAATTCTACATGAAATCTTATCTGGTATACCCGCTAGCTGATAAGAGGCCTTATAACAGGTTATTCAGAGTTCCAAATGAGGTACCTGGTAGAGAACTCAAGGCGTTTGACCGATACCCTTAGCTGTAGTTCAATTTTTTTATAAGGGATTATTGCAGAGTAAACAATGCATTCATCGCTTACATCATTAGGTTGCTTGGGGGAGATTTCTACAGAAGGGTCTCCCACAATGCTCGAGCATTTCTAAAGGATTGCGCCTTATTATTCATCCAGTACCACAAGTTCACCTACATTTGCGCCTAGGGATTATCTGAAAGGCCGAATAAGCTGCCTCGGTACCCTAATGATCAAATCATACTATTCGAACTATCTTGGTAGCTGTGACATATACACAACATCTTGAGCAGTAAGCATCTGGCAGGGACCCCTTATCCCTTCACACTCAGCCAGGGGATGTATGAACTTTATACTTCCTAATGCACGAGAAATTTAGAGAAAGAGCTGGCTGAGTACCACTTCAGGCCACATACAACTAGATCGTGAATGGACCCATACAACCACATTAGGAAGGCAATTGGGTAGGAATTCGCCCACCTCCACCATGTCGAGGATTTCTGGGCCAATTGCAAGGACGACCTTGAAGTGTGGCTAAGGCACTATATGCGGATGATCGTGTACTTTGTAAAGAGGGTGAATCTGTTCCCTGTGCCTGATCAGCTTGAGGAGGATGAAAGCACTGTGATCGACCTGAGGTACAGTGCCATGGAAAACTTACCACTGCGTTTAATTGATTGGAACGAGCAAGAGGTTGATGACCTCGACATTCTCACCAAGCCCGTTGAAGCTTGAACAAAGGCGTGGATCAATGGGTAGGTTGTCCGTTTGAAGAAATAGGGAGTTGCCTTGACACTCAAGGGGCTCGAGAGTGAACCAAGTGGTTTTGATGGTGGGGCAGCTGATGCTACAAATAAAGAAACATCTAAGTCCTCACCATCTATTCATTCAAAGAAGAGAAAGGAGGTTGATGAGCAGCAACCCAACCCAAAAGTGTACACTAGAAAGGCCTTAGAGAGTGAATAGAAGAATGGGCAATGTCACTGCAATTCCAGTGATACCAGAAGATCGAATCCACGAGGGAGAGGATATAGAGGCTAATCCATTGAGATCTCTACCTACTTCATCTACTGCTACAACTATTGCTGCTATTGCTACCACCCCGCCTATCCTACATGCAATAGTTGCATCCTCTTTGCCTACGGTGGACATCGCTGTTCACCTCACCTCTACTTCTCTTGTCGTGCAAGTCATATCGGTGGATTCATCCTCTGCCACTACCTCGCCGATTTCTTCGTCCTCCATGTCTCCCTCTATTTCTCTTTCGACTACTGTCGCTACTACTATGATACCTGCGCTCGCTCTTCCGGAGTCATTCATCAAGTACATGTAGAATGTGCCATCTAAAATTTTGGGAATGTTTGCAAATCCAATGGTGCAAGATGCAATTTCCCAAGTGATGGTTAAAACCCCGGTTCCTCCTCCTCCTCCTACTGAGCCACCTAGTATGGAGGCTATGATGCAAATGTCTGATGAGTTGGAATGACAATAGCTAGAGGTAGCTAAGAGATTGGAAGAAGAGGAATTTGATTATCATGAGCACCCAATATATGAACATCGGGTGATTGATGAAGTTGCATATGAGTCTTCTAGTGATGATAGTGAGGATCGAGGCATGGAAATAATTCAAGAAACAATTGACCTGGAGCTTGACGCCGAATGGACTAAACAACTCAAGGAGATTGAAGGCAAAGAGGCTGAAAGATGACCTATAGCTGAAGAAGGAGTTGTTGCTCTGGAGACAGAGGGTGATAAGTCTCCAATGGAGGGGCATGACCTGTTGGGGATACGGATTCGGTCTGTCATCATGATAATCATCTAAGACAATAGTGCCTTAGTGATTTCAATTCAAAATCACTCCAAAGACACACATAACTGTACCATAAAGCGGAAGTAGGCATAAATGATCCCTATTGATCCTACTGAGGAAAGTAAATGCAAAACAATAGACAGATTCAACACAAACAGATAACCATGAAAGACAAACATGATGACACACACATATACGTGGGGAAAACCTTTTCAGGTAAAAAACCCCACCTCCAAAATATTCAGCTCACTTGTATTATTCAGTAAAAAAATTAGTTACAATATAAACATAGAGCTATGCTCTTCAGGATATTACATCTTGTCCATCTGGAGAAAGAATACATGCTACACAAACCAGAATCTCACATAGTTACAATGTACTCAAGACATACTATTTAGATTCCCTTCAGCTCCTCTCAAAAGACTAACATAGCTAGCCCAGCCACTCAGCCTCCATAGGTTCACATGTTACCAAATCCGAGAGTCTAAGTGTTCATGGTTGAACCGCTCAAACACTCTCAACCTCTCTCTGTTATCGCTCATTATCAGTATCAATTTGCACACCAGAATACATATATTGTGTGCCAACCTGTTCAACCCATGCTAGCCAACAACAGTCATCAGGATAATAAATTATCCACCTGCAAGCCTTCCATTTCTGATAATGTGCACCGCTTAATCCGCAAGCATCGAGCCGCGCAACATTAAATCCGGTCTTAGACATGTCCGTCAACCTTGCTATAATAATGTAGCTCAATCGCACATCAGAAAATAACCAATCGGCCAACCAGATCATAAATGTCTTCCACGTGTTGCCATCTCATTTTTTGTTGCAATTTGAATGTCGGTCCACTAATGGATTTGACCCCAATTTTTGACGATTGTTCGTTAGAATTTCGACGATCTATTGTCGGCCGACCAAAAAATCACACAAATCAACGTAGTCGCTCAATTTTTGTCTATATCCCGACGAACAATAAAACGTCGCCCTCTTGACGCTAGCTCATTAGAACAACGATGCCCATTTTGTCAATCATGGGACAAGCAGTGGCTCGACCGCGGGTGGAATACCATTGCCGAAGTGTTGGAACAATGCCATACATTCGTCGGAACCAGGATGATAGTGTCGTCGGGCTAGCAATGAAAAATGTTTGGAGCACGAGCGACATACCTTCGCTAAAGCGCTAGAGCAGCGACATATAATTATTGTTCGAGCAACGAATAGTACCTAGAGCACGTGTGGCATACCGTCGCTGAAGCGTCAGAGCATTGACATACATTCGTCGGGATGGAGATGACAATATCGTCGGTCTAGCGACGAACAGTACCCAGAGCATGTGCAACATACCATCGCTGAAGCGTCAGAGCATCGACATACATTTGTCGGCATGGAGATGACAGTATCGTCGATCTAGCAATGAACAGTACTCGGAGCACATGTGGCATTCCGTCGCTGAAGCGTCGGAGCATCGGCATACATTCGTCGGGATGGAGGCGACAGTATCATCGGTCTAGTGACGAACAATACCCGGAGCACGTGTGGCATACCATTGCTAAAGCGTCAGAGCATCGACATACATTCGATGGGATGGAGACAACATTATCGTCAGATACATAGCAAGGTCATCGAGCGTTTTTGCGGTTCGTCGCAATTCCGACGGAACAATGCAGTTTTAAAAAAAAAAAAACTATTCGTTGAAATGTAGGCATATCAGGGTGACTCTGGGCGATATAGAAAAGTTGGAGGAGGCTCCAAAGTGCATCCATAGGGATAATGACAAGACATAAGGACAGGTCAATCAAAGAGAGAAATTTGATGTGCCAAGACCATGAGCATTTAATAGGGGTAGTAAAAGACAAGATGGATTGCCATCAATGCTCAGATTGGAAGACTTCATTACGAAAATTTAGATCACAATATGATTAACCCTGTTTGGAAAAATGCATTGACATTAGTGTCAAGAGTTAAGAGGCCATTCAACTTTGCATTTCAATAAATTATTGTATGCATTGAGTAAGTGTTTACAAGGTAGAAAAAGGATAGTCATATGACTGTTTAAAATATCAAATAACATGTCAGTTGTTGTGTTTAATTAGGCTTATAGAGGTAGGGATTTATCATTTTTTGCATACATCTGCAGTCCAAGCTCTAGGCCTGCATTATTTGGTTACTATGTATGAGAAATGTGCAATGAATAATTGTAGAATATGGAGGCTATGGATGATATTATGATGGTCACATTTGATGTTGATCAGCAATTGGAGAAAAATATAATACCTATGATGAGCCATGAGATCAAGGGGACTGTCATGGACAACAAGCACAACCTACAAACTGGATTCTAATTTTGCTAAAAAAGAAAAAATCAAACTAGTGAATATTAAACTACACACTAGAATCTAAATTTGTGGAAAATGAGCAATTTGATGAGAAAGAGTACCTGCAGTGTGTCTTGGATACTTAGCTAGTGTATTAAAAAATAGGATTGCAAACCCAAAATTATTCTCACTTTGGAAATTTAATAGAAAAATACAGAATGTTATCCTGGATACTTAGCTCTTAGACAGTCAATCAAACAATATGAGCATGATTATGAATGGTTTTACTTGGTCCCACTTTTGATCTCCATGTTTGAGAGCCTTCTCTTTAAGACTCCATGAATCCAATTTGATCCATTGTTGCCAAAAGAGATATTAATGTGTAATCAAGGAGCCACATTTAGACAAACTGGTTGTTGATTTCTTCTAAGAAATTTAGAGACTATAAAAAAAAGATACCTGATGGGGATCATGTGGGCTTCGTAGAGAAAGCACTGCAATATGGCTTTGAGCAGCAATGAAAAACTTTGGATTAGCTTCACAGTAAATCCTAACAACATGACATTGAAAGTTTCTCAGGTACTGGGTCTTCTCCCCTAGATTAAATTAAGGAAAACATTATTGTAAACACAATATGTATAGAAGTATATGAATGTAAAGGAAAATGGATATTAGAAAAACATAAATGTAGATAAAAGTAGTGTGAGTAGAAAATGAATCTAAATTGGTCTTGAACAAATAAAATCATACCCAATTAGCATTAAGTTATACTAACCTTGTACTCATTGCCATTGTGAATCTTGAAGGTTACTTTGATGCCTTCTACAAAAAATCTCTGGCCACGAGGCAAGAGAAGGTGGGAAAACCAAGTGTATATTGATGACTTCCTGGCAATCAAAAAGAAAGAAGCAACCAGTCAACCCTATTAGAATAGAATAATCTTATGAACTGATTTTATTTATTTTACTGGCTAATGGATAGTGGACCTAGTTCTCTTGAATTGAGATACTACTAAGATGTGTTGACTGGTGATTTTAGACTACCGATATTCTGCTTCAATCTCTATAAGTTACTTTTGTCTTAAATATATTCAAGATAACTTTGCAAAAAAATTCCCTAATCTCTTAGAAATTATGCAGATTATTTTGTTAATACTTCTCCATTTTGATATTTTCTTTCAAAAATTCATAGAAAGATATGTAATGCCATATTTGAAACTTATATATTTTAATTTTATTAGTTCTATAATTATAGTATATGATTCCAACAATTGTGAAATGAATAGGCAATATGCTAGATGAATGAAGTAAACTATGCAATTGGCAAGTGTAAAGCCAAATTCCTTAACCCTTGCCAGCATCCTTCTTTCTTGTTTTAAAACATGTGCTTTGGAACAAGGCATGAAAATCCATGTAAGTATAATGAACAGGAGATTTTTGTGATCAGATATTATATTACAGTAAGTTGAATGAATGTAAGTAGAGATATTTTAGCATACCTGCAGATGGTACAAAATTTCATGGTTAAGTGGAAGCCTTTCATCAACAAAAAGATCCAAATATCTATGTATCTATCTCAATTGAGCCTCTAAACCCTTCAGAGCTGTCAAATTTTCCACTAACCTGTTATGCACAAAAGTCAAATTTTAGAGACCACTAAAATAAAAATAAAAAACATTACATTATGATCCAAATCCACACACAACAAAATGTTCATAGTGAAAAGTTAGCACTTTCTTTCATCTTTGCATATTGATTTGATGCTTCAAACGATGCATTTCTTATATTGAAAAGTGCATTTCTTACCTTATTGAGCTTCTCTTTGTTTTGAGAATAGTTTAATATTCTCTACTTAACAGGGCCAACCACGTGAAGGTGGAAGCTCATTTGGCCCCTCCCTCCCCCCCTCACATCACTCTCAATTCCCCATACCCGATCATATAACATTAATCATTCATTCATCCATTAATAACATATAACATTCATTCACTCATCCATTAATAAAATATAACATTCATTCATTAACATATAACATTTATTCATTAACATATTCACATTCATTCATTAACATATAACATTCATTTTTTCAGTTTTTACATATTATCAAAAATATGGTTGTCAACTTGTCATAATATGATTACAATCACTTTTTTTTTTGTTTCTTTTTTGTAGCTAAAAAAAGCTAAAGTGGAGTATCGTTTTCAAAATCATCTGTCCCCACTTTAGTTGTTCCGAGCTCTGCTCGTGATCTTAATGTATGCCTAGTCGTGTACTCACAATGTGGACACGGCTGCAAGGGGGGGCCTGCTGCAATAGAAAAGAAATGTTAAATTGATATGTTTTATTATTATTGTTACACGTATTTCATTAATTAAAAGAACATTAGAGTGGTGCTCTTTACCTGAATTGGCCACATCATGTTCTTGATATTGTCTTATAGCCTCATGCTGAACATGCTGAACACCCTCTAAATCTTGATCTGGAGTTGAAACACGAAAGATTACATTAATTAATACACCAATTTCAATTAAATATGTTTAAAAGAACATTAGAGTGGTCCTCTTTACCTGATGGAGCCACATCATGTTCCTGATCTTGTCTAGCTTGATCATGCTCTACATGCTCTAAAGTTGAAACACGAAAGGTTACATTGATTAATACACCAAATGCAATTAAAGATGTTTAATTGTATTAATCCATACTGCATTTTGTATAGCACATGAATACATCCAGTACCAGGATGCACACCATGGCCTTCATCGACAGGTTGCGTTCCACCCTCACTAGGCTGCATTCCAATGTCATGTGCAGTATTATCATTGCTTATCTATGTAAAACAAATAGGAACATTATTATGGTAGAAATTAATATTGAACAAATTGCACAAGTATTCAATTTGAAATAAAATTTATTGAGTTTATTAACCTGCGTGTTGGATGCAGTGGAAGATTGTGTTTGCCCAGTCGAGACTCTTAGCTGTTCAGTCAGGGCTCCATAGCCTTGCTGGAAGACAATCTTCAGGTCCTCTTCTGTGGGCACTCTGTTGAAATCAAAGCCCTACATTTTTTGCATACGATCATGAATTTTGCTTCCATGGTGTGATAAAACCAATTTTTTTTGCAATTTATTATTTGGATGCAATATTTCATTTATTGATACTTACAAATCGTGCGGTTGTTTTCATATAACCACCTGAGCCAAGTTTGTGCTGCCTGTGTTTTTCTAGTCTTGCCATTGTTTCCTTCGATGTGTCGGGTAGCCTATGAAAAAATTGAAATACGTTAGATTATGTAAAAAGAAAGAGTAATCAGTATATAATTAAATTGTTGATAGTATCACATACCTTGCTTGGCCCGGTAGTGTCTTTCCTTTCTTCTTTTCAGCCTTCTCCTTTCCATTTGACACCAAGTCCTTCCACTCCCTTTCCGGAATCATGGGGAGATGCTCGTACTTTCTGTTCTTCTATAAATGTGACCTATATTGGTCCCTCACATACTTTAGATAGGTACCAACTTTCTTAAGAAACTTGGTTCAGTTGAATGTTTTATCACCGAACAACACAACTAAATGGTTAATGAGCTCATCCTTTAAATCTTGATTTTGGGCTTCCACCGTGTACATATGGTGGGCCCGAAGAGCTCCAATGTAATATCACTTAGATGTTTATAAAAAACATCATTTCCTGCAAAATGATCATGGGATCATTAGTCTATAAAAAGTGATCAATAAGTAAATTTCAATTGGATTATATATAATAATAATTAAAACATTTTAAAGTACCTGGGACCTTCTCTATCTTTATGGGAAGGAAATCCTCGGTCACCACAAATGTGACTAGAAATGTTCCTGTACTAGTAATATGGGAAGATCCAAGAAATTCTGCTAAAACATCACCAATACTAGTGGCCTCTGTATCCACAGGTACTGACACATGTGGTGGCATGTGTTCATTGCCAGACGGTGGACTACCAAATGCCTGCATGGTATGTGTTGCTGACATTTCAGTTGAAAATATAGGCACGGATGATGGGGACGGATAAAGTGTTGTATGTGCAAGAAAATCAAGATTGACACTTGTACCGTCTCCTACTTCCCGGGAAACACTTGCAGTACCTTGATCATGTCCAGCAGCATGATGAGGATGCAAATAATCCTTTAAAAACAACACATATTTTAGTTCATGACATAAAGTAGTACAAAATATAAAACCATGAATGAACTTATGTTATAATTAAAGATCTCATGACAGCTTACTTGCAAGTTCTGTGCTCTCTCAGACAATAGTTTAACCCTTTCTCTTATCTCATATGTTTGAGGCACTACAAATACCAACTTAAGGATTTCTTGATTGCATTTTTTTGGGCCTTCCTCATCATATCTGCAAGGTTTGTGGAAAATGTGATGTCATCATCACATAATAGTGACTCCACCTCCATATGGATGTTCTCCTGTACTGCTGGTGCCTTTCCGCGATCAGCCGATTGCAACAAGAATATTAAAAACATTATTGAAATTAACCCAATAAACTCATGAAAAAAACATAATAATAAAACATTTTTCTTGTATCTAATTTGTACAATTATAATGAGGTAAACCTATCGGATAGAAGTGCCTGAAGATGGATTGTGATCTGCGCTCTGGGCCGGAGCCTTCCTTGTATGATCAATGTCTCGCTGTGACAAAAATTAAATATAAAAAACATTACTAAAATGAAACCATTAGACTTACAAAAAAAAATATAGTAATAAAATGGTATATTGGAGTCATTAATTGGAGGTTGGGTAAAATGGTATATAGTACATACCACCCCATAGTAATTGTCTTTGTATCTAAGCGATTCAAATTGTAATCAATTAGCAACTCTTCCCCTGCAGTTATTGATTTTATCGCACATACAAATACATGATTTCCCTCTCGCACCTCGAATATACAATTGGGTTGCTTATTTGTTGACCCAGGTCATGTACTATTTATAAATCCCACAATATTCCCTTATGCTTTTGGCCTCCCGTCAATGTACCTAGCCACTCCTTTATTTTGATCCTTATCTTTTAGTTGTATATAATTTGCTGATAGTGCATACCTACGCATACTTCGTGTATATCGAACCAACTGCATCTAGTCTTTTTAACTGTAATAGGGTCCAACATACTCCATCAACTCAGTAACTTTATCGTAACAAACCTTTATGTCATCCATGCAAAATAGGCCCAAACCATGTAATGATGATGGTGCTATGCAATATATCCTCTCGTTGACACAAAGATCAATGTTTATTGGAGGAAGTTCTTTGGGTACCCATTGTTTCCGTAGATGTTTGTACCTCAAGGGAACCTCGATGTCGCCTATGCTCTCATCATCATAAGAACATGACCCCCCTTCAGCAATAAAAAATTCCATGCATTTACATAATTTTCTTCTAATCTTTTGACCTCTAGTTGGTCTCCCTTTTTTAGACCTACTACATGTCTCACTTTCCTCTTCTCTTCCTGAATTTCCCTCGCTCGAGGAAGATAAATCTGACAAATACCTATTTGGTGGTACCTACACTCATAAGGATGTGATGAAGTTCTTTCATGGTGATGTGATCCAAAGGTGACATTATGATTAATCTATCATTTTATCGCTAGAATTTGACAGGTTATAAGGTAATCAAGTCTTGATAGATTGCAAGTTATTGTTACTACCGTCTAAATGTGTCCATCACAAATCAAATCTACTTAATGTTTTAACTCCCAAACTTTGTAACAAGTGTTAAATGTGACTATGGTCTGCCAGTTACACAACCAAGGTGTCAAATGTATTCTCTAATTGTAATCAAAGGACTTTTTCTCTTCATTCAAGTAAATAAAGTTGAAGGGAAACACCACCAAGTGGTTTATTGGACACCTACATGACTAAAAATAGCAGCAAATTTACATTTAATTTCCATATGTCTAAGTGGTTAATGGGGAGGGAGTGTGTACTGGGCCTGGTAAAGTCATCATAAGTTTATCAATGTTCTAATTCTCTATGACAAGGTTTCAACATCTTCAAATAGTGAAAGTTAAGGCTCATAGTCATTTGAAACAACAACATTTTGATTATGTATGATGGTAGGATTTGATAACTTAAAAAAATTGGCTACCCAACAAACTTAAAGTTAAAAGAAACTTTTTCAGTTTAAGGGGTTAGCACTTTCTTTCATCTTTGCATATTGGTTTGATGCTTCAAATGATGCATTTTTTTATCCCACTTCTATTATATTATATTCCCATCCCATTGCAATTGTTTGAGGAGTTGATACCAAAATTTCATATCAGATACCATGTTCTTGAAGCAATTTTCTGTGTTTTTACAAATTTTCTGAAGTTCTTTTGTGTTGTATGGATCTATACAAGCTTGAAATGCTCTGAGATCATTGGTGTAGATAAATATATGTGTTCCCTTTCATTTGCATTTGTTTTGAAGTTCTCAATCACTGTTTTGTGGGATTAAACAATCAAATACAGGGATTGCCCTATTGTGCCTATGTAAGGGTTTGAGGGCTAAATAGAAATGACATCCACCAATCCACCCACTATCTTGGAATGGTAACTCAGTGGATTGGTGTGCATCATGGTGGATTTTATGGAGTTTCAAATCTTTTTCTTTGAATTCCATTTATGTTTTTCCCTTGTCGTGGCTTGTTACATTGTTTGGGAGGAACCTAAGGTTGGGTACGTTTTACCTTGGCTTTCATAAAAATCCTAATGTTCCATGTAAAATCTTGGGTGAGATATATTCGGCCGTTACCTTTTTGGAGTGGGTATTAAAATGAATTATGTCTCATTGTTTCGTCTAGGTTAGGCCCCTTTTTATAAATTGAGTTAAATATTTTGCCTAACTTTATTACTTCCTAAGTTTAGGTTGGCCCATGCCCTATGTTACTGATATTAGCCCAAACCTAAGGGGAGGATTAATAATCAAAAGACCTTCTGAAACTTCAACTATAGAAGCTACAAACTTGATTGTAAATGTGGCCAAATTGGCCCAAAAGACAGCTGAAAGAGAAGAAGCTGAGAAGAAAAGTTTGATGGAGAAGCATAACACCATTATTGGAGAGTATAGTAGAATGCATCAAAGGAATGTTGAGCTGCAAATTGAGGTAGACAGGTTGAAGTACAAACATGTGGAGGAGTCTTCTAGTGCTCCTGGTACCCTGGCCATACGTTCTACATCAAGATCAGTACCTCCAACTTCTCCAATTGTTTCTACTCCCGGGTCCCCCATCCAGACTCCTGCTCCTAGTCCTTCATTAGAGCCAGTTGAAGAGGAGGTGGAGTACTCTGTAGATCCCACCAAATAGCAGATGCTTAATAAGATTAGAGAGCTACAAGTAGCTCTAAAAGCAAGTGAGAAGGGAGCAGTTGCCAAGCAAAATGAAGTTGTAGACACAGTTTTTAGGCATTTGAATTAAAGAGTTGATGGTAGATTACCATCAGTTTATTCTTTATATTCTTTATTCTTAGATTCAATAAGAAACATTACTAGGGATCAGGAATTAGTTTTTCCTTTAGTTGAGAAGTGGATCCCTAGGGCCAATGACCTAGATGTTATGTATAAGGCCTCTAGATTCAATGCAGACAACATGCCCCAATCATTAAGGCCTACTCAAGTTTTTGTAAAATCACTGCAAGGTTTTCAAGCCTTACCTGATGATTTGAGTAGAAAGATTAAAGAATTGGTAAAGAATTTTGATGACTGGAGTGGCACGTCTTTACCAGATTTATAGGGTTTGCCCTGTTTTGCCTATGTAAGGGTTTGAGGGGTAAATAGAAATGAAATCCACCAATCCACCCACTGTCTTGGAATTGTAACTCGGTGGATTGGTGTGCATCACGGTATGAGAGAGGTTCATTGCATTTAGGGGTATTTTAAAGCAATAAACTTGGCATTGAATTGATGCTCTAGGGCTGATAGGGGCAATTTTCTTCTAAATTTGTGGTTGTTAAGTCAGAGTTTATGAATTTGATGGATATCTTGGTAGAGTCATGGTGACACTGTTTGATGGTCCAATCTCTACTTCGAAACAAAAATATCTCTAACAACTCTAAGAGCTATAATGGGATGGCATTAAAGGAACCTTCATATGAATGATCTTCTAATGAAGGACCTTTGAATTAAGGTCTTCATTTGAAGGTCCTTCATGCCAAGGTTCCTTTTATAAAGCATTTTGGACATGAAATATTTAAAATAAAAAATACCTTCATTTGAAAGTCTTGACATGGCATCATTTTTGAATGAAGGTTCTTCGTTCAAAGGTCATGACGACATCACCTTCAAATGAAGGTTCTTCATTAACTGGTATTTTGTAATTTTGAATGTGTGATATTAATTTAGGGTTGAAAATAAATCCATGTGAGCCTTTTATAAATGAAAGGACATTTGATACAATCATATGCCTTGTCAAACTTTTAACTTAATAGTAAGGGCATAATGAGTAGTTTGTTGGGCCCATTCAACAATCTCTGATGCAAGGATTGAATTGTCTAGAATGTATCTGCTATCAGGAAAGCCAATTTGTTTACCTCTATGACTATAACTGAAGCAATAGGTTTAATTGTGATGGAAATGATATTGACAAGGATTTTATAATCTAGGTGTTGAGAAGCATAATTGGCCACCATCCTAGGAAAGATTCTTCATTCTCACTTTTAGGTGTTAAAATTTAACAATACGTAGATTGATGAAAGAGCCCAAAGAGCCTTTCCCCATGTTATCCAAGTACACATAGCAGCGGTCTTCTCTTATACGGTTGGACATGATTTCAAGAACTTAGCTAGGAATTATTCATTTAACCTAAGGTTTTCTCATAATGCCATCATTGGAAAAGTATGATCAAATTCTTCTATTATGAAGAATTGGTCTATGTGCCTCTAGTAATCACTATAAAAATGTGAAAGACTAAGCTATTTTATTTTTTCTGTCTTATCTTATACCATTTTACGAGAATGGGGGGGCCAATGTACGAGAAGATCTTTGAAAACTAGGCATGAAAATTGTAGGTTAAAGAGAATGGGGGTGCCAAACTTACAGTACTCATTGTCCCTTGGTCGTCGATTTTCCTTGAGTGCCCTCAACCTCGTCCTCGGTGTTGGTATTGACCTTGTTTTAGCTCCAAACTCTTCGTTGGCGCTAGTATTGACCTTGTTTTCACTCCTCCAAACTCTTCCTTAGTGTTGGTATTGACCTTTCACTTGTCCAATTTGACGAGCTACAACCTGGTTTAGTTAGGTTTTAGAGTATGTTAATTAAATTTAAAATTATGGCACCATTGAGAGTAGTGAATATAAAGCAAGCAAAGCCTATTATGGCGCCATTTAGAGTAGTGAATATAAAATAAGCCAAGCCTATTATAGTCACGAGGGAAATAATAAAACTCCTAGGATACTTTGTGAAACCATTTTCCTTGGTTAAAGGGAGGCCATAAAATATTCCTTTGGATTTTTTCAATCTTCAAATATGAGGATTTTCAAGGTTGTTAGCAACATGAGTAATGGAAACGTGTGCAACAAGAATTTTTGAACACACATGGAATCTCCTTGCCAAAGAAAGGGGCTTCATAATTTAATATGATAATTTTTCTCAGCTCTAGAAATGATATGTTTCCTTAAAGAGGAAGGAGAAACCTAAAAGGTAAAAGAGATGCTTAGGAATCTCAACACTTCCTTATGATCAACCCCCTTCTATCCATAGGAATTGAACCAATTGGGCTTGGCTAAGAATGATTTCCTATAACATTGAGTTTTATGCCACTATATATTTGACCTTAAAGCTTTCCAGAAAATATCTAGGCATTGAATATCCTAAATAATGTCACGTTTGTCCTCCAAGAGAGTGAGAAAGGAGTCATTAGAAAAATGACCATTGAATAGTTGGGCTAGTGATGGCAACGTTGATAGTGAGATGGGTGGTCATAGAGGTGGCCTACAAGCTATATTTGGAAAAAAAGAAGGATAGAAGCCATTGATTGGAGTAGTGAATATTGACATTGGTGTTTCCTTGTCCAACAAAGGGTCACTATGAGAAATGGTGTTGGCATTGGCATTTACTCTTTTCTTCTAAAAAAAATGGTGATAGGCTAGATGTGTCTAATACTAGAAATATTCTCCCCTTCCTCCCATGAAAAATTTTATGGGAGAAGGAATACATGATACTTTGAATTGTAATGAAGAGTCAATGCAAAATAAACTACTCCCTCTACTATCATACATGTTTTTGGGTTTATTCTTTCATTCTTCACGCTTGGAAAATTGCTCATTTGGAAATGGATTAAACAAGTGGAAAAACTTGGGCATGCATATGAGCTTATGAATTGGAACCTAAAGGGTATGTCGTCAAAGGAAGATTTCCCATTTTTAACACTTTGTTGTTGAGGTGAGTTTAATAATACTATGGCTTGTTGCACCATAGAATTTGTTAGAGGTTTCCTAATATGACATCTCTATATGATCCTTGCTTAATTAGTTGTTGGCTTTTATCTTTTCCTTTTTCTATTAATGACTTATTATATGATTGCATAGATGATATTTTTAATGTCATTGGGCCATATCAGTCTATACGAAGTTGCTTTACTTCTCAAAGTATTATCAATAACCTTATTAATGAAAATAATGAAATTGTCATTTAATGGGTGCTTGGGGAAGGGTATTGAGTTTTACCCTAGTGATAATTGTTGGTGTCTATGTATCATATTGCTTTGGCTCAAGAAGGGTATTGTTATCCCTTGTGATTATGTTTGAGGAATTCTTCAAATGGATGCTATTTTCTTCAACCAAATTGATGTCATTAAATAGTCTTGTTATGAACCCCTTGCAGGTTGCTTGGATAATGTTAGTATTGGTAATTCTAGTCCTTCTAATTATTATGCCCAAGCTTCCATAAATATGCATTTACTTAAAAATAATGATATAGTCACTTCAATCAAGTCACTTATGGTTGGGAGGTTTCTCCATGGTATGATCGTATGAACAGGTTAGTTTTGCATGATAGTGAATAAGCCTCAAATTTTTGTGAAGTCTATTCTCTTAGGTGAATGCTTGTGTTTTCTTCCTACTAAGTTCCAAATGTATAATATTTCTTAGTTTAATATTTTTTGCAAGGGTTTAGATACTACATGGGATATATGATGCCACACTAAACTCACATCCCCTAAGGAGGTGAGAAATAATGCCATACTATGACATTTTTTTAAGAGGGTAGAATTGCTCCCTACTTTGAGTCCCTATGTTGCTCTAGTCAAGTCCTTTCAAAATAATTTGTTGCTTCATAAAAGGATAAAAAGGTTATTGTGGGCGATGTTAGATTTCTTGTTTCAAAGGAAACCATCATAGCTGCTACTAGGTTGAATATTGAAGGTAGGAAGGCCATTAATAGGGAAAAATGATGGACACGAAAACCTTCAACCAAATTTTGAAAAGGGAGAACTTGTTGAATTATAGAATGGTTTTGAATGATGAGTTTAGTAGAGTGCCAATTAAGTACTTCAGTGTTGAAGGTAGTTTTAAATGTGTTTTTCATTACCATTTCTTGCATGACCATCTTAAACATAATAAGATTGCTTGTTTTCCTTATTTTGTCCTAAGTTCTCTTAAGTGTTTAGGTAAGGAGGTCTTAATGGATAAATTTGTGATGCCTCTACATGAGGGGTTAATTTTTAGACTCCATAAGTCCACCTTGCTATGTTCTCTTAGAATTCTGTTAACTCTCTTATTTCAAAGTCTAATCTATTCCCTACCCCTATTCTTATCAAAGCTAAAGGTGGGAATCTTAGTGATTTGCATGATCCCTCTCCTCCTAAGGGTAAGATAAAACCTATCAAAAATTCCTCATTCCTTGTCAAGCAAAAAAATAAATTTGATGATGTGCCTAGTAAAGTGGTGGAGGGAAATCTTGAGCTTCGTAAAGTTGTGGCTGATTATGATGACTTAGGTTGCCCTAATCTTTCTTCCATTGGTTCTCTATTGAAAGTTGCCTCTCATATCCATGTGGACATTCCTAGTGATGTTGACATCTCCAAGACTAAGAGTAAAAACCCTAAATTTTAGTCCTCACTTGTGGGCAACAATGACTAAGGTTCTTATTGTTGCTACTATTAATAATAAGATTACTATAGGAAAACCTTTTAAGGGGAACCTTGTAAGAAGATCTAATAGGTTGGTGGCCATAATTTCTACTACCCCTAACACTACACCCAATGTATAATTAGTTGTTTCTAATGAAAAACAAAGACTTTGTTGATCACAAGGACAATGACTACTTCAATAGTGAGAACAAAGAGTTCAGTCACTCTCAAGACTTCATGTAAGAGGAAGATGTTTCTCTTTCTAATGATTTTGGTGTCAACCTTTTTCAGAAATGAATGTTCTTTATGACACTAAGTCTTCTAACATAGGGGATGATTGAATTTAGTCCCTAGAAATGATATGGTGGCCATGGATGATGTCAAGGGTAAAGGAATTTAGGTGGAAAATAAGTTTGATCTTGTGAATTTATGTTCTCATTGTGGCCATAACACCAATTCTATTAATTATTTGGAATAAATTCTAGAAACTTTGGAGGAAAGAGTCAATAATGTGCTTAATTTTAGTAATAAGGTGATACATAGGTTACTTCTATGCTTCTACTCCAGAATGTTGTGTGGGAGTTCTAGAAAAGAAGGTTGAAGGGTAATCTTGATAGTCTTGTTTTAAAGAAGGATAGAAAGAAATACCCTAAGGATGCTATTTTTTCTTTCCTTTTTGAAGATTGGGGATATGTGACTCCCCAAAAGACATGCTACAACTTATAGTTTTTTCTTGTTGTTTGTTAGTTATTTATGTGCTATTTTTCTTTGTTCTTCTATTCATTATTTATAGTTAGTTATTTTTTGGTTTTTCTTTTCATATCCTCCGGGCTTGCTATGTAATAGGGTTGGGACCTTGGTTTCCCAATTTATATATAAAAAATAACCAAGTTGATTTGTCTTTTGCAATTATTGTGATAAAGTGAGGATTTGGCATAGTTTAATAAGACACCTCACTATTTATTGCTAAATCTATTGTATTTGCTTAAGATATCTTAGAAATAATTTATCCATGTGTAACATAATAGTTTACAAATATGGATAGTGATGCCTAGGTTAACTTAGATTTTCACTTGGAATCTGAAGTAGACCTTTAAGAATTAAATTTGGAATCTAATAGACTATGTCAAGGCTTCATTAACCACACCAAAGATAAGTATATTCCTTTTAAACTACCTTATAAGCTAAAATGAAGTGGCCACCATTGGCAATCGTGTTCATTCATAGTAGTTAGGATTGCGGGGAACAGTCAGGATCAACTGATGGATGATCAACGGTCATTAAAAAATTGTTCCAACATCTAGCTCCCTTGACGACATGTCTGGGAACTAACCCATGTTGGCCCTGTTACTGCATTCATAGGGTTTGGTACGTTGGGTTCACCAAAAAACCCCTCACTTCATAGCTAGGGAAAAATGAGACTTCCTTGCTCTTAAGACTATGATGAACACCTGAGTCACTATGGGACTCAAGGTGCGAGCTACTTCTTTTCGCTCTTGGAAGGAAGAGTACTGGAACACCCTTTCCATTTGGTGTTCGGCTATGGACTCTCGGTGCAACCCGATTGCATCCCTATGGTGCTCCTTTCCTTGAACAACCATACCTCCCTATATAAATTATTAGTCCAAATACTAGACATCGGTAGGATGACACCGTACTCTGGGCTGACTCCCCCATTTCTGACTTCTCATCACCAGTAATAACCCATGCATAGGGACCTTCGACCCTTGATTTGCAAACTCTTCCTAGCCTGGCTAACATCTTGATGAGTCCAACTCACCTTGTAGAGTTGCCTTACACTTGCAACCTACCTTAACTCGCCATGACTTGGCACTTCTTTATGCTCCATGCTACTATGCCCATGCTACCCCAGGTAACTCAGTTTCAAAATTAGAACCTTGTTGTCGCAACTCGCCTTAAGATTCAAAAAAGAAAAAATCAAAGAAAAATACACCTCGAAAATGATAAATCTCGGCATATATTATATAGATTATATATAAGGTATATAAGCTAGTTAAATCATTATAATATTGTTAAATCATTAATTATATTACAAATGAACACTGCTTTCAAATTCTTCGTTCTTTGAAGCATTGGTTCTTGCATTTTTTCTTGACACAAGCAACATCCAATCGTCGATTGTGGGATTGACATCCTTAATGTTTATTAGAATTTGATGAAATATTTATTGTTCTTCATTTTGTCCATCTTGTCGAAAAAAACTACTTGATGTAATGACCATTTTGAATTCTTCCCATAGTAGCTTCTCTCACCTTTTTCTTTCATATGGAGCCATGTCATTTACTAGAGGTAATTGTGCCAAGTCTCCAACTAAAATCATGTAGATATGCCTGAATATAAAATATTTAATTAAATTGATAAGTATGAGTTTGTATAGAAGGAACTATAATAGAATTGAATATAAAATATTGTAATGTAAAGTTATCAAAGCTAGCAATTTCAGTCCAGAACTCACCTCCAAAACTTTGGTTACTATTTTTTGAGAATGCTCATCGAAGCCTGGAATCTATGTTTTCAAGCAACCTCTCCCCAAAGAAACTCATTTCATCTATCAATATGTATCTGAGATGTGATATTTCTTCTTGGAAAGTTGTAAGTCTTGTCCCTTCTAGTTAATTGAAATCTCTTATTGGAATTCTTCACTTTGAATCAATAGTTGAAGCACCAATGTTGAATGTTACAACTCTAGTAGGCGTGAATAGAAGTAGAGGAGATTTTTTGGGAGAAGAATTATTTTCTAGTGCTAGGTTATGTGTTAGGTTATATAAGGTTAGGTTATATAATGTTTGAGCCTAGCCTCAAACACTACAATTAGGGTCGGGTTAGGTTATGTTTTTTATTTAGGGTTAGGTTTGGGATTAGGTTTATGGTTATAGTTAGAGTTTAGGGTAATCTCTAAATTTAAGTTTAAGTCGTAGTTGATTATTTTCCCACAAAAGGAAATTAGATCCATTTTTTCTCATGTTCATATCCCTAATCTAACCATAACCCTAACCCTAATCATAAGATTGACTCATACCCCGACCTTAACCCTAGCCCTGACAATAAACCTAATCCTAACCCTTACTTGGAAACTAAACCATCATTTTCTCATTAATGTAACCCTGACCATAAATTTAACCCTAACACTATTTCTCAAAACCATAATCTTAACCATAACCCAAATCCTTTTTTATCACAACCCTAAACATAAACATAACTCTAACCCTAAACCCTAAACCATGATCCTAATTCTAATCTAACCCTAACACTAACTTAACTTACACCCTAACCTTACCCCTAATTGTAACCCTAAACTAAAGACAAATGCTACACCCTAAACTATAATCCAAATCTTAAACCTAGCCCTAACCCTAATCATAACCTAACCCTTTTTCTCGAAACCTTAACCTTGACTCTAACCCTCACCTTTATCCTATCTTTATAACCCTAACCACAACCAAAACTCTAACCCCAACCCTAACCCTAATTACCTAACCCTAAATATTCTTTCTTTTATTAATTTGTTGAATTCACTCTAATAACCCTAAACCTATCCGTAAACCTAACCCTAGCCCTATCCCTGGCCCTAATCCTAACCCCAACTCTAAGCCAAATATAAAAACAACCCTTAATCATAAAAATTACCCTAAAAATTAATTCTAAATATAACCCTAATACTATAATCCCTAATTGTAATCTTAAACCCTAACCCTATTTTCATATCTAATTCCAACCATAACCAAAACTCTAAATCTAACCCTAACCCTATTTTCATATTATGCTTTCCTTATGATTAGTTGACTCTTATACTAAATCTGAGTGTTGTTTGTGTTTTGACAAGAGTAGATTAATATTTTTTTAATTTTTTATATGAAGATCAAAATTACATGCACATAGAATGAACCATAGTTTAGTTACAACACTTGGTCTCTTCAAAATAATCAGAGAAGATTAGGGAGAGGAAGGAATGCACACCAAACTACAAAATAGGGGTAGTTGTGGCTTTGTTAGTTTTCTTTATATAGTCTACTTGTTTCCTATAGGGATAAATGTTTAATCACTATACAAATGAAAGATGGTTGATTATCTACTGAATATTGTTTTGTGTGTTTTGAAATGGAAGATATCTATGTTGGAAAACAAGGATAGACAACTGAGAGGGGGGGTGAATCAGTTGTTACAAAATTGAAACTTATTTAACCTTATTAACCTTTAATCTCAGATCTGATAATTAACAGTGAAAGCATGAATCAACAACACATCAGAAACACACATAACACCAAGATTTTTGTGTACAAACCCTGTTAGGGGAAAAACCACAGTGGAGGTTAATCCACAATTTATACCCTGTTAAAAGTATAAAAGAAATGAATAAGGAATGCACATGCATTCAGGAACATTGCCTAGAGCTCACTGCTCAAAGGGAAGGCTCACTGCCTTACATAAGGTAATCAAATTAAATCCACCTGATGAGGTTGAACTGAGAAATTGGCTTCTTCAAAAGCCTGATGACAGTTTCAGTTAGGCACATAAATACTTCTTCATACTTTGCGTAAACTTCTTCACACTCTGCTTTGCATTCAAATGATCTAATCTTTATTCACACATATCTCGCATACACTTCACATACATTATCTCTAAATGAATAAAACATTCACTCTTATCTATCCACTTCATGAATTTACATTAACAACTCTGTCGGCCAAAAATAAATAATAGATGAATACAAACTCTCGGCCCAATTCATGAACCAATCTCAATGCGCACCAAACTAAACCGGTCACAACATAATGAAGACCTAAAGCAACATCGTCGAACATGCCAAGCATTCAAAAATTAATCCACAAGGATCTACAACATGCTACCACCATCATGTCAACCAAGAACATGAAAAATCGAACATGGAAAGGAAAAATCTTTGATCACGAGCACACTAATCAACGTGGACGTACCACAATGATAGAGTATGAGATCAAGAAACATCAATGAACATTGCAAGAGCATACATAATAATTCAGTTCACTAGAATTATATTCTCTTCTTTTAGAAACACCAACTATAGCAACAAAATAACTATAGGAACACAAAAACTCATAACTCACTCCAATCTTGATGCACACCTCTGAAACTTCTAGAGGATATACTAGATAGGCTTAGCAACAAATCCTTTAATACATGACTTCAGAATACCAATGTACAAAATTTTTCACCACTATGATCTTCACAACTTCATAGACTATCTACAACATGTTTATTCTAATTTTTTCAATATCCTCAACATATACAACCTTTAAGACATTAATGCTAATAGTGTTGACATCAATGACAACCACATATCATGAGCAACACAACCACAACATCCAACAATCTACATCTCTATAAAAATTGGTATATGCTAATAGTCAACTTATTATCTTATTTATAACATTTTCTTAGCTTTTTATACTAAAAAATTCAAGGTAGAGGGTAACATGATTCTTTGAATTGGATACTACATAAAAATTTATGTGTTATAGTCATTGCTTCCATTGTTTGCATTTTCACATTAGGATGCATATTTTTTACAATCAACAGTATTTTAATGTCTTGCCAAAATTAATATTATTAATAATTTCAAACTTTTATAAACATGTATGGAAAATAAGTACATAAATAAGAAATATATTGTAATATTTTCTTCAACAAAGGATAAAAAAATCATGTGGACCATACAAGGATTGTGGTGGGACTTAAAATTTACTACCTGTGTGGTATTAACGAGGGAGATCAATAATAATCCTTCCTCGCGGATCTTCCACGATCAGATTAAAGGCCCCTAAGGGTACTACGAGGTCTATGAAGAGGCGACATGTGGCCTGGTTCTTGAAGCGACAGGGCTAGGTGGGACTCGTTGTCCAGTTGCAACCTCTTGTTTTCTTGGGTTGTGATTGGGAACGGTTCTCCCAGGGCGTTGATGTGGATTTTCAAATAATTGTTGACTCAATTTGAGTCATCCGACTTGCCATGTTCGATCTGCATTAACGGTTCAATTTTTCTTGGGTTCCTGTTCATCTGCGTTGGGAGTTCTTTCTCTCTACAAGTTGTTCTCATTAATGGTGTGGATTTTTTTAGTGGATCCTCGCCTGAATTTCTTGTGTGCGAACACTTTTCTCTTGATAAATGCAATGATGGGTTGTATGCCATGCCTTCGCAAGCCAGGAATAATTTGTGGTGCCTACATCAGCCACTAAAATGCTCGAATGCTCGTGCTGCATTCGAGCAATTAATATTCTTGCACCAATTAACTCTATAAATGCTCATTGTGTTATTTGGTATTATCATTGAATTTTGAGTTGTCTTGTGTTTGTAGGTGGTTGAGTCTCTCCTGTATTTTGCGAGGTGTTCTTTGCAATGGACCATTCGGCTGTGCGTAGAAGGACCAGACTTGAGGTGAGAAATTTGTAGCCTGACGGGGTAGAACCTGTCCTTAGCAAGCCCGAGGTTGTCCATGATGCTAATTTTAAAGGGATGGGGAGCTCCAAGTCCCCACTGGTGCTGTCTTCTGGTTCTGACGGTGATGGGTCTGAAACTGACTCGGACTACCAATGTTACTTGACATCCATGACTGAGCTATTGGGGGTCAATGAAGAGCCCCTCGCAATTTCCCCAATAACTGGGATGGCGCCATGCCATGCTACCAAATCATGTGTTAAAGTAGATAAAAGGAAGCTGGTCTCACTTCTTCCTGAAGCGAGGATCAAGAGCGATCGCCTCTACCGGGGCCGTGTGTCTTGCAAGTAGTTGTAGTTGCTGGGTGTGTTACTTTTGGGTGGTGTGTTGATGTGGATGTACACGTGCCTGCCACACTCTTTTGTCTTTAGCTCTGGTTGGTTACAATGGTATAACTGTTTTGATTCCTCGAATTGATTATGGTTTTTTCTAATGATGAGGAATTTCAATTTGAATTTCATTCTAAATGAAATTCAATTTTGGAATGAACAATGTAGCGCATTGCTTTGTTGCTCTCTTGTCCTATAAAGGAGATTTGACGGATCATTGTTAAGGGTTGTAGTTTTTTTTGGGTCCGAAGGCTTAGAATAGGTACAGTTAGTGGTAATGCAGGATTTTGAAGGTATTATGTAGGAAATCATGCTAGGTTGGGAATAGTATGAAATAAGTATACTATGCTTTTGTAATTACTGATATCGAAAGAAATCTAAAAAAAATAAGACATTTTGCTCTCCTGTGTATGGGCCATGGATTATGAATGGATTTATCAAGGGTTTGTTCATTCAGTTTCAATGGTGTATTGAAAGTGTAATTTTTTCTCTTGCTTTGACTTAATGAGTTAATCAAATGCTTGAACACAAATTGCATGTTTATGGTTATATGCTTAAGATTCACTAAGGAGTCTTGTTTTAATATACTGACAAATCTCATGGTAGCAAAGCACTATGGTGATAAGTTCAATTTCATCTGAATTATGTTTTATATGACTCACACCCAATGGATGAGGCACTGGATAGTATTGGTAAATTCCTTTCAGGTATAGGACTATGACTCTAAGCACAGTGATTCAATACCCGAACATTTTAACAAATATCAACTGCTATCTCTTTTTGGGATATAGATCTTATGATAATTTTTAGTCTCCTTGCTTTGGGATATCTATTATTATTCTTTAGTTTTGCCACAACCAAGGTAATGACTATCTGTTAGTGTTAGTGGGGACTGCATTTGTAAGAAGTAGTGTTCTTACCAATCATGAAACATTCTTATGAACACACTTGGGTTTACCCACTTTGGTTTCACAGAGCCAAAAGTGTAGGAGATGTCAGTCTTTGACTGAATCTTGTTAGTTGGCCACTAGCCTTTGCAATTCTTTATAACGGAGGTTGGCTACCTCTTACAAAATTGCAAATCCTATGTGGGAAAAACACCAACAAATTGTAATTAAGATATACAGAAAATGGATCTACATTGAAAATTCGGTAGGAAAATTGAAGCAAATACAATTGGTAGATGCAAAACCAAATAAATGTGAAATTGTGGACTATAATGATTGTAGAATATACATAATGTATTTTTTTAAAAGGTTTTAGAAACTTTCAATCAAATGCAATTGGTAGATGCATAGACAAATTTCACAACCTTCACCAAAATCCTTGTCGATTTCCTTAATATGGGAGATTTGGAACAAGGTATAGGCATCCATCAAAGCATAATATGAAGATGAATTTTCTCAAATGTTGTGGTTGTAGACTCTATTTTCAAATCTATGTAAAATGTGGGAGGATAGACAAATCTTGTGAACTATTTGACAAAATATCTCAAAGAATTGTAATCTCATGGAATACACTCTAATTAGAAAAGTTGCATCACTACCCTCATAACAATCTCTCAATTTTTTTTAGTTTCTATTGTGTTACTCAATTTGAAACTTAATTGTGATACATTAAGTTCATTGTCAAATTTTCATTTGTGTGTCAAGTTTGTCAAAATCCAAAATGATCAGTTATTAATAAAATCATGGATCATGTAATATTGGGATGGGTGACCTCCTAGGAAGGCCTAGTGCTTCATCGCTTTGAGAATCATTTAGATGCAATGAGTGCTAAGTGGACCATTCATTATCATGAGAGATGGGTTCTTGTGAAACACTACTCATGAAACATGGGTCAATGTGTTTGAATTGTAAAACTACATAATTGAATCCTGATAACAATATCAAAATTTGACACAATGTGAAAAATACTTCCTACTTGTCAATAGATCATGTCAAAATCTAGAATTTCAAATTACTAATTCTTTGTAATTACTCAATAGATCATGTTGTCAATTGAACCTGTTGGCATTTTTTTACTGCAACCCACACGTGTTTCCTAGAAGCTCCTATGAACTCCCCACATTCAATAATAAAAGACTAGGAACAATATGGCCAACTTTATGAGAATGACAATAAGGCTAATTCTCCTACACTTCGGACTCTGTAAAATCTAGGAGGGTATTCCCTAACATGTGCTCTTAAAATACAACATTTAAACAATTCATTTAATTTGCACACAGGTAAGCAACAAATAGATCCCCAATTAATTTTAAAGGATCAAATCCTTCAAGAAATTGGCTATTCCTTAAAAAAGACTCATGTCCATTTAACAGAGAATCACAAACTTCACATAAAGCAAATTGATATGAAATGTTTGAGTAAAATATCCTGATGCCATAACACAAAACATACGAGAGTAAAATGTAATCAGAATTCCAGTGCCATATCCCAATGCAAGGAGTCAAAAGAGAAAACTAAACTATAGGGTAAATTTCATTTTGAACACTTATGATCTATTATGAATTGCATTACAACCCATATATCTATATCTGAGTTTATTACTCCTTTATGAATCCTATTTGTTATATTGCATGAATTTACTGGTTAACTAAAGCATTTAATCGATCCTTTGAACCAGAGATGTAGTTAAACATAATTCACAGTAAAGAACAAATGAAAATCAATGAAAAACATCTTTGATTGATATTTCATTAATAATCCATGTAACATAACACAATAAGAGACAAAATAAACTCCAAATATTCACAGGTTTGATACAAACATGCTCAAAAACCCCATGATTAACAAAGTTCTCCAATCTGACTTAATTTTTTTTTAAAACCTGGACTTACAATTCATACTCTCTATATTACTAGACTCTTATTTCTCATATATTGGATATTTCAACCGACCACTCTCTCGGCCCAAAATTCCCTTTTATAAAACAAGGGAGCCAACAAGCTTCAGGTCAGAGAGTACACATATCCATTTGTAATTGGACCGCTAACTCCTGATTCAGTTACAATTCTATTATGCGAGAGGAGAGCATAAGACAAAGATCATCATTAGTTGATAAGGAGGAAAGAAAACATCGCTCCAAAGGCCGCTCCCCATACATCGAAGGCATGCTTAGCCGTTATAGTATTAACTCCACCTCAACACCCTATACTTGGAGTCAAAAGGAGAATGCAATTTTAAAATATAATATCTAAGGCCAGACCTGTATTATACATGACCAAGTTGCAATTCTCGACTATAACACTCATAATTCCAGTTCATCAGTGAACACCTTTTTCCATAATTCAAACTCCTCCTTGGAAGGCCACTGGAAAGCCATAACCTGATCAACCTTGTTTCGATAGGGAGCATACTTTACCATTATCAATGTGGCCTTTTTATCAAAGTTCTCTAAGAAACTTATAACAAAAGACAACTTTTCCAATGTATTCTCTAGCATGCGGATGTCAACATTTTTGCATATCTCATGTGTTTGAGACATCATTATATTATTCATTTTCTCCTTCCAAACCTGCAGGGGTTTGACTTCATCTTGACTATGTAAAATATGAGGCAATGGGGTTAGGTCCTTTCCATCATACACATCTTTCAACAATTTAATCATGAATTCCATTGGGGCGGCAAATCTCTGAAACTTCTGCTCAACAATTCCCTTGACCAATTGATATGTTGCAATAACAGTAGGATATTTATCACCATGCTATTTTGCCCCTACTACCATGAATCTCAACTTATCCATTCTAGGGCTCCATTTGTTTAGCAATGAGATGGCCAATTCTTTATCCCTTGGAAACATTTTTAGTGCTTGCAACATTAGAACATAATTTACATGAACACTATTTAGCTTACTCTGGACTGTTCTATTTAAATGTTTCAAAATAGTGTCCACTATCATCGCATTGTTTTTCCCTACTGCATCCTGGATTTGCTTTACCATCTCCTTATATTCTTCAACCTGATGAATTAGTTTCTCCCTAGAAAGTCCCCCTCCAGGGCTAGTAGCCCTCTCAATAGCGATAGTAACTTGTCCCATATTATATGGAACAATAGCCAAAGACTGTGCTTGTGCAGGAGGTTGAGACTGCTCTACTGGTGGGTCAAGAACAGTGTGGCTAGGACTGGCTTGCTTTTGAGATCTCATGGTATCCATTTGTTGCCTCAATAAAGCCAATTCATTTTCTAGCTCTGCTACCTTTTGTTGACTCTTATTATATTCAGTAATAATATCATTATATTAGTCTATCAGAGTATCCCACTCCTTGGTCAAATCTTGAACAGTTGCTCTGGTGAATTTTGCAACATTCACGACCATATCAACAACTTCCAATGTTGGGGTGTTAGCAACTCTCCTCACAACCAAGTGACCACTGAAGTTAGAAGGTTCTGCATCAATTAACTTTTTAGAGACAGTAGATAGGGACCAGATTGCCAATGCATCCCATTCCTCACTAAAGGCCGATCCCTTGAGTGCCAATGTAGCCTCCTCTTTAGTAGCAAGAAGTGGCTTATTAGCCCTTCTTATTGTGTCAAACACCATAACATCAACGATATCCCATTCTAGGAGTAGCAATACTCCACTTTTTTGTACCAATTCCCGGCCCTGCGTTGGTGTTATTGCTTTGAATCTTTCTCTCATCTGTTCCCTAACCTTAGCTTGAATTATCTTCTCTGGGAGCTCTGGATGCATACTTCTCTCATGTGCTACCTTCTCAGCATATAATGCAGTATGTGCTCTCCACACAAAATCTTTAAAAGCATCGGTTTGAATAAAAGAGTCATCCATCATGAACTCTCTACAGGCTTCTATTCTCAAGTCATCATTGCTTGTTATTCCTTTGATTTCATCTTTTCCTAACCTCAAAGAAACTATACCTGAACCTGTTGCAATGTCAACTGGGTCCAATGGCATCTCATGATGCATTTCATCCGGAGTGAAAATAATGTCATCATCCTCATCACCATCACAATCAACAATCTTTACCCTTTCAACCCTCTGCCTCTTTGGTGATGGTGGGCAAGCCTGTTCTGAAAAACTTGGAGGAGAATCCAAATCAACAACATTTGGTACTGACTGCCTTGAAGAAGATGGTGCAATATTTTTAGCAACATCTTCAGCCCTACTTCCCTTTCTTCTAGAAAAAACCCTCATCTTCTTTTGGGGCTGATAAGTAGGCCTCTCCTCTTCCTTTACCTCAGGGTACTCCTCGATGGTTTGTGATTTTCCCCTTTCTTCCACAACCCTTTCATCTTTCAAAACCCCAACCAAGCTTTCAAAATTATCAATAGCATACATTTCCTTGCTAAACTCATCTTTAGCATTAGGTATGGGATTGAAACTAGGTATTTTCTCTTGCTTACTTTTTACCATTTAAGAGTAGGCACTGTATAGTGCCTTTCTATCATCTTGTAATTCCAAATCAAAAATATTCCTGATGATGTCCTCAAGAAAGTAGAAGTTGTGGACAAAAGCTCCTATCCAATTTTTTTCCTTCATTTTAGAGAAAACCCTCAAGATCATGATTCCTGGGGTGCACAGTCCTTAGCCTATAAGGCCCAAGTAATTGATACAACTCCTTCCATCCTCCCTTTGCCATAACAAAATTGACAAATGCTGTATATTCAGGGAAGAAAGAACCTTTCTTCTTTTCAACTAGCAAGTGTAGTTCTTGAGCACCCCCCAACTACCTCACGATTTCCAAAAATCCAATTCTAAGGGGCACTTCCCTTGGCAGAACCTTTGGATTGACATTAGTGCCAAAAAAATTGAAAAATGTGGTATTATGATAGGGGAAAATGTCTCCCCAATTGTGCATTATGTTCAATTCATGCCTTCTCTCCATCGGCCTCAAGAAGTCATGAATTTCTTTTGGGATCCTTGGGGGGTCACGAACCGAAGCCTCCCTTAATTTAGATCCAAAGACATTATGAAAAGTTACATAATCAAACTCATGATCAAGCAGATCAAGAATCCTAGTCCAATATTGGACAGGCATTTCAATGTTTCCTTCCTTCTTTAATTTCATATCTTTTTCCAACACAACCTGACCCCTATATAGAAACATGTGGATTAACAAGGAATACCATTTGAATCCAACCCAATTCTTCCCCTCCTTTAGGGCTACCAGACCCGTGTGCATCTTCTCTGCCAAATAAGTGGCAAAGTCATATATTACATTAAAACTTGGGTGCTGGAGATTTACTGCCATATACATAATATCGGTAGGCAAGGTTTTCTTTAAGCTAACTCCCAGAACTTGACATAAAGCACAAACAGTCTTCTTGAAATAACTGGCAAAATAGCCCACAGGAAAAAGTTCGGGCTCATTCCTGCCAATTACTACCTTCTTCTAATTTTTTCCTCTTCCTGAGACTGCCAAATGAGGTATTAACAAGGATGTTCTGAACAAACCCCTAGTATTTCTATATTCTTGTCTGAAAACCTCCAAGTCGACAGGAACCATATCCTGACTCCATTTGTGCAATTTGAAAATATTTGCAATTTCTTCTTTGGCTATCTTAATCATCTACACACCAACATGTGTTCTGACAATTCAGGCCATAGGGTCATATCCAACAACAATGTCCTTTAAAAGATCTACATCCATATAAACATTAGGAACCACCAATTTACCCAGGTCTAACCTCCAAGGGTTACACAAAGGAACCGATAAATTCCTGTTCCCAAACCAATTGGAGAACAACTACCACTTGGTGTATGGTAACTCGACATCTTGAATTGCACATTGCTTGTCTGTCAATCCTTCCAAGATTTGAGGCCCATAGAACAAAACCTTTCCCTCCTGTTTCTTGCTAGTAGAGGGATGTAACAAATCAATAATTCCTTGGGATAAAGACCTGGTAGTGGTTTCAAAACCAGAACTTCGGGCCTTGGGTGCCATTTATAGTAGACTAATGATAATTCGAACTAGGGTTTGTTTATTTTCAGATAGCAAATAATTATAATTTTCTCCTTTAGCCTTAACAGAAAATTCTTCAATATTCAAAAAACCCTAGCAATTATCTAGACAAGCTCTAAAAGCAAATCTATTCAATCAATTCTTCAAGAACAAAGACAAGAAACAATCATGAATTTCCCAATAAGCAACCATAAAATATTCTAAATTTACAAGAAATGGTGTATGTGCTACTTACGATTTCAATCACAAAACATCTAGGACAGTGAAATTGAGAAATTGTAACCACAACTTGCTTCACTTGATACCAAACAATTCTTCCTCAATGTAGAGATACAGAACTGAAATAGTAATTCGTAAATTTTAGCATTTAATTATGTAGGCAAGTCGAATTCGGCCATTACTATTCACTCGCGTGAGATAAAATGACTATCGTACAATAGCAGTTTATTTTTAAATACGAGCCATTGATCAATCACAACATTGGCCAGGAGAACGGCTCAGATTTAGTCAAAATAGTTTGAAAATGCCACGTTCTCCCTTCAATCACCAAACAGATAGGATATTCACCTACCGAGCACCACATCAGCATGGAAATGGGCCCCACCTTTGTTATCAACGCATAGCATCGGAGTCCACGCATCACCAAATCGCACACCTCGCAACATTATTGAAACTACAGTTTTAATTGCACGAGGTCAGCGAGGAACGACCATGATGTGTTGGTACGGAAACAACTGTTGACATCAGCCTTCATAATCGATCAGTGAGAAAAATTAGTCCCCACCACAAAATGTGATAGATGACAAAATCTCGCATGCCTTGCACCATATTTGTGACGTTAGTAGAAACCTTGCAAGGTTTACAAGCAACGGTCAAGATTGAAATCACTTCATCCGACGGTTGCACAATCTGCACATGCAAAAAAGTTATTTCGCCTGACTTTTTAATAGTTGTTTTATTTTGCAGGGGGTGTTTTTAATGACCATTGATCTTCCTATGATTGATCCTGACCGCTTCCTGTAATCTCATGATGACATCACCATTGGTTGTTTGGCGATTGCGATATCATGGGCGAGTGCCACATGTCCCAAGCTGCCGATGTCGAAAAGGGATTAATAAAGCGTTTAATATTTGTGTCGAACTTAAATACGTTATAAAGTGGGTTACTAAAACAACTGTGAGATGCACGTGCTCGAGATCGACGGTGATGTTATAATCTTGGTAAAAAGTTGCTCGATGGTTATGTTTGGTGCTGTTGACTGCTGTGTTTTTAATGACCGTCGATCTTCCTACGATTGATCCTGACCGCTCCCCGCGATCTCGTGATGACATCACCATTGGTTTTTTGGTGATTGCGATATCACGGGCGAGCGCCATGTGTCCAAAACTGTCGATGCCGAAAAGGGATTAATAAAGCGTTTAATATTTGTGTCGGACTTAAATACGTTATAAAGTGGGTTACTAACACAACTATGAGATGCACGTGCTCGAGATTGACGGTGATGTTATAATCTTGGTAAAAAGTTGCTCGATGGTTATGTTTGGTGCTGTTGACTGCTATGTTTTTAATGACCGTCGATCTTCCTAGGATTGATCTTGACCACTCCCCGTGATCTCGTGATGACATCACCGCTGGTTGTTTGGCGATTGTGATATCACGGGCGAGTGCCATGTGTCCCAAGTTGTTGATGTCGAAAAGGGATTAATAAAGTGTTTAATATTTGTGTCAGACTTAAATACATTATAAAGTGGGTTACTAAAATAACTACGAGATGCATGTGCTCGAGATCGATGGTGATGTTATAATCTTGGTAAAAAATTGCTCGACGGTTATGTTTGGTGCTGCTAACTGCTGTGAGTGAACACGATTTCCGATGGTAGGAATCAATAGTTGCCCACCATCGCATGATCCAAAGATGTAGGTTGTTTAGTGATCACGATATCACGGGCGGGCGCCATGTGTATTCCTTTGGTGCTACTTCTGCGGTGGGCCCTTGATGCTGACATGGAGATTTCATCAGCCCTTTTGAAGATGGTCGTTCGATGATCTGACAAAAATAAAAGATCAAAGACTGAAGTTTAAATTCACATAAAATGCGATTGGAGCCGTTGGGGCGACATGCAAATGAGATTTAATGGCATACGATACGTCTACTGCCTCAATTCAATTGACATAAAGTATTTGCTCTTTTTCTATCTTCATCACAAAAGCATTCAAGTATTTTCCAAGCAATTCAGAGCTAGAGATAAAGTTTTTCGAGCGATCACCATGAAGTTTGGTTCTCTGCAAGGCGCAAAATCCTGTGAGTAATTTTCTAAACTGTTGGGTTAATTTGACTGTGTCTTTGCGAAGGGTTCTATTGTACTGGTAAAGGGGTTTTGTTAATTATTGTTGTAGGGTTACTGGTTCGTTTGAATTATTGAAATTCCACAATTGTGTTGTATTTTTGTGTTCTGGGTACCCCTAGTTTCTTCAAGGATTTGATTTTTTAAGAGAATCCCTAGTTGTTTAAGATGGCACCACCAAAGCAGCACTTTGGCCATGTTGATTATTTGAAGAGGAATTTGTATGATGACTTCCTAGATCAACTCCCGTTGTCAACAAATGACAGGAAGAGTGGTTTGGTTTTAATGAACGGAAAGACCCTAGGCGAAGGTCTACTGTGCAAAAATTATAACATTGCAGATGGCAAGATTCCTATGACTGGTCTTGAAATGTTTAGGCTATGGTATGGATAGTGAAACTTACCTCACCCCTTCTCAAATGCCTGGAGATATGACATGGGGAAAATAACAGTGCCAAATGTGTTCCCTGATGTTGACTTGCTCAGAGTAGTGGCAACACGGTATGATCCCATGACAAGGGTCATAAGGGATAATGATGGTGGAATTCTGCTAAGCCTAAATGCAGATGAGATTCAAAAGATTTTTGATTTGAATGAGTATAGCCCTTTCTTAGTCCAAATAGATTTTGAGAAGATGAAGGAGGAATACAAAAGGTTAAAGCCTCTTTTCAGATTGAAGTTGCTTCCTCTTCACCTGGCCAGGGTAGGCAGTTCAACAATTCTTATCAGCCCAAATGACCAGGAGTCTTTCAGGCTGAGCTATTTTACCAGTCACTTCTTGGCAACATTTTATTCATTGTGCTAGATTTTAGGGTTCAGCCCTAATACTGTGATGCCAGTTGTGTACATGTTTATGGGAGCCCAGATTCAGCATCCCAACTTCTCTGTGGTATATGACTTTGCATCATTCCTATCAAAGAAGATGCATGAGGGTTTGATGAAGCTACATGTGTGGGATACTGGCACTCCTTTTTTCTGGTACTCCCTGTTGATGCATATGTTCCTATACAAGAATGTTGTTTTCTTCTCAGAAAACATGGAGTTGAGGCAAGAGGTGAATGGAGAAAAGTTACCAGTACAGGTGTGGAGTGCATATTTGTCTTACAATAGGGGAGGTGCCAGCTTTGTGCAGTTTGATAACTGCTTTTCCTCTAGACTCAGGGCTCGGTTGGTGGTAAATGTGCCAAGAGTCCCTGAAGATTTGTATGACTTCCTAAGACCGAAGGTGAGGAAGCCTAATTTAAAAGTGTGTCACAATTGGGGTGATATCATCTTGTACCCTGTAAGCACTGTCTTGAGGGTGTATGGTTTCCAGGGAACCCCTCATATCCTCCCCTTTAATGTACCATCAAGGATGGGGTTTGCCGAAGTAATATGGCAACTAGGTTGTATTCATGAGGACAACCTAACAAAGAAAGGAAAAGGAACTTTGTTCCCTGACTACACTATTATTTCTGATTTTGTCTATTACAAGGGAGGATGGGTCCACTTCAGAAGGTTTTTTGATGACTTCAATTTGAGGAATGGTCCTAGGAGACAACATGAACCTGAGGGATTCTTTGCATTGTTCAAACAACGAATTAAAGGTGGCAATTTTGCACATGAATTCAACTTTCCTGAGGACCTAATCAAAAATGAGTTTGATTTGAATAGGCATGAGTTGAATAAAGAAAAATGGATTGCATATGAAAAGCTACTGGCTATAATACATAAAATGGATCCAAAATATGATCCATTAATGAAGTTCACTCCATTTCACAAGAGAATAGACTTCTTAATGGCTAATTTCAAAAGTATCATGGGCACCTTGATGACCAAGAGGGTTAGTTTGGAATTAGATTTTGGTATAGAAAGACTGGATGTGAGGCTTGAAGAAATAAGGTCAACTTATCAGCCACCAGTTGACAAGCCTCTATACAAGAGAAAGAGGAATGCGAGAAATGATGAGGATGAAGGGGATAAGAAGGGAAAAAAAGTCATGCAAGCATCATCATAGCTGGGTCCAAGGATCAGAGCACCTAAAGGGATAAGGATTGTGGATCTAGATTCACCACCAAGAGGTGATTTTGTAGTGTTACCATCAGAGCCAAGCCCTAAGAGGTAGAGAGTTGAGGAAATATAGGAAACTCTGATGGATGAGATACTTGTGACTGATCAAGACACGCAGGTTGGTATCCCTTCCCCTCCTAGATCAACACAATTGGTGCTTTCTGACATGGATGTAAATGGGCAATGTGTACAAGATGCTAGGATGGAGGCTTGTAAGGCATTCTTGGACAATGATGCATTTGTAAAGACTCCTGTATTCTTGCAACTAGTTTGGAGGATGAAACTAGAAGAGTACCAGAACAAATGCAAGATAAGGAGAGAATCGAGATCTGATAGGTCTGAGCAGGAGAATGATGATGAGGTCAAGGCCAAATTAATGGAAGAATTCAAAGGAATCACTCTTGAGGAGGGAAGAAGACTTATGACTCAGGTCAGTGTCTTACTTTTGCTTGAAAGGGACATAGTTGATGCGGTTGCATTCAATGCTATCTTACAGTCCAAGCACCCTATACAAAATAGTGAAGAAGAGGTTAAGGTAGCTCTGTAGGACTCTGCCTTCAGTGAGGAGTATGAAACTCTGGCCATATGGGCATTGGCACCCCAGGGCAGAAAGCCAAATGTAACTAATATTAGCCCACACCTAAGGGGAGGGCTAATCATCAAGAGAGCCTCTGAAACTTCAACAACAGAAGCTACAAGCCTGACAGTGAATGTGGCCAAATTGGCCCAAAAGACAGCTGAGAGAGAAGATGTTGAAAAGAAGAGTCTGATGGAGAAATATAATATGATAATTGTAGAATATAGTAGGATGCAGCAAAGGAATGTTGAGTTGCAATCTGAAGTAGATAGGTTGAAATATGGGAAGGTGGGAGAATCCTCCAGTGCTCTTGGTATTAGAGCATTACCTTCTATTGCAGGATCGGTCCCCCATACTACTCCAATTGTTTCAACTCCAGGGTCCCCCATCCAGACACCTGCTCTCAGTCCTACACCAGGGCCAGTTGAAGAAGAAGTTGAATATTTTGTGGATCCCACCAAGAAGCAAATGTTGAATAGGATCACAAAATTGCAGGCTTCCTTAAAGGAAAGTGAGAATGATGCAATTACCAAACAAAGTGAGGTGGTTGCCATAGTTCTAAGGCATCTTAATGAAAAGGTTGATGGTAAATTGCCATCTGTACATTCTTTGTATTCTTTATTCTTGGATGGAATAAAAAATATCAATAGGGATCGAGAAATAGTTTTTCCTTTGGCTGAGAAATGGATCCCTAGGGCCAACGATCTAGATATTATGTACAAAGCTTCTAGGTTTGATGCGGACAACAGGCCCCAGTCATTGAAGCCTAATCAAAACTTTGTAAAATCATTGAGCGGATTCCAGACCCTACCTAATGATTTCAATAGAAGAATTAGGGAGCTGATAAAGAGCTTTGATGATTGGAATGATACATTTTTTCCAGACATTATTGATGCACAAGGAAATGTTAAGACATTGCAATAGTGGCAGGATGGGGTAGAAGAAGTTATCAATGCACAAATCAAATCGATTTGTGATTATTCAAACTATGATTTGTTGGTAAATAGTATGGATAAGATAATTAAAACTAGCACATTCTTAGAGTTTTTTGAAAGGGAAGCCAATCAGGTTGCAGTGAAGTACACACCTTACAATACTAAGGTGAATGAGGTCGTGAATTTTTGCTGGCCAACGAATGAAGAGTATCAGAGATGGGTGGACAAGTACTTAATCGAAGAGGAGTAAAACAATGTCTATTACCACAGGATGGATGAAGGAATGCCAGACAATGATGCAAACAATTCTGGAGATAGCCACAGGAAATGATTTAACAATGGACAGGGCATGCGAACAGAATGAGAAGATGTTCGAAATGGAGATAGCCATAAGGAATGCACTGGAGGATGCTGATACACACAAGCGGCTAGCTTACCGAGATTATCTGTCAAAACATCTATTTATGGCTTAATAGAGCATAATTTATATCTGTTGTTAGGCAAAAGACATTTCTCAAAGGACGCGCCCTTTCACAATTTTGATATATTTATATTTGTTTCATAATGTAAAACAGATATAGGCGGATAGGAGAAAGACACAGTAGATAGTTTGCAATGAAAATTTCCTTTAAAAGACTCAGATGCATGTATGAATTTTGATGAAGTTAATGAAGATGTCTGAACTTGTGGCTTAATCTTGGTATTAGTTGTTTGTGGAATTATACAGTTATCTGGTTGTCTACATTTTGATGCTTTTCTGTTGTCTAAATTGATATATGAAGCATATAAATATATTCAGTTTACCGATACACATTTGCTGTATTTGTGTGATGTGATTATTTGGTTCTTTCAAGTAAAGATTAAACCCTTCCAGTCAATCAGAGTAACTGAAGAGTATTAATTAGATCAATAAGAAGAATCACATAACTAGGATTGTCATTCTATCTCAAGTAAAGTTTGTCAGTCATTTACTTGCACATTTATACAAGTTATAAACTACATCTACGTGCCAAACACTTTGAATTATTGCCATCATAGATTACACTTTTATAGATCTTCATTAGACTCCATACACCCAACAAGGCAGTGGTCTCACGACACGATTTCATCTTTTGGTTTATCCATTTTATTTTTTGCATCCATTAATTGAACATATTCTAATATAATTCAAATATAATTAAAATTAAAAACATCATAAATTAATTATGTAACCACATAAGTCAAATATAATTCTATCAAGAAATTAATATCAAATAGATAATACAATCACATAACTCATACATTTCAATGTCATTGATCTTCTTCTTCATCCAACTTTTTGTCTGTATCATCCGATCCAGATTCAACATTGTAAGGATTGGTCATATCATCATCGTCGTCATTGATATTAGTTTCAATAATGCCATCATCCACACGGATATCATCTTCATGAATATTAACTCCTACATCATCATGATCTAGTTCCTCCTCTTTGACATCTTCGTTAGACACATCATCAACTAACTGTTGATCCTGATCATCATCTACATCATCTTCTATTTCTTCAGTTTCTTCTTCTTCCACCACATTATACTTTACCGACCTTCCTCTTGGATCATGTCTAACAACATATGACCAACCTGCTTTATCTGGAACCTCTGAGTAAAATACCTGCTCACATTGGCTTGGAAGAACATAGGGCTCATTTCCATCTCGCTCAAAATACCTTGTATTAACCATGGTAAATCCATTATCATGTTCAATAATTGTTCTTTTGGGATCATTTTCATTCAATCCTAGCCTGTACCATAGGATAACAAATAGAACTAATTTGAAGGACTTAAAGTCACACTCAAGTATATCATCCAAAATCCCATAGTATTGATTTTCTGAGACTTCTGGATGTATGTCGCTTTTAGATGAAACATTAATCACTTTGAAGACTGCAGTTATCCCAAAATCACAAGTTTTCTTCGTGTCATCCAACTTTTTGATTTGAAATTTACGACCATTGCACCACATAGCCTTGTGGTGTTTCACCTGCAATATGTCAAACATGTAAAACTTATTGCAATATCGTCAGTTGATAAACATATTTATTCTTGGCCGAATCTATGCAAAGAAAAAAAATTCTCAACATATATATACATCAATACAATTGAAAATAATTAAATAATATGGGTGATTAATATATTTATACATACCTGTTTATCTCTTAAACCATATGCTAAATCAATTTCCCTTGGTGTAACATTGGAATCTCCATTACAATGAGCTTCTTTAACCAATGAAGCCACACCTTCCCATGTTAATGCGCGACCAGATTGTTGACATCGTTCAATCCATAGCGTCATCCAATCAAGATTATTTGAAATGTACAAATGTAGTGCATCCCACTCTCGACCAACTGTATAAAAAAAATTTGAAATTCAGAAACGACGTATAATTAGTTAATTACCACGGTATACGACCTTAATTTATAATTGATGAATATTGAAAGATTAATAATTAAATAAGTACAATATACATAAAAACCAAATGTAAAATATATTCTAATCAATCTCCATGACCATCTTATAATTACCTATCACTTTCTTCAATCTACCTTTCCCCATCAGGTACTCCCCTTCGAATTTTTTAATGGAGTTGGGATCCCAAATGTGATCTACATGGATCTTTGCTGCAAACTTAGGAATATATTTAGTAATATACACCATGGTCTAGTATACCATGTATCCCTCCACCATAGAACCCTTGGGATGTGCTCTTTGTCTAACCAAAGCCTTCAAAAATTTCAAGTGCCTCTCAACCATCCACATTGACCTTGTGTGTATAGGTCCACACAATTCAATCTCCTCAACTTGGTGTATGAGGTAGTGTTCTTCTGCATTGAAAAATGTCGAAGGTAGACACTTTTGTATTTCACACATTAGACGAGGAATTTTTCTCTTCCAATAATTTATATCTTCTTTATGGATTTCTTTAGATGAAAACCATCTACAAGTGATTCAAGGCACAAATATATTAACGAGATTTAACAAAAATATACAACGAATTGAACAAATATCGCTACTTACCTCATGTATTTTCCAAGATCATATATAACTTGCTTGACATTTTTGTCGAAGTTGTCTGGGAGAGATAGAGGTAGAACATACTGCAACAATTATAAAATGATCTTTTCATTAATATTTTTCCAAAAGTAGTAAACATAATACACTGAAAAGTACATGCAATATACATATATATATATATATAATATACCAGAATAATTACCTTATTGAAGGTATGCCAATCATGCATTTTCATCCCTGACCCAAATTCACCTTTCTTTGTTATGATATTGTTTATGTTTGCAGCAAATCTTGTGGGAAATCGAATTTTTCGTATGACTTGTTTTATAGCATTGCTTTGCTACTCCGTTAATAACCAAGGAAGGGCACTTATATTAATTTGGTCTCCATCGCTATTTAATTGAATGACATTTTTCATTGCATGACTGGCTTCTTGAATGTCACTACAAATTTTGACAATTTTTTCTTTGTCATGCCTTCCATCCAATATTTTCCATAACGTTTCAGTCATATTCTTTCCGATATGCATTGTATCAAACAAATGCACAATTTGTAGCTGCTCATAGTAGGGCAACCTACTAAATTGTCTGGGATAACTTTTCAGTCCCTGTGGAAGCCGACCATTAATGCCTTGATGACCTTCATGAAGCATATAAGTTAAACAAATTAACAACGACAATCATTGTCAATTACAACATGAGTAAACACAACACAATATAAAAATATAAATTCAAAACATATCATAAATGATAGATAAACAATTTGATCCGATGTATAACCTTGACGATTAATTCTATTATATTCCAACTTCCATAGGTGAGGTGTCATTCTTCGTGGTTTTGATGTAGTCTCTTCTTTCCCATTGAAAAGATGTTTTTCAGTAGTTCGATACTTATGATTTCTATGGAGGAAGTGCCTATACTCATCAAACACCTGCTTTCCTAAACTTGTTGAACACGAGATTTCATCTTTGGACCACAAATTGGACATGCAAATTTTCCCTTTGTTTGAAGACCTGCAAATCATATATAATTGGATTAAATATGTCAATTTTTATAATTATATATAATGAATAGATTACTTAAAAAACATGCATGATATCTACTTCATAAAATTAAATATCGTTAAAGTCATGCAGTCGAACGTTATAACATACCAAAAAATGTGTTAGCCCTTGGGGCATCATGAATTGTCCATACAAGCATTGCATGGAATTGAAATTGTCTTTGTCCTATTGGTCTAGATACGTCATACATAGTGACGCCATTCCATAACTTTAGTAACTCGTCGATAAGAGGCTCAATATATACATTCATATATTTAACTTGGTACTTACCTAGTTGAATGAACATAAAAATTACATAATTATTATAACCATTTTATTGCAATATATATAAATTCATGTACATGACTATTAAATGAAAAAACATATAAGTCATTATGCAAAAAATAAGACAAATGAGATGCTACTACATTAAAGAAAATTGATGTAAACAAATACCTGGAACAATCATTGCCAACATTATGTGCTCCCTCTTTATTGAAATCCATGGAGGAATGTTATTGTTGATAACAAAAACAGGCCACACCAAGTAAATAGATCTCAGCTCTCCAAATGGATTGACACCATCCGCTGCCAATGAAAGCCTGAGATTACAAGGTTCTTCTTTAAAGTGTGGCCATTTTTCCTCCATGTCCCTAAATGCAGAACCATCCATAGGAATTTGAAGAATCTCATCTCCACTTCTATTACGTGCATGGTAATCCATAAATTGCGCTAAGCTTTCACACCTAAATAATTGTTGCATACGTGGAATAATGGGAATATAACGAAGAACCTTGCGAGACACCTTTTTTGTTAGTTGATCTGTTCGATATCTACTGATATGACATTCCGGGCATTCTGTTGCAAATTCATGTTGTTTATGATATATAATATGATCATTGGGACATGCATCTATTGCTTGATACTCCATTCCAATATCTTTCATAATGCCAGATAAATCTCGGTATGAGCGAGGTAAAATATTTGATGGTGGTAACAAAAATTCACCAATCAATCTACAACAAAAAATAATTTTTTAATATAAAGAATATTAATGGTACATACTTCATCCTTTATTTACTAGCGATGAACTAACAACAATTAGAATAGATGAAAAAAGATGACATATATGACATACCTTAACATCTGTGAGATTGCTATGTTGGATAAACCATTCATAACCTTGAATTTCACTAGCAACAGTACAACAAAGAGAAGAGTTGTTTGAGAGCCTTCATAAAGGGGCTCGTATGCTTTTTCAAGTACAGGTAAATCATGAACATCATCAAAGTCATCTCAATCAACATGATCAGATGTGCCACTACATGTGTCATGGATCAATGTATTTGTACCATCATCTTCAATTGTGTTTTCTGGCACATGATCATCTTCTTCCATAGGATCATTAATTTCATCTTCGATATTCACAGCTCCATGTTCCTCCGCTTGCAAAACCACATTCTCTGGGCTGTGATAATTCATATCGTGTGCCCTAGGTCACCCCACCTTTATAATAATGATAGACACAAATAAACCATGATCATGATCAAGTGATTTTTTATATATATATATCAAATGTTAAAACAATATAAACATTTACAAATTCAATCAATATAAATACATATAATGAACAACTTACCAATGGACGATAATCATGCCCCCCTTCAATGTGACCATGTTGACTACAATGTTTCTCAACTATTGCAATTAAAAGTCTTCTTGTCTTTAAGCCCTTGCAATTATTGCAAGGACAATAACATTTCCCATCACCCTTTCTTTTCAATATAGCCCACAATCTAGCAACTGTCTCTTCATTTTGTTCTGGACTAATATTATCTAACATGATTTTTCTTTACCAAGCTTGAATATTTAGATCTTAAAAAAATATCAAACTCACACTCCAATAATTTTTAATCATACACAGGTAACAAAATATAATAATTATGATATTTTACACCAAAAAAATTCGGCATGCAACCACCCCTGCAAAAGAGAAGATAGTCTGAAGTTAATGACCCCAAAAAACATTTTCAAATGCTAATTCTAGAAATTATTAAATTCTAATTTTACTATGATTTCCAACTGTTAGACTCCTAAAATCAAAATATTGAACTTGCACAACAAAATTTGGAAATGAAATTCTCAAATTGCAGCTAATAGGCCTCAACAATTAAGGCCTACTCAAGACTTTGTGAAGTCACTGCAAGGTTTCCAGGCCTTACCTGATGATTTCAATAGGAGCATTAAAGAGTTGGTAAAGAGTTTTGATGACTGGAGTGACACATCTTTACCAGATATTGTAGATGCCCAAGGAAATGTTAGATCACTGCAGCAATGGTAGGACAGGGTAGATGAAATCATCAATGCATAAATCAAATTGATTTGTGATGACTCAAATTATGACATGCTAATGAGTAGTATGGATAAAATCATTAACACTAGCACATTTTTTGAATCTTTTGAAAGGGAGGCGAATCAAGTAGCAATAAAGTATACACCTTACAATGCCAAGGTAAATGAGGTGGTAAATTTTAAATGGCCAATGGATGAGGAATATCAAGGATGGGTAGAAAAGTACTTAACTGAACAAGAATAGGACAGAGTCTACAACCGACAGTTAACAGCTCAACGGTTATGGTTATAACAAATTTTGGCTATGTCTTGGTGGCAGTTTTGGTGCAAGATATCAAAGTTTGGAAAATGCACCAGTTATTCTCCAGTGGACGAGATGAACAAGAAGATTCTCCAAAAACTTTGTTGTTGTAACCAATTTTTGAAATGTCATAAGGCGGTTCCAAGTGACCAATGACAGGTGTATTTCTGGTCCGATGCTTGTTGCTCCTTCATTTTCCCTATAAGAAGGATTTCAGGACTAGAAATATGGGTTAGCAAGTTAGATATCTTTAGGTCAAGTCTAATTGAAGTTGCAGAGTGAATTTGTAAAGAGCTTGATATTATAGTGAAAATACTATTCTTAGGTTTGCTGTCATTTTGTTGTAGGTTTAGTTTGAAAGGTACTTATTTTTCAAGACAGTACTAGCATCTGAATGAAAATTACTCATTTCAAGGTCATATATCTCCATTGTATGAATATATTATTATCTTGAATAAAATGATCAAGGGTTATTCTGTTCATCTCACTGTTATGGTGTGTATAATTCTCATTTTGGCTTTAATTCAAGGAATTAATTAAAATGCTTGAGTGAGGTTATAGGTGACTATGTTCATATAAAGATTTGATAAGTAGTATTGGGTTAGAATATAGATTGATGGTATTATAAGGTAGTATTATCTGAGATTTTATATGCTATGTGTCTAGAAGATAAACTTGGTTACAGTAAAAAACAACCAACACTTTTGATACTATCTAGCTATGGCTCCCAAATCTATTGAAAATTGATCATTAGGGTTAAAATTGAAACCTTGCAAATATAATCTTTGTCCAAATACATCAAGAATTTTCCATTAGTTATAAACAATTCCCTTATAAAGAATTTGTGAAGCCAGTTCTAAAATCTAGAAATGAAATTCTAAAAATGCACAAGACTAAAAATAAAATCTGATGAGATGTTGCTTTAAAATATGATTTTCAATCCTAGAAGTACAAATATGACTTCACAAATGAATTCTGGAAAAAGACAATGACTACCCTCAACTTGGTGATATCTTCTTGAGTTTCTTCTGATTTTCCCCATGAAAACCATCGAGCAAAACACTGTCACAATAAATTGTCGAGCTCATTTCAATTTATGCTCGCCACAATTAAAATTTGTAGGTTCATCACAATTTCAATGAAAGATCTTCATCGAAACGTAGATGAAACAAAGGTTTGTCGCACTATCACCGAGTCCAACTTGATCAAACTCTACCCTGAGCTCATCCGAGCTCCTATTGCGATATTGCAACCCTGTTGGTATTGCCTCATGGTATGGCGGTAACCACCCAGGTAAACCATCAGTGGTCATACCGTGCTACCACAGAGACTGCCAGGTCTCAATGCGGTAGAATAGTAACCACTCTAGTTGACTGCCAGCTATCCTATTGTCGTCAACCACACCACTGCAGCTTAATCGAACACTGCTCGTGATATAATGGTAAACATATTTTTCCACTTAGCCACTCATCGCGCAACCGTGCCACCTCCAAGAGACCTCTCCGGTATAGTGGTAGCACCGCCCAACCGCCAGAAAAAGTGGTCCATGGTAAAGCGGTAAACCACACAATTGTGCCACTAAGGAAAAAATAGGCAGTGGTATGGTGGTAAAGGCCACAAACATGAAGAAAACGCCTAAGTCTTCAATGGAAAAGACCAGAAAGTTGAGGCAAAATTTCCCAACAATCTCCCACTTGCCGAAGACTTTCAGGCTTCCTCCAAAACTCGAACAAGGACCACAACAAACCTCTCATGCTCCAACCAAGACGCCTGCAATGATATTCAAAGAATGTTCACCATCTAAGGTTGCAACTCCAAACATCCAACGTAGGAAAAGGAACAAGCCAAGGTGTATATGCACCAGTCTCAGGAACGAAAGAAAATGACCCTTCAGGTGGAAAAGGAAAAACAACAGCAAACAACAAGGTACCACATAAACACAGAATAGAAAACCATTCTCCAGAACAAGAAACTATCAGCTAGAACAACAACCACAACTGACTGCCCTCATCCAACTGATCAAACCCACGCGGCTGAAAAACAACACTCGCAACTCATGCTGAATCATCCAACCACCCATACCTTAGAGGTATGAACATCAATGAACTCACGTGATCACATAACCAACCCATCAACAACAAAAAACAAGCACCATGTGTCAACCAGTCAAACGACCAAACACGTCCAAGTAATCCCACTGCAAGGTTACTATCCAGATGAGTGCAATCATAACACCATCACAAGTGATCTAGGCATACCAAGTCCACCAAACCCTGTACAAAGAAATGTAACCATGTAGTTCCAAGGAACTGCCACACATATCTGCACCACCTGCAACCACCTGCTGCAAGAAACGTTTCTCTCAACTATCTTCCATAGTTCTTCCAAACACCTCCATATCTGACTGAACAAAGAAACACCATGGCTTCACAAACATCTAAAGTCAAATGAACATACAGGAAGAACAAGACCAGATTAGAGAGAAACTGCAAATCAAACCATGTAGCCACCTTCTACACATATTTCTAAATGTTAGTTGTGTCAAGAATGATCTTCTTCACATCCTAAAGGAAAAACCTTAACAACATCCACCAAATCCATGGATGTAAGCACCTCAAAGAAGATCAGACTAACCCATATAACCATCTCCTACCAGTCCTTAAAAGCACAAGGAGATCCACTATGCTATCAACCTTCCATTATGAATCCTCCAGAATCTCAAAACAACTCAAGATTCATACCAATGAAAGATAAAGCATAACACACCTGAAAAGTATAATGGGAAAATACCTTTCATAGGAACACTGCCGAGTAGACCAAGGAGAAAAGAAAAAATGCTCATCGAAGATATACAAGTCACTATGACTTACCGAAGAGCATTCTCTTTCAAGGTCTTTGATGAATTCACATTCAACCAAGGTGCAGGCTTCTCGAACTTTCAACTGTAACAACAACATTCATAAAGGAATTTCAGCCTCACCTTATTATCCATGCATCCATGAGTATCAACAACCTATCATCTCCTGCTAACTCCAAACTGCATTACTACAATAAATATGAAGTCCTCCAACATATGACCAATGCACTCAAAACATAGAGAAACCCCAGACCACTGTCAAAGCTCCAACACCTAGGACAGTAAATTATCATGACACCATGATCTACACATCCCCATAGGAGATACCCAGCTTCAAGTGAACTATCCATGGTCTCAAGATCAAAGCAACATGCCAAAACTCTAATGCACATGCAAGAGTATACCATGACATAAAGCAAACAAACTCTAAACCAATATCACCTGTCAAGCACCACCAACATCTCAACCAAAGACTACCAAAGTCCTCCATGGCTCCAAGATGCCGCACATCTTCAAATAGTGACCATGCAGATACAAGAAAGTTGTTCTGCAACAACAAGGTCTAAGAGTCCTCAAGAAACATCTGCAACACCAAAGAAGATCATTCACCACCAAGTGATGAATCCACAGCCACTACTAAAGCTCCCACTGCAACGTGACACCAAGCTTTCCAAGCACCATGATTGACCACAACATCATTGTCAAAAGCTTACACTAACCAGTGTAACAATCTCTTCATGACAACGTGACTCTCATGCTATAGGTCCCCATCAATGACTATTCAGGTACTCCAACACCATCCATCCTTTCATCTCAAAATAGCTACACCAATGCACAAGTGACCACAGACAAGGTCAGCTAATAGATCTGCAACAACACAGAAGCAATCACGTGGATATAGATAGTCCACTCTCGAGTTGTCTCACAACAGTCAATAGGTAGCTAATCTATCAGCCACACAACTCGGAGATTGACTTCAAATGACAACTTTGCAAATCTATTATCACACTGACAAACTGCAAAACTGAGACCTCAAAGAGAACAGCCATGTAGAGAGCCATGACTCAAACACCAGATCTGATTTTCCAATCACGTCCACAACTCAAGCACCATAGTCCAAGCAACCATTAAGCACACACCATAGGAATGCTAATTGAGTCAAACACATTACACCACTCCCATGTAGAGAAGACATCACACCTCCTCAAAGACATGTCGAGTTGCAACTATACCATCTTGTCACACCCCAAAATAGGATCTAGAAAATAGTTGACCACAACTCCACATAATGCAAGTTTTCCTTGACTATGTAAAACCTACAAAACCACAGTGTTAATAAAACACCCACGCATCTTCATATTCACTGCTCATCTAGACGAATCAGGAATCTACACACAACCATCACGATTAACCAGAACAATGAAAAGAAACATAAAAATGTATGATAGAATTTTTAGGAAAATCTACAGAAAACCTTCAGAGCCAAAGACATGAATCTGGACCATGTGAATGCAAGACACAGATAAGCACAGAACAACAAGTTCATTTCAGACCAGTTCCAAAAACCACAACCATGCACAAGCATACGAGAGAGCTAGGCTATCCAGAAGTTACAAACCACCAAGGTCACTTCATAGCCTCCATGCAATCGGAGCACCAAAAAAACTGCCTTCAGTGCTAAGTCAAAAACACCCAACAAAACACAACTCTACATAGCTAATCAACAACACAAGCAAATCCATACCACCAGGGAGCCTCTCACATAGACACCCAGTATGAGACCACGCTTGTTGCAACACAACCACAAGCACATCTCACGCCCTTTGCACCAAAAAAATTTGCTGCGAGCCAAGAGCCTCAGAACATGTTGCCTCAACATGACCAACTCCAGTCATCTCCAGTGTCTTTCAAAACTGTGTGTTGAAAAAATGAAGCACACACTTTCACTCATCGAAGGATCAATCACCAACTAATTTCTCCAGACTTCCTCAAGCTTGCCAAGCTAAGAAATCATCACAGGAGAAATACCCAGAACTTCAACAACTAGGAGAAGAATTTGATACCACTTGTTGGTATCACCAAGCCTTGACCTCCTTCAAACATGCTATGATACCACTTGTTGGTATGACGAGCAACAAGCTACTAGCTCTGATACCACTTGTTGGGGATATGGATTCGGTCTGTCATCAAGATAGTCATCTAAGACAGTAGTGCCCTAGTGATTTCAATTCAAAATCACTCCAAAGACACACAAAACTGTACTATAAAGTGGAAGAAGGCACATATGATCCCCCATTGATCCTACTGAGGAAAGTAAATGCAAAACAATAGACAGATTCAACACAAACAGATAACCATGAAAGACAAACATGATGACACACAGATATACATGGGGAAAACCTTTTCAGGTAAAAAACCCCACCTCCAAAACACTCAGCTCACTTGTATTATTTAGTAACAAAATTAGTTACAATACAAACACAGACCTATGCTCTTCAGGATATTACATCTTGTCCATCTGGAGAAAGAATACAGGCTACACAAACTAGAATCTCACACAGTTACAATGTACTCAAGACATACTGTGTAGATTCCCTTTAGCTCCTCTCAAAAGATTAACATAGCCAGCCTAGCCACTCGGTCTCCATAGGTTCACATTACTAGATCCGAGAGTCTAAGTGTTCACGGTTGAATCGCTCGAACACTCTAAACCTCTCTCTATTATCGCTCATCATTAGTATCGATTTGCACACTAGAATATATATATTGTGTGCCAACTTGTTCAGCCCATGCCAGCCAACAATGGTTATCAGGATAATAAATTATCCACTTGCAAGCCTTCCATTTCTAATAATGTGCACCGCTTAATCCACAAGCATCGAGCCACACAACATTAAATCCGGTCTTAGACATGTCCGTCAACCTTGCTATAATAATGCAACTCAATCGCACATCAAAAAATAACCAATCGGCCAACCAGATCATAAAGATCTTCCACGTGTCACCATCTCATTTGCTGTCGCACTTTGACTGTTGGTCCAGCTCGGTCAAGCTCGGTCAACCGAGCTTCGAGCTCATTTTCTTTCTACCGTGTTACCATTGAGTCCATTCGACCTAGCCGCGGTAAGGCGGTGAGCTCCCCCAAGCTCACCCAAGTCTTTACCGTGCTCTATCCCTTCTTTGTCTTCATCCAACCAGATGCAGTCAACCTGCCATGTGCCAAGCTATCATTCACTTGTCACACTGTCACTGAATCTAACTCGGTCAAACTTTGCCCGGAGCTCATTCAAGCTCCTACTATGCTACCGCAGCCCTATTGGCATTGCCTTGTAGTATGGTGGTAACTGCCCAACAGATTGTTAATGGTCATACCGCGCTACTCCAGAGACCACCAGGTCTCACCATGTTAGAGCAATAACCACTCTAGCAGACCGCTAGCTATCCTGTCATCGTCAACCGCACCACCGTTGTGGTACAACGGTCAAAATCTTCTGCCACTCAGCTGCTCATCGCGCAATCGTGCCACCTCCAAGAGACCTCTGTGATATAGAGGTAGCACCACTCAATCACCAGACAAAGTGGCTCATGGTAAAGCGGTAAACCATAGAACCATGCCACCAAGGAAAGAATAGGCAGCAATATGGCGATAAAGGCCACAAACATGAAGAAAACACCTGTCTTCAATGGAAAAGACCAGAAAGTTGAGGAAAAATTTCCCAACATGACCGTGCCCTTGAGCATGGTGAGGAGACATCCTTTCATGAAGATAGACAAGAGGATAGGCCCGAAGAATGTGGGAATGATCAGGATAAGGAAGAAAAGGATGCTGAGGGAGAAGACCACCCTGACGAATGAATTCCCACCAAATCTCCCATCAAGCGTGTAATGTTCCTACAAGACTCCGATGAGGAGAAAGAGGATACAAGGACAGTGCGAGAGGCCCTCACTGAAAAGGCCATTGAACTCAGGGTAGAGGACAACCAAGATCAATATGAATCATCCAAGGAAGGGTCTTCAATACTTGATTAGTTGGAGAGATAGCTAGAAAAGAGGGCTCCCACTCCCAAGGACCCAAAGGCAAGACTGGAGGCAATATTGGCTAGGCCTAAGATTGGTACCAAGAAGGAGAAAAATCCAAGAATTAGATCAAGAGTAACGATGGATGCCTCTAGATCCAAAGCATTGCAGATAGCCACACCGATGGTTGGGGAACAACGAATAAGCTACAACATTTCCACCATCGACCTGGGAGTGGCCACCAGGGAACAAAAGGTTGACCATCTCTAGGAATCTATCGCCATAGTGGTGCACCTCATTCAACAGGATAAAGTTTCGAAGGAGGAGCTTAAGGCACAGGTGGCTGATTTGACAACTTATATCCAAAAATGGTCATCCACAAAAGAACAACCCACCACATCCTCGATCTCACCGTAGTTGCTATCAAAAGAGGATATTAACAAGCTAGAAAAGAGAAAGAACTTGGACAAGACCATGAAAAATTAGTTCCGACAGGTCTTGGATATTGGGAAAACAGGTATCAATTTGGTTGTTCGAATAGCGAACAAGTTCTTGGAAGTACAAACATCTCTTGAAGGTACGAGGCGAATCTGCATTGAGTTCCCTAAGAAGTATGGGGATACTTAACCAAAAATTGAGGCTATCCTTAGGCTGCCAAGTGAGTTTTGGGAGAAGGAATTCACCTTCAAGGATGATGACCATTGATTGATGGATGTGTGGAAGCGAGACTTTGATCACCAGAAGGAAAGGCTAGAATAGGTACTTGAGCGAGCAACTCTGGATGTTGAATGGGCCAAGGAGGCCAGAGGGGATTGCTTCCGATACCTGAAGTTGATGACGAGGTATGAAGTGCCCGCTATCAGGATCAATCCAGAGAAAATAAAGCCTCACTTCTGAAAGAGGATGGAAGATGGGATGTCAGCCGAGATTACCATAGATTTTATTAGCTTTGCTGCCTGAGCTTTTGCCCAGTCCAAACTATTCAGGGACTACGTTGCCAAGTATGAGGAGGACTGGGAAAAACTTGTTAATAATTCCAAAGAATGGAGCTACCAAGTGTTGAGATCCGACATCATTGAGGTCGACAAGTTCCAGCTAGTGATCTTGAGGTTCATGGAGTATGCAGCTTTGAAGAAGCAAGAAGGCAACCCTATTATTGATGAAGAATTTCTAAAGGAGTAGCTGCAACAAAGAGCAATCAGAAAAAAGACGCAAATGCTACAGTGCTGTCACTAGAAGACAAAATAGGGATATGGACAAAGTTTATTTTAAAATTGTAAAATATTTGGGGGTAGGTGAAACCCTAGTGTAAAGTGAATCTTGGGCACTCCTTTTGCTTTTTGAAAGCTATAAATAGGGGTCTCCTCCTCTCATTTTAGAGGGTTGAGTTGTTGTAAAGACATGTTGCAGAAATTGCAATAGAAATACATTGATCTTGGTGCATTTCTGGATTTCTTCTCATGTTTCATGATTCTTCTCTCATAAGTTAAGGATTTAGTTAGATTTACTTTGTTGTTCTAGTTTCCTTTCAGTCACCTTTAATAGATTTAGTAATGCTATTCTTGATTGTGGAGATATCTGCGGTGTTGATGGTTTTCTTGTCCATTCTTTTGGTCATTTGTTGCTGGTAGATGGCTGTGAAAAGTTAGTCTAGACTTTGATTTTAAAGCTACCTTTAAAAATTTATCTTTGTTCATGCATATGTGTGGTGAATGAACGATAAAAAATATCTGCAGTCCTTAGAAGATAGTATAGGTTTTATGATACTATGAAATTTCTGGTTAAGTGAAATTATATTTTAAGGAAACTATCCATAGTGTAAGCCTCCATGAACACTGTTCATTCGTAGTTGTAGGTCCAAGAACTTGCTCTCTTCCCTGCCCCCTTTTTCCTTTTTTTTTTAACAAGTAACCTATGCTAAGGTTCATTGCACATTGTAAAGCTAAATTCAATGATAAAATGGAGTTTAAAATTGCTATTTGAACCTACAACGAACATGCAACAACTCTTCCATCTTAAAACTCCATTTGTAGATTGGATCCCCTTTCCAACTTAAATCATGTAACTCTACCCTGTGATTATCAGAAAAATCACAACGAAATCAATTGAGGTATCCTATGCAAGTCATGACCTGACACCTGAGAGACCTTGGAGTAATTTTTAGCAACATGTTGAATATTTCCTTTCAAGAGAGGTGATGCACCTATGCATTGCTTGTGTTGAGAAGTGCCTAAAAAACACATCAACAGAATTGGCACTAGAAGGAAGGCCATGTAAGGGCTAAGCTAGATCGAATTGGGTCTTTTTCCTCTGAGATATTTTATAGAATACTAAGGTCTACATCGAACAAAGGGGAGTTTCAAGAGCTATAACCCCCTACCCGAGCTAAGAGAGCTAAGAAAGGGGAAGCCTCCGTCTCCAACTCATCCGAGCAGTCCATTTTGCATTCACCATCCTCCTCCTCTTCTATCTATTCACCATTGTCTTCTCCTTCATCCTTGGTAGCATTTTCCCATAGTCACCCGCTCTAAACAGCCGTCTAGGCTACTGCTTCCCAAGGGCTAGACGCTGCCTTCTAGCCCAACGCAGTCCCATTCCCAGAAGTTGTTTCATCAGCCGCTACTGCCCCTCTGCAGTTACAAGCCAATCTAGCGCAACCACCTCCACCACCCCCTCCAATGGCATGGTTGGGCAATAATCTATCTCCTTTGGCCTTCAACCTCTACCATGACATGCCAAAGAATCCTGAGAGTTTTTGCACAGTTTAATCCCCAAGATCCATAGAGGACAGTTGAGGAGCATGTCAAGATTTTTTAAATCGTGTTGAAAACTATGCAAATCATATATGAGGATGTGGCTTGCCTGATTTTTCCCTACTCCCTGGGGGAGGATGCCTTGTATTGGTACATCAACTTACCGACGAGAACTATCAACACATGGGACCTTTAGAAAAATGCTTTCCTGCAAAAGTTCAAAAATCCAATCAGTCCTGCAGAGTATTATCAGAATTTTATGTCAGTTCAAAGAGAGGTCAACAAACCAATCAAATCCTTTAATGATCAATTCCATAGAGCATATACTCGTCTGGAGGACCCATACATGTTCATTGATGCTAGAGTTTTACCAGTCTATTAGGCAGCGTTAGTAAAAAGGATGCAACCACTACCCACAAGATTGGTAGATGCATACTCAGAGGCCATCATTGCTAGTATGAACTTGGGACAAAATATCTCCAGTCTGTTGCCCTCTCTCAAGAAAATTGCACATGTTACATAGATTTAGGGGCTTACCCAAGCCTTGCAACATCAAACGCCTGTCATGAACCTGGTATGACAACTGCCTATAGTTTTGCACCCTAGGCAACCAATAAATCAAGCACCTCTGGTTGCTCACTATCTGCTGCCCCAGTAGTAGCAAGTCCATCCCCAACTGCCCTAGATACCGACATATCTCCAAGCATCTGAATTTATGCCCACTCACCAAAATCAACCAGTGGCTCAGTCGACACTCCTCTAAAATGCTACTCCACAACTAAACAACATGGAAAAGGACTGGATTGATGAACTCACGAAGATGATACATTTGAGAAACCAAAATAACTATCTGCAAGCTTCATAGAAGATTATCCAAGCTAACCTTAAGCGGGACAACTGTGACAATTGCAAGAACCGAGATAATCGTGATGCCAACACTTTTTCTGGGAATAATTATGATAGGAATCAAAATTCGAGACATAACTTCGATAAAAGGCCTTTCCCGAGGCAGAATCGAACATGGAACATGAGGCCCAATAATGGTGGTGTTCCCACTCCCCTTGATCAACCCAACAACAATGACAAGACTATGAGTGGAGTTTACTTGGCCGAGGTTGCTTTATCCGTCTGGTGCCGTATACACAAAAGCAGCGGACATTCTGAATTGGATTGTCTAGAATTCCAGACAGCTACTGAAATTTTTCAAGTTGAAGTCCAAAATGTGGTGGACAACTCGAGATGGAGAGACATTGTTCCCTTCAAACCATATGATTCCTCTATACTGGTGGTCAACCAGGCTCCTTTCCCGAAGGCCGAGTGCAACATGCTGGAGCAAGAAGGCGTCAACATGGGAAACATCGATAAAGCAGGAGAGGTAAGTTCTGAAAGCCCTTTGGCTTAGATTTTTGATTCAGTAGATAATGGTCCTAAGGATGAGGAAGAGCCTAGGGAAGATGAAGTCCAAATGTTTCACCAACGGACTACCCCTTACAACCTTAGGAATAGACAGGCTGGTGGTCCTCTTATGACCTCCACTCCACCTAATAATTTAAGTACCCCTCCTGACCCAAATGCTAGCAACAATCCAGGATACCCTCAAGTCCCCACATGGTACTTTAACAAAGGTAGACAATAGAATCAAAGTCAAAATTGGCCCACTAGCCCCTCCCAGAATCCCATAAGCTCTTCCTAGAATACCACTTATGATGAAGAAGTTGAACAAATGGGGCAGTATATTGCTGAAGAATTTAAGAAGGTTAAGTTGAGTGTGTTTTCGTTTGAGTTACTGAAAGTCTCGGCTATAAGGAATGCCTTCTTCTAAATGATAAACATGATGCCATCTTCCAAGTCAGCTCAAGAAGAACCCGCCAAGAGAGTCTCCTTCAAAGATTCGTAAAGTGAGCCCGTCATCCTAAAAGTCTTCAACAAGAAAGTTGACCCGCCTGCGAATCAACAGCTAGGAAAAAAATCCACCAAGGAAACGAATCATACACAAGGCCAAAATAAGGGCCATGATAAGGACAAGGGTTAGGTCACCCAGGTGGATGTTTTAGGAGGACTCTTTCAAGGAATATTTGAAACTCCTCCTTTCCTGACCACTATTCGTGTGTTTGGGAAGAACCTCCATAATTGCCTGTTGGATTCAGGAGCTTCTGCCAATGTCATGCCCCTGAACATGTGCAATGTACTAGGAATAGTCCCAACTCCCTCCCGACGTAAGGTAACACATCTTGAAAAGACTGAAATCAACATAGTGGGTGAGATTAACAAAATACCTATGAAGGTTGTTGCTGATCCCAAAATTTAGTAGACTATTGACATCCAAGTTGCTGATATCCTAGATACGTATGGTATAATCCTAGGAAGGGATTTCACAAGAGTGTTGAATGGGTATGCTGCAACTGACTACTCTCACTTGAGGTTACCATGGAAAGGAATGCAGAATTAGATTCGAATTGATCGGGAGCCACACATGAAGTTTATGATCACATAATACAACAACACAAATGAAGTGTTGTTCGTTGAAACAGAATTGGGGAATTATTGCCTAGTATCATATCTAAATGAACACGAATGCCTTGAAGGAGAAGGAGCAAGTGAGGTTTTCCTTGTGTTGTCTAGCCCGCCTGTTAATTTGGCCAATACCTCTCAGAGCACATAAATGCTGATAGAATCCAATGATGAGGAATCAGGTGAGGATGATAATCTTGGGTTGCTGAATATTTTCCAAGATTTTATGGAAATATGTGCATAGGACCAGCTTAGTTTGGGAGCCCGAATGAACTTTCAGGAACTCTTGCTACCTAGTTGATGCAGGGTACATAATGCTTCCCATTCAGAGGTTGAGTGTTGCTTGTGCCAAGCAAAAATTGAGCATGTTAAAAGACAAATCATTCCGAAGGAGGAAGCTGGGTCAATGCCGCTAGAATAGACACATTCTGCCCCTACACCTCCCCAAAAGGTTACTAAAATGAGGTCCCATTCGAAGGTAAAATTCGGGTCTGTTGACTCTGCATTCAAGGACTCTCCTGGGTACTGGATGTTGTGCTTTGAAGGATCAAAATCCAAGCATCGGGCTAGAGCTAGCTTTGAATTAATCAGTCCCAGAGGCAAGTCATACTTTGCTGCTCATAGGATTCAATTTTATTGCACCAATAATGTAGTAGAATATGAGGCCTTGGTCTTGGGACTCCTTATGGCATTAAGGAAAGGTTTTAAAGCGCTATAAGTTTTCGGGGATTCAGAGTTGGTCATAAAGCAAGTTAGAAAGCTCTACTCTTGTTATGACAGGAGACTCACCAATTATAGGCATAGGGTATGGGATCTATTGGAGGGAATAGATGCATTCAATATCCAACTAATCCCATTCTCCCAAAATCATACAATTAATGCCTTAGCACAAGTGGCAAGCACGCTGCGGCTGTTGTCCTTATCTGGTCTCAAAAGATTCACAGTGGAACTCACCTCCGTTCCATCTGTGCCAGACAATGTAGCCAATTCCCAAGTGTTTAATGATGACAAACACATCCTGGATTTTATCACCAGTTTTGATGTGTTCGCTACTCAGATAATAGACGAGGTTGAACCTCAAGAGGATGACCTGGATATAGAGGGGGTCATCAATCTAAAGAACAATACCATCCCTAGAGGGATGGTCCAACTTGAATGAATCTTTGACTTGGATTAGATCAGAGATCAAGATCAACAGGCCAAGAAGGATGCCATTAGCAGCCAGTGTGACACCTACAACCTTAGAATGGCTGGGAATGCAAAGAGTGCATTTATTGGCAAGGTGTGCACAACTGAGGAAAGAAAAGGTATAGTTGATGCTTTGCAGAGGTACCACAATGTCATTGTTTGGAGCTACAAGGATCTCAAAACATATGATACATCAATTATCACCCATACCATCCCTCTTAGCCCAGATGCAAAGCCATTTTGACAATGACAACGCCCTGTCAATGCCTTATTGGAACCAATAATGTACAAAGAAGTAAAAAAATTGTTGTCGGCCAGGATTATCTTCCCGATCAGACATTCCACATGGGTGGTGAATTTGGTTCCTGTTAGAAAGAAGAATGGGGAGATGAAATTGTGTGTTGACTTCCGCAATCTAAATAGAGCTTTGAAAAAGGACAACTATCCAGTGTCGTCATTGGATGAGGTACTGCATATAGTAAACAATTCTCAGATGATGTCCTTCATGGATGGGTACTTTGGGTACAACCAGGTTATGGTGCAATACAAAGACCGACACAAAACAATGTTCTCCACTAAATGGGGAATTTTAACTTATAGAAGGATGCCGTTAAAACTCAACAATGTTGGTGCCAGCTTCCAACATGCCATGGATATTTCTTTTAAGGACTTGATTGGCAAGTGCATAATCATCTACATGGATGATTTAATAGTATTCTCAAAGCAGTAGAGTAATCATGTCATTGACCTATGCAAAGTCTTTCAGAGATGCCAAGAATTCAGTGTCTCCCTTAATCTGAAGAAGTGTATCTTCGGTGTCACTGAAGGGAAATTGCTTGGACATGTCCTCTTAGAGAAGGGAATCTCTATTAACCTCGAGCGTATCCAATCAATTATGAAGATTCAGCTGCCAAGTAGCAAAAAGAGTTAAAATATTTTTTGGGAAAGATTAACTTTGTCCATAAGTTTATCACGGGCTTTGTTGGGTCTCAAAAATGTAGGTTTGAATAGTGAGAGGTTGCCAAGCTCTCACAACGCTTTTGGCCAACGTACAAGGCCAATTGATGCAATTGAACCTTCTTCTTTTTAGATTTTTCTAGACCAAGGTGGGTGAACCTATGTGAATGATGCAGATTGAAATGTATTTCCTGATGAAACAATCGACCCACAATGACAAATGGAAGTGGATAGAAAAAATCACTATAACTACTCCTAATCCTACTGCACAAAAGAAAGGATTTGAATAAGTTGTTTGATATGAATTCTAACATCTGGGTTGTGATAGACCAGTGCCTTCTATCCACATGGGCAATGGAGTCAAAAATTAAGAAAGATATGTGTTTCCCTCTTTGGCTTAACTCTAGTTGTTAGGCATTTTGAAAATTCTATGACTAGCATAAAACTTTATTAATTTATGACTTGCATAAATTATGTTGGAATGTTTTTTAATCTAGTTCTTCTTTAACTATCCAAAAGAAATCTTAAAACCACTGTGACTTATTGAAATAATTTAATCCTAATTTGTAGACACCAATCAATTAAATAACACAAAATGGGAATACATTTTGACAAATCAGAAATGTACTTGATACACTGATTTAAATGATAAAATGACTTCAAGTTGGAGAGAACCAAATAAAGAAATTGAATTAACACAACACAACAACTGAACACCAAGAAAGAACTTCACCAGTCAAAATATATTATCTCCATTGATTCCCAGTCCATTTTTTGGAAAAATCTAACTCCTCACTCTTAACTAATTTTTAGAAATATTTATACATCACATACCAAGGGTCGTGACCCTTCATTTTTTGTTACAACCATTTGAAATCTTTGACAGAAAGTAAAATATTTGATTAAGTTGCCTTTCGGAAAATAAAATATTTTTAACTATAGCTCTGCCTTTGGTTTTTCCTTAATACATTTCCCGCCTTTATTTTATCATCTTATACCTTACCATGCCTTTTATTTTATCACTTTATTTGCTGCCGTGAAATTTCCTTTTATACATACCGCTTTACTGCGCCCTTCATATCTTCAACCCATGGTATCGCGGTGACCAGCTGCTCTGCCTTTCCTACCGCCTTACCGCAGTCTTCCTCCTGACTCCCTGTGGTATGGTGGTTTGACCCTGATGGTTACCTCTGCCGTTTACCGTGCCACTGTAGTCTCCACTTCAACCATTAGCGGTACCATGGTGAACGGTTTGCAAACTGCTAACTGCTCATCACTGTTCACCGCTCAACCACCGGCTCCCCTTTACCACTCGCGGTATGGCAGTGTTCACCATCACGATCTATCCTTTCCCTTACCATGCCACTACCGGCTTCATTCTAACTAATCATGGTGTAGCGATAACCGTCCACTGACCGTCACCTTTGCTGCCGCTGCTCGCTACATTATTCACCACAGTCACTGATCTAGCCAACTACGGTACCACTGTGGCCACTCTTAATTGCCAGCCTCCATCCACCTTAGTCACCGTTGTCTGTGGTTTAATCTCGTGTGGTACTACGGTATATCTTTTGCATGACTGCTAACTATCCACTGCATAACCGTCTGCCCATCAATGACTATCTGCGGTGCAGTGATTAGGGTTATTGTGACTACCCTTAATCACTCACTATGATACCACGAGTCACCCTAAAAGGGGCCACGGTATAGAGGTAAACAGTGGAAGCCTCTAAGGGTTTTAAGGTAGCGGTATGATAGATAAGTCATTTTTGGCTTTATGAAAGGGGAATAAGTGAATTATTTTATGGAAAGATAGGAAAATATTATATTTTAATTGGAAAAAACCTTAGGATTTTCATGGAATTTTTGGGTTCTAATAGTGGCTCCTGTTGGGGATGAGTGGTTGTGCAATCACTGCAAGAATCCAGAATATCTTTGGGAGAGAAGACCAAGCAAAGGATGAAAAAAAATGAAGGCACAGGGATATGGAGGGAATGAACAGATGAACGATATGAAAATGGATCGAATGAAGAATGGAAAACCCTACACTACTGTACATGGAAGGAAAACAAACATTTTCAACAAGGGAACCTCTAGGAATGTCCATGTACTAGCAAACCCAGACCCTTCCTAAACTACTGTGCATGGAAAAGAATGTCTAAAGAGGGTTTTTCTAAGAATTGTCCACGCATTGGCAATCCTTAATCCTCTGTACTTGTTATGGTTCAAATATCAAACCACAAAGGATGGCCCCAGGCCACCCAAAAAAGAAAAACCTGCACTTTCCTCTGTCATAGACTTTGTTTTGTTTAATTCTTATCAAGTTTCTTTTGAAACTATCCATTCCACCTACCCTGCAACATGCACTGCCATTGAAAACCTTTAGGAATTAATTGTGTTCAACTTGAATTATACTCATTTCACCCCTTTGCATTTCATTATTTTTATCATCATAAGAAAAATATTTATCACCTTTATCACACAAAGTGTATCCATATTCAACAAAAAATTCATAGGTTTTCTCATTATCATATGTTGCTGAATGTTCCTACAACTGTACTAGAACCTAAAAATATGAATACTTCACATAGGAATCTACAAATTCAATCTCATCAATATCTTTTGAGACAACTGAATCAGAAATATTTTCCATTTCTGTTCTATCACCAGTTGGCATTGACACATACCTTTGATCCATATAGTCATCCTCATACATACTTGAATCAAAAAATGTTGGACACTCATCATCAATAACATGCAAACCAGTATCTTTTTCTTGCAAGAAAAAATCATTCAAGTCAAATACCTCTTCTTGGACACAAATGGATTCTTGATTGGCTTCAAAGACCTCCTCATCACTGTGAGAGATGCACATGGGGTTATTTGAATTGTTACACATAGTATCTTCACTGTCAAAGCAAATATGTGTTGGAGCAAAAACTTCAAAATTATATTTATGTGCATACTTCTGGTATTCAAGAGTTAACAAATCTGAAACTTGCTCATTGCTGAGCGAACAAGTCTCTGTTTCCATATCTTCTACCATGTCTCCAGCCTCTTCTTGATATTCATAAGGACTGCAACAATCATCCTGTTGTAGATTCACAAGTTCTTCATCGCAATTTGAATCACAATCTAGCTATCCCTCCATATCATTTGAACCATTGTTGATGCATTCCCCAGATGGTGTGTCACTGACAAGATCATCAGTGCTGAAATCATCTCCCAAAGTGGAAGATTGGTCCTCAACAAAATCATCCTTATACTTATTAGTGATCTCACTATTGTCTTCATCTCTGATAGCGTCCTCACATATTTTCTTATCTACAATGGTAATCCATTCATCTAATTGATTATAGGCAATTGGTACCCATGATTCAGGCCAATAGATTGAATTGGGCTCATATTCTTTCATGAATTGCTCAATGATTTCAAACCTACTAGGTGGGAAACTAATAGGTATTTGCCTACAAATATCCATCATTCTTCTGAACAAAGAATACCTAGATTCTCCCTTATATCTTCTTATATTTAGGAAAGCATCCAAAAGACTTTTGTTTCTTTCTTGAATTTGAAAATACTCACCATTTTTATTTGCAGAAGTTTGATTTTGACATGTACCTCATTGTAGATTTTGATTTACACATCCACAAGAGATGTAATTATGTTGCACACTTTGATATGGCATTTGGTACTGATATGTACAATGCTCATGATATGGATTATATTGCTGATCGTGATATCTTACAAATCTTTATCCAGGAGGGACAAAATAAACATTCATTTTGATGTGGTAACTGAGATGCATAAATGTTCTGCTATGAATAGAGCATATTACCTTTTGTTACCAAAGTTCTCAGTTGTATCATGTGGTATTTGTGGTGTCTAAGATCTCCTAGTATTTGTGTCTTCATTCTCACTGCATGACGACCTATTTGGTGATGTACTTGGAGCACGTTTGACTCCCAATTGCCACAATTGTTGGTCCACTTGTAGTATCTATTGTTCAAATTGTAGCCTTTTTTGTCTTAATTCCTTCAACTCTTTTATTGACTGCTATCTCCTTTCTTCTTCTGTTGTTTTGACAAAATATTACTGCTTCACAACATCCATGCATTATTTATCAAATGAAATAGAGTTGCCACCTACTTTTCCAAAAAGTAGGAAAATGAAAAAGAGAAATTTTTTGATATTATTTTGGTTTGCCCTAGCGGAATCCCCAAACAAAAATGTGAAACTTTGTTGACTCAATAAATGGATAGGCTGAAAAAAATTTGCTAAGTAATTCCCCAGTGGAGTCACCAAACTGTTGGGTCTCAAAAACATAGGTTTGAACCACGAGAGGTTGCCAAGCTCTCATGACACTTTTGGCCAACGTACAAGGCCAATTGATGCAATTGAATCTTCTTCTCTGTAGGTTCTTCTAGACCAAGGTGGGTGAACCTATGTAAATGATGCAGATTGAAATGTATTTCCTGATGAAATAATCTACCCACAATGGAAAATGAAAGTGGATAGACAAAATCACTATAACTACTCCTACTCCTACTGCACAAAAGAAAGGATTTGAATAAGTTGTTTGATATGAATTTAAACATTTGGGTTGTGATAGACCAGTGCCTTATATCCACATGGGAAATGGAGTCAAAAATTAAGAATGATATTTGTTTCCCTCTTTGGCTTAACTCTAGTTGTTAGGCACTTTGAAAATTCTATGACTGGCATAAAACTTTATTAATCTATGACTTGCATAAATTATGCTAGAATATTTCTTAATCTGGTTCTTCTTTAACTATCCAAAAGAACAACAACTGTGACTTATTGAAAGAATTTGATCTTGATTTGCAGACACCAATCAATTAAATCACACAAAATGGGAATACATTTTGACAAATCAAAAATGTACTTGATACATTGATTTAAATGATAAAATGACTTCAAGTTGGAGAGAACCGAATAAATAATTTCAATTAACACGACACAACAACTGAACACCAAGAAAGAACTTTACCAGTCAAAATATATTATCTCCATTGATTATGTTTCAAGAAAGTCTACCATTATTTACATTCCCAGTCCATTTTCTAGAAAAATCTAACTCCTCACTCTTAACTGATTTTCAAAAATATTTATACATCACATACCAAGGGTCGTGACCCTTCATTTTTTGTTACAACCATTTGAAATCTCTGACTAAAAGTAAAATATTTGATTAAGTTGCTTTTCAGCAAATAAAATATTTTTAACTATAGCTTTGCCTTTGATTTTTCCTTAATACATTCCCCGCCTTTATTTTATCATCTTATACCTTACCGTGCCTTTTATTTTATCACTTTATTTGCTGCCGTGAAATTTCCTTTTATACATACCACTTTACCGCAACCTTCATATCTTCAACCCGCGGTATCACAATGACTAGATGCTCTGCCTTTCCTGCCACCTTATCGCGGTCTTCCTCTTGAATCCATGTGGTATGGTGGTCTAACCTTGATGATTACCTCTGCCATTTACCGCGCCACCACGGTCTCCACTTCAACCGTCAGCACTGTGCTGACCGCTCTGCAAACCGCTAACCGCTCATCACTATTCACCACTCAACCGCTGGCTCCCCTTCTACCAACTGCGGTATGGTGGTGTTCATCATCATGGTCTATCCTTTCCCTTATCGCTCCACCACCAGCTTCATTCTAACTGACCACGATGTAGTGGTAACCATCCACTGACCGTCACCTTCGCTGCCACTGCTCGCTACTTTATTCACCGCGGTCATCGATCTAGCCGACTACGGTACTGCGATGGCCTCTCTTAACCACCAGCCTCGTTCCACCATAGTCACTATGGTTTGTGGTTTAACCATGTGCGGTACTGTGGTATATCTTCTACATGACTGCTAACTATCCACCGTATAACCGTTTTCCCATCAAAGACTGTCTGCGGTGTAGCGGTAAGGGTTATTGTGACTACCCTTAATCGCTTACCGTGATACTGTGAGCCACCTTGAAAGGGGCTATGCTATAGAGGTAAACAGTGGAAGCCTCTAAGGGTTTTAAGGTAGCGGTATGATATATAAGTCATTTTTGGCTTTATGAAAGGGGAATAAGTGAATTATTTTATGGAAAGATTGGAAAATATTAGATTTTAAATTGAAAAAACCTTAGGATTTTCATGGAATTTTTGGGTTCTAATAGGCTTCACGGAAATCGTCAAACCACTCAATGCAATGCTGAAGCAAGATGCCAAGCTCGAGTGGACCTTAGAAGCAAAGTGGGATTTTGGGGAAATCAAGAAAGCAATCTCTGACCAGCTGTACTGGTCAACCCCAACTATCTGAAGCCCTTCTACATCTATTCATTCGCTTCAGATCATTCGTGTGCCAGTATTTTGACACAAAAATATGATGATGGGAGTGAGCATCTAATCACCTTCATGAGTGCCCCTTTGAAAGATGATGAGCTATGTTATCACAACATCAAAAAACAAGCTTATGCCCTTGTTAAAGGGGTAAAGAAGTTCAGGCATTATATCTTACACAACAAGGTGTTTGCCATAGTTCCCGACCCAACCGTGAAGAATGAGCTGGGAGAATGAAGGGAAAAATTGATTTCCTTATTGGAGGAATATGATATGGAAATCCACCCAATGAGATTGGTAAGAGGATAGGCACTCACCCGAAAAATCACTGAAGTGGCCCCGAACGTAGGCCCTGAACTCATTGTACAACAATATCAGTTGGAGGATATCTCTCCAAGAGAATGGTACGAGAACGTAGGATATTATCTAAGGAACCACAAATGTCCACCCCACTTACAGGGGGTCCAAAAGCATGCTCTCAAGTTGAAAAGAAGTAGTTACATGTTGCAGGGTGCCATCTTGTACAAGAGGAATCGGGAAGGTATCTACCTAAGATGCCTTGGTAAAGAGGAAGCTGATTGGGTTCTCAGGGAATTCCATGATAATTTTGGAACTAGTCATGGTTTTGAATTTTCTACTATGCATCAAATGTTGAGAGCTGGATACTATTGGCCTATGGTTTTCAAGGATTCCCATAGTCACGTCCGTACCTACCATGTATGCCAAACTTCAACCACCCGAGAAAAGAATGTTGTTGTCCCGTTACAGCCTGTTTTGGAGGTAAGGTCATTCACTCAGTGGGGTCTCGACTTCATTGGTCTGGTAAGACTTCCATCATCTACTGGACATAGGTACATTCTAATCGCTTTCGATTACTGTACTAGATGAACATAAGCAATCACATGTAGGCAATGCACAACTGAAGTAGTCACTAATTTTTTGGAAAGTTTTATTTTAAATCACTTTGGTTGTCTTTATCCATTGGTATGTGATAATGGTCTTGCATTTGCTTCGTTAAAATTTTATAGTTGGGTCTTTGACTATGGTATCACCCTCAAGTTTTCCTAGAACTATTATCCTCAAGGAAATGGTCTTGCTGAGTCAACTAACAAGAACTTGATCACCATGATAAAAAAATTGCTGGATAGGAACCCTAAGGACTGGCATACCCAACTCCATTTTCCCTTGTGGGCAGACCACACCTGTCACAAGGCTGCCCTTGGAGATTCCCCCTACCACCTCATTTATGGCTTGGAGCTTGTTGTCCCCATATACATTTAAAAATCCCTACCCTCCACTTCATTAATGATTTTTATGGAGGAGACTGCAGAGAAGCTCGCCTTGCAAAGTTGTTACACTTAGAAGAAGTACGAGACTGTGCAATAGAAATTTTTTCCAAACATCAGTGCGTAGTCAAAAGATGGTTCGACCACCAAGCCAAAATCAAGGCCTTCCACATTTTTTGATCTAGTCCTGTATTGGGACAAGGCCCATGAAAAGAAAGGGGGACACAACAAATTCAACAAGCTTTGGCTTGACCCCTTTCAAATTGCTGAAATCCTTGGAGATAATGCATTTCACTTAAAGACCTTAACTGGCAAGGACATCCCATTGCCTTTCAATGGGCAGCACCTTAAGAATTACTTCCAAGTCTGAGCTCTCTTTGAGTTGGTTGTGTAAATACTTGTATATAGGTTGGGGTAGGTTTTCTTGCTTTTCTCTCTTGTTTTGCTTTGTTTTGTTTGTTCTCCAGTTATTTTTCCTTTGGTGAGGGTCTCCCCTTGTGCCTGTTGTGGTTGCCATGCTTAGCTCGATGAATAGTTTTTCCTACTGCCCGCTCTTGCTTTGCTCTCTAGATAAGCCTTCATTCCCTATTACTAATCTCTGAAAGCCTAGATCATTGGTTTCCTCTCTTGAACTTTGGACTAATCTAGGATGGTGTCATTTGAATTTCCTGTGCTTATCATGGAACACACAGAAACACACCTTAAGGTTTTCAAAGAATTGTGTGCTGATCACTAGGAAGGCTAGATAATTGAAAAATATAAAGTTTTCTCTAGTGACCACTTTGATTCCCAAACCCACTGTAGGCTTTAGTGCGTACACGGTTGAGCAAAAGAAAAGAAAAGAACTGCAAAACAATATTGAAAAGGGAAAGAAAATACAAAATCATGCAACCGTATGGGTGTACGAATATCTCTACCGAGGCTATGGATGCCTGGCTGGCAGTAGAGCTATGTTCATAGGGTCACAACGACAACTCTGTCAGGGCTATGGACGCCTGACTGGCAGCGGAGCAATGTCTAGGTTACTTTTGGGGTTAAGCAAATTACATAGCTTGTCCCTCCTGATCAGTTGTTGTTCATGCAATTTCTAAGGAAAAGGAAATGAACTCACCATGCACACACTTCCATGATAATATCATGGCATGATTCAATCTCGCCCTCCTTAACTTGTTCTTAGTTCAATGTTGCAAATCATCTTCCGGTCTGCGAAACTAGAGATTTTGGGTTTAGAATGAATGTTTATCTTTAGAATGCCAGGAGCGTTCTCCCAATAGAGTCGCCATTTGTTGTGCCTATAGCACACACGCCTTATTCAGAATAGGGACCCTCGCTTTCTATCACCTTGTCGGGCCCATTTTGGCCACCTTGTTTTGCGTGCCCTCTATTCTGGTGTCCTAGTTGGTCAATGCGCCCTTCAAAGTCTCATTTTAGATTGACCATATTTTTCCCCTAAAAGAAAAAATTGCTTAGTCTTGGGCTTCATCAGGCCTTCTTGGTCATTTTGCCTTTTGGGCGTCCGTGGGACTCTCCAGGCCCGGCTCTTCGGGTTTCCCCTTTCGAGTTTGGGTTTTTTTTGTCCCCTAAACGACGTCAACGTCCTCCCCACCTCTACCCCTCGCTCCCCCTTTGACCACTCACTTGTCAAATTAATGGTTGACGGCTTCAGTGACTCCCGCCTCTTTGTGCAGGATATATGGAATCTGGTGCAAAAACTTTGGGAGTAGCCAAGGACAAAGGAAAAAGAACTGCCAAAGCTCCTTGAGGCAAGGAGGATAAAAATGAGATGAAGTACCAATTCTAGGGAGTGCCGCTACACTCCAAGATCACAACCAAGTGGAAGGACATCACAGACACAAATATTGGGCATGTCAACATTGATGAGTTCATTCAAAGGGTTAGAATAGGCCCCAAAACAGATAATGTGAAACTCATCAGAAGCAGTGGAATAGCCAAGGCTATGGGTTTCCCTCCCGCCTTGATTGCCCCCGAGCTGGTAATGGCCTATAGAGAGGCATATTAGCTAGGAAAAAGGACTATTATCGACAGGGATGGGAACCTCTTGGATGACATGTCACCACTAGGGATAACACAAACCTTCCACATTCGTGTCTTTGGAAAGATGGAGCTACCTACCATTCAGGAATGTAAGTCAATGCAGGATGAGGATCCTTTGAGATGCAAGAAGTTGATCGACCAGTATTGGTTGAAGGAGAAGCGGGGTAGTGCTACCAAGGCTCCTCAGGAGTTCTACCACAGTGAAATTTTTGAGGACTACCATGATTTTATCACCATGCTAAGCAGAGTAATGGGCCTCCCTTATGTGGCATTTTTCAAGAATGGATGGTCTATTTCATCAAGGACATCCTCCGTTGGAAGGTCACCATGTTCTACTAGGGAAGAATAATCAATGACCGCTTTCATGATCAATTCATGAGCATCAAAAAGACATCCAAATTCTACATGACCTCTTACTTGGTATACTCACTGGCCGATAGGAGGCCTTATAACGGGTTATTCAGAGTTCCAAATGAGGTGCCTGGTAGAGAACTCAAAACATTTGACTAATACCCTCAGCTACAATTCAATTTTTTTTAAAGGGATTATTGCAGAGTAAACGATGCATTCATCACTTACATCATCAGGTTGGTTAGGGGAGATTTCAAGAGACGGGTCTCCTATAGTGCTTGAGGATTTCTAAAGGATTATGCCTTCTTATTCATCCAATACCCCAAGTTCACCTACATTCACGTCCAGGGATTCTTTGAAATCCTGAATAAGCTACCCCTATACCTTAATGACTAGATCATACTATTGGAACTATCTTGGTAGTTGTGACATATACACAACATCCCGAGCAGTAAGCATCTGGTAGGGACCTCTTATCCCCTCACACTCAACCAGGGGATGTATGAACTTTATACTTCCCAATGCGCGAGAAATTTAGAGAAAGAGTTGGGTGAGTACCACTTCAGGCCACATATAGCTAGACCACAGATGGACCCATACAATCACATTAGGAAGGAAATTGGGTAGGAATACACCCACCTCCACCATGTCAAGGATTTATGTTCCAATTGCAAGGACGACCTTGAAGTGCGGCTAAGGAACTATATGTGGATGACTGCGTACTTTGTAAAGAGGGTGAATTTGTTCCCAATGCCTGATCAGCTTGAGGAGGATGAAAGTACTGTGATCGAACCAAGGTATAGTGCTATGGAAAATTTACAACTGACTTTAATTGATTGGAATGAGCAAGAGGTTGATGACTTCGACATTCTCACCAAGCTCGTTGAAGCTCGAACAAAGGTGTGGATCAATGGGTAGGTTGCCCGTTTGAAGCAATAGGGAGTTACCTTGACATTCAAGTGGCTTGAGAGTGAACCAAGTGGTTCTAATGGTGGGGCAGCTGCTACAACAACTGGAGAAACATCTTTGTCCCCACCGTCTATTTATTCAAAGAAGAGAAAGGAGGTTGACGAGTAGCAACCCAACCCAAAAGTGTACGCTAGAAAGGTTTCGGAGAGTGAACCTCCCAAAAAACATAGAAGAATGAGAAACATCATTGAAATGCCAATGATACCGGAAGATCCACTCCACAAGGGAGAGCATATGGAGGCTGATCTACCGAGATCTCTGCCTGCTTCATCTACTGCTACCACTATTGCTGCTATTGCTACCACCTCGCCTATCCCAAATGCAATAGTTGTGTCCTCTCCACCTACAGTGGACATCGCTACTCACCTCACCTCTACTTCTTCTATTGCACAAGTCATATAGGTGGATTCATCCTCTGCCACTACCTCACCGATTTCTTCATCCTCCATGTCTCCCTCCTTTTCTCTTCCGACTGCCACCACTACTTCTGCGATACTTGCCCTCGCTCTTCCAAAGTCATTCATGAAGTACATGCAGAATGTGTTGTTTGAACTTTCAGGAATGTTTGCAAATCCAATGGTGCAAGCTGCAATTGCCCAAGCGATGGTTAACACCCCGATTCCTCCTCCTCCTACTAAGCCACCTAGTATGGAGGCTATGATGCAAATCTCTGATGAGTTGGAGCGAAAACAACTAGAGGCAGATAAGAGATTGGAAGAAGAGGAATTTGATTATCATGAGCACCTAATATACGAACATTGGGTGATTGATGAAGTTTCCTATGAGTCTTCCAATGATGACAACAAGGATCGGGGCACAAAAATAATTTAGGAAACAGGTGACCCAGAGCTTGACGCTGAATGGGCTAAATAACTCAAGGATATTGAAGACAAAGAGGCTGAAAGATAGCCTATAGTTGAAGAAGGAGTTGCTGCTCCAGAGATAGAAGGTGATAAGTCTCTAGTGGAGGGGCATGACCGTGCCCCTGAGCATGGTGAGGAGACATCCTTTCATGAAGATAGACAAGAGGATAGGCCTGATGAATGTGGGCATGATCAAGATAAGGAAGAAAAGGATGCTGAGGGAGAAGATCACCCTGACGAACGAATTCCCACCAAATCTCCTATCAAGCATATAATGTTCCTACAAGACTTTGATGAGGAGAAAGAGGATACAAGGATAGGGTGAGAGGCCCTCATTGAAAAGGCCATTGAAATTAGGGTAGAGGACAACAAAGATCAACATGAATCACCCAAGGAAGGGTCTTCAATGCTTGATTGGTTGGAGAGATAGCTAGAAAAGAGGGCTCCCACTCCCAAGGACCCAAAGGCAAGACTGGAGGCAATATTGGCTAGGGCTCAGATTGGTACCAAGAAGGAGAAAAATCCTAGAATTAGATCAAGAGTAACGATGGACGCCTCTGGATCTAAAAGTAGTGCAAATAATCACACCAGTGGTTGGGGAAAAAGGAATAAGCTAACGTTTCTACCATCAACTTGGGAGTGGCCACTAGGGAACAAAAGGTTGACCATCTCTAGGAATCAGTTGCTATAGTGGTGCACCTCATTCAGCAAGATAAAGTTTTGGAGGAGGCGCTTAAGGCACAGGTGGCTGATTTGACAGCTTATATCCATCAATGGTCATCCACGAAAGAATAATCCACCACATCCTCGACCCCACCATAGTTTCTATCAAAAGAGAAAATTAACAAGCTGGAAAAGAGAAAGAACTTGGATAAGACCACAAAAAATTGGTTTTGACAGGTCTTGGATATTGGGAATACAAGTATCAATTTGGTTGTTTGAACAAAGAACAAGTTCTTCAAAGTACAAACATCTCTTGAAGGTATGAGGCAAATCTGCATTGAGTTCCCTAAGAAGTATGGGGCTGCTTACCCAAAAATTGAGGCTATCCTCATGCTACCAAGTGAGATTTGGGAGAAGGAATTCACCTTCAAGGACGATGACCATTGGTTGATGGATGTGTGGAAGCGAGACTTCAATCAACAGAAGGAAAGGCTAGAATAGGTACTTGAGTGAGTAACTTCGGATGTTGAATGGGCCAAGGAGGCCAGAGGGGATTACTTCCGATACTTGATGCTGATGATGGGGTATGAAGTGCCCACTATCAAGATCAATCCAGAGAATATAAAGCCTCACTTTCGAAAGAGAATGGAAGATGGGATGTCAGCCGAGATTACTGCAGATTTTATGAGATTTTCTGCCTAAGCTTTTGCCCAGTTCGAACTATTTAGGGACCACGTTGCCAAGTATGAGGAGGACTCAAAAAATCTTGTTAACAATTCCAAAGAATGGAGCTACCAAGTGCTGAGATCTGACATCATTAAGGTTGACAAGTTCCGTCTGGTGATCTTGAGGTTCATGGAGTATGTAGCTTCAAAGAAGCATGAAGGAAACCCTGTTACTGATGAAGAATTTCTAAAGGAGTAGCTACAACAAAGAGTAATCAATAAAAAGATGAAAATGCTATGGTGCTACCACTAGAAGACAAAACAGGGATATGGACAAAGTGTATATTAAAATTGTAAAATATTTGGGGGTAGGTGAAACCCTAGTGTAAAGTGAATCTTGGCCACATGATGAGATTAAATCTTGGCCACTCCTTTTTCTTTTTGAAAGCTATAAATAGGGGTCTCCTCCTCTCATTTTAGAGAGTCGAGTTGTTGTAAAGACATGTTGTAGAAATTGCAATAGAAATACATTGATCTTGGTGCATTTATGGATTTCTTCTCATGTTTCATGATTCTTCTCTCATAAGTTAAGGATTTAGTTAGATTTACTTTTTTGTCCTAGTTTCTTTTCAGTAAAATTTAGTAGATTTAGTAATGATATTCTTGATTGTGGAGATTTATGTTGTGTTGATGCTTTTCTTGTCCATACTTTTTGTCATTTGCTATTGGTAGATGGCTCTGCAAAGTTAGTCTGGACTTTGATATTAAAGCTGCCTTTAAAACTTTACTTTGCTCATGCATATGTGTGGTGAATGAACAATGAAAAACATCTACAGTCCTTAGAAGATAGCATAGGTTTCATGATATTGTGAAATTTCTGGTTAGTTGAAATCCTATTTTAAGGAAATTGTCCACAGTATAAGCCTCCATGATCACTGTTCATTCGTAGTTGCAGGTCCAGGAACTTGCTCTCTTTCCTGCCCATTTTTTTCCTTTTTTTTAACAAATAACCTATCCGAAGGTTCATTGCACATTGTAAAGCTAAATTCAATGATAAAATGGAGTTCAAGATTGTTGTTTGAACCTACAATGAATGCACAACAATACTTCCATCTTAAAACTTCGTTTGCAGATTCGATTCCCTTTCCAGCTTAACTCATGTAAGTCTACCCTATGATTATCAAAAAAATTAAAATGAAATCAATTAAGGTATCTTATGCAAGTCATGACCTGACACCCAAGAAACCTTGGGGTAATTTTTAGCAACTTGTTGGATATTTCCTTTCAAGAGAGGTGATGCACCTATGCATTGCCTGTGTTGAAAAGTGCCTAAAAAACACATCAAAAAATATGTTTTTATAGCTTTGTGAATATACACACACATATCATTATCCAATTGTAATACACATTTATATATATTGATACATATATAACTATTCCTATGCATGCTCACATTTAATAATTTCCATCTAAATATATATAAAGTAACTATATATATGTATTTACATATATGTATACTAATATATAAGTATTCTTTTACATGAACACAATAATATACTTGTATATTAATACATGTATATTTAATATACATATATCATTACTTTTATATCCAAACTCAAACATATAATTAAATCCTATCACAATCAAGGATGACTACCCAATTATTCCAATAAGTCAAGACTACGACCAAAGGCACTTACCCAATTCATGGATTCACCCAACTCAAGCAAACCAAATTGAAATGTGAGTGTGTGATAGATCAATATTGGCTTATTAAGGGATACTGAACCAAAACCTTCTCCTAAGTGATACTTCCCCTCCCTTCTAGACGCGTGAACTTGTACTTGCATCCAACTTGGCACATTTGCAATGGTAGTTAAATGTTCACATGAAATCCACTTGCATCATAAAACATTAGAATATTAACAGTGCAGTTCATATTATTGAATCGTACTTCATCAATATAAACATAATTACTCCTTCAAAGCAATAACATCACAATACCTTTTTCAGTATTTCATTCATTTGTCAAACATATTTTAGCCATGATTAAATTTTATCATCTTATTTACCTATGAAGGTAAAAGTAACTCAGTAATAATAAGACAGGGTGTAACACTTGTGGGGAGTAGACTCTAGGTCGAAACAATGAACTGGAATTGAGAGGTTCCAAGTTCTTTTTGGGGCCTAGATTCCAATGGGAATATGGACTTAAGAAGAAAGGAAAGGAGCATGAAGTGAGGAGGAAAAGGGAACCTCAAACACAAGTTCCAAATCCAAAATGAAGTTCAAAGTTTACTAAACGTTGGGGGTCATGAGCTGGGAGGGAATGTTAGAGATCAGGAGTTGGAAGGGAATACAAATCAGGAAAAGAAAGTTCCAAGTCCCTTTTGAGGCTTGAAAGGGAACTAAAACAAAAATATGCAAGGGGAAAATGATATGAGAGGAAACCCAAATTGTGACCTGAAACTCGTGAGGAAACCAAAAGACATCTCTAAGTCAATTTTGGATTTTATCCACTTAGAAGATAGGCTGAAGTAGAGGGGGAAAACAATGCAATAGGAAGACACATTCTTGAACATGGAGGCCCATTTAAGGTCTCTTAGATCAGTTATAAACATTGGGTAAAAAATGACCAAGAACACACACTAAATGGAGGAGACTCAAGAAAAAAGGACGCTACAAATTTGAGTGCCAATAACACCTCTTTAATAGGTTATCATGCAATAAGTCACACTAATTAGAGGATGACGAAAGGGAAAAAATATACAACTAATCAACCAATTTTTCCATAGGCTACTCTTAATCTTCCTATAGCACTTAAGATTGCTACCAATGCATATAAGGCATATGATCTTATTGATTAGTTGCATAATACACATTATAAGATATATTTTTGGTACTTATTGCATACATCATCTACGTGTAAGGAAAATGTACAATTTTTTTTAAAAATAATTCAAGTGAATTCTAATATTTAGCCACAAAAAAATGCTTTATGATATAATCTATTAGTAATCTAAGAAATATTATCTTTCATTTGGTAATACTAAGCTTCCACCTTTGCACATTTTGGTGCAATATTGACATATAAAATTCATATATGTCTTGGTTGATAATGGATCTAGCTTGAATATATGTAGTTAGGATTGTTTGAAAAATTTGAATGTGGATATGTCAAAATTGCAAAAAATTGAATATTACTATAAAAGGATTTGTCAATATTTAAGACATTTTTTTGGTATTATCACTCTTAATATTATAGTTCAACATGTTTTCAATTACGAGTAAAATAGGTTTTGAAGGGACCCAAAATCCTTTAAAAAAAGAGACGTTGCTAAAACATGAACCAGATAAAGCCAAAATCCAAAAAGAAACAAGACATCAACAGAAAAAACAACAAACAGAATAACCTATTGTAAATTTTTTATAATTTTTGCAGCTTCTAAGTCTTGCGAGATGATACACTCATGCATATCAAAGACCTCAGAAAGATCTTTACTAGTAATCTCCAGAGGTTTCTTGGCTTGAATTCATGTGTGTGTACCTGGTCCAACAACAATAGTAACCTATTTACCTTTCGTCAAGTTTCTATCAACAACAACATCCTTAGGCTGCCCAACCTTCTCACCCCCATTCCAATTTCTAGCCTTTTCACGTGTTTCTTGAGAGATTAGCACATAATGTTGTTGGGTATTCCATAGATACATGTTGAGAGTTGTACCATCCACACTTCATAAGGCTATCAAGTTTCGGTGTAAAAATTAGAGATAAAATACAAGTCAATGATCATCCATTTACTCATTTTCATATGGTTGAGGAGCCTAAAGTTTTTATTACATAAAATAAACCAGAAAAGATATACCTAAAAAGAGAAACAAAATCATAAGGAAGAATCCCTCCATGACAGTGATCCATACGATGACATGTCTATTGGAAAATATTCTTCCTTTCTAACATTTGAAAGGCTATAGAATCTTTCTTATAAAATAAAACAAAAAGTGAAAGAAACAAAATGAGTATACTTGAGTTGATTGAGTTATAGGAAACCAAAGGACATGATGGCATTAGTTATGTATTGAACTATATCAATCAATGGCTAAAAGAGTGTAACATTTAGTACCTATGATCAATAGTAATTTGTGTTGCATTTGTGGATGTGTTTGGTGGTGTTGTCATTAATGTTGTCATTGATGTCAACATAGTTCAAAGTGATTGTAGATGGTACAAGTATAGTTGAGATACCGTGGAAGTGTTAAGAGTACATGGAGCTATATTTATGGTGTTGATGTCAAGTGCTTTTGAGAAAATTAACAAATAATGAAGACAATGTTGTGTGTGTGTTGTGAGTGTGCTCCGGTAATGTGCTCTGCATTTATTCTCTGTTGATCCTATGCCTGTGCAGATCTATGGAATTGCTTATGGGCTTCAATGGATAATATATCCCGAGTTTTAGCTTCTAGGTCGATGGAGAGTGAAAGATGTGTTCACCGGTGTGTGAAGTCGTTTGGCAGAACTGTTTGTCTATGGATTGGGATAAATTTTTCTTCTCTACAGTCTTCTGGTGGTTTGTCTCAGATCTTGTGGATCTAAAGGAAGGTTAATATTGATGTTCTCTATGTTCTATAAACACTCTTGTAGTTTGGTGCTTTGGAAGGCTTGTTCCAGAGCTATTGTGTGTCTGCATGACCCGGTTAGACTATTGAAGAGAGTTCAATGTATGGAAGTTGTTGTAGTTGTTGTGAATGTATCTGAAGGTTTCTAAGAGGTGTTATAGTGTCTAGTGAAGTGTGTTGAGTGATCCACGTGTGATCATCTTGTTGTGGATGCACATACTTCAAAGTTCATTGGTGTTTTCATTAGGTTTGTCTGACCAGGTGTCTACACATTACATGAAGATTATGCATCGATCCAAGATGTTGTTTGGGTCCTAATTAAGTTTGTGTTTGGTCCTCTCTCATTCTTATCCAATGTGGGAATGTTGAGTAGCTGACCAAATTTGAATTTATAAAAGAAAGAATATGTAGCCAACCTTAAGAATTTTTCTAAGGTTGAAGATGGTATAAAATAAAGTCAAGATGTTGTGAATTGTAAGGTAAGAAAGTGAAGTGTGTGAACAAGTGTGAAAGGCAGAGTGTGTAAGAGTGAATCAAGGTAGAAATACTTTGATGTGTTAGATTCCTTAATGTAGTGAGATGATGGTGTCTACAATCCTTCGATCAAGCTTTAGATGCATTGAACCTGTTGTGGTGGATTTTCTATTGTATTTATTTGTTTTTAGGCAGTGAGCCTTTGTATCTGGATAGTGAGTCTTTTCTAGGAAGTGATCCCTCTAGAAGTGAGCCTTTGTATCCAGTATTGCATTACTATTATATTGTGAGTTAACCCTCACTGTGTTTTTTCCCTCATTAGGTTTTCCACATAAATGTGATGTCTCTGGTGTTTGTTTTCTGTTATCTTCATTTCATGTTTATACTTGATAACGGATTAAAGTTAAAGTGGAATTGATTAAGGCCAGAAGTAAAAGTAATTTGGTACAAATGATTCACGCCCCCTCTTAGTTGTCTTGTGCATTTCAACAATTGGTATCAGAGCTTTGGTTCTTCAGAGAATATCTTAATCACTTGAGGTAGATCAAATGGTGCACAAGTTGCAAATCCCTATTTTTGATGGAGCTGACTACAGTGACTGGAAGGAGCAAATGAGAGGTTACCTAATCTCTCTTAGTTTCAAGACTTGGAAATATGTGGAAACAAAGTATGTTGAACCGACTAGTGGTCCTTCTTCTCCTAATCAGATTTTTGCCTATAAGGAGAATGAAAAATCAAGGCATGCTATCTTTAGTGCCTTATCTAGAACTGAACGAAAAAAAAGTCATCTCTTTGGGAACTGCTTATGAAGTATGGGAAAAATTGAAAGATATATATGAAGGGAATGATAGAGTTAAATTTTTAAGGAAGATAACAACTAAGCAAAAATTTGAGAAATTGAAAATGGAAGAAGGTGAAGATATTGCAAACTACTATCAGAGAGTTGAACTTACAACAAATGATAAAAAATCAAGGTGGTACCATGGCAAATGAAGATGTAATAGAAAAAATATTGATGACCCTACCAGAGTGTTATAGTGACAAGGTCTCTGCTATTGAAGAATCATATGATTCGAAGAAATTTACTAAAGAATAGTTATTTGGCACCTTGACTGCATTTGAGATGAGAAAGTTTGGAAGAGAAAAGTAGAAAGCTGAAACAACCTTTAAAGAAATGAAGATACAAGATGATTTGGATAGTGATGGTTTAGAAGAGTTGGAAGCAAACTTTAAAAGGAAATTAAAGAAAGGTACCGGTAAGTACAAAGGTATGTTACCTTTTAAATGTTTCCGTTGTGGAAATATTGGCCACTATGCATCAAGATGTCCAAATAGAGCTGCACATAAGAAGAACAAAGATACTAATTATAAAGACAAAAAGGATAGGAATTTCAAGAAATTGTATTATGTTAGAGAAGATGTTGAAATCCCTGATGACGAGTCTAATGTTGAGGATGATAAAGATGAATGCTTTTTTTTAGCCTTCGAGAACAAATTTGTGTCTACTAACCATGAAATATGTGCAAAGGAATCTGGTCCGGAGAATAAGAAGGATGAGATGGAAGGTAATCTGGTTACTCCATTTCATGCTAGACAGGATGAAGACTGTTGGGTGGTTGATAGTGGATGTTCAAATCATATGACTGGAGATAAGATTAATTTTACTAAACTTGAAAAATATGATGGAGGATTAGTTATGTTTGGAGATGATTCTGGTGCTAAGATTGTTGGAAAAGGTACAATTAGTCTTGATGGAAAACATAGTACTGATGATGTCTATTATGTTAAGGGCTTAAGGCATAATCTTTTGAGTGTTGGAAAAATGTGTAGCAAAGGTTTTAAGCTTGTGTTTCAGGATAACACCCGTGAGATCAAAAAAGGGTCCAGAACTGTGGTGCCTGTAGGAAAAGGAACTCATGGAAACATTTATCATCTTAAGAGTGGTGATGGTCAGTGCTTTGTTTCTCAAGTTAATGAAAGTTGGTTGTGGCACCGGAGGATGGGACATGCAAACTTTGATAATCTGATTAGGATCAGTTCAAGAGAAGTTATTAGAGATTTTCGTAGAATCACAAAACCTACCAATTCTATTTGTAGAAGTTGTCAGATGGGAAAAAAACAAGAAGCAATTTTAAAGGAAAAAACAATCATCTACCAGAATGCTAGAATTGATTCATACCAAAATGTGCGGTCCTACAAGAATAGGAAGCCTTAATGGTGATAAGTATTTTCTTCTTTTGATTGATGATTACTCTAGAATGGCATGGGTTACTTTTTGAACCACCAAAAACATATACAAGAAGGGAAAGAGGATTCCCCAATTTGGTTCCTAGGGTTTTTCACCTAGGAACTTTGATGGAAGAATGACACTCTTTCACCCAGTGATATGATTTTGGGTGAGTTCATTCAAAGATAGGGGTTATGTATGGGGTTGTGTTGTGTGTGTGAAGTGTGGCTAAGTGTTGTATAGTAATGAAACTAAGGTAGCTATGAAATGTAAAGTAATGTAAATCTAAACTACATGTAAACTAAACTAAATGACCTAACTATGTAAATTCTGTAGAAAACCTTGAAATAATAGAAGGGGGTGCACCTGGGTATGGAGAGTTGTAGATGAGGAGTCTCAGAATGTTCTACATTTTTTTTGAAATCAGCAGAGGGACACTTACGCCAAGCTAGGTGACCTAGTCCTCTTCCCAAGAAAGTTTTTTAGAATAGGTTTCCACCAAAAGGGTGTCCAAAAATGTTAAAATCCTTGAAAGACAGGTCTAGAGGGACTAGGTCACCATTGTTGGTGACGTAGTCCTCTTTTGAGTTTCTGAGAATCTAGGAGTAGGTTTTGGAGTCCTCAGTCTGCACTTTGGTTCTTGGTAGGTGTCTAGTTTAGATTATGTAGAAAATGGGCCGAAAGGGGTCTCCAAGCTTCAACTAGGGCTTTGTTGACTTGAATGCCTTTGATGAGTTGAGAACATGTTCCTAGCACCTTTCTCCTTGAAAAAAATACATACACAAACCTCCAAATCACACATGCAAAGAGGAGACAAGGATTAGGGTTAGAGAATAGGGGTTTGCCTTAGTCAAACCCCTTTGATGATAATCAAATCTAGATGAGAAATAAGGAAAGGAAAGGATGATTGAATGACAAAGAAAATGCAAACACTTACCAAATCCTTTGTTGAAGATGCCTGCAACATGCAAGAATCAACTCCAATGGAGATTGCTTGACATGCCTTGTGCTTGATTACTTGCTTGGGAAGCTTGAGTGCAAGAGTACTTGTGAAGATTGAGTGAAGGTGAAAAATAAGACTTGTTAGGGTTCAAAATGAGGGGAAAACCCTTATTTATACAAGATATGCCCTAATTTCCCAAAAATGTCACATGATAGGCCGACACTAGGGTTTTGGAGGAAAATTCCCATTAAGAAATTATTTTAATTTTGAATTTTATGCCTAAAGGGACTAGGTCGCCCAAGGTGGCGACCTAGTCCACTTGGGAAAATCCAAGTGGTGGTCAGGAATAAAATGGTGATTAATGATGTGTGTTAGGCTTGCCTCCTGAAACACACTTAAGTTGGGCCTAAAAGTACATTAAGGGGACATATTAACATAAGAAAAGGGTTAATTAGTTGATGATAAGCCTAGGAAAGTGTGAAAATTCCTTACAACACTTTAGAACACCTTGACACAAGGCTTGGAAAGGGGTAAAAGGGGGTTGCTTAGGTGAATTGTGTTGAAAGGGTCTTAGAAAAGTGGGAAGGTGTGTTACAACACTTCACAACACCTTTTTAAAACACCTTTAGTTTATTGTTGATTTGCAAGTGTTCAAGACTAAATCAAGGCAAAACAAGGCGAAAATCCAAGGAAAAAGTGCCAAAGACTACACTTTTTGATGACACACTTTTCTTAGAGAGAAAGATCAAGCTCTAGATAGATTCAAAGTGTTCAAAGAAAGAGTAGAGAATGAAGTGAACCTGATAATCAAATGTTTAAGATCAGATAGAGGTGGAGAGTTCACTTCTAGTGAGTTTAATGCATTTTGTGAAGAACATGGTATAAAGAGACATTTCTCTACCCCTAGAACCCCTCAACAAAATGGAGTTGTGGAAAGGAAGAACTGAACTATTGAAGAGAATGCAAGGACAATGATGAATGAAGAAAATGTTCCTGATGTATATTGGAGAGAAGCATTCCACACTTCTATTTACATTCTTAACAAAGTTCAGATTAGAGGTAACAACACAAAGATTCTTTATAAACTATGGACTGGTAAGAATCCTATTGTTAAGTACTTTAAGGTGTTTGGAAGTATATGTTACATTAAAACAGATGATGAGAATCTAGGGAAGTTTGATTCAAGATGTGATAAAGGTATTTTTCTTGGATATTCAACTAACAACAAAACATATAGATGCTTCAATAAAAGATTGAGGGAAATAGTTGAAAGTGCAAATGTAAAGGTTGATGAAGCTATGCATAGACCATTTGGGATAACCGAAGTTGAACCAGATGATCCTATCTATGGACAAGTACAAGAAGAAGAAAAGGAAGAGGAAGAACATAGTGAAGAAGAGGAGATACCAAAACCTGCTAAGACTCCTAAGTATGTACAAAAGAATCATCCAGAGGAACAAATAATTGGAGACATAAGAGAAGGTGTAAAGAAAAGAAGAAAAGTGGTTGAGGTAAACTTGTCTTTAATTTCTAAGATATAACCTAAGACTATGAGTGAGGCATGCAAAGATGAGAGTTGGATGAGAGAATTGAAAGAGGAATTGCAGTAGATAGAGAAGAATCAGACATGGTAATTGATTCCTAGACCTGTAAAAAATAATGTAATTGGTTCAAAATGGGTGTTCATAAATAATTTGAATGAAGATGGAGAAGTAGTAAGAAATAAGGCAAGACTTGTATGTAAAGGATATTCATAGGTTGGAGGAATAGACTTTGAAGAGACTTTTTCCCCGATGGCAAGAATGGAGGCCATTTGGATGTTCTTGACATTTTTTGCTTGTAAAGACTTTAAAGTGTATTAGATGGATGTTAAATCTGCATTCCTGAATGGAGAATTGGAAGAAGAAGTGTACATGGAGAAACTAGAAGGGATTCAGTTATCAGACAAACTGGATATGGTCTACAAGTTGAAAAAGGAATTGTATGGACTTAAACAGGCTCCTAGAGTTTGGTATGCAAGGTTGGATAGATATTTAACACAACAAGGATTCAACAAAGGCTCCATAGGCAACAATCTCTATTTTAGAGTTGAAGGTAAAAGAATATTGATAGTTGTGGTATATGTTGATGAAATTATCTTTGCAGAAAATGAAGGCATGTGCAAGAAATTTGCATATGAGATTCAAAAAGAGTTTGAAATGTCTATGATTGGTGAGTTGAATTTCTTCCTCAGACTTCAAGTAAATCAAAAATGATAAGGGGATATTCATTCAACAATCTAAGTATGTTAAATAATTTTTGAAGAAGTTTGGAATGGATGACTCCAAACCGGTCTGTACCCCTATGGTAACCATATGCAAGCTGAGTAAGGATGATGAATCTTCTAAAGTTGATTAGTGCATGTATAGATCTATGATTGGTGGACTGCTATATCTTACTACTACTAGACTAGATATCATGCATGTAGTATGTTTAGTTGCTAAATTTCAAGCATAACCTAAGGAAACACATGTTACAGTTGTAAAGAGGATATTCAGATACTTAAAGGGAACTCCAGATTATGGCTTATGGTATCCTAGGGATACCGATTTCACCTTGAATGCCTACAATGATGCTGATTGGCTGGCTGTGTAGATGACCGTAAGAGTAGTAGTGATGGTGCATTATTTGTTGGAGGAAGATTGGTTTCATGGCTGAGCAAGAAACAAGATTCAGTTTCTTTATCCACTACAGAAGCTGAGTATATTGTAGCAACATCCCGCTGTACATAGGTACTTTGGATGAAACAAACATTGAAGGATATAGGTGTGATATGTGATGAGCCTATCCATATCTTTTGTGACAATACAAGTGCAATAAACATTTCAAAGAATCCAGTGATGCATTCTAGGACAAAGCATATATCTATCAAGTATCACTTCTTGAGGGAGAAGGTGTTGTAGAATGAAGTTAGACTTGAGTATGTATCTACTAAGGATCAAATTGCAAATATATTTGTGAAGGCTCTTCCAAAAGATACTTTTGAGTATCTCCGAGAGATGTTAGGGGTTATTGCCCCTCCTTCCTTGAGCTAGGTGCACATGGAGGTGCATCAGTCCAATGAATCTAAAAATTCTTCATTTGTCTAGACTGATGATTAAGGTCTACTCCTTAGGGGGAGTAGAGAGAATCATTGTTGTAGTATGAGATATGGGTGCACTCATAAGGGGGAGTGATCAAATTGTTTTATGGAAAAAAAATTCTTTGCCATTGATGTCAAAAGGGGGAGAGAGAGTCATGTGAAAAGCCTATTTATATCTGGGAAGAGAGAGTTGAAAAGGAAAAGAGAGTGAAATAATGTTGTGCAGGTTGTCTAATCTGAAAAAGAAAGGAGAGAAGAAGCAGGAGAGTGCATTATGTCTTTGATAGTTTTTCACATCATGTTTTGCCATGAATGACAAAGGGGGAGATTGTTGCAAGTATGGATGTGTTTGGTGGTGTTGTCATTCATTTTTTCATTGATGTCAACATAGTTTAGAGTGATTGAAGATGGTACAAATATAGTAGAGATATTGTGGAAGTGTTGAGAGTACACGTAGCTATATTTATGGTGTTGATGTCAAGTGCTTTTGAGAAAATTAACAAATAATGAAGACAATGTTGTGTGTGTGTTCTGAGTGTGCTCTGATAATGTTATCTTTATTTATTTTGTGTTAATCCTATGCCTTTGCAGATCTATGGCATTTTTTATGGGCTTCAATGGATAATATATCCTGAGTTTTAGCTTCTAAGTCAATGGAGAGTGAAAGATGTGTTCATCGGTGTGTGAACCCGTTTGGCAGAACTGTTTGTCTGTGGACTGGGAGAGATGTTTTAGCTCTACAATCTTTTGGTGGTTTGTCTCAAATCTTGCAGATCTGGAGGAAGGTTAATATTGATTTTCTCTATGTTCTGGCAAACACGCTTTTGGTTTGGTGCTCCAGAAGGCTTATTTCAGAGCTACTATGTGTTTGCATGGTTTGGTTAGATTGTTGAAGAGAGTTCGATGTATGGAAGTTGCTGCAATTGTTGCAAATGTATTTGAAGGTTTCTAAGAGGTGTTACAGATTCTGGTGAAGCATGTTGAGTGATCCACATGTGATCATCTTGTTGTGGATGTGCATACTTTAAAGTTCATTGGTGTTTTCATTAGGCTTGGCCGACCTAGTGTCTACACATTACATGAAGATTATGCATCGATCCAAGATGTTGTTTAGGTCCTAATTAAGTTTGTGTTCAGTCCTCTCTCATTCTTATCCATCGTGGGAATGTTGAGCAGCCGACCTAATTTAAATTTGTAAAAGAAAGAATATGTAGCCGACCTTAAGAATGTTTCTAAGGTTGAAGATGGTATAGAAACAAGTCAAGATGTTGCGAATTGTAAGGTAGGAAAGTGAAGTGTGTGAATAAGTGTGAAAGGCATAGTGTGTAAGAGAAAATCAAGGCATCAGTACTTTGATGTGTTAGATTCCTAAATGTATTGAGCTAATGGTGTCTATAATCCTTTAATCAAGCTGTGAATGCGTTGAACCTATTGTGGTGGATTTTCCATTATATTTTTTTGTTTGTAGGCAGTGAGCCTTTGTTTCTAGATAGTGATTCCTTTTTGGGTAGTGAGCCCTTTGGCAGTGAGCCTTTGTATCCAGTATTGTATTACTATTATATTGTGAGTTAATCCTCACCGTGGTTTTTCCCTCATTGGGTTTTCCATGTAGATCTGGTGTCTCTAGTGTTTTCTTTCTGTTATCTGCATTTCATGTTTATACTTAATAACAGATTAAAGTTAAAGTGGAATTGATTAAGGTCAGAATTAAAAGTAATTTGGTACAATTGATTCACCCCCCCTCTCAGTTATCTTGTGCATTTCAATAATTTGAGCTATAGAGATGCTTCTTTTTAATAGATTCATATGAATACAATAATGAGTGATTCAATTACAATTGATTATCAGATCTTTTCTTATGATTTGATAGGATACAAATTCCAAGCTATGTATGATATCTTAACAACTATTCACATGCATACATACTTTACATATCTCATTATAGGCACTCATAACTCTCTCCCTCTATACATCCACATCTATATCTTACTTTACAACTATAGGGGTATTGATGCAGGAGCATCCAGTGGTGTAAGGGCAATCCTACACCACCCAAAATATCTTTACTTTCATTTAGATTTTTGTAGATGTTTTTGTATTTTTGGATACCCTTTTCGTCGAAGATGAATTCCCAACTTTCAAAACTGCTTTTTTGCTTTTTTTGCTCAACTACTATTTTTAGCAAGTGTGAATTTCAAGGCGTGCAAAGGCATAAATTTTAGGGAAGCTTCAGGATAGAAAAATAAGCACTTTGGTGAAAGAATCAGGTCAAGATCATTCCTGGTTTGAAAGTTATGCGAGTTTCGGTTTCTGCTTTTTGCCTTGAAAACTCTTTTGAGCCTTGTTTGAGGCACTAAATGGTCCTGTACGGTCCCAAAAACATCAAAACCAGAAACATTGGTTCTTAATGCATTCTTCACTTTGAGACCTTTCGAACTTTTCAAACGGTTCGAAAAATGGAGTCCCGGATCAAAAGTTATGGCTTCCAGAAGTTGGTCAATTTTTGGAAAATTGCGAATTTTCGAATTAGGACTCAATTTTTGAATTTCAAATTGTAAGTTTGGGTGCGAAACCGCCAAAACTCATTATTTCAAAGGTGGTTTTTGGCTCCAATTAAGACGGGGGGTTTATTTTGGGGGGAGTTTTTGATTTTTCAATAGCTTTTTGGGGAAAGAGCGCACAGTGAGGGAAGGGGAATTTTGGTAGTTTTTGTAATTTTGCATGTATTGCATAACTCAAGGATTTGAGATCCTCTGCATGTAATATTTTCATATTCATAATAATAATAATAATCTTTGGTTGGGAATGTTATTTTTTGTGTCTCGGGTTGCACCCTCATCAGGTATATATAGGTGCATGTCCCAAAGTGCTATCTAAACTATATATATATATTCATGCATAATACATGAATAAAATACAAATTTATTTAAATCAACCTTAAAATTGCATATATGATCCATCTTATCATATCCTATTCATGTTTATCTACAACTATTCTTATGCATCCCCTATCTATAATTAGGTGCTAAATATGGAACAAATATGAACTACTACATTTTAATGTCAAAATTCTCCTTTGTGAAATTTTATTTTTTGACCTTAGAAAACTTCAACAACAAAAATGGGATAGAAATTAAAAATGAAAATTATGCCTCACCATTTTTTATGAAAAAGCTCATGTGCATCTAAAAATAATTGATTCAAAATCTCACTTTTTCCTTGTGCAAGGTGGGACACCAAGCACTCCTTTATTTTCAAAAATAATGGACTTATGCACTCATTCTCCATACACTCCAACATATCCTATCCATTCACCCAAAACATTAATCCACATTGAAAACCCACCAAATACAAATCATCCATTTCAAATCTTTTGAGGACCACTAGCAAAGGAAGAATATCTATCACACTAATTCAATGAGTTTGGTTCTCCCAATCCTATCCAAGAGTCACATGCTACCATTCCTATCCAACAAATAACACCATACAATTAAAATCCTAGCAACATGCTCATCCAAGATCAATTACCATCATGTAAGGACCTTGACAATCCCAAGTATATAGAGCATGGACAAGATAATCCTAATATCATGACTCCCTATCAAACACCATCATGTGATCTTTTTTCTATTCAACATATCAAAGAGTCTCCTTTCCCTATCCTTTTCCAAAATCAAACACTATCATACAAATTAATGCCCAATAAGCCTATACCAGTGCCTCATATCCCAAGCTTAAGTCAAAATCCATTATGCAATCATGTTGTTGATGATCTAAAGCCTATCAAACATATCCAAGAAATTTCTATGCTCATCCTAAATCAAAATCCATGTCAAGAAACAAATCCAAAGTAGGTTCAAACATGTCCTCAAATAAGTCAAGGTAAAATTATCCAAACTCAAGATGAAATTTCTCAAGAGAAACCCATCCAAGCTACTCCCTTTTATGATCATGATCCTAGCTATAATCAAGAGAGTCAAGTAGATGTTGGAGTAATCAAGATAATCACTTGATAATTAATTATTCATTAATTAATTATTAAGTCCCTTATTACTTTAGTTCACTTAAGCTAAACTTAGGAGTGTTTTTTATTATTAGATTGGGCTAATTAAAGGTCTAGTTGTCTCATTGCATGAGATTAAGACACCTGTAACAATCTAATACAATCCTCATCTAGGGTTTTCTTTTTCATGCTTTTATAAGTTTGCACATTCATTGTAATCATTCAATTCAAAACCATTCAAGTTAATACATTGCACATATCAATGCTTTTCTGGATTCAATCATTTCTCTCTTGGTTGCATAACAAATCAATTACTTTGATCTTTCTTTTTTGATAGGATAATTGCTTGTAGTTGATTTCTGGGTGTTGTGGAGTTCCATCATCAACTTCAACATGGTATCAGAGCTCCAGATCTGAAGTCTCCTATTCAAATTATGAGAGATCCAAACTTGAGGGAAAAATTGGCTCATCTTAGGGTGAAATGGCCACACTGTTGAGTCTAGAATGGTCGAAAACCTTAAGATCACTTGTCATCATCAATTTTGGTACCCCTACGAATTTGTACCCCTATTTGCAAATTTTTTTGTGCAAGTATAAGGCTATCAAATTTTTTATTCTAGTTGTTAATTTTCTTTCCATAATTTTTTTTTATAAAAGAAAAAAGGAATTCGAAAAAGCAAGAAATTTTTTTAAAAAATTGAAAATAAAAAATCAAGCACAGAGAATATCTTTGCTGCGTAGGGAAAATTCCTTGCGCTATCAACATAGTTGGGCCCCACCGTTCCCCCACTGACCGCTAAAGATACTGATGAAATAATAAAATCCCTCGATGAAAAATCTCATTCATTGAATGACCACTCCAACAAAAATCCATCGGTAGAAAAAATCCCAACGACCTGCAACTAACGCAAAAATCTAGCAAAAACATCGTTGATTAGGCAAAAATAATATTTTGACTGAATCTTGCACTTTACCGACGACGAAAATTTTTTTAGACAAACCAAGCTTTTCTTGTAGGTGAAGGGAATATTCCATGATGACCATCCGACTGTCAAATTTAAGTCAGTAGCTTGCTAACGTCAACATGACATCAGCATACGTCTGACCACTCAAGCCCCCTCCTAGGTCTTATTTGCCCTAGAGCAACTATTGTTTTCTTTTTGGCATAACTTGGGCATACGGTGTATAAATCAGGCAAACGAGATATCATTGAAAAGTTGGTTCAAGAACTTTCCAATGGTGCAGGTATCATTATCATATTTTTCTATTTGTTCTTGTTATTTTGAGTCAAAGTTAGATCTTCATTTTGTGCTTTTGAGCTCATAAATTTTTGCCTATATCTCTAATTTTCACGATTCAAGTAGTGTTGGAAAGGTATTTTAGATCTCTTTAGATCTATTCATGATTTTTTTCTAGAATCTGTACTAGGTACATTTTATTTAGTATTTTGTGTTTTCACATTTTGCTTAATTACTTGGACGTCTTGACAATTGGAAAAGGATTTTTTTGCATAGAATGACATCATTTAATCTATTTTATCAATACCAAGGTTTTTAGTCTCTGATTTTTTCATTTAATATGGGTTTTTTTGTTCATCCTTCTATGGTCATCATGACAAAGGATAACTATGAGTCTTGGAAAAATGACATCCTAACACATCTCAGGTGGCTTGATATTTTTCCTTATCTGTATGGAATCATACCTACACTAGACACACCAGGGAGTTTTTCAGCATGGGGCATCATCAAAGATTGTATTGTAGGGGTTATTTGTTCTAGTGTTAATCTTGACACTATGTCTGTTGTATCAAACATTGAGAGCCCCCACACACTTTGGACATGACTTTGGGAGATCCGTGGAGACCCTCATATCTCTCCATACCTAGAGGATCTTGTTGTAGTTTACATCATCCCTCTTGTAGATGCAAATTCCATACCCTTTGATGAGATACTTTATAGGAGATTGAGTATATCACATTTCTTAAATGTTTTGATGGTTCAAAGACTTGTCTTCATGTTTCCACTCTACAAATCAAGACTACATCATCATCTCCTATTGTTCCTGATCAATTTGACATCACCACATATTTGGCCCCTATTGGTTCAATGCAATAAGACATCCATCATCTTCTAGACATAACTACTTGGGATTCATATCTTGTAGACATATCATCCTTGTTTGTGAAATCCTATATTGTAGATTTGGAGGATTACTTTGAGGACATTCATCTCCTCTTTGTTGATATCCATATAAATGTTGTTGGCCCACCATATTCATTTCCTTTGCATCTTGTTCTCCATAAGTCTTCATAGGATTCTAGATCAACATCATTTCTTTCCAAAATGTGGACACATGAGCACTTTTCAGAGGCACACATCATTTGGATTTGGATTCTAGAATCACCCATTCTTTTGGATTGGCTTCTCCAATCATCGGTGGATCTATTTATTTCTAAGGGGAGAAATGTTGTTTGCAGGTAGTGTATCATATTTTGTCTTCAGGCATTCATCATTGGCATAGAAGCTACTTATTAATGAGGGGATTCATTTCATCTTTTTCTCTCTCCATTTGGGGGGATATGTATTGTACTTGTGTAATAGAAGTATTCCTTAGGGGTCACATTGAGTCCTCCTTCTATCCTTCTTTCACTAGTGTAGTCATTTCTTTTTCTCTCTTTTGGAGCGGAGTTTTTCCCATGTGGTTTTCTCCTTTTCTCTAGTTATGAGAGATTCATTTATTTGTACATGGGCACCTCATCAGGACTTGTATCCAAGACCCATCCATGCATCCATCATTGGATTATACATTAGGGTCTATAGCTTCTCCCTAAGTTGATCTTAAGTGGGGGTGTTGGAGTAATCAAAATAATCACTTGATAATTAATTATTCATTAATTAATTATTAAGTCCCTTATTACTCTAGTTCACTTAAGCTAAACTTAGGAGTGCTTTTTTATTATTAGATTGGGCTAATTAAAGGTCTAGTTTCATTGCATGAGATTAAGACACCTGCCATAATCTAATTCGATCCTCATCTAGGGTTTTCTTTTTCATGCTATTATAAGCATGAAAATTCATTGCCATCATTCAATTCAAAACCATTTAGGTTAATACATTACACATATCGGTGCTTTTATAGATTCAATCTTTTATCTCTTTGTTGCATAGCAAATCTGTTGCTTTGACCTTTCTTTTGTGATAGGATAATTGCTTGTAGGTGATTTTTGGGTGTTGTGGAGTTCAATCATCAACTTCAATAGTATATTCTCTCATCTAACTTTATACTATCCACAATAAAGAGATCCAAAATAATATTATCCATCATCTAAAATCTACCTCTTATGGTGAGACACTTGGTCCCTAATAAAGCATAGACAATGAAATAAATAATTGTGATCATTATCACATAGATTTATAATGAGCATAGTGGTCATTATGACCTTAATCATATCAAACAAGAGGAAAATAAATCCATAATGGATACTACTAATCATTTAAATGATCATATTACAAGTGTACATGATAAGAAAACACTAATATCATCTTATCAAATAGGATCAACTACCTTTATCAAGTCATAGTTTTGCATTGATAGGACAATAACAAATTCTAATTGTCCTAAGAAAAATACCCATGGGATAGCATCAAGCTTTGAAAATAAGTATCCTATCACAAGAAATATATGCAAAAGAATGAACTATCAAGGAAAATGATTGGGCCTTCATGAGGAAGGTATCATAGAGCCTATCCAAATCTATATTAACAATGATCAAGGCACCAAATACAAGTATTCTACTAAAAATATAATGATTTTAGTGGCGCTTCTATGATCATCGAGGTAACTTCATTCATTGTGAGCATTGAGATAGGAACCATTCATAGCCCCTACAACAAGCTCATTTCCAACAATCCTTCCACTTCCACCATCCCTACCGACAAATTGTATCATCCACATATTTCAACCCTCAATTAAGACCAACAAAGTCATAGAGGATATAAAGAAAAGAGTCCAAATAAAACTTTAAAATCATATGAATACAAAAATCAAGTAAAGCATACAAAATCAATAGAGGTCCAAAATAAATTGGCCCATTCAAATAAAATGAAAAGAAATCTTATATCAAAATATGAAGGTACATTAAAAGATACACTCTACATACAACAAGTGTCCACCAACTTATGAATTGTACAAGAATGTTGGTTTTACTTTCCATCATAATCCTACATTCAATGTTCATAATCACATATCCAAATTCCATAATCCACCATCTCAAGTTTCGAAAGTCAAAAATATGCCAAGCTAATCTATATTGTCTATTTATCCATTCAAACAAAATAGATTACAATCACCTAATTCCACATCCAACACCCCCCATCAAAATCCAAAGTCATGTTTAAAACACAAAAACAATATATACCACATGAACACTCAAGAAACAAATAGAAGTGGAGATCAAATGCTCTTTCCAAAAATTATTTGGAAAATACGAATTGGGCAACAACCTTCCTGGGATCTCCCTAAGTCTACAATTGTTGAGCAAAAATATAGACAACATTTTCTAGGAAGGAGAACTATTGGTAGTCATGATTTAAGAATGATAGGCTTCAATTTCTATATATTGCAATGTGCAGTCTCAAATTGCATGCTGAATGTGATGGATGATATGTTAAAGATCCCAAATATACCATGTGATTGCAATGAAGACAATGTCAAAAAATAATTGAAGGATATTTTCAAGGTAAGATCTGAGGTACAGAAGGAGGAAATATATGTTTCTATTAGAACACATCATTTGTAGAGAGACCACATCCATAATGATGATTTGTTGGAGTATTTTCTCTATAATTTCATTAGGACATCAAGTAATTATGAGTGGGAACAAAAAATATCAGGAAGAATGCATTGGTACTTTGTCCACCCTAAGTAGGGATCCCTAAAAAGGTCTCATGGGAGATGCGATCTACATTGAAACTATAAGGAAGGATGAGGAAATGAACAAGAAATAACACTTATGAGGGAAAGACTTGACATGAACAATATGTTCGCATATTCCTTCTACTTATCACAATATGATACTATGTTTAATACTTCCCAATTAAAGATAATTCAAATTATAATTGAGGGATAGAGAATCCTCTTCTTTTGTCTTACCAGATTTCAAGTGACATTTTGTAATATTTTTCTTTCAAGTTTAATAGAATCAGAGTTGTCCCCATGATAGCAATTTCCCTATATATATGATTATGCATTAATAATTTACACACCTATACTTAAGTAAGAAGACATTCATGGATTATTTTGTATTAAGCATTTTAACATTTTCATTGAGAGTAGAACCCATATAAAACAATAATGTTTTCAAAGTAGTTTAAAAAATGGAATTAAAGTTTTTAACTAAATATTTTATCTAACATAGTGCACACAGGTAGCAGAGTTGGCTTGAGTCTTGGGTTTGCTCCCCAAGGTCTTGGGTTCAACTCTAAGGCCTAGACTCACCCAATGCGAGTGGCTTGCAGGTGGCTACTCTCATCCCCAGAGGACTAGTCTCACCTCAACTCAACCCTCTCAGATCCCAACTTGGCTAAAAATAAGTCCAAGGCAAAGTTTGGTTGGGTGTTGAGTTGGGTCGTAAAGATACCTCTAATGCAAAAAAAATAAAATCTAGCATTCTTAATTATAATTGCATTCCAAGTTTTTGAAATAAATTTATCATACACATTTAGAAACCTGTACCATTTTGGTGAATAACCTCAACTTCTTAAATTTCTAAAATATTTAAAATATATTATTAGCAAATCTTGAATTTACAATTAAACTAAAATAAAAATTAATAATTATTTTTTTAAAATTAAATATATTCTTACAGATTTAAAAAGAAACAAAGGAGAGAGATCAAAGAATAAAAAAATTATTGAGCCTTATATAGTGGTTGTGTAAATGTAAATATAAATTAAAATGTAATCACATATATTTAAAAATAAATAAAACTATAATATAACTCTTAATAAGTAAAACTAAATAAAAATAGCTATTCCATAAAGTAGTAGAGATATTTCAGTTGTATAAATATGGGTTCTAATTTGTTGAGTTCTTGGAGGACTCAATGAATTTTATAGCAAATATTTTAGCTCTCAAGTGAGTCACATGATGTAAACATTAATAGATTAAAATATAATTAATTATTTGAGGTTTTTTTTACATGATCAAAATTTTATAGATTAAAATATTGAAAATTTATTGTTATTAATTATTTGAGATGTTTTTTATTTACACACTCACTTTACATTAACAATGTAAATAGAACAATGGTGACGACGGGCGGGAGAGGGCGCATGGGTCTCCATTTGAATTCTCAAGAGGATGATAGTGACGATGGGTGGTGGAGATGACCCCGACAAGGATGAGAATGGCGTGGAGAGGCCCATTTTTTGCTAGGTGTGCTCTTCGTTTGTAGTTTGTTCTCTGTGCAGATGTGTTGGGCGCAGTTGCCTTTATGGGTCTTGTCTTTTGTGCGTTCATTGCTGCTTTTGGCAGAGGCTTCCCCTGTGGTGTGCTGGATGGGGGATTGTCTTTGTGGTGTGGCTCTTTGAGCCTTTGTGCGTGGGGCTAGAGGTTGTGCTGGGGTTTCTTGCAGACAATTTTTTTGAGGAGTTTGGTGGCCTATCTTTAGACTCTGTTGGGCATGCAGTCAAATGTGGTGTTTTTTTTCTGTGCCCTCTCTCCTCACTTTCTGTTTGTAGATTTTTCTGATCTTCTTTGGCCTTCTGGGATCTTTCTTTCTTTCACGAGAGGGCTATATTTTTTGGAGATGTGGATGTTGGGTTGCCTCTAGTTTTGTCTACGGACAATTTATGGCTTGTTTTAGACCCTTTCTGGATTGCAGGGTTGGAGAGTGTTCTTTATTATCTGGCTGACTGTCTTCTTTCTTTGCTTGGTGGTAGTCCTTGCATTTTACTTCTTCTTTTGGGTCCCTCTATTGTGCTGGTTGTGGGGCTTGGGATTCTTGATAATGGGTTGCTTGAGGAGTTGGATGGAATTATCTCAGACCTTGACTGGTATGTCGGGTTGGAAGTGGTTTTTTATTGTTGTGTCTCTTCTTTTCTTGCTTTGTCAGCAATCTTTCTGGGCTCTTCTTCCTCTGTGAGGGTGCGTTGGGATGTGGTTGTTGGTCTGCCTATTATGGAGTGGACTGCAAATGATGAGGAGGCCCCCCCATTGCATGGTGCCATGGCTCCTTTTATGCGAGAGGAGTTTCGTGCTCACTGGATGGCGTGCAATGGTCTGAAGAGGTGCAAGAATTGGAATCATTGCTTGTACTTTTGCAGAGGAGGCCTGAGGGTTTGGATTTATGGTGGGTTTTTTCCATGACCTCGGTTTGTGCTTCTTTGGGATCTATAGTGTGGGTCCTTTGCTCTTTTTTGTGCAGAATTTTTTATTTCATGTTCTTACTTATATGGCTCTACTTACTGGCCCCATGGAGATGGGATCTTCATGCTGGTATGGTTTTGAAGGGGGATTCCTTTACCCTTTAGGTTGGCCTGGCTTTGATATCTTATATTGAGGTGGAGAGTTCTTGGCTGGGTTGGGCTATTTTTTTTGTTTCAACATCTTTGGTCTTCTTTGGAAAATCCTATTGAGGTGGTCCTATCTTCTATGGAGGTGGAGATGGTTTTTTCTGAAGAAGTTGGGAGGTGTTGTTTGGGGGGGTTGAACGGTACTTGGTTGGTTTAGCTTGAGGTTTGTTTCCCTTCAGCTCCTATGGAGGTGGGTCTCCTTCATATTAAGGTGGTAAGGAGTTATGTTGGTGGGGTGTTGACTTCCAGCTGGTTTGTCTTAGTTGGGTTCAACTTGTTGGGTTTGGGAGCTATTTTGAATGGTTCTCTCTTGGGTTTGTGGTCCTAGAAAAAATTGGTTGATGGTTTAAGGTCCCTTCAAAACCTTTGGGTTTAAGGTCCCAAGTAAAACCTATTTGTATTCAGTTAAGGGGTCTTGGCCCTTGCCTTTCTTTGTGTAGCTTGTTAGTTCTACTGTATCCTTAATGTTGTTGCTAAGTGGCTGTTGATGGTATATGTTTTATCTTTTTTGCAACATGTTCTTCTTGGATAGGGTTGTAGGTCCCTTCAAAACAGTAATGTAATGGGTTTCGGGTCCCATCAAAACCCGCTTTTCCTCTAATAAAAAACAACGTAAATAGAACTAGCATACATATATTAATTAATAATATATATAAAAAATGCTCAAAGTTATCATTATCGAAGCGTCTATTGACTTGAGGAAAAATGCTTACATCTTCATTAACAGTAATTTCAAAAGTAATATATATGATTTCATTGTTTCTTTTCAAAATAGAAGATAATTCTATAAAAATAAATATAAAATGTTAAAAAAATATGAATTTCAATTTTTTATAATTTCAATTTTTTCTTTACTTAACATTGTTCTTCTTAAATTTTAAATATAAAATATTTTTAATTCTTTTTTGATGTTATACACTCTTTTCAAAAAAATGTATTAACTCTATTTTTTTTAGTTTTCAATGTATTATATTATTTTACTTATATTTAAAAATATTTTATTAAAGAGTAGGAAAAACACTTCATATTACATAACAATTTTTTTTAAAAAATTACTATTTTTACTATTCTATATTTTAATTTATTTTGTTTTTTATAAAAGTATCATAAATATGATATATTTATGTATAATTGATTATTTTCTTGATGCAATAATAAAACCTACTTGTAAAAACAGTTCTTTAGCAAACTACAAATATTAATTCTTAAAAAAATAAAACAACTCTTAAGTAAATAGAAAAAGTTCTTCAAATAAATACAAAATTATCAAGGTGAATAAATTAGTCTTTATCCCATTCTTATTTAAACATAAAGTTTTCCTTCACCAAAACGTCAAATTAATTTTGATGAGTTTTTATTGACACATACTCACATACTCATTGATTTCACTATTTAATGCTTTCAGCGTAATAAAATAATTTTAAAATGAAATAATATAACTCTTAAGTAAATAAGATAGTATGAAAATAGATAATAAAACAAAGTCAACATATATTTCTATTATAAAATATATAAGCTATAAACAATAGTGAAATATATTTAAATAAACATATAAATATAAAATAAAATAAAATAAATTAATAAAATAACTATAATGCAAATGAAATATTTTTCAATAAATAAATAAAAATAATTCTTCAAATTAAAAAATAAAGAGATAAAATTTCACACAACAATAGAAACAATTTGATTCATTTTTCAATCGATCGAATATTCTAGAAAATTAAAATTTACTTACATTCAAACTCAGTTTCAAATTCATTATATTATTTACATAAACTAAATCATAACATTCCACAAGTTTGAAGTTACAACTTGCCAATCCATTGGCATTAATTTCTCTATCAAACTCACTCCTCTCCACATTCTATCTCCCACAACTATCCCTCTTTTTAGTATACATTTCTTGTTGCTCTCCTATATTATTCTCTATTGAAAACATATTAATGAATTTAGATTTCAAACTGACTCAAAACTCCCTTTTACTCCTTCTTGCAACCTCCATTTCATCTTAATCTTTTTGCACTTGCTACTATAGCTATGACATGAGCTCCTCTAAGCTTCTCCTTTGTTTCTATCTACTCTCCAACCACCCCCTCTTTTCTCTCTATCCTGTAATGCATATTTGTTTGGTTTTTTTATCATTAGCATCTGCTCTCCCTTGGCTATGACTTATTGTCTTCTTCCCCATTTTCTTTCTTGGCTGTTCAAATCTCCTCTACAATGTGGGCTCTTAGTTTTCTTGGTTTATTCCTTTAAAAAACCATGACATTATCTCTTCTTGATTTCATTTCTTCCATTCTAAATATTCACACTCCTTGATTAATTAATAAAATTGAATTGATTTTAAACCAAAAAAAATAAAAAAACAAACGTTCAATATGGTCAATTTGACATTCAAACTCTTGGAGGAACTAAACAAATAAATATAGTTTTTTCAAGTTCATAATCAACCATTTTAAATCCATCGGATATTGTGATAATAAAATTCATATGCAAAATTAGAATTGGAACACGACATTTCATCAACCATTGACGATAATGTCGTCTGATCTTTGTCAAAATCGATCATCAAAACTAGATTAAATTTTGCACCTCAGAATGAATGCCAAAACTAAAAAAAAAGCCTTGCCATGATGAATAGAAATATTTTTTGGTCGATGTTAATTGAGTCTATACTCAGATTCTTCTACATTAGACACACCAAGTAGAAAGTTTGTGAGCATAGGCTCACAAAGGTGGAGTTGAGTAGTGAAACTACCCTTGTAGGTTGCAGCCAATCTACAACGAACTCCATCATTGAATCTGGTGCACATAGTTAATTCTTCTTCCTTTTTTTCTAGCATCTTTCTAAAGCAACTATCACCCTCCTCTTATAGCTCTGTTGTACACTCTTCTTCCGTCTCATGGACTCATGTCCACGATAGTCTGTCCTCCTCCGCCAAATAAACTCTCCATTCTTCTCATCTTTTGTGGGATCCATCCCACTACTAACCAACCATCTCCACCAAGTTTGGCCCGCACTATCCTCTACAATGTCTACATACAAATATACAACATTTCAATACAAATCTGCAACTATATAATCTTTCTTTCTATGTACTTGCACTAGCTCCTTGTTCGCCTCAAAAATATGCAATTTCATATCAACTTCCTCATCACTAAATTAAAAAATATTAAAACTTACCTCTTCTTTCACTGCTACAATTTTTCCCTCCTCCTCATTTGCTCCAACATCTTCAAGCTCTATTTCTACAATCACAAAGTTCTACATATTCATTCTTTCCATCCTCTATTGCTATCTTATCTTCCCTTTTCACTTCAAATTCCTTTATCTTCTTATCACTTTCATTCAACATTTTCCTTTCAAATAATCTATCTATCATTTTCATCTCTTCTTCCAACGAGAGATCATCCTCTTCTTCACCAATCTACTCATCAAATTTAGGACTCTCCAAGTCCATAATATTATTTTATCCATTTCCTCTCTTATTTTATTGTTCATTTACATATGTAGGGGCTTCTCTCACATATTTCTTCTTCCATCTTGGGTTGCAACACTCTTCCTCTACTCTTATTTCCGTTGTCCTCTTTCAAGAGAACATTCTTCTTCCTGATTATCTTTTCCAATATTCTCTCATCTTCTCCAATATTCCTTTCCAATACATCTAACCTAGCCTAGATCTTTCCCAATTATTCATGGAGTATCTTTCCCATCTCTTCACGAAACTTTTTATTTTCCACATCTTCCCAATATTGTTCCTAGAACAAAATTATCACTAGTCTCCTTTGTTGACCCCTTTGACATTGTAGTTTTTGCATTGATGTTAAGACATATTGTCATCTTGATATATTGATGAAGGGCATGAACCTCATTGGTTTAGTTTTTTTCTTTGGTGACTATGAGCTATCATTGTTTTGATGTTGAGGCAACATTAATACACAGACTTTGAGGTAAAACTAACACATGTTGACATGGAGTTGTCTTAACATTTGATGCACTTGAGATTTAAACCAACACAAAACATTGCCTATAAGCTTTGATCATTATGATGTTTGATTAAATTCATGCAAATAAACAAAGAAGGTTGACACAAATTATTGGGTATAATGAGGTTTTTGGTGACACATATAAAATCAACATTGAATGGAAACATCGAAATAATAATGTCTTTGCCCTAAAAGTTAGAAATTTTGTAAAACACAAGGGAATGTTGGAAGGTAGAGTTAGGGCTTGAAGGAGATATGGTGAATGGCGGTTTGGCAGCTAGTAAATCCAAAAAAAGGTTTCAGGAACTTCCAAGTAGTTGTTTTTCCAGTGCATGCAAGGTGATGTCGACTATGGTTGAGTGTATCTCAACCTATCTTTCTTATATTGTTGTCTATACTGTTCCAAAAGCTTCAAAGGGTTTTGCAAACTATTTTTCAAAGGTTTAGTGGGTCATTGTTATGTCTTGTATCTTGACCTAGAAAAGATGAAAGTTTGTCGTGCAAAGGACTTGATCTTTGGTGATAGGTATCTTTATGGAGGTTATATCCATTCGGTGACACTTTCAGTTATGAGAAGATTTACAATATATACATTATTCTCAAGAAAATTTGTTCGGTTGGTTGATTATAATGCTAAAATCACATAGCCAAAGTATATGATTTTCACTTACTATTATTATCATGCTGTAAGTAATTGATGGGAAAATTTGTAATGAGAAATGAGTGATCACTTTAAGTGCAGATTGTAATTTTTTATACATTCAGATTCTTGTGTCTCTAGTTATAAATGAGACAAACAAGAAGTGTTATTCAGTGCAACAGAGGTGATACTTTGTATTGTTGTTTATAATATTATTTGATAAGAAATGTTGTTTTTTTCCAGTGAGGCAGTTACTACCATGAAAGCTAGTGAGGCTGCATTAACATGAAAAATCAAGTGAGGCTGTAGCAACATTGAAAAGCCAGTGAGGCTTTTCCAGTGAGGCATTTTTGTAGCCAGTGAGGCATTTTTTGTAGCCAATGAGGCATAAAAAGTATCGAGTGAGGCTTTGTAATTAGTGGGAATTTATTAAGCCAATGAGGCATTTTCCCCCAATGGTTTTTAATCCCTATGAGGGTTTTCCACTCATGAAAATACTGTGTTATGGTTCTTTTGTGTTATGCCTCTTTCGAGTTTTTCATGTGGTTTAAAGATCTAATATTGGCTATCACATTTGAGTACATTCTTGAAACTGAACTTTTCATGATTTTAAAGAAGTTCCATGTTTTGAAATACAATTGATTTTAAATTTGGTTATTGAAACATTGATTCATCCCCCTCTCAGTGTTTCCTGTACTCCAATAAGTGGTATCAGAGCCATACCCATGTATAAGTCTAACCAACTTAGGGGTTCCTAGTAGAGGATTACTCGTTATGTCAAAAAGTAAAAGAAATAGAGAAAAAAGAAATACATAGCAAAATGTTGAGCAACAAACACCACTTAAACCTAGTACAAAAGATGATTTTGTAGTGAAGAGTGTAGACAAAGAAGGAGATCACTTAGTGAGTGATTTTGAACAAGAGTATGTTAAAGATGAATGTGAAATTGATTTTGAAGGTGAACTTATTTATGCCCTTAATGAGGTTGAGAAACTTAGAAAGGAGAATCGGGATTTAAAATTGCAATTGGAAGAGTCTAGAAAAGTTGAAAAAGCAACTTGCATTAAGTTACAAATCAATGTAGAAGATTTCCAAGAGATAGAGGATAGAGTGTTGTCTCTAAGAACACAACTAGAGGAAAAATATCTATTAAAAGAAAACACTGTAAAAGATGAGTTGATTTTCAATATAAAATTAGGGATTGAAGAAAACAAGAGAATAAAAAATATGACAAGGTCTGATTTGGAAGTCAAAATAGTTGAATGCCAAAAGCTTGAAGGAGAAATAGTCTCTCTAAGGAAATATCTTGAGAATGTTAGAAAGTAGTTAGAAAAGAATAAAGAATTTTATGAGAGCACCAAAAATTTGAATGAGATGTTAAGTAAGAGAAAACATCACAAGGATGTTACTGGTTTGGGCTTTATAAAAGGACATAGTTCTAGAGTCAGAAAAACACCAAGAACAAAAATAGATTTAAGTTATCATTTTGCTGCCCCTAAGACTGCTAATAGAAGATAGTTCAAGGACATCAACAAAGGAAGAAGAAGTAGAGCCAACCGGTTCATAGGATCTCCACCTACTTGGCAAGGTTAATCAATAAGGTACAATTATTCATTTCCTGGTTATTGTTATTTAAGTAATAGTTATGGGCATAAAACAGGTTATTGTAGAAGAAGGTATACAAGGAGTCAATATTCATTCTCTAAGAATATGAATGTAATATGTTATAAATGTCATAACCATGGTCATGTTGCAAAGCACTTTAGAACTAGGTTTGTGAAACCATAGAAGAAAGTTTGGAGAAGGAAACATCCCAAGAAGATAAGCATTTAGTAGGTTTGGAGAAGAAAGCAAAACCAAGAGAAGAATGAGTCTAAGATTGTGCATATTGCACAAGTGACATCTTTAAGTGCATAAAAAGGAGCATGAGGATAGGGGGAGGTGCTTATAGTTTTATCATTCAAACCCTATAGTAAGCAGGAAATAAGTTGTGTCTTTGCAGTGTTTTGGTGTTCTTATGTTGGTAATAGTTATAGTTTTTGAAGACCACTATCTTGCTTGATATTTGGTAATAGTAAACTTGAATTCCCTACATGAAAATAGTGCTCTTAATTATTTCGGTTGGTAATGACTGTTCTTTAATTTTCTCTATCTTAGTAATAGTTCAAATCATAGTGGTTTTCAAGCTTTATTGATTCAGGAATGATGCAAAGGTAATGTTGCTCATTTTTGATGTGTTCAACAAATATGTTCTCGATCTTGATCCATTCAAAGAGTGTTTGTTCACTCATTGAGTATCCTCTTTGAGTTGCTTGCTAAGGATGTCAAAGATGTTAGTTCATTGATGTTAAAAAATATTAGTGTTGATTTCATAAAGGAGTAGCATATTTTTATAAAGGTGCACAGATTGGTTATGTGGATCATTTCATGGTGCTAGTATTTTGTTGATGTTCATCTCCTCAAGGTGTTCAAGGTGAAAGATGTTGTGCGGTTACAAGAGGTACAAGGTCTTTCCATTTTCTAACATAACTAAAAGTGTGTAGTGAGTGTAATTCTACAATTACAGATTGACTTATGTCTGGTGAAAAGGTCAAATAAGGTAAAGATACTTTGTTGATGCAAAAGAGGGTACTTGTCCATTCAAAGAAAGTGTTTTTGCATCTTGTGGTATTCTCTTATATTTTCTTAGTGAACTATATGAGGCTGGATGGCAAGTGATTACAAGTTGCATGTTGATGGTTTGCTTGATTACAATGCTCTAACAATAGTTTGCAGTGCTTAAAGTAATGATGAATGGTTTCTTGCTACATATTTCTAATACAATGATCTTTTTAGTTGCAAAAGTTAGTAAATAAGCATGAGTGTATGCTCAAGTTTTGTCTTCACCATGTTGGTACATGTTGATATTGATCTTGATAGTGCTTTATCAATTACAGTGTGATTCTTGCATATTGATGTATAGGAAAGGGAAGTAAAAATGTATTGAAGGTGGTGTTGTTATTAAAGAGATGGTTATAGTGTTGGTAGTTATTTTGAAAATCTCTTCTTTCTTGGAGTGATAGTGATTTATGCTTTATTTGGAGTGCTTGATTATTTTTTTCATGGATGTTTAAATGATTTTGTGATGAATCAAGTGAGATTATCTCACTATTTTCTGCTCCTTAATTGCATAACATAGTTGAAGAAGTTAGTGCAATCATCTGGAACAGTAGGAACAATAGTGGTTCTCAATGGGTAGATTTGGTAAATAATTTACAAAGACATTAAATGAACATATTTATTTCATGGATTCACATGTTGCAATGATCTCTTTCATGTACTGATCTTGAACATTTTAAAGTTTATGCATTTGGTACAAGGTGTCAGTATCTAATGATGGTATGTCATGAAGTCTACACTTGGTAGTGTGAAATTTTTGCATTGTGGCTTGAAATGGATGTTTTGAATATCAATGAAACTTTGTTCTTGGTGACAGTGGTCTTTATATTCTTTTGAATGTTTGTTCTTGCATAGTAGTGGAAGTGAAATTGTCAGTCTCTTGCACATATTGACAATGTAGTATCTTTTCTCTCACTAGACAGTGGCAATGTATTTTGCATAGTGTAGTGGAGTTGATAAAATATTCTTTTTAGTGGAAAGCTTTTTAGATGTTCCTAATGATATCTCATAGTCTCTCAATGGTGAATTTTTTGTTTTGATAATATATTGGTAAGAGATAGCCTTTACAATGCAATCTTGTATATTGTCAAAGATTCATGGTGATACATCTTAGTGTGACAATGGTCATATTCTCATGGGCTTAATTGGAGCATCGTTCAATGGAACTATGATTGGTAAATATACTAGTCTTTCTCTTCTTTGTATTTTGTTGTCCAGTGATAATGCATAGTGGCAGTCCTTGGTGAGTGCAATGTTTGATGACAAACCTCTATATTATGCATGCAATGCCTCTACATTTGTGACATAACTTTAACACTTTGTTTGTGGTTGGATACAATTGATATTTTCTAATTTTTCTCATGAAAATTTGGAATATTTGACACCCAAGTACCAACACCATTTTCTTGTATCCATCACATTGTTCAAAAGTAGTGATTATTTGACATAACATTATTTTTGTACTTTTAGTCATTGTTGACTAAGTTTGAACAATGGATTTTGGACAATAATAGAGGCTTTACACCTTTTCATATAGATGGTGTCCTTGGTGAATTTTGCAACAGTATTCCTTGCTTAAGAAATTTTTCAAGGTGCTTCACAGTTGCATGAAGACAGATGGCAATGAAACATGAGTTGTTGTAATGAGACAATGCAATGCAATGAAAGGGTTACTATCAGCTTCTATAAGGTATAGTCACCTACTTTGCGATCTCTTTGATGATAGTTGTAAAATAATACTTGTGATGACTATCATTTGTGTATGGTGATTAGAACAGTGTGACAATGGTATGGCTTACCTATGCTGGAATTTCTGCATTTTATACACTATTTACTAATGCTACCTCTGAAGATATTGATAGGTTGTAGTATGCTCTTTTTTATTACATGACTCTTTGCTCGGACAACATGGTAGCCACATGAAAATTACTTGATAAAAGGATGCATTAGTGGTGACCTTATGCAAAAGATAGTTAGTGGAACAATTAAGTGTACTTTAGATGCACGTTGCTTGATACAATTGCTTATTGAGTGGCATCTTTGCTTGATGACAGTGACACTCTTGTTCATAATAATAGTTAGTGACTACTTAATCATGACATTTTCTATGTTAATGAATTTGAAGGTCTTCTTGACAAGGGGAGTGACTTGAAAACATATTTTAAGAATGTACAGTTGGTTTCTTGATGCTTGATTCATTCCTATAGGTTCAACTATTGTTGACTCAGGGGGAGATAACAATTTCATAGTTTAATCATATATACAATTTGATAATGTAGTTAGATATGATCAATTGACCTTAGTTGATAAGTTGATGTGGGTTAATATGCATATATGCTCATTTGTTTTGATAGTCTCGTATGATGATCATAACAATTTGGTCGTGCTCAACTCATCTAGTTGATATTCATGGTTGGAATAAATGATTCAATAGTTTACTATACTATGGCAGTCATCATGACTTATTTTGACAGTGCTTTGTTTATGGATTTTATATTCTGATCTAACAATGGTTCAGTGTTTACTATGACAACAAATTTCTTGGTGCTTAGTTTTTCCATATAGGTTCAATTGCTGGTAACTTTTTTCTTTCACAGTTTCTCAATCTTCTATTGTGGCTATTTGTTGATTTTGTACCCCTTTGACCTTTGGCATTGTTGTCAAAAGGTGGAGATGTAAAATTCAACTCTTTTTTGTTACATTCAACACTTGGTTATTACATTCAACATTTGGTGTACTATGCAGATCATTTTGACATATGGACAGTTTGTTGTTTCAGATTCATTGTTATGATGTTTTTGGTTTCTCATGCTATCTATATTTAGGTATTTGGTAGGTTTGACATCAATTCCAAAGGGGGAGTTTGTTGACCCCTTTGACATTTCAGTTTTGGTATTGATGTCAAGATAAATTATCATCTTAATATATTGATGAAGGGCATGAAATTCATTGGTTTAGTTGTTTTCTTTGGTGACTATGAGCTATCATTGTTTTGATGTTGAGGCAACATTAATACATGGAATTTGAGGCAACACTAACACATGTTGACATGGACTTGTCTTAACATTTGATGCACTTTATATTTAAACTAACACAAAGCATTGGATATTAGATTTGGTCATTATGATGTTTGATTAAATTCATGCAAATAAACAAAGAAGGTCGACACAAATTAATGGATATAATGAGGTTTTTGGTGACACATATAAAATTAACATTGAATGGAAACATCAACATAATAATGTTTTCCCTAAAAGTTAGAAATTTTGTAAAACACAAGGGAATGTTGGAAGGTCAAGTTAGGGCTCGAAGGAGATATGGTGAATGGTGGTTTGGAGGCTGGTAAATCTAGAAAATAGTTTTAGGAACTTCCAAGCAGTCATTTTTCAGTACATGCAAGGTGATGTCGACTATGGTTGTGTGTATCTTGACCTGTCTTTCTTATATTATTGTCTATACTATTCCAAAAGCTTTGAAGGGCTTTGAAAACTATTTTTCAAAGGTTTAGTGGGCCATTGTTATGTCTTGTATCTTGACCTAGCAAAGATGAAAGTGTGTCTTGAAAAGGACTTGATCTTTGGTGACATGTATTTTTATAGTGGTTATAACCATCCGGTGATGCTTTAAATTATGAGAAAATTTACAATATATACATTGTTCTCAAGAAACTTTGTTCGGTTGGTTGATTATAATGCTGAAATCACATAGCCAGAGTATATGATTTGCATTTATTTTTATTATCATGTTGTAAGTAATTGATGGTAAATTTTTTAATGGAAATGAATGAGAACTTTAAGTGCAGATTGTAATTATTTATACATTCAAATTATTGTGTCTCTAGTTATAAATGAGACAAATAAGAAGTGTTATTCAATGAAACAGATGTGATACTTTGTATTGTTGTTTACAATATTATTTGATGAGAAATGTTAGTTTTTCCAGTGAGGCAGTTACTACCATGAAAGCCAATGAGGCTACCATGAATGCTAGTGAGGCTATAGTAACATGAAAAAGCTAGTGAGGTTGTATTTAGACAATGAGGCTATAGAAACATTGAAAAGCCAGTGAGGAATTTTTGTTGCTAGTGAGGCAATTTTGTAGCCAGTGAGGCTCCATAATTAGTGGGAATTTATTAAGCTAGTGAGGCTTTTTCCTGAGTGGTTTTTTATCCCTATGAGGGTTTTCCACTCATGAAAAGACCATGTTATGGTTCTTTTGTGTTATGCCTCTTTTGATTTTTTCATGTGGTTTAAAGATCTGATATTGGTTGTCACATTTGAGTACTTTCTTGAAACTGAAATTTTCATGATTATAAAGAAGTTATGTGTTTTGAAATACAATTGATTTTGAATTTGATTATTGAAACACTAATTCACCCCCCTCTCAACGTTTCCCGTACTCCAACATCCTCATGACCCATCTCATCGTCTTCCTCTCACTCATCCCCATCTCACATCTCATGCTCTGCATCTTCATGACTTCTTCACCGTGCTTACTCTATAGGTTGCCTCAGATTCGACGCTTTGCCTATATACTTAAAACTATTCTATCTTCACTCTCCACCTACAAGTCCTGGCATAGGTTGTCTCATGTTCGACGATCTACCTATGCACTCAAAACCCCTTTCTCTGATACCATTTGATAAAAAACAAATACAATTTCCCAATTCAATACCAATTAATAAAAACTGACAACCCCTTGTCTCAGAATCGGGAAACAATTCAATCTGACAATTCCATTTGTCAATTGAAATCCAATTCAAAAATTCACACCAAAATGGAAACAATTTGATTTGATCGAATATTCCAAAAAAATAAAATTTACTTGCATTCAAACTTAGTTCCAAATTCATTATATTATTCATATGCACTAAATCATAAAATTCCACAAGTTTCAAGTTACAACCTGCCAATCCATTGGCATTAATTTCTCTGTCGAACTCACTCCTCTACACATTCTATCTCCCACAACTATCCCTATGCTTAGTATACATTTCCTATTGCTCTATTTTATTTTAATTCACTTGCTATGACATATGACGCCCACCTCCAACACTTCTCTATGCATGTGTTATGCCTCCTCATTCTTACTATTTCATCCTATATTCTTCTTTATAAGACATATATTAATGAATTCAAATTTCAAATTGACTCAAAAAATCCCTTTTACTCCTTGGTGTGACCTCCATTTCATCTTATTTTTTCACTTGCTACTGCAGTTGTCGTGTGGCCTCCTCTAACCTTCTCCTTCATTTCTATCTACTCTCTAATCGCCCCCCTTTTCTCTCTATCTTGCGAAGCATATTCATTTGGTTTTTTATCATTAGCATCTGCTCTCCCTTGGCTGCGACTTCTTGGATTATTCCCCATTTTATTTCTTGGTTGTTCAAATCTCCTCTGCTACATGGGCCCTTGGTTTCCTGGTCTATTTCTTTCAAAAACTAGGACCCTATCTCTTCTTGATTTCATCTTCCATTCTAAATATTCATACCCCTTGATAATTAATAAAATTGAATTGATAAATCAAACAAAAATGACCAAAAATTAAACATTCAATATGGTCAATTCGACATTCAAACTCTTGGAGGAATTGAACAAATAAATATAGTTTTTCCAAGGTCATAATCAGCCAATTTAAATCCATCAAATATTGTGATAATAAAATGCTTGTGCAAAATTAGAATTGAAACATGACATTTTGTCAACCATTGATGATAATGTCATTCGATCTTCATCAAAATCGACCATCGAAATCAAATAAAATTTAACACCTTAGAATGAATTCCAAAACTAAAACTACAACCTTGCCATGACGTATAGAAATATTTTTTTTGATTGATGTTGATTGCGCCTGTACCTAGATGCTCTTGCATCAAATCATTTGCTAATTAATATTTAATAGATATTGTTTCTTATGAAAAAATCATCTTCAACTATGCTACTTAAGTTGCCACTACTATTAATTTGGGGTCAACATCAACCATAACAACTATAATAATCATCTACAAAAAAATGATAATCTCAAATTGTATCCTACCATACCTCTAAATTGTTGTCATCAATCATCTATGAACTACACAATAAATATTTTTATTACAATGCTAAAAATGTAGGTACCCACCACTACATGCCTTAAAAGAATATTTTAATTCAAACTATTATTGAGTCATTCCCTATATGTGTTGGGATAATGTGTCTCAACCTTTCAATTATATAAAGTACTATTGATATGTCAGTGATGGGGGGCATACGGGGGGTTCCCCCCTGCAAGGGGTTCAGGGACAGTGCACCCTAGTGGGGGCTCGATGGCAATGCCCCCATTTATATTTATATTTTATTATTGTAAATATGGACCATTCATCATTAGGTCTTAGATTTGACGACCAATATTTTATTAGCTTGACTTGCCCTAGGAGGCAACCCTATTTTATGAGGGTGTTGTATTATGATTATATATTGTGATGTATTCTAAGAGTCTAATAGCGGTCGTGTTGCCTTTGGATCTTTGATTGGTGATACTCATGTGAGAAGCTTACTCTATAAGTATATTATAATCTTTGTGGTTTTTGAATAATATTGTGATCTCCTAAAATGTTATGTCCTAATATGAGATGCTAAACAAACTATCAATTCAATAAAAGAAATAACACAAAGAGGACACCTCAACGATTAGCCTAAGGAATGATAAACATAAAAACTAGATGAAACAAAATAGAGAGTGATTATACCTTCATGCTGATTCTTCCTTGGTTGGCCCTTTGATCTTTGAAGATTTGTGTGCTCCTTAGATGGCAAGTTAAATCAAATATGCAAAGTGATATGCAATATGAATGAGGACATGGTAATGGTGAACTCAAATGCTATGGTGAATGAGAGCTCAAATGACAATTTCACAAGAGTTTTGATAGAAAAAGATTGATTCCCCAAATGAGATAAATGAGGAGGTATTTATAGAACAATTTAAATTCTCTAGAGAATTCAACGGTTGAGATTAGGCCAACAAGGTCAAGATGGAGGGCTATGGTGAGTTGAGGACTCACAAGCTTTCACATCTTAACATGCAGAATGTGAGATGCCCTAGGGTGGGATGATGTGCAAATGAGGTGGAATAGAGGTACATGATGTGAATGAAGGACAAGTACCTTGTAGGTATCTTCGGGGATGAGAAGATTTCCTCAAAAGGGAACTTCTTGTCCCCAAATGAGAATGAAAAAGACATTTGAGGAATTTTAGAATTTCTCAAAAATCTCCATGGGAAAAGGAAAAGTGGTTGGAGAAATAAATGTGAATTAAAAATTTGCATGCTTAGGAGAGTCTATTGGATAAGAGAGGGCTTACAAAAAGATGGGGATTTGTCACATGTGAGTGATGTGACAAGTCAAAGGCTCTAGAAGTCCTTGGCACATGTAAAGTGACAAGTCAAGTTTTCTAGAACTTGCATGGGGATAGGGTAAACCTTGGAAGGATAAAAGTGAATTAAAAATTCACATGGGGAAGAGAGGAGTATTGGATGAATAAATGTGAATTAAAAATTCACATAGGAAAGAGAGTCAAAGCCAAGAAAGGCAAGTGAAAAGGTTGACTAAAAAGGGTATGCTAAATGTGGCTACTGACTTTGATTAAGGTTGTGCAAACACATGATTAGGATAATTAATGAGAGATTAGAGGCAAGTGGGAGATTATGGAGGATGTGACACTAATCTTGATTAAGTGGTGCACATCCTAATCATAGATCAATTAATTTAATCCAGATTAAAAGAGGATTATGGAGAATGTGACGAGGAGAGAGAAAATGAGGGATGAAAAATTGGTTTTAATCCAACTAGGTCAAATGACTAAATTAAATAAATTGTCTTATTTATTTAATTTAGAGAAGAAAAGGTGTAAGGTAAAGTATTTAATTATTCAATTACATACTTTAGGAACCTTAGGTAGAAAATGAAATAATGATTCAAATAAATTATTTAATCACTATTAATGAAATAGATGAATAGAGTAGACAATTTTGATCAAGTGGAAGTGATCAAATTTAGATGTCTACATTTTTCCCCTCTTCGAGGTACTGTTAGAATAACCATGTTTCGAAGAAAAGAAAATGCAGATGACTTTATAGAGGAAGTAACCAGAAAATGATGCCCCAACATGGGGAGGAGGACCTGAGCTATTTAGCAGGGGAATGGATGAAGATGCCCCAATCCTGCAAGGGAATGACTATGGAAGGGAAAATAGATAAACGGGAAGGGTATGCCCCCTCGAGAGGATGACGAGGGAAAAAGAGGGGTCCCGGGCAACTTCTCGATAGGAAGGAACAGATTTTATGGTTAGAAAGAGCGCAAAAAATTAGGCAAGGTTGTCTTTTAAACGAAGTCAATCGGACAAACGGTTTGCAAATGGCGGCCCCGAAAAGGCAAGGGATTAGTTGGAGTTAAAAAAAAGGTAAATAAGGGGTAAAAAGTACCCCTTAAAAAAGGTGGGAAAAAGAATATAAGGTCATTTTAGAAATTACCTCACCTCATTCGCACTATAGTAGTTGAGAGAAGAGGAGAGGAGAGAAAGCAAGCGAGGAGCGAAGATGATGCAGGATAACGACACTGAGATCATCCACCGAGTGGACGAGGTCCGATAATCCTACAGTCAGTTGGGTGGGCCCCACCAGGTTAGCGTCAAAACACTCTATGCATTATTTTAGTAATTTTAATGCATTTTAAATGTTTTTTTGGTAAAATGTAAAAAATGGGTTTTGTGGGCGGGTTAGGGAAGCAAAATGGGTAGACGAGAAAAATAGAAAAACTGGGGTTGAAAAACCGGGGGGGGGGAATTCGCTCGTAGAGGGATGAATATGCCCTTCAATGGGCGGGTCCACCTCGGCTCAGGGCAGACAGGTGCCGCTGTGACCAACAGCGGCCCCGCCACTCAACATCGAGCGCCGCCCTATGGCCAGCGGTTGAGCTGCCGCCTTGGGGCCAGGGGTGAGTCTGCCCCGACGCAGGGTGGACAGGTGCCACCGCGACTAGCGACAACCCTGCCACTTGATGTCGGGTGCCACCCTGAGACCAGGGATAGGTCCACCCCGGCGCAGGGCGGGTCCGCCTCGCAACTGGGGGCGGATCCGCCCTACCTCAGGAGGGGGGGGAGGGGTGAGGAAAAGAGAAAGAAGAGAGAGAGAGGGGAAAAAAAGGTAAGAAAGAGAAAGTCTCAGGACCATAAAAGAGATTAACAAGGTGAATGTTATGATTGGAGAGTTTTGATTGATTACGGACGCATGAGTGAAGGCCAGAGGCACTGGCTCCGACCATAGAGGCCATGAGTGGGGTGAACCACGCAACAATGGAGTAGGCAGGGTTACTGCACTTAGTGCATTTTCCAGAGATGAGAGCGCATCGGGCAATTGTGACAGCTTTGATAGAGAGATGGAGTTCAGCGACATCGACCTTCCATCTTCCGAAATGGGAGATGAAGGTGACACTAGAGGATGTGTGACAGATTCTGAGGTTTTCGATAGCAGGTTGGTTATTGAGCGAAGTGGTGTCTAGAGGATCACAGTTGGATGAGACCGTTCTGATGTTATTTGGGCGAGATGATTTGTCGATACAGAGGGGTCAGTTAGATGTAGATAGATGCTTAGCCTTGGGGTTTCCAGCATTACCACTGTATTTGTGTTTTCTGATTAGTGGGATACTACTGTCAGATTGGAGCAGGCGATTATGTAGCTTACGGTATATGGAGGTGATTCAACATATTGTCAAGTGGCAGGAGGAGCAGTTCGCATGGGGGGTCTTTGTATTAGTACAATTGTATCAAGACATGCATGTGATCTGCTATCAGGGGATGTAGAGCGTGACACATAGGAAACTATTACAGGTGTGAGTTTGGGAGCATATTATGGTGAAAAGACCCCTAGTGGTGAGGAGAGGAGATTTGAATGAGAGAGAGCCAGTGGCTTGGGAGTATGAGGCAGCTAGGGGTTGTGTCCTATGGTATGAGATGGAGGGAAAGATGGATCAATGGAGGAGAGCATTTGATGAGGTGCAAGAGGAGGACATAGTATGGCGGCCATATATGTATCAGCGGTTTAGGGGATGGAGGGCCGAGGAGGAGAGACAACAGGGGTTCTTTAGGTGTAGATGTTTCTTGATTGGGAGTCAGACGCACATAGTGGAGGCACATCAATTGGACAGAGTGGAGAGGCAGTGTGGACTTACGCAGGATATTCCAGCAACGCCGACTATGTTTCATCGGCTCACCAGAGAGGTGCCATGGGGAGCGAGGTTGTCAGCGAGGGAAACACGGGAGGCATGGGTGATGGCAGGTGGGGTGCCCTATCTAGGGAGGGGGGTGTGTCCAAAGGATTCCGAAGTGATAGATCGGTATGATCAGTGGTATCGCAACCACCAGTGGGAGAGGATTACACCAGAGGAGCCTATTATGGGAGCTGCGGAGTGGGGGCTCGAGGATGAGCAAGAGGAGGGGGGAGACGAGCAGAGGAGATATGAGGAGGTAGAGAGGCAGCAAGGTGCGAGGTAGGAGCAGAGGAGATAGGAGGAGGTAGAAAGGCAGAAGGGTGCGGGGCATCAGAGTGGCGGGGTGGATTAGGGTGGGGCTAGAGGTCAGCCAGAGAGGAGGAGGAGGAGGAGGAGGTGACATCAAAGGAGGGCTAGGAGAGATGTGGGGGAGGAGATGGAGGCAGGAGGGGTAGGCAATGGTGGAGGGCCAGAGACAGATGTGGCGAGACTAGGGAGTGAGCCAAAGGTGGAGATGCTAGGGGTGGTGGAGGGGAGGGCTGTTTGACAAACATGGATTGGTGGTAGAGTAAAGTGGAGGTAAGTGTAGGTGAGAGCCGAGTAGGAGGAGGTGAGGGCCATAGATCCACAAGAGGGAGCAAAGGGGGTGACAGATTTCAGAGGACGTCCCGGGAGGATGATCGAGAGTAGCCGACAGAGGAGGGTCCAGCCAGAGATCTAGGCAGAGCAGGAGTCCCATACTGTAGGGATGGGTGAGGATGGAGAGGAGTTTGAGGGGGAGAGGTGGACTGGAGAGAAGCTGAGGAGACTAATGAGAGTGGGGAGGAGATGACAATTAAGGAGGATTCAATTGATGAGCCGAGTGGAGCAGGTTCAGGAGGAGATAGAGGGGGAGGCTATGAACGTGGATGTGTAGGTGGTGGAGCCTTTAGCGGTAGTACCGGCGGCTGTACTTGAGGATCCAGTGATTTTATTGAGAGAGTCCTAGGTGAGGCTATGGGTGTTGGAGGAGGAGTTAAGGAGGGTAGAGGCAGAGGTGCAGAGGGTGCAGGAGACAGAGCAGATAGATTTTGATGTTTTTGTGTCTCGGCTGATGACAGATGTTCAAGAGGTTGAGAGAGGGAGGGAGGAGATGCGAGCAATGATGGAGAGACTACAGGGTGAGTTGGCTCGGGTGACTTGGGATTGAGACAAGTTAGAGGCAGCGATGATAGTAACACAAATGTGGGGTCAGCCAAAGCCAGTAGGGGGAGGAGAGCATGTCTTAGTGGAGTGTTTTCAGTGAGCCGAGAGGGAGATGGAGACACTAAGAGTTCAGATGGTAGGACTTCTGAGGGAGAGGATAGATCTGTAGGAGAGGGTATCTACTACAGAGGTATCCTTAGAGGAGATGAGAGTGAGGGTTGAGGCTGCAAAGGCTGGTTTAGAGATAGTGCAAAGAGAGAGATAGTGCACAGGGAAAATTGTAGGTGATACAAGGGCAGAGGGATAATGTGCTGAGATAGGTCCAGATCCTACAGTTTCAGAGAGATACAACAATAGCTCAGAGGCAGTCACAGAGAGTGCAAGGTGATGGGAGAGAGTTAGTCGTATAGGTTTTGCAGGTAGAGCTATAGGTTGTATAGGCATAGAGGGAGAGGACTGCAAAGAAGGTACAAATGGTGACAGTGGCACAAGAGGCATGGGAGCAGGAGTGATGAGCCATCAGCTGAGAGCGGGATAGATACAGGTATGAGTGAAATGCCGCTAGGTTCCAGGCTAGGCAAAGGGATGGGTATATGCATGAGGAAGGCTATTGGAGATGTGCATATGAGCAGGTAGTGCTAGATCTGATGCAGCATATAGTGTTATATGTTAGGCAGGTACCACAGATGTTGATACCATCCTAGTCTTTAAAGACACGGACCAGAGGCTACAGTGATTTTCAGCCGACTCCTTCTCGATTTGGGACTCCGACTCGTGAGTCGCAGGGGAATCCGACATATAGGGGACCGGAACCTGAGTCTCCGTAGAGGTCAGGTGTGGGTAGCTTAGGGCAGGCAGAGGATAAGTGATAGGATACAGGTGCTTTGATAGGTACCGGATGGAGGTGTAGCACATATTCTTAGATTATTCTTCTTATTTGAGGATGATATGTAGGTGGTTAGGATGTGACTATATTGTGGACATGAACATTGTATTATTTTGATGATGATTATGTGATGGTCCCCATTGACATTATGCTGAACATTTTTGTGATAGATGATTTATGTTATGCATACGGTTATGTTATGCAAACAGACAAGTATTTGAACATGGTAGGGAGGTCAACGCGTAGCAAAATCATCATACGTGTGTATGATGGACTCTTCTTCTGGTATGTCTTCAAGGGAACCATCATCAACACTAACATTGTTAGAAGTGCTAGAGGATGTCGCAGGACCCTTCTGTTTAGTATCATAACCCAAGCCCAAATTTCTTGGTCGGATGTTAGTTGCTTCAATGGGCTGGCATTTTCCTTGTTCTTCCACACCAAGGCCTCCACCTTGGTAATGACACTTTTCAATGAACTTGGAGGCACATGGATAAACTTCTTGAAAGTATTCTATAAGGGGATGTGGTGGCTCAGGTTCCTCTCAATAAACCCATTGGTTGATATCAACGTCCATTTGATCTTGGAGGGATCCCAAATCATTGAATTTTGTCAAACCCATGTTCTAGGAGGTGAGTGTAAGTGTCTTTTCTTCTACTTCTGGTACTGGTAGAGTTGGTTGTCCATATGTGCGGGGCGATGGTGGCATGGTTGCCACATTTAGTGTGGTATGCATTTTGTATTCGCCACATCCCTTGTCTATGATCTGGACCTTGGTGATGTTGGAAGTGGGTGTGGATGATGACAAATATGAGGTGTTTAGTGTATTGGTGGATGGGTGAGAATCAGATGTTTGATATGCCCCCATTTCCTCTCTTGGGTAGTAATGTGAATGCGGAAAGGAAGCTTCTAAGGCATGACAATATTCAAACAGTTGGGGATCAGCTTGTATGGTAACTTCCATTCCTTGAAATGAGAACTCTAAACATTGATGGTAGGTGGATGGGATGGCTTGCATAGAATGAATCCATGGGCGGCCAAGAAGGATGTTGTATGGAAGGCCAAGGTCTAGAAAATGACACATAGTGTATTGTACAATGGGGCCCACTTGAATGGGGAGGTAAATAATTCCTTCAGAATCCCTCTCTGCATTATCATATGCCTTGATGGTGATAACTTGACTTCTTAAATCAGCCTGGGTGTATCCAACCTATTGTATTAATTTTAATGTGCAAAGATTTAGGGCCGAACCATTATCTATCAGTACCCTTTTTACTTTTTGAAAATTTACACAAACCTCGAGATGGAGGGGGTGGTTGTGGCTTGAATCAAGATGCGACATGTCTTTTTGGCTAAAGGCTAATTGATAGGTTGATGAGAGATTTCCTACCAATGTGTGGAATTGGGTGGGGTCAATATCATCGGGCACTTGTGTGCTTTGCAAACCCTTAGTCAAGATGTCTTGATGCATGGGAGATGACTTAAGCAGATCTAAGATGGATATTTGGGCTGCAGTCCTGCCTAGGTGGTCTAGGATGTTATATTGTGAATTGATAGATGGCCATTGGGTAGATGGAGGAGCTGCTGGGACTATGATGTGGGTTCATCGAGTGGTAACAACACATTGTGGATCTTTTCCTTTGACATGTATCATGGATACACATGGCTCCACTTGTTCTACATATGAGACCACACCTTGGTAATTGTATGGCATATTTTTATAGCTGATGTTATTGGTGTTGTTACCTTGCTTGTTATTGTTGTTAGATCCAGGATTAGATTCGAAGTACTAGGACCTTGATTGTGGTTAGGAAAAGCGTCTTGATATATCTGGAGTTGAGCATTGGACGAAGATGCTGTGTTAGCATCTACATGGATTTCACCTCAATGGATGAGGCCTTGAATGTAGGTTTTTAGGCCTTGACATTTATTTAAGGTATGCCCCTTAATCTTGTGAAATTCACAATATTCGTTGTCTTTAAACCAAGCAGGTTTGGGTTTAGACGTATCAAGAGGTTTGGTGACAGGATATGTGATGGGATAATTATCTTGAAGAAGCTTGTTAAACACCATGCTAAGGGGTTCTCCCAATTGAGTGAATTGTCATCTTTTCCCCCCGTGGTTATTTTGGTTGGATTATTGTCGTGGTGCCCCTTGGGGACAGATATGGCGTTCTGGACTGACGGTTGTTGTTGAAGAGGGTATTTTTGTGTAGTGGTGGCCACCTGAACATGTTTGGTGTCAGTGACACTGTCATTGACAACATTTTTATTTCTATTCCAATAACAAGGTTTATCCCCAAAGGACTTCTCTTTATCAGAATTAAAAAATTTGACTTGCCCTTTTGCAACAAGGGCTTGTTCCAAGATGAGACCCTTCTCCACAAGTGCCACAAAGGTGGTGATACAATGGAGTTGGAAGTTATGAGCCATATCTGGGTGGGAATTTTTGATAAATAACGTGACCATGTCTTTTTCTGATGGTGGGAATTTCATCTTGCTGGCCAAGGTGACGTATCTTTGCAAGTAGCTTGCAAAGGTCTCTCCCTCACGTTGTTTTTCTTTCAAGAGATCAAGTGTGTCAATATCCTTCTCTAAATTGAAAGAGAAGTGGGAGACAAATTGTTCGGATAATTGTGCAAAGATTTTGATAGATCTTTTTTCAAGGCCCATGAACTAGTTAAGGGCAACTCCTTGTAGACTTTTAGGGAAAAGTCGGATAAGATAATTATCGTTATGCATGACCTCTTGAAAATGGGCATAAAATTCTTGAAGGTGATCTCTAGGGTCTCTGGTTCCTTTGTATTTATCAAATTTTGATATCTCAAAATGCTTGGGGAAAGGAACCAAGGAGATGGAGGGATCAAAAGGATAAGGACATATGTCCTCAAACTCGAATGTTTGTTTACCCATCCCAGCTTGTAGATCCTTTAATGCTGCTTTTACTTCTTCCAAGTCCTTATTGATGAGAGTTGTGGGAGTCAAAGTGGATTGATTTTATGGATAGTATTGTGGATATGATGAGGATGGCCCTACCGTTGTCAGATCATAGACGGTTTTAGTCGGATAGGAGTGTGTTTGCTGATAGTTGAATGATTGATTATGATAAGTGGGAGCCACTTATTGGTAAGGCGATTGTTGTTGATAGTAGGAAGCAAGGGATGAGTCCTGTTGTTGTGTAGCATTTTCGTAATATGTGGAGTTAGGGCCTCTTTTTTGATGGGATGATGGTTGTTGGTGATAGGAAATGTAAGGTGCTCCCTGCTGATAAGTTGGTTGTTGTTGAAAGTAGGGTAGATAGGATTGGTATTGTTGCACAATGGTGGGTTTTTACATGGAATATGGGGATGGATTCAATGGTTTTTGGTGGTGATGATGTTGAGGTTGAAAAAGATTCATGTAAGGTGGTGGTTGGGTATGTGTTTGGTTTTGAGCATTCTGATGAGGATTCATATTGAGATGGGATGGAATAGTGTATGTGCTAGAGGGATGATAGAGGTACTTAGTAAGTGGATTATGGTGTGTTTGTGTAGGGATATGCACATGTTGTTGTGGGGGTCGTTGTTGTGGCTGAGATAGGTGAGATGAGATATGTTGTTGCTGGGGGGCGATCACGAAAGGGTTATGCGCTGGTTGTTGTGGCTGTGAGGTAGGTTGCACTACTTGATGTGATGGTTGTGTAAGAACGGTAGTGTGTTGCAGATGTTGTGGATGCAAGGGTTGAGATGAAGCTAGAGTGGTAGTAGTATGTTGTGGTTGTGTTGGTAGTGTGGTGGATTGGTGTGGATTATTTGGAGGTTGTCAAAATGCAAGAGGTAGCAAATTGGTAAGTGTAGGTGTGTTCCCAATATTAGGATATGGGGAGGAAGTGGTCGAGCAGATGGGATGTATGATGGTATGCCATAGGCATGGGGATCATTAGGATCTAGTGGTGGAAAGGCGAGGATACTCTTGGACTTGATGGATGACAAAATTTCCAAATTCAGGGTGGTACCAATTGTCCATGGGTGCACTCTCGAGGGCATAGGGATTTCGTGGAACATTTTGCGAAGCTTGTGGATTAATAGTCATTGGAAGGACATATGGTGAGGCATCAAAGTCTGATGGTGATTTGACTCCCTTCATGAGTAGGGTGGCAAGGATCTTATCCCCACGCTCATTTAGGAGATGATCTGTCATTTGGACATTGGCAAGATTATTGAGATATTCGTCAATGGTGACTTCAGGTTGATTGACCATGTTTTCGTCACTGGGTAGTGTGATATTCTGGATGTCGGTGTTTGATTGAGATGAGACGCTATTATGGGGATCATGTGGATTGTTTGAAATTTTATTGTGATCTTGAGAGACATTTGGTTGGGAACCTTGGGTTTGTTGGTCTGCCATTTGCTTTTTTGTTTGTGAACGGGCATGAACGTGCAAAAAAACTAAGTGATTTCAAGATGCAACTTCTAAAGGATGATCTAGGTGATGATTTGGATTGATTGATTCAAATTATAGTAGGATTGTAGGATTGGGTTGGAAGTTGGAACGATTGATAAGATGATGTATCAATTTGGTGATTTGGATAAGGATTGGATTTGATCAGATGATTTTGATTGGATGATACCAGATTTGGATAGATTGGATTGGATTGTTTGGATCAATTGATGATGTATCGATTTGATGATTTGGATAAAGATTGGATTTGGTTAGATGATTTTGATTGGATGATGGGATTTTGATTGGATGATATCATATTTGGATTGGATGATGGATTAGGATTGGTTGATGGAGGGGATCCTAAAACCCAATTCAAAAATCTCCCTAAGTGACTTATAACGTTGGTTGATCGGATTGAACTAGCTAAATCAATGATCACAACGCTGAATCTACCTTGAGATAGAAGGGGATTGATTTGGGCCAATGATGCTGACTTACAACACAAATCCGCCTCAAGATAGAAGCAAATTGATTAGGTTGAAGACAATGATTGATATGTAGGATAATGATCAAACTTAACGCCTTGGTCAATTTAGGAGATAACTCCTAAAACAAGGTTTAAGGGATTTTGTGTTGAGAGATGATGATGAATGCAAGTGAAAGATGTCCTGGGTGTTGTTGAAGTACTCTTTTTGGAAAATGAAAATGTTTAGGTCACACGGTAAGATGGTAGAATGGGTTCCCCAAATTGTGAAATGATCAATGTGAACATGATAAATAGACATTTAGAAACGTTAAATGGAGGCTTGGAATGGTCAAATGGATGTTTGGATTGGTTAAATGAATGTTTAGGACGATCAAACGGAGACTCGGGGTGGTTAAACAGAGGCTTGAAATGGTCGAATGGATGAAACTATCCATTCAAGAGGGCACATCCGCCCTTCTGCAGTCAAAACAGTGGATTAGGGGGGGAAATCCGCCCCTTTGTAAGAAAATAATGGATCAGGGGGGCGTATCCGCCCTTCTACAGGAAGACAGTGGATTAGAGGGCGTATCTGCCCTTCTGTAGGAAAAATAGTGGATCAGGGGGGAAAATTTTCCCCTCTGCAGAAAAACAGTGACTTGGTTTATGGAAAGGACATAAAATGACTCAATGAGGCTGACTTATCAAGATTTACTGGTTTTTCACAGAAAGAAACTTTAAGCAAGCACAATCCTATGATTAGTGTTAAGGGGTATGGACAACAAAGGTCTTAATCTAGGATGAAAAAGGTTTCTACGGAGTCCTCGATATACACTCGATACGTGAGGCACAACCGTGAACACCAACCCATCACAAGCGTGAGTCGGGAACCCCAGCGAGATACTGAAAGACTCAGACCAACTCTTCACGTCTATCTAGGTATCACTTTAGCTTCAACGTTCCTCTAGACACAACATGACTGGATTGGGGTACGAATTTGGCTCTCCCCCCTCTTTATACCCCATCGATACACATGGTTGGGATCATCCCTTGGGGTGATGAAGTCCCCAAGTAGGTCCCTCTAAAAAGAAGACACTAATCATTTACAACTACCCCTCCTGATCTGCACAAAGTGCAAGGGGAAGGTGAAAACAAGCTAATGCCCCTTAGGGTAACACAAAACAAGCACACCACACAACAAATATTATTTTCCCCTAGTTAAACTAAGTGGCTAGATAAAACAACAAGGAAAAACTTTAAAATTCGAGTAAATGGATGGCCTTGCAAACAAATGTTAGCTGTTTTCTCTTCTTCTTTTTTTTTATTTTTTTGAATAACCACCAAATGCTGCAAAGTATTAGTAAGAAATCTAACTACACCCACAAACAAGAAAAGTTAGGGGGTTAGAACTTCAAAACTACAACAAACTGAGACAAAAACAGAGCTAAAATGCAAATTTTTACCTTCCCGAACGTGCTGTTTAGGGAAAATCCGCTCCTCTACAAAAAATTGTTAGAAATGTTGAAACAAGAGGGAAAATCTGCCCCTCTGTAGAATAATAGTTAAAAATGCTGAAACAAGAGGCCAAATCCGCCCCTTTGCAAAAAACAGTTAAAAATGTTGAAACAAGAGGGCAAATCCGCCCCTCTACAGAAAACTGTTAAAAATGCTCAAACAAGAGGGCAAATCCGCCCCTCTGTAGAAAACTATTAAAAACGCTGAAAAAAGAGGGAAAATCCACCCCCCTACAAAAAATTGTTAAAAACACTGAAACAAGAGGGAAAATCCGCCCCTCTGTAGAAAAAATAGGTAAAAATGTTGAAACAAGAGAGAAAATCTGCCCCTCTGCAGAAAACTATTAAAAATGTTGAAACAAGAGGGAAAATTCGCCCCTCTGCAATAGACTAAAGGGAAAGTCTACCCCTTTGCAGCACACGGGAGGGCAAGTTTACCCCTCTACAGGGCAAATCCGCCCCTCTACGACTTGGATCTGCAAATAACTTAAACACCAACAAACGTAAAACAAAAAGACTCATTTGTGGGTCCCACCGAGCGTGCCAGAAATATGATCTCCTAAAATGTTATGTCCTAATATGAGATGGTAAACAAACTATCAATTCAATAAAGTAAATAACACAAAGAGGACACCTCAATGATTAGCCTAAGGAATGATAAACATGAAAGAAAAATGAAACAAAATAGAGAGTGATTATACCTTCATGCTACTTCTTCCTTAGTTGGCCCTTTGATCTTTGAAGATTTGTATGCTCCTTGTATGACAGGTTAAATCAAGTATGCAAAGTGATATGCAATATGAATGAGGACATGGTAATGGTGAACTCAAATGCTATGGTGAATGAGAGCTCAAATGACAATTTTGCAAGAGTTTTGATAGCAAAAGATTGATTCCCCAAATGAGAGAAATGAGGGGTATTTATAGAACAATTTGAATTCTCTAGAGAATTCAATGGTTGAGATTAGGCCAACAAGGTCAAGATGGAGGGCTATGGTGAGTTGAAATTTCACAAGCCCTCACATCTTGACATGTGGAATGTGAGATGGCCTAGGGTGAGATGATGTGGAAATGAGGTGGAAGAGAGGTACATGATGTGGATGAAGGACAAGTACCTTGTAGGTACCTTGGGGGATGAGAAAATTTCTTCAAAAAAGAACTTCTTGTCCCCAAATAAGAATGAAAAAGACATTTGAGGAATTTTAGAATTTCTCAAAAATCTCTATGGGAAAAGGGAAAGTGGTTGGAAAAATAAATGTGAATTAAAAATTTGCATGCTTAGGAGAGTCTATTAGATAAGAGAGGGCTTCCAAAAAGATGGGGATTTGTCACATGTGAGTGATGTGACAAGTCAAAGGTTCTAGAAGTCCTTGGCACATGTAAAGTGACAAGTCAAGTCTGCTAGAATTTTTATGGGGATAGGGTAAACCTTGGAAGGATAAAAGTAAATTAAAAATTCATATGGGGAAGAGAGGAGTATTGGGTGAATAAATGTGAATTAAAAATTTACATGGGAAAGAGAGTCAAAGCCAAGAAAGGCAAGTGGAAAGGTTGACTAAAAAGGGTATGCTAAATGTGGCTAATGACTTTGATTAAGGTTGTTCAAACACATGATTAGGATAATTAATGAGAGATTAGAGGCAAGTGGGAGATTATGGAAAATGTGACACTAATTTTGATTAAGTGGTGCACATCCTAATCATAGATTAATTAATTTAATCCAGATTAAAAGAGGATTATGGAGAATGTGACAAGGAGAGAGAAAATGAGGGATTAAAAATTGGTTTTAATCCAAATAGGTCAAATGACTAAATTAAATAAATTGTCTTATTTATTTAATTTAGAAAAGAAAAGGTGTAAGGTAAAGTATTTAATTATTCAATTACATACTTTAGGAACCTTAGGCAAAAAATGAAATAATGATTAAATAAATTATTTAATCACTATTAATGAAATAGATGAATAGAGTAGACGATTTTGATCATGTGGAAGTGATCAAATTTAGATGTCTACAAATATATTGGGTAGCTTTTGGAGTGTGGGGATTTTCTCTTGAAAGGGTTTTCCCCACATAAATCACTGTGTTGTGGTATGCATGATATTTATGGTTTTTTTGTTTAAGTTTATCTAATTGTTAAAGATCTGTAAAAGTTTTGCATTATTCTCCTCTCAAGATTAGTGTAGGAAGTTGTTTCGCTACTTTAGCTTCCTTACAATATGAAGTGGATTTTATTTTAAAATGATCTCAACTTTATATTTTCTAAAATATTAAAAAATATAATATATAATTAAAGAAAAATAACACTTATCTAGTCCTAGCTTTAGGAAAAGACAAGATACAAATGCAACTATTTTTTACTTTTAATTATATGTATAAATAATAAATATAATGTATAAATAGATAATTACATATTTAGAACTTTTTAAATATTATTTTTATTTTTAAGAGTTTAATAATTATTATATTGTAATATATAATAAATATAATATATAAATAATAAACTATAATTTTTTGGGGATCACCCCACAGCGTGACAGTAGAGTCACAAGCCCTATTGATAGGGCGTCGCAGGTTCAAATATCACCCATCACACGAGGAGGAGGAGGCTTTGTTGGCGGCTGAAGAATGCAAGAAGGATCATCATCAAGTAGTGTTTAGACCAATAGATTCCCACGACATATGCAAGGAGGAGCTGGCGTCAAGTGGTGTTCAGGCCACGTTGAATGTTGATGGGTTGAGCCTTCTGGATGGGTGTTGCACCGAGGATGAACAAAAGAAGGAGTCTGAGAGCTGGAGAAGTGTGGTAATATGGTGCATTGAGCTTGGAGGCGATACCAGTAGCCGCTGGAGGAAGAATTAGGAGGAAAAAAGGTACCGGAGGTGGAAGGGGGAGACCGTAAATGGAGTGGCAGGATGGGAAGGCGGAGTGGAAGGAAGGGTGACGAAGAGGAACGCCCGCAGAAATGGGAAGGAGGAAGGAAGAAAGGATGTAAGGGGCGACGAAGAAGGAAGTAAAAAAAAGGAGGAGGAGGTAGGAGGGGCATCGGAGGAAGGAGGAGGCATGGAGGAAGGGAGATCCGAGGAGGAGAAAGTAGAGACAGGAGGAAGAATGAGACAACAACAGGGAGGTAGGAGGTAGGAGGAGCATCGAAGGAAGGAAGGGGAATTGGTGGTCATGTGTTCGTATTAGGAGCTAGAAGCACAACCGGCTCACCCATCAATGGTTGTTGATGATAGTTGTTGGCGAATCATGACGCACGATGTTTTAGTGTGAAGGAACAAAGGTTTGAGGAGGAAAAAATTGACAGGATGAAGCCCCCCAAATGTGGCTTCACTGGTTCATAGCTCCAGTCAAAAGTAGTTACCAATCAAAAAAAATAAAAAATAAAAACTATAATTAAAAAAATATATATATATATTATGTATAATACAAATAATTGATTTTAATATAAATAAACATATTATATGAAAATTTTAATAATATAACTATTTTTTTAAATATAAATAAATAAATAATAAGTTTTAAATGAATATAATTGTTCTTTTCAAATAATAATACTAATAGTTATTATTCACATATATATATATATATATATATATATATATATATATATATATATATATATATGTAGTTATATATATACATACACACACACACACACACATATATATGTATATATGTATACACATGTATACATATATGTATAAATATGCATATATATGTGTATGTATAAGTTGAATTACATAAATTAATAAATTATCAATTGATATTTTATTTTTAAAAATGTTTTATTTTATTTTTAACTTTTTAAAGTTTGGTGTTGTAGTTTTAATTATATAGTTTTTTTAATTCGTAATATGTAGCCAAGGTTGCATGGATTATATTGATATCAAAATGAAATTTATATTGTTTTAGCCCACAAAATTATAGGGCGAAGTAATATTAACATGCTATGCACCCCCTAGAGACAATACAACAGTACAAATCCACACCCCAAAACATTGAATAACGTAGGAAAGATAGAGTATCATCTTCACCATTTCAGACATTGACCTCGGAGCCTAAGCAAAAAATACAACCATCCACCCCCAGTTTATCAGTCTCCTTCATCATAAAACTTGGTTGACTCCACCAGTTCTGTAAATTCTCGGTACAACTGAATGCACACTGCCTCATTCAGCCCCAACCTCTAACAAAGGAAGTTGTATTCGATGGTCACCCAATGCCTATGTCGAGCCAGTCCTTCCACATCTAGGTTGAGGATGAAAGGATTTTATTCAAACTCCACTCCTTGCAAAAACATTTTTTTTTATTTCGTTAGGCAATGGAATCACAACACCCAACTGTGCCACGACTACTACATCCAGATCTTCAATCAAGATTGCTGCTTTGAACACCATCCTGAGTAGAAACAAACACTGAAGCTTTAGGAGGTTCAAGTCCAAGAGAGAGGCGAGGAAGAGCAGAGATATGTCTGAATTTTCCCTTGTTCGGTTGCCAGAGAAACAAAATGTCTTCCCGAGCACCATCTGCACTGCTTCAAGACATAAAATGTCTTTGTTGAGGAAAATCTTCTTCAGCCTCTAGTCGGAGATGAAGCCTAGAAAGGCTAACTAATTTTTAGAGTTCATCAACCTTATCGAAGTATCCATTTTTTGAACACCATTTCCAACTTCTCTATTAGATATAGGCGATCGCCATTGAGTCCCACAAACAACCATCTTGGCTACATTGAATTCCTATGTACTCACTCCCACTATCATTCAATTCCATATGGTCCCCAGAAGGTGGTAATAAATATCCCATGGGTGACAATACTGTATAATCCAAATTTTCTCTTAAGGAAACATTTTGATCGTATACTATCATCATTATCTAGTCCTTTCCAACTCATCTCCCATTGCCAAAACCACACAAACCAATGTCAACTAATCCTTCATATGATCTCTACAACAACCAAATGGAGTGGTAATTAATGTTGAAATAAAACTCTGAAGATATGTCCATCTTGCGACCTATTTTCTCTCTATTCCAGTGCAGAGAGCGAGTGTCCTTGTATCAAATCTGTTTGCCCTCCTAACTTTGAAGAACTGATGCATTCACATAGATGGATTACCCTAGCAGTAGAAATAATGTCTTGGCCAACATCAACTCCTTCAAATGGGGATGCCCATGTACCTGATCTGGCCATATGAGGCTCACACTATGACACCCAATTGGCACATGGGAAAAAACCTTATTCGCCATTATCTCCCTCATTGGCCAATGCATCTTCCTCACCATTACCCTCCCTATATATATGATTTATAATGAAGTTTTCAAATGTTTGTACTAACTCTACTGCCTTGGTGAGGAGAGCATAGAATTTCCAGTTGGGGATATTTCCACTTCTAAGGGCATTAATGAACAACACCGAATCCCCTTCGATTGTTATCCTAGCCACCCCTAATTCTCTGCAAAGATTCATCCCATAGATGCCAGCTAAATATTTAGCTTCATTATTTGTTCCTTTGGGGAACCGCTTAGCCAAGGTTAGAATTGTTCTTCCTTTCCAATCCCTAATGATGCAACCCACTCTAGATGAACTCGGGTTTCCCTTGGATGTTCCATTGAAGTTCAATTTATACCACCATGTGGTGGGGGGGACTAGGTAATTGCAACTCGGGCTTGCTGAGTCTCAATGTCGCCACTCCCAACCCAAGTTGGGATCCGAAGGGAGGGCTAAGTTGCACACAATTTTGCATCCCACTCTAAGAAAACCTTATCCTTTGACACTCTTTGATCCAATTTAGCATTCAATGTTTCCACTAGAACAATCTCAATTTTGTTGATAAGAGAGGCATAGCACATTCTCTTGTCTTGAAACAACCTCCCATTTCTTTCTTTCCAAAGCTCCCATACTACAATTGATGGACTAAGGGTCCATACATCCCCATACACCAATTTTCTTTTCAAAGGTAGCCACAAACAAAACCAATTGAGAAAATAATTTGGCATGGCACACGCCCAACCAAGCCTTGCCTATAGCCAACACCAACACTCTTGTGCATACAGGCAACCCAAGAAAAGGTGGTTGGTTGTTTCTTCAACTTTCTCGCACATGAAACATCTTGATGGGCCTTGAAATCCTAGGTGAAGAAACCTTTCAGATGTTAAAATTTTGTTTTGTAACGCTGCCCATGCAGATGTTCTTGCCTTGGGGAGGCAAACATTAATCCAACATAGGTGTAGAGGTAGACTGTCAGCAATCCTACGTCTTTCTTTGTACAACATCTTGTAACCACCTTTTGCATTATAACTGCCAGACTTAGATCCTATCCAGATCAAAGTGTCACTGCCATCTCACAGAGTCAAAGTTCTATTTTTCAACGCTTCGGTGAGGAGCAGTACTTTTCTCCGTGGTAAATTGAGGCCGGTGAAGGCTTTCCATGTCCAGCCTAGCACCGTATTTCTCTCATTTGGGACTATGTAGTCCTTGACCCGATCACCCCATAGGTTTGTTAGTGCATGTTTGACCTCTCCTACCTTGATCAAACTATTCAGGCTTGGATGCCCAGCCCATGAGTCCTCCCAAAACAAGGCATTACTTCCATCTTGAACATCCCATGAGAGGTAGTCACATGCTACTATTTTGCATTTCTGCATGAAGTTCCAGATCTATGAGCTAGCCAAAGGATTTGAGATTGTTAGAATGCCACTGTTACTATGGTCCTTCAGGTACTTGTGATGGAGAATTTTTGCCCAGTTTCTTTGTGGTTCGTAGTGCATACGCCATATGAGTTTTGCCCTGAGTGCTCTGTTTATTTAATAATTCAAGTATATTTACCTCGATTTTATAGTAATTGTTTTGTTAATATTGAGTTTCTTTGAATTAATGCTAATATTGTTTGTAATATATTAATTATATTTTTAAGTACATATTTTATTATTTCAATTATAATAAATTATTAATTAATTTTACTTTTTTATTTAATCATTTACAAACTTAATAAGTTTATTATTTATTATTTAATTTTTAAAATCACTATGTTTATTAATATTTGGATTTTGATATATTTTGACTTTGCATACAATTTATTTTATTTTAATTTTTAATTTAAATTTAAGTTTGAATTTATTTGTGTTTTTTATGAAATTACAAGTAATAATTAAAAATTAATTTAATTTACAATTATTTGTCTTATTAAAATTTTAATTATTGTATAATAATTCTATTTTGAATTTGAATTTGAATTTATATAATTCAATGAATTTCAAACTTAAAATATAAATTAAAAGTTATAGAGTGAGTGAGAGAGAGAAGCTAACTATTGATTAGTCATTTTGTGCTAGCAATCCAAGGATAACACATCCATTGGGAGTTATGCTCAAGGTAGCATGTACCATTTGATAAGGATATGATAATTCACCTTCAAAAATTCTTTAGTGTACCCATTGCACACTTAGGGAGGAAAATAGATAGAGATATATATATATATATATATATAAGAGAGAGGACAAGAGAAGGGAAAGGGAGATGGAGATAAGATATAGAGAGGCAAAGAGAGAAAAAGAGAAAGAAAGGTAGAGAAAGAGAAGGGGAGAAAATGAGACAAAGGATGAGAGAGACATCTATAGATAAAGAGAGCTAGAGAGAGAGAGAAAAACAAAGATAGAAATAGAGGGATAAAGAGAGGGAGAGAGCTACACAAAGAGAAAAGAGAGAAACAAAGGTAGAGATAGAGATAAAGATAGTGTGAAAGAGAAATAGAGAGATGGAGAGATAGAGAGGGAGACAAAGAGATATAGAGCGATAAAAGAGAGAGATACAAAGATAGAGGTAGAGATATAGAGGAATAAAGAGGGAGAGACAAAGAGATAGAGATAAGAAGATAGATAAAGGAAGAAAGGAAAAGAGAGAAGAGGAGAGACATAGATAGATAGTCACATAGAGAGAGGGAGATAGAGAGAAAGAGAGATAAAAATAAATAGGAGACAAAGATATATATAGAGATAAAGAGGGAAAGAGAGAAAGAGAGAGGGGGAAATAAATAGGGATAGAAAAAAAGTAAGGGAGAGAGAGAGAGATGGAGAGATAGGGAGAGGGAAAGAGACAAAGAGAGATAGAGTAAGAGAGAAGGGAAGACAAATATAGAGAGAAATAGGGAGGTGATATGAAGAGAGATTGAGAAATAATGAGAAACATAGAGATAGAGAGGGAGACAAAGATATAAAGAGATATCTCTCTTTCTCTTCACATATCTCTCTATATATGTATCTCCCCATAGATGTACCTCTCCTTACCTCTCTCTATATAAATATATCTCCTCTTTACCTCTCTCTATATATAACTTCCTATCTCTTTTAATCCCTCCATATCTCCCTCTCTCTTCGTCTCTCCCTCTTTCTATCTTTATTTCTCTCTCCCTCTCCATCTCCATCATCTCTCTCTCTCTCTCTCTCTCTCTCTCTCTCTCTTTCCCCTCTTATATTTCCCACTATATATCTCTATATTCTCCCTATTTATTTCTCTATCTCTCCCTCTCTCTTATCACTCTCTCTTTCTATTTCTCTCTACTCCACTATCATCTCTCTCTCTCTATATATATATATATCCATCTCTATCTCTATGTTGAATATCTCTCATTCTTGCACACACACACTCCTTGTTTCTCCCTCCCCGTCTCTCTCTCTCACACATACACTCCCTATTTCTCCCTCCCTATCTCTATATCTCTCCCTCTCCCTCTCTATTTATTACTTGTCTCTATCACCTCCTTTATCTCTCTTGCCCCCTCTATCTATATCTTCTCATCTCTCCCTCTCCCTCTCCCTATCCACTCCCTCTCCCTCTCTATGTATATATCATTATCCCTATATCTCTATCTTATTCACTCCATCTCTCTCACTCTTTATACATATACCTCTCTCTCTATATCACTTCCTATATCTTTATCTTTCTCTCTCCATCTCCCTCTCTTTCTATCTCTATTTCTACCTCTATCCTTCCATCTCTCCCTCTATATATTATTGTTCTCTTTATTTGTATTTCTCTCACCCCCTCTATCTCTCAATTATATTTATCTCTTTCTCTCCTTATATCCATATCTCTCAATATTTCTATCCTTTTCTCTCTCTCTGTCTCCCTCTCTCCCTATCACTCCCTCTTTATATATCTATCTACTTCTCCTCTCTCCTCTCTCTATTTCTCTCCCTCCCTTCCTCTCTATGTATTTATTAAAATTTATATCTCTCTCCACATCTCTCTCTCTTACTCATACACACCCTCCTAGTTTCTCCCTCCCTATCTCTATCTCTATCTCTATATCTTTGCCTCTCTATCTCTATCTCTCCACATTTCTTCTTCCATCTCTCCCTCTATATCTATCTCATTACCTCTCCATCTCTCTCCATCCCTATATATTTCCCTCTACCTTTATATATCATTTCATATGTCTATATTTATCTTTCTATCTATCCCTCTCTATATTTATCTCTTCCATCTCTATCTATCCCTCTACCCTCTCTCTATCTTTATCTCCCCCTCTCCTTCTCTCCATATCCCTCTCCTTCTCCATCTTCATTTCTATTTCCATCTCCATCTCTATCTCCATCTCTATCTCTATATCCTTACCCATATGCCTCTCTCTCTCCCACTCTTCCCCCTATATCTTTCCCTCTTTCTATCCTTATCTCTCTTCTCTCCCTATTGCAAACATAAAATGACCTTGTTCGTAATGGAGCCTAATTATCTTCATGATTCAGAGGTTTTGTTTTAGTTGTGTTCAGATCCCTGTAAGTGAATGCATAGTTTATTTGAAGCTATCACTTCTCCATTGAGATCTTTGTTGCACAAACAACATCATTTTTTAAATGGCCTATCAATTGACCTCATGAATACTACACAAATATATGCCAAAAAAAGACCAAATTTTTTCCTAATTGACCTTCCACACATCTTTAGCGTACCCATTAACACCAAAATACTATTGCTAGCATTATTACTCCCTATTAGTGACACTTTTCTATCATTGATTTCTATGATCGAAGATAAATGAATATGATAATGTTCAAAGAAACCCAACTAAATAATCATATCACGTCCACAATTTTGAACTAGAACGGATAAAAGCTCCCATCCATAAGATCTCGTGCAAGTTCAAGATTTCAATAATGCAAATGCACGCTAAATTGCAAATGGATAATCTATCAACTCGCATCGATGCAAATGTGTTCAATAACCCTGTATCTGGATTCTCACCATGCAAGATTTAATTTCCAAACAAGCATGATAACACTTCAGAGATAAAGCCGGATTTCATAGAGGCATCGAATCTGCTTCCCAAACTTTGTCAATTCAGTTCAGATAGTCACCAAGAGTGCTGTAAAGCTAGATTTTATTCAAATCCGGCACTCATGGTGCAACTATATGTTAAGTCATCGAGAAGAGTAATCATGTGAATAACTGAAGGTTGATAAAGAGCTTAAAAGTAAACAGTCAGCTTGTCTGCTATTTTTAAGGCTAAAAGAGATTTGATCTCCAGCATAATAACTAACAGACAAATTGTTTAAGCTTTATCGGATAAAGGGGTTTTAGAGAAACTCAAAATAATGATTGACATTGTTGAAGAAGCCGATACTCTAAATACCTTGTCGAGCTCTGGGTAAACATGATAGATTGAAGAGGCCAATACTAATAGATTATTCCAAGGCTTGGAAAGAATGCCAAGCCTACTGTCTTCTCTCCTTTTCTTTCATTTTTCAGGGGTTTTACTTTTTCTATTTGTTTCTTTCATTTTAATATCTTCATTTGAATCTTGTGCAACCCAACCATATCTCTTTTTTTTTTTTTATGTAATTGGTTCTGCAATCTATTATTTCTTTCATTCTTGTTCTCATTCTGATGATGGATCATGGAGTGTGATCCGAAACGTTGATGCAAAAAATTCACACAATTGAATCCAGAAGCAAAAAGCTACAGGAATGCCAATCATTAATCAGCTGTAATAAAAAAAAATGTCTTAGTTTTGAGTGAATTTTAGTAACATGGGTAACAAATAATATTTGGGATTTGATTCAACTTTTCAAGATTAGGAAACGGGTTTGTTGCTACCAAACCAACTATGTTGTGGATTGTAATGTTGATAAGTTTAAGGAAAGCCTTGTGGAGAAAAAAATTCAAAATCCATGCGTTGAATATGGTGAGATCTATTCTCATTTGTAAAAATAAACTCCTTCCAATGCCATTGCTGATCATTAGGAAGTGTATAAGATGAACATAAAGAGTGCCTTTTGGGAATCTTTAGGAAGAGTTATACATGAAGCCACTTCAAGAGTTCATAGAAGATACTTGTTTGGTATGTAAATTCAGGAATTTTTTCTATAGTATCAAACAAGCTCCTTGGGCTTGGCATGATAAGATGGGTTTTTTTTCAATAAAGTTTTCTCGATGTCACTTAGATTTGAATCTTTATATTTTATGGTAGGATGTCGCATATTTTATCTTGTTTGTATATGTTGATAATAGCATATTATTATAAAGATTTCTTCATCTATCATTTGTACAATGAAATTAACTCCGTAGTGTTAGAAATCAAGGTGAATATTATATATGAAAATCTAAATTCAATTGTAAAAATAATCTTCACTAGTATATAATTAAATGGAGATTGTAGGAAAATAAACTAAAAAAAAAAAAAAATTGAAACAAATGAAAAAAACATAAGATAGTGTTTACATGGTAAAACCCTTTTAAGAAAAAAATTTACCAAGAATTGAGACCCAAGGCTAATTATCTTCAAAATAGAGATTAAATGCAATCCTTTCTTTCTCATGTTTAGTCTTCAATCCTTCAACACATGTACAAACATAATTTTTTTACTAGCTATTTGTTTTGTCGTATTTCCACCTTAAGCATTGTTTATATAGCATTTTTACCCTTTAAATGGGGCATCCAAGTTGGTTATTGTTAATGAGTGTTTTAGCACTACACAACACAGATAAAACACAAGTGTTTTATCTCTCTTGAAAGGTAATCCTCTGTAGAAAACTTATTTTTAATGTCTAGTTTTGACTATACAAAAATAACTTAGTTGTTAATGTGATATGTTCGTAATCACAAAGGGCATTTATGGTTTATCAAGGTTGGAAGCTAACATGACCCAATAAGGGTTTTTATGAAATCTGAAGATAAATGCAAACCCAAATTGTATTTCCATAGCTGAGATCTGAAAAAAGGATTTTATAATCAAATGAGGCAATGTGGTGATGCTTTTAACCTAAAACTAGCACAAAGAAATGAAAAAAGACTTGAGGGGTTTAGAGAGATTCTAATTTAAAACCTAAGTGCAATCATGTAAATAACTAGCATTTCAAGTGGATAAATCCCTAATAAAACCTATTTTTGCTTGATCAAAAGAAAACCCTACAACTCCACAGAAATGGTGCAATCTTCAAAGGAATTTAAAAGATTTTCAGATTGTAAATCATTCAAACATATACCTAGATTTTAGCATAATATGTGTAAACATTCATAATTGAACTATTGCATTAAAATGGCTCAGACTAACCATGCATTGTAACTTACAATCAGTAAATCACAAATGGCATGAGCACAAGATTCATCAAAACACCTTCAATACTCTGCCATAAATATGAAAGAATTGAAACTAAATAACTTGAAATAGCTTGGAAAGCAGGAACCATGAAATGATATGAAGCAACAAAAGAATAGATCACCAAAACCAATGTCTTCTCCTTGTATTAGCTTCAAAGTGTTTACAACAATTCTAGATTCAACTAAAAATGAGGGAGAACTTCATATTTATAGAGTTCATCATGAAATTAGGGTTTTAAAATCAATGGTTCAAATTACATCAATCTGGGTGCCCTGATTAGGTTAACCAAAATAGGCTAACATCATGTGATCTTAGTGCCCATTTGAATTTAATATTAAAAAATACCAAATCCCATTTTTTACATTTAATGCCTTTGACACTGATTCCTAGGTCGCCCAAGCTGTCTTTTCATGTATGATGGAGATTTGCACTGATTACAAGGTCGAGTTGTCCTTATTTTGTTCCTTTGTCCATTTCTTTCCTCTGTGAATTTTTGGAATTTATGTAAAATATTATTTAATTCCTCTTGGCTAGGAACTAGAATAATTTTAATTCTAAAATAAGTTGAGGCTAACTCAACTTCATATTTCTTTAATATCTTATCCCAGTCTAGCTTAGACTCTTTGAATTTATGCATCATGTTGACATATAGGGAAAAATTCTCCAAATGGTCCTTAGTGACATTTCCATCCTCAACATGAGTGAAGCTCTCTTTCCACTATTGCTTCAACATATCTAATTTCACAAAATTCTTGCTGAGATTTTCCTGTCATCACTTCCAAAAATAAAATATCACCTAGATCTTTCTCAATTATTGATCCTTCTTTGAATGCCTTATCCATGATCTCTCTTTCAAATTTGAAGGCCTCAAGCCATTCTTTTAGTTTACCAAAATTCTTAGTAGTGAGAACCTTTTTCTCAGTCAACACTTGCTCAAGAATACCAATTAACATGTTTAACCTGATTATGGATTTACCATCGGTGGCCTTGCACATAGTCATGATATCTTGCAATTTGTCTAGACATGTTGAACACTTTTCATATATTTCCCTAATTTTAGCTATCAAAGGAATTCCTTTTTTGTAGACTCCTGCCACCCAACCTTGAGCCACTTGTGCCAAAGATTTCATCTTTCCCAGCTCATTGATAATATCTTTTGACAATATGTTGGGCTATGCAGAAGAATAGGCCTCAGATCAAAGGGGACTTAGTAAGTGTTTGATTTATTTTTTCAATTCATCCACTTGCCTTTGTAGCCGCTCCTTAGCTTTAACTTCTTTCTCCAACATTTGCACGATGGTTTCTACAAATCCTCAGAGATCTTCAACCTCTTGCTTTTTGGTTGAGGCGCCCAAGTTAATAGATTGAACATTATACCCCTTAGGAGTAATTTCCTCTTTATTCTTCTCAACCGTAGGTGCCACAATGTGCAACACCCTATTACTATAATCATCTTTTATAATTCAAGAAATGACTTGTGCTTTCTTCTTCTCCTTAGGCTTATCAAGACCAATCAAAAAATTGTCCCAATTAGGGACTGCCTCTTGATGAGGGCTACACCACCCAAAACCCACACAACATGACAATAGATATCAAAACATAAGATGTAGGATATAAAATAACTCACTTTCAATTACTTTCAGAAAATGAAATTATAGATTCAAAAATTACAATGCTACAGCCACATGGGCTTGATTCATTACAACAACATCAAATTTGAAAATAATTTCTATTATTCAGAGCCATGCTCTGCACTAACGGAGCCACCCTCAAACCTCCACTCAACCCTTTTGATTTTACACAAATAACTACCCTAGAATTTTCTAGAAAGTGTAACTTTCCCTTTTGTTTTGGCACCAAAACTCAAGCCATTTGATTTTGTTTGCCCAAGAAGATAATTTAATGAAATTCAATTTTTAGTGGGACAACTTCTTGAAGCCATAAATTTTGACTCGGTAGTTTTATTTTCCATTATTATATATCGTTTGAAATCTCTCAAAGAGATCCACAACATCGAAATCATCTAAAGATCATTTTCTTTATTTTTTGAGCTTTTTCGGGGCTTCTAAGGTTTTCAAATTTGAATTTGAAGCTCCATTGGAGAAATTTCTCAAGACAAAAACTTTAATATCTTCCAAACGATGCAAGGTATTGATATGATTCTTCTACCACCAGAAATATTTTTCAATTCCACTCCTTGGGGTAAATTTTCAGGTCCATACAAGCTTGTTTAGGCCGAATTACTAAAAATAGTAAGTGACTGTTGTTCACCTTTTCTGACTTTTGACTATCTTACACCCCTTAAGTGCCATCATGGGACTCTAAATAACTAAAGAAAATAAGGAAAAACTATTTTTTGGGGTGATGCAAGATTTCCCCTACACCACTAGATGCTCTTGCATCACCTCCTCAAAAATTGGCTTAGGTTTCAAACTTTTTTTTAACCAATCAAGGGCAATGGATACTTCAAAATTTGTTTCTAATTCCTACTCTCCTTGCTCTTTTTCTTCTTGAAAATTCTTCCCTTTATCTATTTATGTGTCCTCAACATGCTCCTCTTCTTTATTAACATCTTCTTGCTGCTGTAACTGCTCATCATCTTGAGGTTGTTGTTGATCATCTAGCCAATTGTTCAAAACCTTCAACAATGAACTTTTCAATCTCAACCTCTAACTCAGGGCCCTTGTAAGCATCTTCAATTTTTTTCTTTCTCCTCCAACATCCTCCCCTACCTCAAAAGGTTGATTGCCATCTGATGGCTTCATAACTGTTTTCTCTCTATCATCTTTTGCAACCTTTTATTTTTTTGTTTGTGCAGTTTTTTCCTACTTTGCAACTACCTTTTCAATGTTTTCCAAGCTGGGAAAGGGGATCCCACTCCTTGGAGAATCCTTCCCTTGATATACCATCTGAGGTCTTTCCACATAACTCTTAATATTTATAGCTTCTTCTTGTGTCCCTCCCTCAATAGCATCAAGTGGGACATCTTCTTCACACATAGCTTGTTGTTTCTTTGGTGGGGTAGCCTTTTCCGAAGTATCCTTCTCCTTTCCTTGAATAAGTCTTCTTCTTTTGGGAGTTCCCTTTAGAATGGACTCGGTTGGCCTTCTCTTCTTCGGGATAGGATTTGTTTGAACCTCTCTTTTTTCATCTTGGGATTTTTCTTGGCTTTGGTCCTATTGACTACCAAAGGCCCCTCTTCCTAAGATTATTCCTCTTCAACACATTCTAGCTCTCCAACATTGAATTCATCCTCAGAAGATGATTGTGACTCAAGGTCACCCATCAAATCATAAGAAAGCTTGAATTCATCAACCTCTAGCTCAAAAATCTTGTGAGTAGCCCATTGTTTAGAGTACTTGATCACAAGGGAAGTGATCTCATCCAGCTCTGTCACCTCCTCTTTAGCTAAATTGATTGGGGGGAGATGTTTATTTGCAATGTTCATGTAATCATGATGTTAGATAACATCATCTTCATCTTCCAATTGATCTAGAACTTCCATGATTTTATATAATCTCATCATTTTGAGGGATAATCGAGAGAATCTCCTTTTAAGGACTTCAAATTTGTCTCAACAGTTGGCCTAGTAATCTTCAATATGTGCTTTATGTCTATAGTTTATGGTTGCAGCTATTTGTGCAACCCCATAAGGAACAAAATATCTTCGCTCGGTATGAGTAGGAAGGTGGAAATACTCCATCTTCGTTTCTGAATGTTGAGCACTAGAAAAGGAAGGGCAAGCCTCCCATCCATTCATCTTGATGGGCAATTCACCCACAATGCCTATTTTATGCAAATTCTTTAATACTTTATTGAAAGCTTCCAATTACTTGGTAACTTCTATTATGACCAATTTGTTTGCAGGATACTGAGGCAACCTATATGGCCTCAAGGGGCACCCATGCACTCTGATGTAAGAAAATTTGGGAAACTATGAGAACAAATAGCCATATTTCTTAACCAATTTCATTGAATATGTAGACAACCTGACATGTAGGGTCTCCTGCAGTGTTCTAGTAATGTACATAGTGAATGCATCATTAACTCTCCTATAGTAGGAGGTGCTAGACAAATGCAATTGGGTGTAGCAATCATAAACCTTTGTCGAGATCCAATTGTACCCTTGTAGCTTAGACCTTTGTACTTGAAGTGTCAGACTAGCATACACACCACATAAGAGGTCATAGTGAACTTCTTTGTGTCATGGACCTCTTTGAGCTTTTCTTTTCGAGGTTGTCACTAATCAACCTAGCCCAATGGTAATTAGTCCCCTTTGTGGTCTCAACCATAACATAGAACATCCATTCTTTAAATTGTGAAGCCTATTTCCAACCCCATTATGTTGCTCAGAAGAGTTATCATGCCATTATACTTTGCTTTGAAGTCACTTTTGTGCAACAATCTGGGTAGTTTAGTGTAATGTTGTCTAGGTTTGTCCATCCACAAAACGTTTATGATTTCTAGAGCCTTTTCCGGGTTATCTGTGTAGAACTTATTAGCTACCTTTAATGTGAACATGGTTAGCTTTTGATGTGAGTGAATCCTAAATGCCCCAGCCAAATATTCTTCTGTGAGGTTGGCCATGATTCTCCCCTATGGCCCAATTATCATTTTTTTGTCTGTCATAATGCTTAGAACATTCAATAATCAATTTTGGGCATTGGATGGAAGGAGGGAACCCTACAGCCTATGCTAATCTAGTCTTGACCAACCTCTTTGCTAACTCATTAGGAACTAGGTAGTACATCCTTTTCTTAAAATCTTCCAAGTCTATGTGTCACAGGTTGGTATCTCCAACCTCTCCTCAATAGGAGATGATTTTTGTTTCCAGAAGTACACCTTTGAAGTCATACTTCATCCTTTATGCCCTAGAAAGTTCTTCCTTCTTAGTTGTGGTTTTCTTTCCTTTTCCTTGCTAGATTCACCTTGGATTTGTGAGCTAAAATATCATAATTACTTAAAATGTAGAAAGAACAAATGTCTAAAAAAAATGTAACTATGAGAAAAAAAAAAATATAGAAAAAACATCAGATAATATCATTAGTAGTCATGCCTAAAATTTCAATTTATAACCATCAAATTCTTTCCAAAAGATAAGGTTCGGGTTTTTTATTCATGTAGGAAATTTAGGGATTTAGCCTATTTAAGTAGTCCGGAGATTTCAAATGTTCGAGAAATCACCAATGGTAGAAATCCGGGGATTTTGGGATGTTGAGAAACCAGTGACATCACAGACGTCGAGGATTTCCTAGAATCAAGAAATATGTAGGAAAGGTTAAAATTGCACAAACCTTCATCGTTAAGAGCAATTGGTCATTAAAATTATGCTAAGGCTCACCTCACTTTATCATGCTTCATTCAACTTACAATAATCATCAAGTACCCTAGAAACCTTAGAAAAAACAAGTCCCAAAGAAATCATTTCACCATTGGTACCCTTTATCTTTGTGTTATGCTTTCACATACTATTACTCCATGTAATGTGTTGCTCCAGTGTGTATTTTGTTTCATAGTTCTCTTTAGAGGACCCTTGATCCAAGGATACACAAAGAATGAATCCATTGTGACATTCTTCTATATGTATATTCATTATTCTATTAGTTTGTAAATGCACTTTTTATGCCTTTTGAGGATGGTGCAAAGTGTTAGGACATTTAGGTATCTTCCATGTTGACCCAAAAAATTTATGTTTTTATATACTCTTCTTCTCTTGTGATCATAGTTCCATAGTATTTGGGGAACAATGTCAATTCAAAAATGATTATTTTGATGTACATTTTCTATCATTCATATTGACCCCAAATCCTTGGATCCCTTATGTGCTATTACATTTTATTTTTGTGAATTCTTTATCCTAGGGATCAACCTCTTGTCATGATGTAGCTATTTGAGACATATCTCTTGGAATATCGCTTTTAGAAAGATCTCGTGCCTTATTTTAAAAAAACACTATTTCTACCTTAAAGGTAATTGCTCCTAGTTGGTGCTAACAATTACTTTAAGGTGGGGGCATACATTCCACTATGTTCTTCAGTTTTTTCACAAACCACAAATCTGGTGATGCTATCATAACACTTCTTCAACAATATTGTAGTACTTTACTAGAGACCTAACAAACAATGTGTATTTCTTGGCTCGTAATTTATGATATTGTTGACATGAAACTCACCTAGTGAATAGTAAACTTCATTAGACTGTGTTATTTTTATGTCCTACTTGTGAGGCTCACCTAGTAAATATTAGAATTTACTAGCCTATGGTTCTTTCACTTATTCATGAAACTCACCCAGTGAATATTGGACTTCACTAGTCTATCTTCTTTATTGCGGGCTCACCTAGTGAATATTATACTTCACTAGCATGGAGTACTTCAACTTATTCATAAGCCACAAAATTTTCTATCTCGTGACTTATGGATGCCATGTTTCATATGGATCGTAGTAAGAATCTATGGATCTTGATAGTCCATAATATTAAATCTCTGATTTTTTATTTACCTTGTATTCTTTTTGTTTGCTTCATGTATGCTTTGTGTATGACTTATGTTTGCTTCATGTAGTCTTTGTGTATGTTTGGATACTATATTTTGTGTTGCATTGTGTCTTGTATGTTGTTCCTTTTATCTTAACATTTTTGTTTGGTAGGACCCTTAGCTTAGGGGCTATCACAACTCTTAGCTTAGTGTTATCTTGCCTCTTCAATATTTTGATGAAAAGAATCTTTGGCTTCTCTAGACTTTAGTGTGACTATGAGTGTAATTTCACACCCTCACTAAAGTGGGGGCTAAATTTAGTGTCATAAATTGTCACCCTTAACAATCTCACACTAGGTTTGACACCCTCTTAAGTGAATGTACCTAATTATGCTTATGATTTACCAGTTTAATTTTTGCTTTTAGGAAATTAAATTAAATCCTTATTTATATGACTTTGACAAAGCTTCAAATTCCTAGAGTAGGACACCCAATGCCCCTATCCCATCTAATCAGGTCCTAAATATTATTTTTGGTTGCCAACCTCAATATGTTTAAGAATTCAAAATCATTTTCACCCTATCTTAATGATTCATGTGAAATATTTTTAAGTCCATATAAATATAAGTTCTTCCCTCCTTTTTAATATCTTAGGAATCTAATAAATTTTGATGACTCTATAATCCTAAAGTAAATTAATGGAATATGAAGAGAAAAATAAGAATTAAGTTGTATCAAAGGAATAATTACATCCAATTATTATCTTGAAAACATCAAAAAATTTATGTTCATGCATTGTAATATGTTTCATGTTTACTTTTGTTATTATTATATACACTAACACTTATAGGATCTCCAAACATCCTCCCACTTCTCCTTATATGTGATTATAAAAGTGACTACAATACAACAAGGGTTTCAAATCTAAGTGGTAAGTTTCACTGAAGTTCATTAGATCATTCACATTCATTGTTTTGTCTCTACTCCCCCAAGAGAAAAAATCTTTTATCATTTATCATCATAGCCATTGTGGAGGTGGAAACACAAAAATGTAGTTTGAACAAGGAAATCCCCTATATGACACAACCCTTCTCCCCTCTTCTATTTTGAAGATTACAATTATGAGATTGATTGAAGTGGATTTGAGATCTCAAGGCTTCAAAACCCTATTTCGTACACTCATGCACTACTTATCAACAAATTATGGTAAGAAAATTATTTGCACACTGTCAAACTTTGGAACCTATTATTGATTTTTAAAGACCTTAAGACTATGGTGCATTTGTGTAATTCCAAAGCCCTATATTTCAACACTTCTGGAATATGGAACCCAATGTCCATGTCCTAATAGTTCAACTCTCAATTTTAATGCTAGGTTCTTCTTTGTCTGAACTCTCTAGATCTGCTTTCTGATTCTAATTTTTTTTCTATATTTTCTAGATTCTATAAGAGTTTTTAACTTTGATCCTCATTCACATGGTTCAACACATCTCATCAAACAATCATCACACTCGACAATAAAAAAGGGACCAAAACCCTAATCCATTTGTCTCTCCCTTGAGGACAATAGCCAAGCAAGTGCTCTTGGTTAATTTTTTGTCCCCAAATGTTCTATGGTGGAATGATTGATTTAGGTATATATATATATATATATATATATATATATATGTACGTATATGTGTGTGTATGCTATATATATGTATATCTATATGTATATAATGTATGTGTATATATATGTATATGTATATGTATATGTATATGTATATGTACATATGTATATATATATACATACATACATACATACATGCATACATGAATACATACATACATACATATATGTATATTGAATTTTGAAATCTACACTTATAGATCTAGAAAAGTGTATTTTTAAATGTTTTTGATAAATTTGCCCCAAAATGATATTAGATATGATATTAATTGGAAAATTTCAATTGAAAAAGTTATGATACAAATCTCATTAAGCTAGAATGAATCTAAGTAGACCATCTATTTGAAAAAAAAAAAAATTATTTAGAAATTCTTAATTCATTAGTGTTGATAAGTTTAAAGTGTGAAACAACTTTAAAATTTTACCCTTAAAGGGATTTTATCTGTGTAATGACGGAAAAAGGTCCCCTTAACTTGACCTTGATTTAGTGTTGTAATATGCCTAACATATTCACATTAGGTATTGGGCCCTTGTGAACTAAATGAGTTTATTGGTACCTTATTTGAAGTGTTGTAACACACTTTCACATTTTTCTAGGGTTCTCATTAATAATTGGGCTTCTTTACACTTTAATTGGCCTTATTTTGCATCCAAAAGCCTCATTTAATGCATCTTTCCGAGGATAATCCCAACACAAACCAATACCCAATCATAATTTAGGTGTTTTAGGCTTGAGTGGCCCAAATTTAGTGATTTGGGACTCATTCACCACCTTGGGCGAATGAGTCCCACCTAGATTTTTTGGTCCCGAGTCTGGTTTCACACATTTCTAAGCATTTTTTAAAATGGCCCCAAAAATTAGGCTTGGTGGGAATCATTCACCACCTTGGGAAAATGAGTCCCATGTGGCCCAAAATTAAAATTAATTCAAATTCTTGACGAGATTTTATTCTCCTAGATTTGATGTCGGCTTGTAGTGTTGTAATTTTAAGAATTCTTGCATAATTGAGTATAAATACAAGGTTATTTCACTCATTTTATCCTAACAAGCTAAGCATTCAAGTATTCATCCTTATAGAAAGTTTCAGCTTACAAGTGCATTCAAGAGTCTTCAAGAGAATATTATCAAGCATTTTAGAGCAGCATTAAGCATCAAGCATCAAGCATCATGTCAAGGAATTCATGCATCATGTTTGTTTTGGAGCTAACAATTGTGATGTAGGGTTATGATTCAAGAAAGTGTTCAATTCAAGATCAACATCATTCAAGAAAGAGTCAATATCTACATCCATTGCAACCATCTCAAGCATATTTGCAGCACTTCATTGATAGGGTTTGGCGAGTTGAAACATTGTTATTTATTCATTCATCATTCTCCATTCTTATTTGAGTTCATTTCAAGGATTGATTTCCAAAACAGGGTTTGACCAAGGAAAACCCCTATCCACTAACCCAACAACATTTTCCCCTCTCCTTTGTGTGTGATTTGCAAGTCTAGATTGTAGATTTCCTAAGGAGCAAGATTGGGGAAATTTTTTCAAATCATTCAAAGTTGTCAAAGTTGTCATCAAGCCTTGGAGAACATTGGAGAATACTTATAGGTCACAAATCAAGAAGCACATAGTAGAATACAAAGAGCATGATTAAACTTTGAAGCTTCAAAAAAGCCTAACTGGACTAATTGGTCACTTCTGGCAAATGAGTCCTAGTTTCAAGTAAAATTTAGATTTTTGCAGATTTGGATACCCATTTCGCAGATTCCTATTCCTACACAGAAACCCAAATTCTGGATTGATTTGCCCAACTTGGCGAATGAGTCCCATTCAAAATTCAAGGCATAATTTCTAGCGTTTCAGACCTCCATCTAGGCATCTCCAGATTTCCAGGTGTACACAGTCCTTTCTGTAACTTTCTATGTTGTTTCATTTGCATTTCTAGGTCATTTAGTTGAAGTTTGCATTGAACTAGGGTTTTGCAATTCATCTTGCATTATACTTTACATTGCATTTATCTTTCCAAGTTCTTACTTGGTGGCGAACCCCTCATTAGTCTATATTCATCCCCTAGGATAGCCTTCTTGCAAGATCTATTTCTCCTTTGCATTGAGATATCAAGGGTTATCCTTGAATGAAATTGGATAAGTGGGTGTGCTCTATGTCCTAAACCATATTCTAGCACCATACCACATTTTCAACATTTCAATATGGTTTGAGGCCACATAGGCCATACTATAAGGCTAGGCATATTTATAAAGCCAGTGACATGGTTAGAAAAGATGGCATAGTACAAGGGGGTAGTGATCAGTATAATTTTACAATGGGGCTTCAATAAGGCTACACTATGGGGGCATGCGACTTTAAAGTGCCAAACTTCAACAAATCTACAACTAATTTTGTAGTAAAAACTTCAATCTTAATATTTAAAAAATCTTTTATAATTGTTAAGTAAAATAAGTCTATAGGAATTAAACAATATACAAAATTCTACCTAATATTATCTCCAAATATTATTCCTTCCCTAGTAAGATTCCTTGCATACTAAAAGTGCCCCCAATAATTCAAATAATCTTTTATGTTAGATAATTTAACAATTTAATAGTCATTTATAGAAATTTCAAACCTTATATAAATAATACTAAGGATGATTTTGACCATAAGTGTTCCAAAATATGAGTGATTTGAGGATTCATAGTATAAAAAATCTCATTTAAACTATTGTAGACCTCAGCTATAAAGACCAAACAAAGGAGAAAACTAATAAATTTAGAACATTTAAGCCCAACACTAGATGATAGTGTAATTATAATGATATCTTGATATATTGTATAAATAGTTTGTTGATCCATAAAGGAAATGAATAAATTTTAGTGCTATTAATGCTTTGATACCATGTAAGATTCTATGACAACCTAACCACAAGCCTAGATCTCGATGAATCAAGACAAGCTACATAAGCTACATGCAATCAATAAATTATACAAAATATGAAGATCAACTTTTAAAATATTAAGGATGTGAATAAGATACAATATACATGAGTTATTACAAATATATAGGACTCTTAGATGTATGAATCAAGGATATCATATGTGCATGGGGTCATGAGTTTAACTACAATCACCTCAAAACAAGAATTGAGTTATACTTAATTCTAGTTAAGAGGTCAAGCGTTGAGCTAGGCTAATTAATTGATTAGTTAACTTGACATGAATAGATAGAGGTGGCCTTAGTTAACTAGAAGTGGTACTTGACTAGCACCAATCAAGGATTGTTGAGGCAATGGTAGCACTTGTATTATCAACATAGGTGAGAATAAATAAGTATTCTTATCATAAATAAACATAATAGTAGGTACAATAGTATGCCAATAATATGGAACAAAATTAATAGATGTTTTACTAGATTTAAATGTACACATGTATAGAAAGGTCAGCCAAATACAAATAGACGATAATGATCTCCTTACAATATAAACCACAAAATTTAATACCTAGTAGATGATTTTATAGTTCACTTGAGGATGCATACTCAAAAAACATGTTACAATCTTTCACAAATTAAGAATGTGCTCTAACATTAGCACACTATGAGAATTTTAACTTTTTCACTTAATATAGATGATCTCAAGTATGGTGATTTGGAACATTCTAGATGTTCTCCACATTGAGCATGCGTTAAATCATATGATTGGTCTATCTATCTTACATAAATTTGGAAACTAAATGTGAATCAACAATCTAATGATTTTGTTGTAAAGTGTCCTCAATATTTGGCTTGAATCATACACAAATTAATATTTGAAATTTGAAATTGTAGACTTCCATGAACAAGTATTCCATCCTCAACTCAAATAAATTTTATACTCATGATTTTTGTATGGATGGTTAAATTGCATGTGATAAGGAAAATATATGAGTCTAGTGAATTCCCTTACAATTGCTACTTGTAAAATAAGATCATGCCATGATCATATAATCACATTGTCAATATTTGGTAAGATTATACAAGACCCTTCAATGAATAAGTGAGGAAAGAATGACACAATAGAAAACCTCCACATTTGAGCAATGCCATCATCAAGGCTTCAATATTATATTAGATAAAGCATAAACTCTATCATTAATACATAAAAATAACCTATTAAAATAGGAGATAATATGTTTTTTATTGATGCATGATTTATCATGGGACAAGGATGCTATTTCATCATCAATGGTTATATTATTGTGCTACTCATATTTTGTGTTAGTTCTACCAATGATTTGTGTGTAGGTTTGGAGATGTTGCTCTACTTGTACACATGAAGTAATAGAAAGGCATCATCCTTACTCAATATATTTGATTTAATTTCCTTTATTACATACTTTTGAAATCATGATTCATGTATGTAAACACACATCAAAATATAGGAAAAAATGAAAGGGATAAATTTAGACATCTTGCTCCTTTACTTCATTTTACACCTACTTTTAGTATTATCATAAATGAAATATTTTAATACTTAGATTGTCTTGATTTGTGAATAAGTTGATTTTAACCATGAACTCCAAAATCTAAACATCTTCCTACCATAAAATAGGACTAGTTTAAATCATAATATTTGCACTCTTTGATTAAGCCATCAATATAGGTCCATGTTGCAATCATATCTCACTATTTCAAATTTTAAAAAATATAATTCAATAAGATAATATTTTAAAAAATTGACCATAATTCATTGTCTTCCATATAAAATTCAATATTGACTATTCAAGATCTTATATTTAAATATATTTGCAAATTATTATTTGTTGACCATTATATCATATCATCAAAGCGTATTATTGATCTGTCACATCAAAAGGTCACATCAAAGAGCTAGATAATTTGCTTGGTCAGAATATTCACAAATACCAAACTATGTCATTGTAGAAACTAGCACACTTGTTTGGCTTATTGTTGCTTATTGTACATTTATAGAAAGGGATGGATCCATTAACAAGGAAAATCTAGCTCTTTCCTCTAGAAAAAGTAACTTTTCCCCTATGTGTTTTCCAAAACCACATGTTTTAGACACGTGTAGATTTCCATGCTGAGGTATAAAAGTCAAATCTATTAGAGTGTCTTTGAATATAGCTATAGTTGTGATTGTTTCTTAATCAAGGGCATAATCACTAAATAAGTGCATTGAAGCCTATACAATGAAATCTAACATCATAGTCTATATTGTAATTATCCTTCAGAATACACATAAATTAAAACTAAACCACATCTAATCCTCTTGTTCATATTTATAAATTTCTAACTCTTTTATTAATCTAATCTTGATTGCCATTTGTAATTTAATATTTAAATTTCAAAAGATGTAATTTATTTTTTATATAATATTATTTCAATAATGAAAAGATTATTTATAAGAAATATTTTGTTAAAAATAAAAATAATTAATAATTAATAATTCATATTCCCTTTTAGGCCTATACACAAGTTATATTTCCAAAAACATTTTGTCTATACACATCACACAAAATCTTAGTAGTTTCTTTTATCATTTTGGAATCTTACAAGGTATGGTCCCTGATAATATTTCAATGATTCAAGAATTTCCTTACAAACACCCCTCCTAACTTATCAGAAAATTAAGCAAAAGCTTTTTCCGAAAATCGGTTGTTGTATATTTTAACATCAAACTCACTCTGGAATTTGTCATTTTTGTTGTGGTAACAGAGACGGAAAACCCACAATCTAAATATTTCAGCATAAATTAGTTGCAAAAAAATACATAAAAAAATTAAATGGAATAATAGAATAATAGACAAGACACAGATTTACATGGTAAAAACCTTGACAATATACTGAAGCTTTGACAGTGAGTTATCATTTGATCATGCACTGCAAAATTAGATTTCTGTATGTTTGAAATAAACATATAGATGAATCATGGAGTGTGATTTGAAACGTTGATTCAAAAATTCTGTCAAAATCTCTTCTATTCTGATTATGAATCACAGAGTGATTCGAAACTTTGATGCAAAAAATCCAACACAATCTAATCCAAAAAATTTTAACAATATTTTTCATGAATTGTGAAAATCTACTATCGCTAACAAATATATAAAATAAACGAGAGGGATAAAGTTAAATGAATCATAAAAGAAACATACACTAATTTCGACTGGACAGTTCTGAAATCTACAGTAGAACCTTTGTCTGTAAGGCTTGGCGTATGTGACCGTGGCAAAGACAAAGTCGCTTTGGAACCGAGGTGTAGGACTAAATGGCTGACTCCTGCCATTTTGCACTTCCATTGTCCTAGAACAGCTGCAATGTCAGTCGGTGATGTGGGTGTTCCATATGGAAGACGTGTGGTTGTATGTTATGAATGTGCAGACAGATAAGGACTGCCTAAGGATTCATTCCAGTGCCGTAAGTATTCTGCTTTCCCTGACTTTACAGGGACTTTGGAATAGTCGAACTAGGCAATGTGTTGCTATTCTAGGTGCTACATAATGTGTAATGACTAGCAATCGCATCTTGGTGTACAATGGGTACATCGAATAGGTATGGAAGGTCAATCAAGGAAAATTTTGGTCTATTTTTTTAAGTATATTTGTGGAATAAGGTCGATTGGTTGGCCATTTAGCAAATGATGTTGTTCTTGTAATAAAGGTCTCATTAAAGAAGTGATAGATTCAAATTAATAGGGATCCAAACATGATTGAAACAAATCTTTGAATAAGGAAGATAATTAGGTTGCATTACCAAGCTCATGTTACGTTTGCAATAGGGAGGGAGGGGAGGAGAGAGAGATAGAGGAGAAAGAGCAATAGGCAGAGAGAGGTAAGGAGATAGAGATAGAGAGGAAGCTAGAGATAGAGATGGAGATGGATATGGATATGGAGAAGGAGAGGGATAGGGAGAGATAAAGAGAGGGAGGAAAGAGAAATAGATAAAGATAGAAGATATAAATATTTAGAGAGAGAAGGAAATAATGAGAGAGGTAGAGATAGAAAGATGAGATAGGAAGTGGTATAGAGAGAGAGGTAGAGAGGAGATATATAGGGGTAGAGAGAGATGGAGAGATGCCAAAATAAAGATAGAGAGAGATTGAATAAAACATATGGAGAGATAGAGATAGAGAGGCAAAGAGATATAGATATAGAGGTCTAGGAAGAGGGAGATAGAGAGGGAGAAAGGGAGAGAGTAAGATATAGGTAGAGATGAATATAGAGGGAGAGAGAAGAAGATTGAGACAAATAGATGGATAGATATATAGATAGATAGAGGTAGAGGTAGAGGGATACAAATAGATAGAGATAAAGAGAGGTAGACAAAGATATAAAGATAGAGAGATAGAGAGGGAGAGATAGAGAGGAAGATATAGAAAGATATAGAGGAAGAGGGAGAGGGAGAGATATAGATGGTGATATAAAGATAGTGAGATAGAGATATAAGGATATATGGAGAGGGGGAGAGGGAGAGAGAAAGATAAATAGAGAGAAGTAGAGAGAAAAATAGAGATGGAAAAGGAGATAAATAGGGAGAGATAGAGATATATGGGAAGAGAAAGGGAGGGAGAGGTAGATATAGAGAGGGAGAGAGGTAGGGAGAGGAGGGAGAGATTTAAAATAGGGGAGAGAGGGAGAGAGAAGAAGAAAGGGAGAGAGAAGAAGAGGGGGAGAGAGAGGGAGAGATAGCTAAATATATAGAGAGGGAGAGGGGAGATATAGATAGAGGGGGAAAGAGATAGATAGATCGATAGATAGGGATAAAGAGAGAGAGAGAGAGAGAGAGAGAGAGAGAGAGAGAGAGAGAGAGAGAGAGAGAGAGAGAGAGAGAGAGAGAGAAAGAAATATGGATAGAAGAGATAAAGGTAGAGAAAAATATGGATAGAAAGAGATAGAGGAGTGAGAAGCAGATAGAGAGAGATATAGAGTAGGAGAGATAGCTCGAGAGAGATGAAGTGAATGAGAGAGAGATAGCTCAATAGATAGAGAGAGAGAGAGAGAGAGAGGGAGTGAGATAGATATAGGGAGATATGGATAGATAGAGATAGAGGTAGAGATATATGGATAGAAGGATCAAGAAGGAGATAGAAAGAGAGAAATAAAGATATAGAGTAGGAGAGGGGGAGTGAATAAGAGAGGGAGGTAGAGATAACACAATATATATAGAGAGAGAGAGAGAGATGACAAAGATGAGTAATAAAGAGAGGTATAGAGAGGGAGAGAGATGGAGAGATAGAGATAGAGATAGATATAAAGATAGGGAGGGAGAAATAGGGAGTTCGTATATATATGGGAGAGAGATATAAAAAGATAGATAGAGAGGGATATACATATATAACTAGATAGATAGGATGGAGAGGGAGGGAGATAAATAGAGGAGAGATGAGAAGTAGAGAGACATAGAAAGAGGCAGAGATAGGGATAGAAAGGAGAGGGGGAGATGGAAGGAGAGAGGAAGAGGGAGAGGGAGAAGTAGAGATAGAAAGAGGGAGATAATGAGAGAAGGAGAGATGGAGAGATAGAAATATAAAGATATAAGAAGAGACATATAGAGTAGAGAGAGAGAGGGATATATATATAGAGAGAGAGAAAGAGAGTAGGAGAGATGGATGGAGAGATGACATGAATAAGAGAGATGTGGAGATAATGACATATAGATCTATAGAGAGGGAGAGATGGGAGTATAGAGATAGAGGGGGCAAAAGTGAGATATAAATGTGATAGATAAAAAGTAATAGAGAGAGAGCGAGCGAGAGAGAGAGAGGGGGAGAGATAGAGATGTAGATAAGGAGGGAGAAATAGGTAGTATGTGTGTGTGAGAGAGAAAGAGATATATAGAGATAGAGATAGAGAGGGAGAAATAGAGAGTGTGTGTGTGGGTGAGAGAGATATATGGAGATAGATATAAAGAGGGAAAGATATACATTTAAATAGATAGAGAGGGAGGGATAGAGAGGGAGATAAATAGATACATAGAGAAGTAGAAAGACATAGAAAGAGGGAACGGTAGGGAGAGAGGGAGAGAGAGGAGAGATAGGGATATAAAGGGGTAGAGATGGGGATAGAAAGAGGGAGAGCTAAATTGAAATATAGTGGAAACGATAGAGTGGGAAGAGAGAGATGCAAGGGGAGGTAAGGAGATAGAGATAGGGGGAGTCGAAATAGAGAGGAAGAGCAAGATAGAGAAATAGAGAGAAATAAGAAGAAAAAAGAGAAAGAGAGAGAGTGAGAGAGGGAGAGATGGAGGGATACACATATATAAGCTATATAGAGAGAGGGATAGAGAGGGATATATATATATAAACAGAAAGAGGTAGAGAGAGGTAGAGATAGGGAGATATATATAGAGAGAGAGAGATGGGAAGAGAAAGAGATAGAGATATTTATATCACTATCTCCCTAGCTATATTTATGACTCATTATCTATCAATTTCTCTTTCTTCTTCTATCTCTCCCACCCTCTCCCTTACTCTATTTTTCTATCCCTATTAATCTCCCCCTCTTGATCTATTGATCTCTCTACCTACATGTATATCTATTTGTCTCCTACTCTTTGTCTTTCTATCTCTCTATATGACTTTATATCTATCTATATTTTTCCTCTTCTCTTTTCCCCTCTGTCTCTATTTATCTCAAGCTTACTATCTATATCTCTCTCCCTCTTTATTCCTCTATATCTCTACCTCTATCTTTGTATCTCTATCTCTATTTCTATTTATCTCCCTCTTTATCTCTATATCCCTATCTTTATTTCTCTCTCCTCTCTTTTTGCATCTCCCTCTTCCTCTCTCTATCCATCCATTTCTATTTGTTTCTCTCTCTCTCTCTCTCTCTCTCTAACTTTTAATTTAGATGTTAAGCTTAATTTTTTTTTTATTAAAAAAATTTAAAATATAATTATTCTACAATAATTAAAATTTTAATAAGACAAATACTTATAAATTAAATTAATTCTAATAATTTTTAATTATTATTTGTAATTTCTTAAAAAGATAAATAATTAAAATAATTTGACATCGGAGGTGGAGGGATTCTCACTACTTGATGAATTTGTCTTCAACTTTTGTTTCTTCTTTTGTCCCCCTTAGATGGTTCTACTACCAATGCATTATTTTTTGAACCTAAAAGAGCATCCAACTAAACCAACTTTGACTATTCCCATGTCAAACACTTGGAGAATACCTCAAAGGTAGGCATAATAAAAGCATTAGCCAATGCATCCATAGTAGAGTAAAATATGGAAGAGAAGACCAAAAATGGGCCTCTAAGCTTAGACAATATTAGGCAAATACACTCTTTGTCAGTTATTCTTCCCACAACCCTGCAAAAGTGATTTAAATGACTTAAATTTCACCAAGAAATCCTCAATGGAGGAGAAAGAATCAAGTACTATAGACACCTAAAATTTTCTAAGCACGTTACACATTCATATTCACCTAATTTACATTATTTTCCTCATTATGACCTAATTCCTTAACTTTGATTAAATAATTCCTAATTATTTAATTAAAAACCCTAATTCCCTTCATTAATTGAATAATTGATTTTATTTGATTAATTCATCAAAAATCATCATTTGCTCTCTTTCCACCTCGATTAAATTATATTCCTATTATTTAGTTAATATTAATTCCCCTTTCCATCATGATTAAATAATATTCCAATTATTTAATTAAATCTTGATTTCCTCTCACCTCACAATTAAATAATTTCTTTAGTTATTTAATTACTAATTTTCCTCCAACTTGCACAAAGCATATTCTCTCAAGAAGGAATATTCTCTTTTCAAAATATCTTCTTCCCTCCAAAATATATAAATGGAATATTCCATCCAAAAGAAATATTTTATAATTCAAACTCAAATTTGGAAATATCTTTCCCTCCAAAATATATTTAACCAATTTCCATGGAATTAGGATTATTTTGGTCTCTCATGAATTCTCCACCCTTGATCTCCATGATTTACTCCCAGACATTGATCTTCATCTTCAATCTCCACTGTTGATCAAATATTTGTATTTCTATAAAAGAAGCCATAACCTTCATCAAAATAATTCACAATCTTCATGTGTTTGAGCAATTTGAGCATTAATTATGAGTCACATTCATTCATCAAAGCTTTTTCAAAATGGGATATGCACAATTTGAGCAATCCACATAATAAATTGTCATAATTCCATCAATTGGATTGTAAGGTTTGCATGTTTCAATTGTTTAATTATCTTTGAATTGGTTTTTATAGCTTTTTGTTTGAATCTTTGAATCATGATTTCTAATTTCATTGAGTATGGGTGTAATTGATCTTTCTTTTTTTCTTTTTTTAGTGTTTACTAACCTTAAATGCTTTGATTATGCTTTTTAACCATTGCTCATTATTCCCCTATGGCAGGTACCAAAGAATTCAACTCTGTCTCAATTTAAAGTGCTTGAAACTCATTAATGACCTGTGAAAATGATCACTAAACTTCACCCACATATCCTTAGGAGTGGTTCAAGACTCTAGATGAAACAAGAGATTGTTTTAAACATGCAGTGAAATCAATCCCATAGACTCATCTATCTTGTTCCTATGTTGAAGTATCTCAAATTGACAAGTCAATGCTAGTTTTACTTCATCCAAAGTGGACCAAAAACCCTTAGACTTGAGCAATCTGGCCATATTATCTTTCCAAATATGATAGTTGTATGGCATAAGATATTCAACTAAAGAGGTATTTGGACCATGGTGTTTAAGGTTTTTAAAATAATTTTTTGGAATGGTTTGTTGTTCTTTGATGTATATAAATATTAAAAGCAGGAAAATACCCCCTACAACAAGAAAAACCAAACCCCAATGCAACTTTGAGAGCAAAAAATATAAAAAAGAAAAAAATCATTTCATACAATTGTCTATGTACTTGGTGAATATTTTGGAAAATTAGGTTACATGGCTATGCAAAGAAATGAAGCACCTTTCCAATGCCTATTCATTCACAAAAAATGGAGTTTGTATGCCCAAGTTATGACCTTGCAAGCGCAGAAAAGAAGATTTTACTTCAATAGCCTATAATTTTTTTGGGGGGAAAATCAATAAAATAGACTACAACACAGGAATGGGCTCAGAACCAACTTTTTGACTATAGAAAGTTTTCAAAAATCAGAGTCAAGGTGCCCAAGATACACCCAATTTTGTAAAACTTACCCAATTAGGCCTTGAAAAGAAAATAGGTGATTAAAAAAATAGTGTAGGTACTCCTATTATGGACTAGGGGGTTGGCGCTAGGGCATTGGACCATGGGCCCTAGCCCTTGGTCACCCACGTGACCAAGTTGGGTGTTGTGCGAGTGAAGGAGCCACTGTAGAGTGATGGAGGTAGAGCTGAGTGTTGAAGTGGCAAAGTGCAAGGGTGGAGCCACTAGACCAAGGTGGTGTGTTGGAGTGGGGGTTGGGCTTAGGGTCAAAAGAATATTCCTCCAAAATATTCTAGTACCCTAAATATTTTTTGTTTCCAAATTTGAGATCCATTGGATTTTTCAAAAAACACACCTGAAAACAAAAAAGGTTGCCGCTACAAATTAAAAAATGCTTGAAAATATAAAACCCCTACCATATAGACAATCCTTCCTTCCCACACCTTCTTGGATTAATTATTTTGGGTGGAAGTGGATTGATCATGATGCAATTTTTAGAATTTGGGGCATTTCTTTTACCTTTCAAGAATCGTTGACCTTTTTGTTGCACATTTTTCTTACTAGTAGAATTGAAGAAAAAATGTCTCATTGGGTTACTAAAACTTTATCTTTGGTTGAAACTTGATTTATTCCAAGATTATTGTAAATAATTATGTCTACTAATCTTCTTGTTGGGTTCCCTCCAAAGCTTCTTCATTATTCTCTCTAGTCTTCTTTAAAAATCATTGAGATTTCCATAAAGTGGCTTGGGAGTTTTGTTGTCTTCCCAATGAATTAGGAGGGTTGAGATTACTCTTAGCTCAACACCAATATTTGGACCTCTGCACTAAGTTGATTTGTGATGCTCTTGAGGGTAATGAAGCATGAGATTTTTTAGTGAAGCTTTGTATTTATTCTATCCATCTAGATGGGTGACTAGTCTAGAAGATGATCAGTCTTCATACCCTATTTATTATGAAAAATTATATTAATATTCAAAGGAATTTTTTCATTAAAAATATTTGGTAAGCTTAGGAAATAATGAAACATTGACTTCTCTAGAATAGTTATAGTTTCCATGAACTAGTGAAATATTTGGTAGTCTCTTATTTTTTAGTGATAGAATTTCCCTCATGCAAAGACTCATTGGGTTCATGCTCTAAGACTTTTTTTAAAGGGGGTCAAAAAACTCTTGGATTTTTCTCTACAACTACTAAGAATCTCTTTTTATAAAATGAAGCCAAGGCTAAAATTAATATTTCAAATCAATATTGTGAAAATTTTACTAAAGTTATAGAAGCCATCTCAAATGATATGGCTCACAAAATTGGCATTAAATCTTGCAAATATTTTTGGAAAGATTAGAAATGGTATCTAGATATTGGGGTGATCCCACAATACTGGTTTACAATTTTTGGTCAAACTAGACATTCAAATGAAATTTTTTTAACTAAATATTCACTTTCAGGCACTTATAGCTGCTAAAACATGAGGAATTTGAAGATGATGCAAATTAGTGATTTGTGACATTTTTTTTTTGTAGATTCTAAATATTTTTTATTTATTTATTTTTAATCAGATTGCATTTCTTTTTCCATCTCCTTCGAAAACTAGTTTTTAGTAGTAAACACCATTTTTAAAGAGTGATGCTCACCATAAGCAACATAACTTTTTTCTATGAAGGATGAAATTATGATTTTTTTGAATTTAGCTTTATAAATACGATATCTAGCATGTTCATTTGGTTTCATAGTGTTTTATTGAATATTTTTTTCTTAATCAAGTCTTGAAGTCAAACCAATTACAATTTAGACATAGATGGACTATAAACAACATAAATTTTTTGTATGTATCAAAATTCACTTTTTTTATTGGATCAATGACATCAACACCTAGCTCGAACATATTTTTTAGATTTTGTTTTGATAATCTACTATTTTTCCACATGTGTAGAATAGAGAGCTTGATTTTCGATGAAAAACTTACATTCACAAAAAATCAAAAATAAATATAATAATAAAATTAAATATATTTAAAATTATACTTTTTTGGAAGCATATAATAAGAAATACATACTCACAAAAAATAAATTTTAAATGAATTCATTTGATCCCCCAAAAGGTAAATCAAAAGTGGTTTTTTATCAGCATTTTGATAGGTGTAAAGGAGACTCTGTTATAGGTATGGTTTAAAACTAGTGGGGTTCTATCCAAGGGGATTTGATCTAAGGTGGTTTGATCAAACCCTCTTCAATTGGAATCCTTTAAATGGAACTTTTCAAGGCTTAAATATTATATTTTCTAAAAATATGTGATTTCAGAAAAATTCAGGATGTCCCAAAAAGTGTAAACCACTATTGTGGGATCACCCATTGGGTAAGTGCAAGAAGTTTTGTCCACAAAGAGGGGAATTTTCAGCCAGAAAAATGTCGAAAGGAATGGGATCCTGAGCCTTAAATCAATATCTTGTTCCTAAATGGGTACCCATTTTAAAAATAGAACGGGTATCCATTTTAAAACAAGTACATGTTCTAAAATAGAATGGGTACCTACTTTAAAACGGGTACCCATTTTTAAAAAATTGAAATCCCAAGCCACTTTTTGCTTGGGTTTTAGGCTTGACATAGATTTGGTAACCCCACCCTTAGCCTTTGACTTGCAACTAAAAAACTAAGGCAATGTTAAGAGAAATGTCTAACTTTTGCAATATAGTTGATGAGTTTTTTTTGGAATTAATTTATGAAATTAAAACCCTTTATAGATCACAATGTTTAATTTTCAAATATGTAATTTTTTATGATTGGATTACATTTTCTATTTTTAGACAATTTCTAAGCAAATTGGTCCATAAATTTGAAATATTAGGATTTTTTTGCTTTTTAATAACTTTGAATCTATTATATTTAAAATAATATATATGATTCAATCTTCAGACAATTCACTACACAATGAAAAAAATAAAAAAATGATTAGTTTAGGTTAAATTATGGTGTTCGCACATGTTGGTTTTCAAAAACAACAATTAGAGCCAATAAGAAATTAATTAAAAAAATATGAAAAAATATCCTCATCAATCTTCAGTTTGTTACACATCTTTCCCCAAAAGAAATTAGAAAAATACTTTTATTTAGATAAAATTATGGTGTTCGTACACATGCATGGTATGGTAAAAGAAAGTGACTTTTGAAAAGTGGTTTTTATACATACCTATTGAATATTAATTTGTATCATCTAAGTATTAGAATAAATTACATATTTGGAAACTAGACCCAAAATACTAAATTTCATATATTACTGACTTTTTTAAAGATTCAATGTGTAAGTGCTTCAAATTTTTAGTCCAACTGTGATTTTTTTTTTAAATTACGGAAAACACTTCCACTTTGTGAGCTTTTTGTGGACCCAAATTTTGCATCAACCCTACTACTTTTGAGAATTATAAGCCTCATCAAGGGTATCATTTTATTTCTCCTCATTTTCCTATGGTTCTCACCTTGAATCAATAGTGAAATTTATACTCAACGGTTTTAGTCTAGAAATGTAAGTTTCATACTAGATGGTTAAAAATGTTGGAGCCCAAGTTAGCTCACTTTGGTGAATTATTTCTCAAGGCGTCTCCATGAGTTGCAAATTATCCCATTTGGATGTTTTTGATCCTTGATGTCCTTTTTGTGGACATCAAGAACTTCTCTCAAACATGTCTTTTGGTTTTTTCCAAAGCTCAAGATGTTTGGATCTAGATGTACATGACTTATTTAAGTTATTCAACCTTGAGTCTTATTTAGGGATTGGCCTTAAATTTGTTTAAATTTAATTAGATATGGCATGCTTTGAAGGTGGATATTTTTTTATCATATGAAACCATATAAATTTTCTATTTTCTTAGTTTATTAAAAGTTGATTGATATTTTTTAATTTATGCAAAAGCTATGATTTTTTCTCATATTATTATAGATTCAAGTGTAATAAAATAAATTTGCACTTGAGTTTCTCACTCATAGTTGTATTGCATAATTGGGGTAATTTCCCTTTTTTTTTTTCTAGGGTACCTCTAATCCCACCTCCTCTCAAGTTCAGCCTCCTTAAATTTATTACCAAGGGCATATCTATTCCACCCATTCTAAATGGGAGGTTCACTCTTAGGCTTCTCCTCCTCTTATGAAAATGGATCATCCTTATGTTGGACTATTAAGGTTTACTTTAATAAAGTCATCTTAGTGATTTATTTATTTTTATTATTTAATAATGAGATACTTTCCCATAGGTTAGTTATTAGGGAATTTATAATGGAGAGGTTTTATAAAATCCATAATGTAATACATTAAAAATCAACTCTCAATAATACTATTACTATTTTTTATTTAATAAATTGTACAAATGTAAATCATATTTAAATTTTCTAATATGGTATTAGAGCCTATGGATTAAATCATTGGATGGAGAACAAGTATTGTGAATAAGAGATAGATAAGACTAGTTAAGGTGCCTTTCCTCTTTCCAGTTTCACAACAAATTGAGCAAGGAAAATTAGACTGCAAGGGATGAATGTGAATAAATGTTGATTGGTTGATTGAAGGAATATGGATCATGGTGCATAAAGAATTGGATCTAGGTCTAGCAAGTGACCTCCACTTTTTGTTGAACTTTCACTATTTTTTAACTTTCCTCTATTGATGTTGTCATTCTAGGCACTACATAAGGAATTCAATAAATGAAATGGAGGATCTATTGACTCTGTAGGATTTTTAAATTCTAGAATTTAAAAATCTCTCCATTGTTAAGCATTCTAGACCATGAAAAGAATGACCAAATGTTACAAAAGAATATATATGAATACAAAATTAAATTGTAGGAAAATAATCTATAGATTGCTTCCCTCTACATTGAAACCCTTTGGAAATCCTTTGTCAAATCATCTCATGCCAAATGATTTTTTTTTTTAAAGTTAAATGCAAGATCAGTACTAGGCATTTTTTTTTTGTGCTCTTTTGATATAACAATTATTGTGATCTAGAGTAATAAAAAATTTAGGCCCCCAATATTTTGATAGAGGTGACCACTCTACAATGGAGAGAGGAAACTAAGAGGGATATTATTTTCTCTTTGAACCATCAACTTTGCTAAAATCAAATGTATCACACTATTTTTATGAGATGATCATTTCACTATTAATTTTGGAATAAGTTTGACCAGTGATATTCTTTGGAAAATACAAGATTGGAGCACAACACATTTCCAACTATTTCAACATTACTATTTGGTAGCATCAAAATATGTAGTAGTAAATATTGGAAGAACGATTGACCAATATTTTTTATTTCCACCCTTCAACAATTAAATCATGATAAGGAATAAGGGAGATATAAGTAGTCAATTTTTTCTTTAAGGCGAAGAGCATTAAAATATTTGAAGGATTCAGTTTTGCTTATATAGTGAGTTAGAGATTATAAGGAATTTTGATATTTTTTATGTATTGGTGATTATTTTTGTAACTCTTTTTAAATGGGTGTATTATCAATTAAAACCAACACCTAATATTTTTTGCAAATTTAAAGATAGCTAGGTATAGTACTTATATTCTCACCATCCATACTACATCTAGTGACGCCTCCACAAAATCACATGCAATATTAAATGGATAAAATATTATACAATTATATTGGAGGTTGGAGGATTTCCATCATCTCAAGTCAACTTCTCACTTAGAGATAATTATTTGTATGAGAAGGATATGTTAATTTTTTCTTTCCTTTTTTGATGCTAACAAAATTGAAGAATATATATTGTGAAGATTTTCTTGAAGATAGGTAAGGGATTTGGGGAGCTCAATATGGACTATTGCCTCTAGATAGTTTGGGAATATGAGGAATTATACCCTTTTGAGGGTCATGAGAAAACTTGATGGTGCAATGGATTTTTGTCTAATAATTAGGGGGATTTTTTTTTTTGGGAGTTCAAGGAGGTGGTAGTCCAAGAACTTAGGAATTCAACTTAGGAGGTACACTTTTCTGAGGTTTATGAGGAAACTTGATGGAGTTACACTTGGTTGATGATTTATTTTTTAAAAGAAAAATCTTCTAAAGAAGATGCATTTTTTTGTTTCATTCAACATGTATTGTTTTGTGGGATTTAAATCTTAAGGGGGGTGTTGGAATATTAAGGTTTACTTTAGTAAAGTCACCTCTGTAATACCCCTCTGTTTTGCTCTATTGTGCGAACAGTGTTTTTCTCATGTATGTTGCATTTCTGTTAGTACTTTGACTTTGGTACTCGGTCTTTATTTGATCGCTATCTGTAAAGTGATGTGAATGTGATATTTTGATGTGATGGTAATTTATTCTGATGTTATCATTATGTCATGCTTTAGATTAGCATAGATGATATTGGAATCAATGATGTTTTATGCCTTTGATTATATTATTGATGTTAGATTTGTTAGTTGGTAAATACTGTATTGGTGAAGGGGACAGGATTGCATCACTCGCTTGCGAGTGCCCTGGAATTCCATGATTTCCTCTTCACGGTGTGTTTTATATGATGCAAATATACATGTGCGATATACTTTTGTTTGCAAGTTAACAAGTGCAGGACATCGACTTCGCTTGGCTTCACAGGGTTGAGCGTGTCCATTGCCAATGACATTCGATTGGGAGATAGTAGCTAGGTTTCCCGTGTCAAGTCATCACCCTAGTCATAGTGTGTCGTCGATTTTTGTCTGGTTCTGTTTATTTAAATATTGTTTTATTTGCCTTGATTCTATTTAAATTGCAAGTTAGAAAAAGGTAAATAAATGGATTATGTATTTAAGTTGTTGATTAAATTTATCTGGTTATATGTTAGAAATGTGATTTAGTTTAGTAATTAATTTAATTTAATTAATAAATGATTTAATCTTGATTAGATTATTTTATTGATTAATTATATTAATTGTGTTGGAATTAAATTAAGTTATTCATTTTGGAAATTAATAGATATTTTGGTTGAAATTAAGTTTGAAAATTGAAAAAGGGGTTTAATTGCACTTTTGAGAATTTAAAAAAATAAAAAAATGAAATTGGAAAACTGAAAAGATTAAATTGAAAAAATTGAAAAATAGAGATATTTTGAGATATTTTATGTTTTTGTTTTGGAAAATTAATGCTTGTGGTTGTAAATGAGATATTTTCATTTTCCTTTATTATTTTGGGGATTTTCATGAGTTTATGGAAAAAGGAGGATGAAAAATGAAAAAGGAAGAGGAATGAAGAACATGATTTTGGTTTTGGGGATTTCTAGAAAGAGCTAGAATCAGAAGAAGAACCTATGCACCATTGGATTTATTCTCAAGCTTTTGGAAACCAGGTTCATTTGTTTAGTTTAGTTTGATTTTGAAGAAAAAATTAAAGTTTGTTAAGCTGTTTGCAAAACCATGTTTTGAAAAACAAAGAAAAAGAAATTGTGATGAAAAACCCATGTTGAATCTTTATCAAATTGTAATCTATGCTTCATTTGGTTGCTCTTCAAATAAAAATTGCAATTTGACTGTATTTGATCATTGAGGAAAATATTTGCTCAACTGTTATGATAAATTATTTAAATTAGTATATATATATATATATGTATACATATATATATATTGAGAAATATATATACATATATATTTATACATCTATCCTTTTATATTTGGTTTTTTCTTGAAGAATGAAATAAAACCCTATTTGAGTTGATTTTCGAATTTTTTTTAAAATCCGCAGGGGACTAAAGTTTTTTTTTGGCAAATAATTTTTTTTATTAAAAAAAAAAATATCAAAGGGTTTCAGAGGGGAGTCACTGGGGTCTCACCCCACCGCCCCCTCCCCTCCCCATGGGAGGCGTGTGGGGGAGCCGCACCCAGCGCGCCCACCCCCACCGCTGGTCACGCCCAAAGGATGGGGCTTGGTTGTGTGTTACACACAGCCGCCCCATGAAATGGGGTTTGACTGTGTGTAATACACAGTCGGCCCCCAAAACACTTTGCGCATGCCCCTAGGTATCCGCATTTGGACTTTTTGTTGTTTCATTTTTTTGGCAAAAATAAAATAAAATATAAAATATACTTTTAATATTTAATATTATATATATATATATATATATATATATATAATATTAAATACTAATATATATAAATCATTAAAATATATATTTAATATTAAATATTATATGTATATAATATTAAAATATTAGTATATATATATATATTATATAAATAATTTACATATATATAAAATATGAATTTATACATTATATGTATATATGTAAGTATATTATTTATATATATATATTTAATGGTTGTTTTAAATGTTGGTATATTCAAAGGTAAATGGGAAAATGTAAGTGTTTTAAATAATGATTTAAATATTCAAATATATACATTAATCAGTCGATTTAAAAATGACATGATTCAAAGGTAATTGAGGAATTTAAATTAGTGTGTTCATAGTCAAATTATCGATTTTATTTTAAAATGATATATTTTGAAAGAAAGAATATTGGATTTAAAAGTAACATGTTTTAATAGAGAGAATAATTGATTTTTAAAATGATTTGTTTTGCAAAGGAGAAACAGTTATTTTAAAATAATATGTTCTGAATCATAGAAGTAACTGTTTTATTTTATTATTATTTACAAGCAATTAGAGAATTAAATATTGGATTTAAATTTCTTCTTATGTCTGGAAGAGACATTATTAAAATGCGGTAGCAAATTAGTAAAGGTAGTGGATTTATGTGGTTTGTAAAAGTAATCATGGATTTGAATTGTTTATTAAATTTAGTTTTCCCTTCTCAGTAATTAGAAGGGCAATGGATTACTTTATTTAATTATTTTGTTAGGGTAATTGTTTTCTTTACTGTGAAATGAATGTTAAGGGAAATGGATTTAATATATCCAAAATTAGTTTGTTCCTCGTAAATGCTTATGTGATTGATTCCTCTGTGTTCATGTTTGAGGAAGTGGGTTAAGTGTCTTTAATATGTAAGTCTTCCAGAGGATCGTAGAGGATGGGGTTGTCGTCTTGTGAGGTCAACCATTTTTTAATTCCCTTGGTTAGTGTTTGAGGTTATGTCAATGTTATTACCCAGTTTCCACGAAAAAATATGTTTGTGCCTCTTGTGGAAGGAGTGGATTATGTGAAATTGTTGCCTCCAAGGTTTGGAGTGAGTTTCATTACATGTTTCCTTCTACAGTTGGAGCAAATGTTTTATCTTTTTCGTATGCACTTGGGCTCCCTTTGTAATTGGCTTGAATGTGTGTTGTCAAGTAGAAGAGTGGTTTCCGTTAGGGGCCAGAGCCATAAGAGGTAAGACTGGGTAACCTTTAGAAGTAGTTTGGTCAAGTAATAACTAAAGCACTATAATCCATGTCAGTAATGTAATGGTGTACTTGTGGTTGTATGGTTCATGTGATTGGTTGTATCAGTTTGAGTCAACCTATGTCTAGAGGTAGAGGGTCTTGTCTAGGATTCCTTGTTACTATCTCCTAGCACGGGGGGTGGGCCTTCGGGTACCGCTTGGTTGGGTGGCGTGCACCTTACTCCGTTGGGCTTTCTTCTTGTTCGTGTTGACGAGATTTCTAGTTGGAGAGCTCGTGGGATCTAATTACTTTTTATGCTTTATTCATTTCAGTTGCTCTTGTAATTCATTACCCCTCATTTGTTATCGAGGTGGGAAGTTATTGTTAGAGTAATCATTCATTTGCCTTTATAATTAAATCACTTTGGTTTAATTATTAATGCTAACTATTATTCTATTTACTTAAGCTTGTCATTTGTAGGTGCATTATAATTAATATGTTTATTAATTATTAAATGCACAAACCTAGCTTTCTTCGGCTTTAGGGTTTTTCATCTTATATGCCGCTTTTGTAATTATTGTAATCATTCTTTTTGGGAAATAACAATTATGCTCTCACTCCGCTGAGATTTTCCAAACCCTTGCTTTTGTCTCTTTGGTCTCCATTCAGCATTAGGTATTTTGCATGCAGGTGTTCTTGGCGAGCTGTGGATTTGCATTTATCAAATCCTACATGGTATCAGAGCCACCCTGTTGCTGCCTGGTTTGAAGGTGTTTGAGGCCACGATTCGAAGACGACAGCCACAGCTTCTCTGGGGTTTTTTTGTCACTTTGAAGGAGGCGCTATTTTTAGGACCCATTTGAGCAAAAACGGACTCCACCATCGCGTTCAGAAGGCTCGAGAGAGTCAAAATTCATATAAAGTTCGACTATTTTGGCCACATTGATCACAAGGAAAAAAAAAATTGCCAACTAGGGCCGTACGGGCTCAAAAATCGAGAAAAATTTTTTAAAAAAAATCAAAAAAACCCGTTTTTTTTAGCATTTTTTTCAGACGCTGGCCGGGGTCGCCTGCCCGCCAGGCTGCTCACACGGCCGCTTCACCGCCACCACCACCCGAGCCAATATGCTTTTCCTGGCCACCACCTCGCCGACGTCGCCACCCACTGGCCACCGCCGATGACCATACGGCCGTCAATTTATTTCCAATGACTGGTTTTTTCCAGAGAGTTCATTTTTAGGGGGTACCTGTGGTTTTTTGGCCGTATCTTGGGCATATGGTGTCCGTTTTCGTAAAACAAAATATCGTCGGAAACGTGTTTCCGAGCCGGACATGATTATGCTGGTTTTTTTTTGCTGATTTGGCTGTTTGAGCACTATTTTTTGGTGTCAAAATTGAGGCTTCGTTTTCCTCTCTCTCTGCATCTGGCATTTAGGTTTTTTCCTCATTTTTTGTACTTACAGTATTTGTTTAATTGTTGTACGAGGGTTAGAATCATACATTGTGGGGGGGTAGTTTTGCTTTCTGTCATTTACTTTCAGAAAATGACCCTTCTACTTATGTCTTTCTCTTCTCTCAATGTCGGACCCCTCTGTGGCCCGACTAACACCACACAATTACCACACCTGGAAAGCACACATGACCAGGCTACTCATGTCACGTGGCTTATGGTCATGCCTAGATGAACATCAACCTATCCTACAACGTCCTTTTGAGATTCTTTAGCACAGAAATAAAATGGATGAAGCCATGGGCTTGATTGCACTGAACATTTCCGACAGTCTCCTCTTTCACTTGGATGGTTTGACCACTCCTAAGGCCATTTGGGGCAAGTTTTCAGATTTGTTTGGCACTTTCAATGAATTCCAGGCACTACAGCTTGATGCAGAGCTGACTACTTTGACACCTACCGGCTTTCCCACCATTAAGGACTTCTTGATGAAGTTCAAGTCTCTGTGCTCGGTTTTGCAGGGATGTGGGAAAACCAAGACAGATGACGAGTGTATCTTCTTAATACTCTCAAAGTTGCGAGGACAGTATCAGATCTTCTCTTCCACTTTCTACTCCACCATGGATGCTTTGGGTGCTAGACACACCATGCCTTCTTTTGAGACATTTTGTGATCGGTTGACACGGGAACAGGCAAAGATCCAACAGATGGATGCTTCTGGCTCTTCTAGCCAAGCATTGGTTGCTCAGTCTTCACAGGGGAAACCAAAACAGAAAAGCAAACCGAAGAAAGATTCTGCAGGCAATGAGTCTTCCTCCAAACCTGCACAGAAAATTGATTCAAAACCTCCAGCTAACCCTTCCAAGGGTAAATCTTCTTCAAAGTCTACTGAGTCTACCTCCAAGACTAAGAAGAAATCAGTTGAGACCTGTAGCTTTTGTGGAAAGGAAGGACATCCCGTTTCTCGGTGTTGGAAACGTTTAGAGGCTTTAGAGGAAGCCATGCAAGAGCATCACATTTCAGCTCCTCAGTCCACATCCTCCCCTGTAGGGAAAGGTCATGCTCTTATTGCATGAGCTATGACTTCTAGGCCCACCTGGATTCTTAATTCCGGTGCCTCTCACCACATGACTCACACTCAGCAGTTGGTCACCTCACTTGCTCCTTGTGCTACTTCATAGATTGTTGTTGGGAACTCATCTCATCTTTCTGTTTTGGGTTCTGGTTTTGTTGCATTGGCTGGGGGTTCTCTTCAGGATGTTCTCTTTGTCCCTGACATTTCGACGAACCTACTATCTATCTATCAAATTTGTCACTCTGACTCTGGTAAGACAGTTGAGTTCTCACCACATGATGTGGTTATTCGGGACTTACATGATTCTGATATGATTGTGGCTACTGGGAGTGTTGACACTGCATCCCGACTATACAGATTTGATGGATTTGAGTCTTCTATTGGCACAGGTTCCTGTCTTATAACACATGCAGATTCAGTGAGCAAACTTTGGCATGAGCGCTTGGGCCATGTCAATTACAGATATCTTCAGCAGATGAGCACACAGGCACTTGTCCTTGGGCTTCCATAGATTACTTGCACTGATGGGGTTTGTCAGGGTTGTGTTCTTGGCAAACAACATAGGGATCCTTTTCCTCAGGGACGAGCTACTCGTGCTTTGGCACCATTGGAGTTGATTCATAGTGACCTCATGTCATTTTCTACTCCTTCTTTTTTCGGTGCCAGATATGTGCTTACTTTTATTGATGACTTATCTAGGCACACATGGGTGTAATTTTTGAAGTACAAGTCTGATGTCTTCGACTCATTTCGAGTCTTTAAGACATTTGTGGAGAAGTAATCTGGTCTTTCTATTCGCCGGATACGCACAGATAATGGGGGGGAGTATGTGAACCAAGCTTTCAGGGATTTTTGCTCTGAACATGGTCTTCAGCATCAGTTTTCAGTGCCCTACACCCCTCAGCAGAATGGTGTGGCAGAGAGAAAGAACAGAACACTTCGGGAGATGGCTAATTATATGATACAGTCCAGGTCCATGGATTCATCTTTTTGGGCAGAGGTAGTCAATTGTGCCAACTATATTCAGAATCGGATGCCTCACAAGGCAGTTCGACATATGACTCTTGAGGAGGCTTGGTCTCATGTCAAGCCTGATATATCTTCATTCCGAGTTTTTGGTAGTGAAGCATGGGCATTTGTGCCTGACGCTCAAAGGAGAGCGATGGAGCGGAAGAGCCGACACCTCATTTTTGTTGGCTACTGTGAGGATGTTAAGGCATATAGGTTGTTTGACCCTGATTCCAGAGAGGTCCTGTTTCGACAGGATGTCCAGTTTGATGAGCGCCTTCCTGCAGTAGATACCCCGCTTCCTGAGTTTACTTCACTTACCACTACTCCCTCCTCTCTTCCAACTTTGTTTCAGGATGATGAGGATGATGATCTTGGAGATCCCCATTTACCTCCACCACAGGATCCTCCACAAATGCCTAGATGGGCTCGTGTTACAGTTGATGCTGCAGGATCTCTAGCTGGTGACCCTTCCACTTCCCGTTGCACCCGGTCTCATATTGCGGGTTCTAGTCTTCTGAGTCATGCTATTTGTGGTGATCCTTAGACATTTGGGGCAGCGACAGGACATACTGAGTGGGACAGTGTTATGGAGGAGGAGTATTCTTCTTTGATGAAGAATCATACTTGGGATCTTTGTTCTCTTCCTAAGGGAAGAAAGTTAGTGCGATGCAAGTGGTTGTATCGTACTAAGTTTGCTGCTGATGGTTCTATTGATAAGTACAAGGCATGTCTTGTTGCGAAGGGTTTTTCACAGGTTGAGGGTATTGATTACACTGAGACATTTGCCCCTGTCGCCAAGATGAACTCTATTCGCCTTGTCTTATCCCTCGCGGCTTCTCAGGGATGGCCCATTTATCAGATGGATGTGAAGAGTGCTTTCTTGCACGGTGATCTTAGTGAGGAGATTTACATGGAGCAGCCTCAGGGATTTGTGCAGGATTCCTCCTTGGTTTGCAGACTTCGACGTTCTTTGTATGGTCTCAAATAGGCCCCTCGGGCTTGGTATGAGAAGATGGACTCCTTTCTGCTTTCTACAGGATTCACACGCTGTCATTCCGATCCTACAGTCTACATTCAGCGTCTTGAGGATGAGGTTGTGATCCTTGTGCTATATGTTGATGATCTTCTCATCACAGGTAGCTCATCTTCTATGATTCAGGATGTTCAGCGTGCATTGATGGAGCAGTTTGAGATGACAGACCTGGG